>CM068297.1:58510455-59710455 GCA_034768395.1 Linum lewisii
CCCGGGGGGTTTTTTTGGGGGGTTTTTTTTGTGGGGAAAAAGGCCCGGGGGGGGTTTGCCTTTTTTTTGGGTTTTTGGGGGCCCCCCGGGGGGTTGTTTTTTTTTCCCCCAAAAACCCCTTTTTTTGGTTTGGTTTTTGGGGGGAAATTTTTTAAAAAAAATTTTTTTGGCCCTTTTTTCCGGGAAAAGGTTTTTGGGGGGTTTTTTTTTTAATTTACGGAAAAAAAAGGGGGGGGGGATTTCCCCGGGCCCCAAAGGGCCCCCGGGGGGGGGTTTTTAAAAAAGGGGGGCAAAAGGGGGGCCCAAAAGGGGGGGGAAAAAAAAAGGGGAACCCCCAAGGGGGGGTTTTTTTTTTTTTTTTTTTCCCCTTTTTTCCCCCCCCAAAAATTTTTTGGGTTTTTTTTGGGGGAAAAAAAAAATGTTGGCCCAAAAAAAAATTTTTTTTTTTTTTTTTTTTTTTTGGGGGCCCGGGGCCCCCCCCCAAACCCCCGGGGGGAAAAACCCGGGGGGTTTTTTTTTTTTTGAAATTTTTTTTTTGGCCCCCAAAATTTTTGGTTTTTTTTTTCCCCCCCTTTTTTAAAATTTTTTTCCCCCCCCCTTTTTTTCCCTTCCGGAAAAAAAAGGGGGGGGTTTGGGGTTTTTGGGGGAAAAAACCCCCCTTTTTTTATGTGGGCGTTTAAAATTTTGGAACCTTTTTTAAAAATTTTTTTTTTTTTTGGGGGGGGGCCCAAAATTTTTTTAGGGGGGGTTTTTTTTTGGGGGGGGGGAAAAAAAAAAAAAAGGGCTTTTTTTTTTTTTGGGGGGGGGGGGTTTTTTTTTTTTAAAAAAAAAAAAAAAAAAAAGGAAAAAATTTTTTTTTTGGAAAAATTTTTTTTTTTCCGGTTTTTTGGGGGAAAAAAAAAGGGGAAAAAAAAGGGGGTTTGGGGGCCCCAAAAAAAAAAAAAAATTTTTAAAAAAAAGGGGGGGAAAGGGGGGAAAAAAAAAGGGGGGGTTGGGGCCCCTTTTTAAAAAAAAGGAAAAAAAAAAAAAAAAAAGAAAAAAAAAGGGGAAAAAAAAAAAAAAAGGCCCTTTAACCCCCCCAAAAAAAGGGGGGGGGGGGAAAAAAAAAACCCCCCCCCTTCCTGGCGGGTTTAAACCAAAGGGGGGGTTTTTTTTTTTTTTTTCCCCCCCCTTTTTTTAAAAAAAAAAAAATTTTTTTTTTGGGGTTTTTTAATTTTTTTTTTTTGGGTTTTTTTAAAAAATTTAATTTTTTTTTTTTTTAAAGTAAGGGGGGGTTTTCTTTTTTTTAAAAAAAAAAAAAAAAAAAGGGGAAAAAAAAAAAAAAAAAATTTTTTTTTTTTTTCCCTTTTTTGGGTTTTTTTTTTTGGTTTTGGGTTTGGGTTTTTTTTAAAAAAAAAAGGGGGGGGTTTTTTTAAAAAAAAGGGGGGGAAAAAAAACCCGGGGGGGGGGGGAAAAACTTTTTCCCCCCTAAAGGGGGAGCCCCCAAAAAAGGGTTTTGGGGGGGGTTTCCCCTTTGGAATTTTTTAAAAGGGGGGCCGGGGGGGAAAAATTTTTTAAAAAAAATTTTTTTTCCCCGGGGAAAATTTTTCCCCCAAATTTTTTTTAAAAAAAAAAGGTTTTTTTTTTTTTTTTTTGGGCCCCAAAAAATTTTTAAAAAAACCCCCCCAATTTTTGGGAAAAACCCAAGGAAATTAAAAATTGAAACTGAAAACAGATTGGAAAATTATGGTTGAAAACAGAGATGACAGACGAACTTAGACTTTGAATCCCCCTTCGTTCACCATAGCATAGGCAATGAATAGATTAGCGGATTTCGATTCTCATTCAATCAATTCTAAGACACCACCATAACTCCTGACCCTTAGGTTTAAGACCGGCGAACGTTCGCTCTATCCGTTCTAGCTACCAAGATTAATTAGCCACCCGGATACGGTCACCTCTCGCAACGACTTAACTTAACTGGTGGATTTACTAACGATTTATGAGTTACTCTTGCAGTGGATTAACCCTAATCGGTTCCTACGAAAGGCACACTCCAATTATAAGGTTAATTGTTCGATTTGATGTTTTAAAGTAAGGCGAGCGTTAGCTTCTATCCTTAACTTAACAAGAATCTAATCTAGGTGATCAATTCAGACAAGAAACATGAACGATGGAGAACAAATCAAACATGAAAGAGAAACTGATTGAACTTTGAATCTAATCACCGCCGATCCGTTGGGTCACTTAGAGTTCATCTAGTCTAAGCTCTAAGAGTTTAGCTACTCATGTTTTTCACAAAAGAATCAAAGACAAAGATAGAGTTCATCATACAGAGGAAGAACAGAAAAGGATCTGAAAAACCTAATTGAGACGACTCCGGCAGAACTTCGATCTTCCGGTAAACTGCAATCCTAGCTCGGAGTCTTCGAAATGGAAGGGATGGCATCATGATCTCTTTCCGGCTCTTCAAACTCTCAACTCTCCTTCAGAACTCTTGATAATCCTTGAAGTATTTGGTATTAGTTGGAAATTATGATTATGAAAAAAGTCTATTTGATTTGGGCCGCCGGTTAAGTATAAATACTTAACCCTAATACCCGCCGATTTAGCTTGATATTTTTGCCGAAAATATGAAGAGATTGTCGGCGAAAATCTCTTTATAAAATGGACTGTCCGCCGGCTGATTTCTCTGTGATTTTCGGACCATTGGTTCTCGACGAAAACTTCACATTTTTGCCGAAAACTTCCTTGAATGAGCTCAGTCGATTTATGCATGGATTTTTGCCGAAAACTTTGGGTGTTTTTGGAGAAATCTTCAGTGTAAAACGGCAGAAGTTTGGTTTGACTTGATTGGCTCCTTGGATCGATTCCGGTGCGATTCCTCGAGGTTCCAACGCCTTAGACACGTCCTTGGCTACTTAATTGACGGCAAAAACCTGCGCTAACATAGAAACACTAGAAAACCATCAAATAGACCTGAAACGAGCCAAAGTAACACAAATGTCACGAGATAGAGCAATTGATTGAATATTCGTTATTCTACCCTAAAAACCATGTCTTAAGCAATGAAATGTCACTTAAATGAGGCTGATAATCACGTCAATTCGAGTGTCATCAATGGTTGTGGATACCACTAGGTATGGAGCAGCCAAAAACCTTTGGATTTCTGTGTTATCCTAAACCCCAGCCACGATCAGGAGGTTAGAAGAAGAATGCCACATTGAGACTTGCCTTTGGGACTAAGCAATGGGCGGGAACGTATGCCAGCTTGTCAATCAAACCGCAACCGCACCTTTTCACTTTGATTGCACAACTTTCTCAGTTAGCAATTTAGCATAAAACAATTTTAGGAGTACCTTATCTAGACTGGACATGGCATCAAACTAGGGAATTAGATAGTTGGTTAGACCAAGTCTTCCACAAATCGAAGTCAATAATTCATTAAATAAACTAGTAGTCCCTAGACTATTAAAAGGATGAAAGATTGGGTGATGGTCATGTCGCGGTTCTCACACATTCACTAAGCAAAAAACCCCACACCACACCATTCTCATCAAACAATTCAAGACAATGGACACTTCATGAAGGATTTATGCAATGCAAAGAGTTTAAAACCACGAGGGGAAATGGAAAATAGTGATTAAACGATAAAAACTTACATAATCACCATCCATTTTGATCAAAACCACGACAATAATCAAATCCAAGCATGCTTAATCCTGAATACCCCACACTTTAACAAGTCAATGTGCTCATTGGACGAGCAAAAAATCAGGGCGAGGGAAGAGTAGAGAAGATGATACTAGGAATGATGCGATCCTTACGATGAGACATATTAAAGAATGAGAGTTTTGCTCAAAAATTCCAGGTCTAGGTGCCTACAATCAGACTAAAACAACACCACCCAAAACACACATCAAAAAATCCACAAAACCAACTCCAACGAAAGTCTAAAAACAAATAAAAAGAGTTCAAAAATGAAGATATGCAAGGGGTACCTCCCAAGAGCACTCTTTGTTTTATGTCTTTGAGCTAGACGATACCTGAACGGTTACGTAATCCAACTTTGAACCTCTTTAATTGCCACTGGCTTCTTCAAATTGGGCATTTGATGGCCAAGTAACATCAAAAGAGAGTAGAGGAGGTGTTTACGAAGGATGGTGGTGCTCTCTCTCCCTTTAACATTCTTCTAACTTTCCCCTTGGGAGGTTGAAGGGGGAAGATAGAAATGGAGAATCATATCCAATGGCCTTGGTCATCTCTAAGCCACCAATGGAGCTCGAGATGTCTTCCGACGGTTGTTGTTGCGGTTCCTCAATCATCTTCTCCTCGACTTTAGATGTGGAGCTCTCGTTATCAATTTCTTAACACAAGAACTTCATCACAAGACAAGAGTCTTGAAGAGTCTCAACTTAATTCAGGGGAAAGACAACCGGTAAGCTTCCAATGAGGGTGGAGTGTTCAATGGTCTCCTCCACCTTTCTTGGAGAACTAGTCTCTTCTTTAGGACACCATCCTAAGAATTAAGTAGCCTCCCTTTTCGCAAGCGCTTCTTGTTCTTCCTCTCTAGCTTGGAGATCCTCGTCGTCCATCAACATTGTTATCAAAGAAATTTAATCGCTAATAAGCTCTTTCAGCTCTTGACGAGTCCATTTGGCTCAGTGGTAAGAAGGTGCAGAATGACACTCATCATCCCAAATTGTTGGTGGATTGTGCTCATCCATACTCCACCAATTGTCATTTTCCATGTAGTCTTGCTGATGACACTCGATTTGACATGATTATCAGCCTCATTTAAGCAACATTTATTGGCTTAAGACATGGTTTTTAGGGCAGAATAACTAATATTCACTCAACTGCTCTATCTCGTGCCATTTTGGTTACTTTGGCCCGTTTCGGGTCTATTTGATGGTTTTCTAATGTTTTCATGATAGCACAAGTTTTTGCCACCAAATGATGTAACCAGGGACGTGTCTAGAGCATTGGAACCTTGAGGAATCGCGCCGGAATTGATCCAAGGAGTCAATCAAGTCAACACATATCCTGCCCAGCTTTACACAGAAAATTTCGGTGAAAAGTCCATGAGTTTTCGATGAAAATCCAAGAAGAAACCGTCAGAGCATCCAAGGAGAAGTTTTTGGCGAGATGTCCAAGTCTTCGCCGAAAACTCTAGATGAAATCAACACAGGAGAAACAGTCGACCGGCGCCTGTCTTTTCAAAGAAGTCTTCGCCGAAAAAATATTAACCTAATCTGACTGGGAAAGGGTTAAGAATAAATATAAACTGGCGGCTCAAAAGAAGGGGATACTTTATCATACACAACTTATCACAAGTTCCAGACCTAAGAAGTTCGAGAGAATAGAGTTTTGAGAGTTCGAAGAGCCAGTAAGAGATCGTGACGCCATCCCTTCACCTCAGAGACTCGGAGCTAGGAGTGAAGATTACCGGAGAGCGTAGCTTTGCCAGAGTCACCTTAATTAGGTTTTACAGCTTCCATCTGTTCTTCCTTTTCATGATGAACTCTGTTTCTGTCTTTGTTTCTGCTGTTATGAACATGAATAGCTAAACTCGTAGGCTTAGACTAGATGAACCCTAAGTGACCCAGGGCTTTAAAGCGGTCACGGATCGGCAGTAATTAGATTTGAAATTCAATCAATTTCTCTTGCATGTTTGGTTTGTTCTTTGTTGTTTTGTTTCTCTTCTAGCTTGATCACCTAGATTAGATTCCGGTTAAGCTGAGGATAGTAGCGAACGTTCGCCTCACTTTAAAACACCAAATCAACAATTAACCTATTCATTGGAGTGTGCCTTTCGTAGGAACCAGTTAGGGTTAATCCACTTCAAGAGTAACTCATAAATCGTTAGTAATTCCACCAATTAGTTTAGTCGTCGCAAGAAGCGACCATACTCGGGCGGCTAATTAATCTTGGTAGCTAGATCGGATAGAGCGAACGTTCACCAGTCTTAAACCTAAGGGTAAGGAGTTATGGTGGTGTCTTAGAATTGATTGAACGAGAAATGAAAATCGCTAGTCTGTTGATTGCTGTTGCTCTGGTGATCTAAGGGGGATTCAAAGTCTAACATTGTTTGTCGTCCTTGTTAAGTCAACCAATCTTTCAAGCTGTCTTTCAATTTAGTTTTTAATTTATCTGCATTTCTAGAATAGAAGTCGTGGAACTCACACCACGCACAACGTGTTTAAACCTGAGTAATCTGCCTTTACATTTGAGTAAACGATTATTAGAAGACCCGTGGAATATGATCTGCTTAGTTTCTAGCTTAGTAGTATTTGATAACTGTTTCGTAGCTCTTCAAATTGACGCCGTTGCTGGGGACTTCTTTTAATTTTTTGAAATAAGAACTGACATTTTATTCTTCTACTTTCCATCTTTCATATTTCTATCCACTTCGATTTTACACCGGTCGTTCTTGTTTTTGTCATTTGTAGGTTGTCTACAGGTTTATGCATCATCGCCCTCTCACGTGCTCCTTTACCAAGACTGACAAGGCTAAGAGTGTAGAGAGACCGGGTAGTTCTACTCCGCCAAGATGACCACAAATTCCGAAGAAAGGCAGAATCGATCCACCTCCAACCTTCACACCAATTAAGATTGAGGAACCGAAGGAGAGTTCCTCATCTTCATCTTCATCCGCCTCATCAACCGCATCACTTTCACCCCCTCCACCTCCTAGGATGGAAGATCAATTACCACCACCACCACCACTGGCCGCACCGAAGAGTCTGGCCGATTACAACAAGTCGAGCGCAACTAACGTTTGATCTTCTATCGCTGTGCCACGCATCGACGGAGATACTGACTATGAGATCAAGATCCCTTTCTTGACCATGATCTCTAGGGATCTACAATTTGAAGGCAGGCCGCTTGACAATCCGTGCACTCAATTTGGCAGATTTTATTGATCTCTGCGGTACTTTCAGGAATGGGAATCTCGACAAGAACACTCTATGCTTGAGAGCCTTCCTATTCTCTCTTAAAGGCGCAGCTAAGAGGTGGCTCACTGGCAAGCCAACCGGTTACTACACAGATTGGGATACTCTTGCTCAAGACTTCGTGGAGGAGTACTTCCCTCCCTCAAGAATAACCGCCTTCAAGGACAGCATCTCAAGATTTTCCCATAAGGATGGTGCGAGCTTATATGACACTTGGAATGAATTCCAAGAACTTCTCTAAAACTGTCCTCACCATGGTTTCAAGCAGAGGCAGTTAGCTGAAATATTTGCCCGAGGTCTACGTGAAGAATCTGCTAAATGGGTCAATTCCCTAGCTGAAGGGGATTGTACTACCCTCACACCTAAAGCTGCTCTTCTCATTGAAGCAACCATTAAAGCAGAAGTTGAAAAGCATTTGAAGAAGCCTACCTATCAAGCCGCCAGTAGCCTCCATTTATGTTGCTGATTGCAATCGGTGTGGAGCTTGTGCTCACAACAGAGGACGATGTCAGAACTTTGGCAAGGCAGAAGTCTGGTCTACCGAAGAAATCAACTTCATCTCCCAAGGCTTTAATAACAATCAACAAGGTTATGTTGGCTATCGCAACTCCAGACAACAAGGAAATTTCCAACAACGACCTCCCTACAATGTTGGCGCCAACCAAAACCAAGGTAAGAATCAGAATAATCGACCAACTGGTTCACTCCAGGATCAGAAGCCAAACAATCCAACTGGAGGCATTCACCAGCCGCCTCACAGAAATCAAGGAAACTATGGAACAGCTCCTGGCAGTCGCCAGAATCAATACTTAAACAACACTTATCCTAGACAGCAACATCAGAAAGATAACAAGGATAACAATCTTGACAAGAAGCTCCATCAGATCATCACCAGACTTTGATGATCATGATAGTCAGTTCAAGGCTCAAGCTCTCCTCAACCAAGAACAAATCACTTCCGAACAAAGAATAGAGCATGCGGTGAACCAGATCTCCAGCATGCTAGCAAATGGCCGCCCCTCTGGCCAGCTCCCAAGCCAAACCGAGCCAAATCCAAGAAAGGAGCAAGCTAAGATGGTCTCTATTCAAAGTCTGACGAACTCACCTGTTAATACTTCTTCTAGTCCATTTAAGGCTATTGAAGTTCTGGAGAAGAAGATATCAAAGGAGGAGGCGCCAAAGGACTACGATCCTCCTCTTGCTCCATACTATGAGAAGCCTCCCTTCCCAAATGCTTTGCTACCAAACGAAAGGATCGAGACCGGCATGTGGGGAAACAAAGAAGAACGCTCTACCTTCCGTAGCAGGAAGCCTTCCTCGCCATACCTAGCTAAGTGCCCCGATCCTGGTTCTTTCACTTTACCTCTTATCATTAATAATATTGAAGTAGGTGCTTCCATAAATGTCATGCCTATGAGTTTGTTCGAAAAGTTGAATCTAGGAGAACTTAAACCAACTAGCATGCAACTTGTTTTTGCTGATAGATCATTAAAAATGCCTAGGGGAGAAATTAAAGATGTTGTCACTCGATGTGGTCCTTTCACTTTCCTAGCTGATTTTGTGGTTATAGATACTCGAGAGGAGGATTCTACTATCCTTATAGGTCGACCCTTCATGGCAACAACCAGGATGCAAATCAATGTCCCGAGTGTATCCTTGACCTTGAGGGTTGGTAAGGATACAATAACATTCCGCCTCATGGATGGTATGAAATACACCCCTAAGGAAGAAGAAGCTTACTGTCTTTCTGTTGAAACCGTGGAGTTGACCTCGGTAAACTCCGTTACTAATGTTTCTTCCAGTGTTTCTTCAAGGACTGTTGTCACAGCTGCTGAACAAGTCATCAAGCAGAAGACCGGACCTACGGCACAAAAACCACAGAAGAAGAAGGAACTGAAAGCCTCCTCTTTTCAATCATCGCCAAGCAAAAATCCTGGCAGGCTAAGGAAGACGCATCAAAAGAAAGCTAAAATGGTCTGGATGCCAGTTGCTCCACCATCCTCTTCCGAGTCAATAGCGCCACCGATTCCTGTCAAGCCACCGACACAAAAGCCAGCAAAGAAGGAGAAGCCGAGAGCATCTCTCGAGGAAGCACCGAAGATCACAGATCCCGGTGAAGTGAAACAGGAAGCTAAAGAAAAGACGAAGCCGACTGTTCTCATTCCTTCTACCGTCACACCTGCAAAGGATGATCCCTCATGAGAACTGTTCGGGCGATTCGAGATTGCTGGCCATTTTCCCGATGGACGTACCAAGCTCATTCATGCTAACGGGAAGAAATTCACGCTCGCCGGAGGTACCCTTAAGCTTTATTTCATGAATTTCGATGCTAGCGTAAAGGAGATCCTGAGTTGGGATGTCTCCTAACACCGTCCAGGTATCGTCCAGCTCAAGGACGTTAATCAGGAGCACTTCGTGGGAGGCAACCCACGGCTGGAGTCAGTTTTTAGTTTGTGTCGAATTTCGTGTTTTATAGTCGGTTCGGGGGAGCCAAAAGTGTCAGTTGCATGATTTCTTATTTTTTGTGTGTGATTTGTGTGTCCACGGTTCAATTCAAGTTGTTTGAGGTTGTTCCGATTTTTGTTAAATTAGTTCTGATTTTCTGAAGTTTGCTGGAATTGCGAAAATGTTTTTAAAACTGCAGGTCAAAGTTTTCGCCAAAAACTTGCACCTATTTCGGTGAAAAATCTCTTTCAAAACCCACTGTGTTTTCTGACCAGTTTTTAACAAACTTTTTGGCGAAAAGTTTCATACTTTTCGGCGAAAATTCAATTTGAAATCCGGCAGACAGCTTGTACTAAAATTTTCGGCGAAAACTTGCACCTCTTTTCGCCGAAAACTTTCAGAAAATCCAAAAAAAATTCCCCCCTTTTCTTTTCTTTTTCCGGTTCATTTCCTCTCTCCTCCCTCATTTTTCGACCGAAAACGTTGACACCCCTCCCCCATTTTCAAAACAAAAAAATGCCGCCTCCGCTTTCCAAACGCCGCCGCCATCGCCGACCTCCGCCGCTCAATCCTCCCCCTTCCCTGATCATTTCGAGCTATTGAACGTCCGAATCGGAGCGCTAGAGCTTTAGTTCCACGAAAACCTAGTTTTTCAAGTTTTTCACCGATTCCTCTTCTCCCGTTCATTTTCAGCCACCACGTCTTCAAGGTAAGTTGTAGAGCTTTTCATTACGTGTCTTTCGACGTATAGAATGCTGAATTTTGTGGAGGTTGACCTCAGTTGACTTTTTGGTCTACCTCGATTTGCATGCCGACTGTTTCGTGAGAATTTTTATGAACTGATTGCTTTGGACTGTTCTAGCATGTTTAGGGAGAATTGTGCTGAAATCTAATATCATTTGACCATGAGTTGGCATGCTTAATGCTTAATTCTTCTGCAGTGTTGACTTTTTGAAATGTCGATTTGACCATGAACTGTTGATGAGCATTTGGTGGCCATGCTTACTCATTGAAATTCATATCGCTGTGTTTGTATTATCAGACCCTGTTATGCAATAATTCAATGCTTTGTGATCGTAAATCACCATGGTTAGGGTTCAATTTGTTATTATGTTGACTTTTTGAATGACGGTTTGACCTATGAGCTCAATTTGTGATTTGGACGCTCTGGCTGATCCTATATGTGTGCTAAGACCTATTGTGCTTACCGGTTACTTGCTTGCTCACCCCCTTTCGGTTTTCCTCATTTCTTTGTGAAATTGAGTTTTTTTGACTAAGTGTGGGGTAGGTGCCTGGTTTAACTAATCTAGTTCCTTCTTTGCCTTTCATAGGAATGTAGACAGGGAGCGAAGAATGAAGGCCAGGCTAGACACTGGGTCCCGCTCCAGAGCACCTGCTCCAGTCACTCCCGCCGTGCACGATCCTCCACTGGCATTCCCTGGTCGCCACAGATACCACTCCACCATTGCCAGCCTACCGGAGCACTACTTTGAGCGATACCAGCAGATCGAGCACACCCACATTGCTGACGTGCGACCGCTCTCCTTGGAGTCCCTCTTCGAGTATGACGAGGATTGGCATAGGAACATCCAGACCTCTCTAGCAGCTGCAGGCCTTCTAGAGCTGACCACCATGGCTGATGACTTCCCCGCCATCGCACTCCGGGAGTTCTGGGCAGACTTTTTGCTGGACGAGCACAAGGCGAGGCGGCACAAGAAGGTCATCTCCTTCTACCTCGGTGGGATGCACAGAGAGTTCACCTATAATGAGTTTGCCGACCACCTCGGCATCCCACCTGTGCATTACCGCGACCACCATCACGGTTGGGAGGACAACTCTGGTAAAGGTTCGTATTATGACGCGCTCTAAGGCCACATCACCGGAGTACCAGGTGCTCGGACCACGGCTCATAACTCCGCCAGGTCACTTTGTCACCCTCTCATCCGTTTTGTTCATATGGTTTGGCGTAGATCCCTTTTGTTTGCTCCAGAGAAGGATTTCCATCACATCAGTAGAGAGGAGCTCATACTACTTCGTGCCATCCAAGAGGGTGATGCAGCTACAGAACAGTGATCAAATACTACCAAACTAACAAAAGCTAGGATAGATCGTATTCCAGGGGTCTTCTAAGATTGACTACTTCAAAACTGGCAAAATACTCGAATGCAAACAAGTTGTGCGTGGTGTGAGTTTCACGACTTCTAATTCTAAAAAATGCAGAGAAATTAAAAATTAAACTAAAGCAGATTGGAAATTAGGGTTTGAAAACAAGGATGACAAACGAACTTAGACTTTGAATCCCCCTTCGTTCCCCAGAGCATTGGCAATCAACAGATCAGCGGATTTCGATTCTCATTCAATCAATTACTAAGACACCACCATAACTCCTTACCCTTAGGTTTAAGACCGGCGAACGTTCGCTCTATCCGTTCTAACTACCAAGATTAACTAGCTGTCCGGGTACGGTCGCCTCTCGCAATGACTTAATTAACTGGTGTAATTGGTGGACCGCCCGGTCGTTGTTCGGACGGGTTCAACCAAATAAAAACTACTAATGCTAAGAAAAAGCGTATAGCAGATCGTATTCCAAGGGCTTTCTATGATTGGTTACTTCAGAACTAGCAAAATACTCGAAGGAAAACACGTTGTGCGTGGTGTGAGTTCCACGACTTCTATTTCTAAGAAATGCAGAAAAATTAAAACAAATTAAACTAAAGCAGATTGGGAATTAGGGTTTGAAAACAAGAATGACAGACGAACTTAGACTTTGAATCCCCCTTCGTTCCCCAAAGCATTGGCAATCAACAGATCAGCAGATTTCGATTCTCATTCAATCAATTACTAAGACACCACCATAACTCCTTACCCTTAGGTTTAAGACCGGCGAACGTTCGCTCTATCCGTTCTAACTACCAAGATTAACTAGCCGCCTGGGTACGGTCGCCTCTCGCAACAACTTAATTAATTGGTGTAATTACTAATGATTAATGAGTTACTCTTGCAGTGAATTAACCCTAACCGGTTCCTACGAAAGGCACACTCCAATTATAAGGTTAATTGTTTAATTCGATGTTCTAAAGTAAGGCGAGCGTTCGCTTCTATCCTTAGCTTAACCAGAATCTAATCTAGGTGATCAATCCAGACAAGAAACACGAACAAAGAAGAACGAATCAAGCATGAAAAAGAACTGATTGAATTTCGAATCTAATCACCGCCGATCCATGACCGCTTTAAAGCCCTGGGTCACTTACGGTTCATCTAGTCTAAGTTCTAACGAGTTTAGCTACTCATGATTATTACAAAAGAAACAAAGCTAAAGAAAGAGTTCATCATCCAGAGGAAGAACAGAAAAGAATCTGAAAAACCTAATTTAGACGACTCTGACAGACTTCTATCTTCGGTAGATAACACTCCTAGCTCCAGTTCTCCGAGATGGAAGGGATGGCGTCACGATCTCTATCCGGCTCTTCAAATTCCAACTCTTCGCTCCAGAACTTGAGAGGATTCTGATTCGACAAAGTTGTGTTTTTTTTTTGCGAATTATGATTGTATATTCTAATTGTATATTATGATTGTATATTATGATTCTCTTTTTTGGGCCGCCGGGTTAAGTATTTATACTTAACCCTAATCAGCCGGATTCCTCTTATTATTTTCGCCGAAATTCTTAAGGAATTTTCGGCGAAAATTCCTTTGTGAATGGGAGTGCTTTCTCTGACTTGTATTTTCGGTCCGAAGAGCACAATGTTTTCGCCGAAGTCATTCTTCACTTGGCACCCATTGATTTGCACTATCGTTTTCGCCGAAGACATAAGCTCATTTTCGCCGAAGGTGCAAGTGTGAATGGGCAGATTTTCGGTTTGACTTGATCGGCTCCTTGGATCGATTCCGGTTTGATTCCTTGAGGTTCCAATGCCTTAGACACGTCCATGGCTACTCTATTCGACGGCAAAAACCTGTGCTAACATAAAACACTAGAAAACCATCAAATAGACCTGAAACGGGCCAAGGTAACACAAATGGCACGAGATAGGGCAATCGATTGAATATTCGTTATTCTACCCTAAAAACCATGTCTTAAGCAAGGAAATGTCACTTAAATGAGGCTGATAATCACGTCAAATCGAGTGTCCTCAAATACCCCAACTTAAGCTTTTGCTTGTCCTCAAGCAAACTGAATAGAAATGCTCATGTTCATAAATGATAAGATCGATTAAATTGGAGCTCAATCAAACACAATGAATTATTAGACAGATCGATCCTAGAACAAGAAACCTAACATGCATACAGATCAGCCAAACTACCTGGTCTCACTAATAAACTGCACACGACAAGTAATTAGCAACCAATTATGCATGAATTTGACCTGACCGACCAGACTCCTCACACAGGATATATATAGTACAATGGGAACTCTCACTCTCTGTGTTTAAGGACGTGTTTCTGCTCTCGATCATTTTCTGTTACCGAATTCTGTCATAGGTTTGCATTTCGACCACATCTCCACCACTGTGACAACACGAGTATCTAGTCAAGAAGGACTTCCCTGCTAGAACCGTAATGAATACTACACTACTCGGGTTTATAATGAGATGGATGATGGTCTTTGTGCGGTGTAGCTTTCGACTAACTTCCCTCGAATCTAGCCTATGGCTTCCTACCGTCTAACCAAACACGAGTGGAATGATGAACGCTCATCCTATGATACCCTCAAGCAACCTAGCACTTTATTCGTTTTCTTTACACGATTTTTCTTTTCTTTTGAACTTTTTCTTTGACTTCTTTCTTCCATTTGTAGGGAGAAGAACGTTTTATTGAACAACACTTTGAAACTTTTCTTATTTTTCTGATTTTTCTGCTTCTCTTTTTTTTGAAGCTTGCTTCTTCTCTTACTTTACTTTTTTGATTTTTTTCTTTTTGTGCCGATTTTTCTTTTAGTTGCTAGAGGGGTTTACACGTCTGGACATATTAGCTAAGACCACCTGTTTAATGGCTATAGGCAGGTTACCACAAACCGACTTCCGGTAGGTCAATCTAGAACTACAACCACAGGGGATCAATGGGGAATGAAAGAAATGGGAAATGGCTGTAATGCATTATCGAACCGAAAGAACAGGCCAAGCTCAAGGGTCTAAACCTAGTGGATTTATCGTTTGGTAGGCTATCTGGCTTAGTAGCTGAATCTAGGTGCCCCTATCCTTCTAGTACTCGTGTCATCGTGTGGTCTCGAGTAGGTCTCATGCAAATTCTAACTCATTCAACTAAGTAGAAAACCACTCAGAAAGAATTAAAATTGCAAGTTACGTGCAATGGATCAAAAGCTCACAGTTGGTTTGCTGGTCGGATTCGATCATTTTCATGCAATCAAGGCTACAAACTACAAGTGTGATCTTAAAAATTCTGTTCTGACCAGGAAATTTAGCATCAAAGTATACAAGTTGGTTCTCAAGTTCTAGGTTAAGCAGTCTAAGCATCATTATGAAGGGTTGAACAACAACTTAACATCAAAAATCAAGAACTGAGCCATTCTAATGCTAGAGAGACTGGAATGGAATCACGAGGCACACATAAAACACAATCAAGGGCAATCAAGTTCATGCAAGGTTCTCTAGCATCCTACCCCACACTTAAATTACACTGTGTCCTCACAGTGAAGGGACTAGAGTTCAGAGTGAAGTAGAAGAACCTGGATCGAGATGATTGGCGTAGTGGATGAGCACGGATCCTCGGAGCGAAGGGAATCTACCCAAGCGAAGCAAAGGGAATCTCCCAACTGCCTACAAAACAAAAACAAATAAAACATAAAAAAGAAACCGGGACAAGTGTCCCGGATCCACACAGAAAAAAGTTGGACCGAAATCCGAAAAGAATAAATAAAAAGAAGACACCAGAAAAGGAATACAACCCGATCACTGCTGGTCCGGTGAGCCGGGAGGTGGAAAGTGGAGAAATTCGCCGAGCTGGCGTTGCCATGCCATCTGTGCCTCATATCGCCAGTCGGCGCGGCGCATATGTTGCTGCATAATAGTCCATCGCGCCTCTTGAGTGGTGTTGTCGGTGATGCGCCACTCCTGCAGTCGCTCATACAATTCCCCAACATCCGCGCGGTGCGGTCGGTGCTGAGGGTGAGACGCTGAGTATGGATCTGGAATGTGCGGCGGCGACTAGTGAGCATACCCTGCCTGATGGTGTGGCGAGGGTATATAATCTTGGAATTCTGGTGGCGGCTGCGGCTGCTGCTCCTCAGCATCATCTTTTTCCTCCGACTCGACCACAGGCTGGAGTGGAGGATCAGCTGCTACATGGGGATTGAGGTCCAGCTCTAGGTCATACTCGACCGCCAAATCTCCTCCAACGGTCCTAACTTGGTGTCGTGGAATGTGCGGGCCATACTCATGGCTGATGCCGAAGGAGATGATGAGCTGTCCTATGAAGTTGCCCCCAAGAGTCTGCGAGGTGGCGTCTTCCTCCTGGTCTTCTGGCGGAAGATGCGAGCCAGTACCCAGCCGGGGTGTAGAGGGTAGCTCTCTCGGATGGCTCGGAGAAGCATGAGCTCCTCCTTGAGGATATGGTGGCGGTCCTTATCTGGAACATATAAAAGTGACCTACGCCAAACCATATGAATAAATTTATAGAGCGGGTGGGAGAGAGACTTAACTGAGTTGTTCGTCCCGAGGCGTTCGCCAGGTACGCCTGTCATGTGGCTCTAGAGCGCGTGGTACTCCTCGTCGTTATCATCTTCTCCCCAACCGAGGTGATGATCGTGATAGTGCTCGTAGGGGATGCCGAGATGAGCGGCAAACTCATCGTAGGTGAGCTGCCTGTACACCCCACCAAGATAGAAGGTGACAACCTTCTGGCGCTGCTTCCTCTTGTGCTCGTCCAGATCAAAGGTTGCCCAGAACTCCTGGAGGGTAATGTCTGGGAACTCGGCCGCGGTGGTGGTCAGCTCGAGGACGCCAGCCGGTGCTAGGGCGTCATGCACGTTCCGGTGGTAGTCCTCGTCGTGATCGTGCAGGGAATCCATGGAGAGAGGACGCACGTCAGCTCCCCGAACGTGCTCGAGCTTCTGGAAGCACTCAAAGTAGAAGTCTGGTAGACGAGCTATGGTGCGATGGTATCCAGCCCGGCGAGGGAGTGCAGGTGGTTGACCCAGAACAGCAGGTGTGACGGGAGCGGCAGCTCCTGAGCTCGAGGCGCCATCAAGTCGCGCCTTAGTCCTGCGCTCATAAGTGTGGTTCCTAAAACCAGAATGAAACCAGATTAGTCAACCAAAACCTTACCCCACACTTAGTAGAAAAACTCAATTTCACAAAGAAATGAGGGAAACTAAGTGGGGTAAGGAAAGCGGAGTAACCGGTAATCAAAGACAGTAAAATACAAACTTAGGAACAGCCATAATCGGATAAGCACAATCAGAGTTTAAAAAGTCAAACCGACATTTAGAAAGTCGACATTTAAGCATAACGAGCCCTAATCATGGCAAGACTATCATAACTTGGAGAATGACGGTAAAATATGATATCAAATGGCAGCACGATAATATGAACGAGAAAGAACGCATACGACAGCCAAATGATCACAGCAATTCAAAGTCAAACCGACATTTCACACAAAATTCAACATTACATAGGATCAATCCCATGCATAGCAACATATGATCAAATGATATGGAATTTAAGCACGGAACTCCCTAAACATCCTAGAACAGTTCTACAAGTTCAGCTAACTTAGTTCACACGAAAACAGTCGGCACGCAAAATGAGGCAAACCAAAAAGTCAACCGAAAGTAAACCATGACGAAATTCAGCAATCTATATGTCAAAAGATTCGTATCGAAAATTTATACAACTTACCTTGAGGTCATGATTGCTAAAAATGAACGAGTTGAGAGGAATCGGTGAAAAATGTTGAGAACTAGGGTTTCGGTGAACTGGAGCTGCAAAGCTCCGATTCGGACGTTCTAGGGCTTGAATCGATCAGAAAATGGAGGGGAAGGGAGTGGCGGTGGTCGGCGGTGGCGGCAGCGGTGGGAAACGGCGGCGACGGTAGGATTTAAAGAGGTGGGTGGCGGCGATTTTTAAAGGATAAGGGGAGGGGTTTTTTTCGGGTGTTGTTCGAAAATGAAAGAAGGAGAGAGAGGAACGGAATCCGGATTTTAAAGGAATAGTTGGGTGATTTTCAAAATTATTTTTGGCGAAAATAGGAGGGCGGTTTCGCCAAAAATATCAGTTAAAATGGATTGCTGGATTTTTGAAGATGGTTTCACCGAAAACAAGAACACGGTTTCGCCGAAAATTTCAGTTAAAATGGTTTCGCCAAAAACAAAAGACTTTTCAAACCGAAAACAATGAACAAGAAGAACGGGTTCGAAAATTCAAAATCGGTTTCGCCAAAAATAAGGGTGATTTCACCGAAAATTTTGAACTGTTCGGGTTTAAAATATTTTCGCAAATCCGGCCAACTTCAGAAAATCACAGTTAAATCCACAAAAATCGAAACGACCTCAATCAACTTGCTACTGACTCTATGACATGCAGACTCTACACAAAAAAAAGAAAACAAACAAACTGACCCTTTTGGCTCCCCCGAACCGACTCTAAAATACCAAGTTCAACAAAAAAAATTAAAACAGACTCCAGCCGTGGGTTGCCTCCCACGAAGCGCTCTTTTATTAACGTCCTTGAGCTGGACGATACCTGGACGGTATTAGGAGACATCCCAACTTAGATTCTCCTTCACGCTAGCGTCGGAGTTCATGAAGTACAGCTTCGGGACTTCTCCGGTAAGCGTGAATCTCTTCCCGTTTGCATGTAATAGCTTGGTACGTACGTCGGGAAGGTGATCAACGAACTTGAATGGTCCGAACAGCTCTCTGGAGAGATCATCCTTCTTGAGTGTGACGATGGAAGGAATGAGGACTGTCGGCTGCTTCTTTTCTTTAATCTTTGGCTTGGTATCACCAGGATCGGTGATCGTCAGTACTTCCTTAGGAGATGCTTTCGGCTTCTCCCTCCATACTTGTTCCGGCTCCGGTTTCTCGGAATGAAATGGTGGTGCAGCTGGCTCGGTGGAAGACGGTGGAATTTTTGGTCTCCATACCATTTGTGTCTTCGTTTTCTTGTTCTTTCCTCGAGGTCTGCTCGATGGTTTAGAAGAGGCTTGCATTTCCTTCTTCTTCTTCTTAGGCGGCTTCTGAACGACAGGTTTCTGCTTCTTCTCAATGACCTGTTTAATATCTGCAGCAACAACAGATCTAGAGACACTAGAAGAAGCATTAGTAACGGAGTTGACCAGAGTCAACCCCACCGTTTCAACAGCTAGGCAGTGAGATTCTTCATTCTTAGAGTCATATTTCATGCCATCTTTAAGACGGAACGTTTTCGTTTCTTTACCAACCTTTAGAGTTAAAGAACCATTTGGAACGTTAATATTCATTCCAGTAGTAGCCATGAAAGGTCGACCTATGAGAATGGTAGAATCATCTGTACTAGTATCCATAATCACATAGTCAGCTAAGAATATGAACGGACCACATTTAGTAACAACATCTTTAATCTCTCCCTTAGGGGTTTTAAGTGATCTATCAGCAAAGACAAGTTGCATACTAGGTGGTTCAAGTTCTCCTAGGTTCAATTTTTCAAACAGGCTCATAGGCATGACATTAACAGACGCTCCTAGATCAACTAAACAACGTTCAATCTCAACATCATTGATGACCAAAGGCAAAGTAAAAGAACCAGGATTAGATAACTTAGCTGGATATGGAGAGGCAGGTTTCTTAATACGAATGTCAGGATATCCTTCCTTGTTCCCCTTCATGCCAGTCTCGATCCTTGCATTTGGTAGCAATGCTCTTGGAAAAGGAGGCTTCACGACGTACGGTGCAAGAGGAGGATCATCCTCCTTAGGCGCTGGTTCCTGTTCTTCTTCTTCCTCCGGAGTTTCAGCGATCCTGCGTAAGACAGAACAAGCATCAGCAATTAAGTTTGGGAGTTTTCGAGTGGTTACCATCTTTGCTTGCCCCTTTCTTGGATTCGGCTCTGTCTGGCTTGGAAGTTGGCCAAATGGTCGACCAGATGCTAGCATGCTTGAGATGTTGTTCACGGCTTGCTCAATTCTTTGCCCAGATGCTATATGTTCTTGATTTAGAAGAGCTTGAGCCTTGAACTGATTGTCATGATCATCGAGTCTGGTGATGATCTGGCTGATCTTCTTATCCAGGTCACTGACATTGTTCTCTCTTTGATGCTGCTGCCCTGGATAGGTATTATTAAGATATTGATTCTGGCGATTGCCAGGAGCAGTTCCATAATTACCCGGATTGTGATGCGGCGGCTGGTAGACACCTGCTGGCGGATGGTTAGGCTTCTGATCCTGAGCTGGACCAGCCGGGCGGTTATTCTGGTTCTGGTTATGGTTGGCGCCAGCATTGTAGGGAGGTCTGTCTTGATAGTTCCCTTGCTGTCTGAAGTTACGGTAGCCGGCATAACCATTCTGATTATTGATGAAGCCTTGTTGAATGAAATTTACCTCTTCGACAGACCAGACTTCTGCCTTACCAAAATTTTGACAACGGCCTCCGTTATGTGTGCAAGCTCCACACCACTCGCAATCGACAACGTAGACAGAAGCTGTCAGCGGCTTGATCGGTGTGGTAGACTTCTTCAAATGCTTCTCTACTTCTGCTTTGATTGTAGCATGGAGATCTAGCTTGCTCCTTGATCCTTCAGATTGTCGTTCCCAGTTCCTTGACTTGGAAGCACAGTTTGCGAAGTGATGAAGAGCAGCTTCAGGTGTTAGTGTAGTGCAATCCCCTTCAGCTAGAAAATTGACCCAGTTGGCAGATTCTTCTCGAAGTCCTCGAGCAAAGATTTCAGCTAACTGCCTCTGCTCGAATCCATGATGAGGGCAGGTGTAGAGAAGTTCTTGGAATCGATTCCAAGTATCATACAAGCTTTCTCCTTCTTTCTGGGAGAATCTGGCGATGTTGTCCTTGATAGCAGTTGTTCTGGCCGGAGGGAAGTATTCTTCAACGAAGTCCTGAGCCAGAGTGTCCCAATCAGTGTAATAGCCAGGTGGTTTGCCAGTAAGCCACCTCTTACCAGGTGATGAAATGCTGCAGAGCGGTGATCAAATACTACAAAGCTAAAAAGAGCTAAGCAGATCGTATTCCATGGGTCTTCTAAGATTGACTACTTCAAAACTGGCAAAATACTCGAAGGCAAGCAAGTTGTGCGTGGTGTGAGTTCCATGACTTCTAATTCTAAGAAATGCAGAGATATTAAAATTAAACTAAAGCAGATTGGAAATTAGGGTTTGGAAACAGAGATGATAGACGAACTTAGACTTTGAATCCCCCTTCGTTCCCCAGAGCATTGGCAATCAACAGATTAGCGGATTTCAATTCTCATTCAATCAATTACTAAGACACCACCATAACTCCTTACCCTTAGGTTTAAGACCGGCAAACGTTCGCTCTATCCGTTCTAACTACCAAGATTAACTAGCCGCCCGGGTTCGGTCGCCTCTCGCAACGACTTAATTAACTGGTGCAATTACTAATGATTAATGAGTTACTCTTGCAGTGGATTAACCCTAACCGGTTCCTACGAAAGGCACGCTCCAATTATAAGGTTAATTGTTCAATTCGATGTTCTAAAGTAAGGCGAGCGTTCGCTTCTATCCTTATATTAACCAGAATCTAATCTAGGTGATCAATCCAGACAAGAAACATGAACAAAGAAGAACAAATCAAACATGAATGAGAAACTGATTGAATTTTGAATCTAATCACCGCCGATCCGTGACCGCTTTAAAGCCCTGGGTCACTTAGGGTTCATCTGGTCTAAGCTCTAACGAGTTTAGCTACTCATGATTATTACAAAAGAAACAAAGACAAAGAGAGAGTTCATCATCCAGAGGAAAAACAGAAAAGAATCTGAAAAACCTAATTTAGACGACTCTGACAGACTTCGATCTTCGGTAAATAACACTCCAAGCTCCGATTCGTCGAGGTGGAAGGGATGGCGTCACGATCTCTCTCCGGCTCTTCGAACTCTAACTCTTCGCTCCAGAACTTGAGAGGATTCTCTGAATTCTGATCTTGAAAAGTTGTATTTTGCGAATTATGATATTCTCTTTCTTTTGGGTCGCCGGGTTAAGTATTTATACTTAACCCTAATCAGCCAGATTTCTTCTAATATTTTCACCAAAAATAGTGAATTATTTTCGCCGAAAATAGTGAATTATTTTCGCCGAAAATATGCTTGTGAATGGAAGTCCCGCCGCTGATTCTCCTGTGATTTTCGTTTCGGTCCGAATACCCAACGATTTCGCCGAAAACATCTTTGGCTGAGCATCAGTGAATTGTTCTTGCATTTTCGCCGAAAACCATAGGCCATTTTCACCGAAAATGTAAGTGTGAACGGGCAGACTTTTGGTTTGACTTGATCGGCACCTTGGATCGATTCCGGTTTTATTCCTCGAGGTTCCAACGCCTTAGACACCCAATGGCTACTTTATTTGACTGCAAAAACCTGTGCTAACATAAAAACACTAGAAAACCATCAAATAGACCCGAAACGGGCCAAGGTAACACAAATGGCACGAGATAGGGCAATCGATTGAATATTCGTTATTCTACCCTAAAAACCATGTCTTAAGCAAAGAAATGTCGCTTAAATGAGGCTGATAATCAAGTCAAATCGAGTGTCATCAAATACCCCACACTTAAGCTTTTGCTTGTCCTCAAGCAAACTGAATAACTCATGTTCATAAATGATAAGATCGATTAAATTGGAGTTCAATCAAACACAATGAATTATTAGACAGATCGATCCTAGAACAAGAAACCTAACATGCATACAGATCAGCCAAACTACATGGTCTCACTAATAAACTGCACACGACAAGTAATTAGCAACCAATTATGCACGAATTTGACCTGACCGACCAGACTCCTCACACAGGATATATATAGTACAATGGGGACTCTCACTCTCTGTGTTTAAGGACGTGTTTCTGCTCTCGATCATTTTCTGCTACCGAATTTTGTCATAGATTTGCATTTCGACCACATCTCCACCACTGTGACAACACGAGTATCTAGTCAAGAAGGACTTCCCTGCTAGGACCGTAATGAATTCTACACTACTCGGGTTTATAATGAGATGGATGATGGGAATGTATGATGATGGCTTTGTGCGGTGTAGCTTTCGACTAACTTCCCTCGAATCTAATCTATGGCTTCCTACCGTCTAACCAAACACGGGTGGAATAATGAATGCTCGTCCTATGATACCCTCAAGCAACCTAGCACTTATTCTTTTTCTTTACACGATTTTTTTTCTTTTCAACTTTTCTTTTGACTTCGTTCTTCCATTTGTAGGGAGAAGAACGTTTTATTGAACTAAAACTTTGAACTTTTCTGATTTTTCTGCTTCTGATTTTTTTTCTGAAGCTTGCTTCTTTTCTTACTTTACTTTTTTTTTCTTTTGTGCCGATTTTCTTTTAGTCGCTAGAGGGGTTTACACGTCTGGACATATTAGCTAAGACCACCTGTTTAATGGCTATAGGCAAGTCACCATAAACTGACTTCCGGTAGGGTTTTCGAACGGGGAATGAAACCTACAACCACAGGGATCAACGGGGAATGAAAGAAATGGGAAATGGCTGTAATGTATTATCGAACCGAAAGAACAGGCCAAGCTCAAGGGTCTAAACCTAGTGGATTTATCGTTTGGTAGGTTATCTGGCTTAGTAGCTGAATCTAGGTGCCCCTATCCTTCTAGAACTCGTGTCATCGTGTGGTCTCGAGTAGGTCTCATGCAAATTCTAACTCATTCAAGTAAACAGAAAACCACTCAGAAAGAATTAAAATTGCAAGTTACGTGCAATGGATCAAAAGCTCACAGTTGGTTTGCTAGTCGGATTCGGTCATTTTCATGCAATCAAGGCTACAAACTACAAGTGTGATTTTAAAAATTTTGCTATGACCAGGCAATTTAGCATCAAAGTATACAAGTTGGTTCTCAAGTTCTAGGTTAAGCAGTCTAAGCATCATTATGAAGGGTTGAACAACAACTTAACATAAAAAATCAAGAACTGAGCAATTCTAATGCTAGAGAGACTGGAATCGAATCACGAGGCACACATAAAATACAATCAAGGGCAATCAAGTTCATGCAAGGTTCTGTAGCATCCTACCCCACACTTACATCGGACTGTGTCCTCACATGACTAATTCTAGAGTTCAGAGTGAAGTAGAAGAACCTGGACCGAGATGATTGGCGTAGGGGATGAGCACGGGTCCTCGGAGCGGAGGGAATCTACCCAAGCGAAGCAAAGGGAATCTCCCAACTGCCTACAAAACAAAAAAAAAATAAAACATAAAAAGGAAACCGGGACAAGTGTCCCGGATCCACACAGAAAAAAGTTGGACCGAAATCCGAAAAGAATAAATAAAAAGAAGACACCAGAAAAAGAATACAACCGATCACAGCTGGTCCGGTGAACCGGGAGGTGGAAAGTGGAGGTGCTCACCGAGCTGACGTTGCCACGCCAGCTGTGCCTCATATCACCTGTCGGCACGGCGCATATGTTGCTGCATAATAGTCCATCGCGCCTCTTGAGTGGTGTTGTCGGTGATGCGCCACTCCTGCAGTCGCTCGTACAACTCTCCAACATCCGCGGGGTGGTGTCGGGGCTGTTGGGGAGGCGCCTGGTGTGTAACTGGAATGTGCGGCGGCGACTGGTGAGCATACCCTACCTGATGATGTGGCGAGGGTATATAGTCTTGGAACTCTGGCGGCGGCTGGGGCTGCTCCTGCTCAGCATCATCTTCTTCTTCCGACTCGACCACAGCCTGGAGTGGAGGATCTGCTGCTACATGGGGACTGAGGTCGAGTTCTAAGTCGTACTCAACCGCTAAGTCTCCTCCAACAGTCCTAACTCTGTGTCGTGGAATGTTCGGGCCATATTCGTGGTTGAGGCCGAAGGAGAGGATGAGCTGACCTATGAAGTTACCCCCCAAGAGTCTGCGAGGTGGCATCTTCCTCCTGGTCTTCTGGCGGAAGATGCGAGCCAGCACCCAGCCGGGGTGTAGAGGGTAGCTCTCTCTGATGGCTCGAAGAAGCATGAGCTCCTCCTTGAGGATATGGTGGCGATCCTTATCTGGAACATATAAAAGCGATCTACGCCAAACCATATGAATAAATTTAAAGAGAGGGTGAGAGAGGGACTTAACTGAGTTGTTCGCCCCGAGGCGATCACCAGGTACTCCTGTCATGTGGCTCCAGAGCGCGTGGTACTCCTCCTCGTTATCATATTCGCCCCAGCCTAGGTGATGATCGTGATAGTGCTCGTAGGGGATGCCGAGATGAGCAACAAACTCATCGTAGGTGAGCTGCCTGTACACCCCACCAAGATAGAAGGTCACAACCTTCTGGCGCTGCTTCCTCTTGTGCTCATCCAGTTCAAAGGTCGCCCAGAACTCCTGGAGAGCAATGTCTGGGAACTCGGCAGCTATGGTGGTCAGCTCTAGGAGACCTGCCGGTGCTAGGGCGTCATGCAGGTTCCGGTGGTAATTCTCATCATGATCATGGAGGGACTCCATGGAGAGAGGGCGCACGTCAGCTCCACGAATGTGCTCGATCTTCTGGAAGCACTCAAAGTAGAAGTCAGGTAGACGGGCGATAGTGCGATGGTAGCCAGCCCGGCAGGATAATGCGGGTGGAGGACCCAGAACGGCGGGTGTGACGGGAGCGGCAGCTCCTGAGATCGAGGTGCCATCAAGTCGCGCCTTAGTCCTACGCTCATAAGTGGTGTTCCTAAAACCAGAATGAAACCAGATTAGTCAACTAAAACCCTACCCCACACTTAGTAGAAAAACTCAATTTCACAAAGAAATGAGGAAAACCGAGTGGGGGTAAGCAAATTGGAGTAACCGATAATCATAGACAGTAAAGTACATGCTTAGGAACAGCCATAATCGGATAAGCACAATCAGAGTTCAAAAAGTCAAACTGACATTTAGAAAGTCAACATTATAGCATATTGAACCCGAATCATGGCAAGACTATCACAAGGTGGATAACGACGGTAAAATATGATATCAGATGGCAAACATGATAATCTAAACGAGAATGAACAAGTACGGCAGCCAAATGATCAAAAACAGTTCATGGTCAAACCGACATTTCTCATAAGTCAACATAACAAAGAATCAACCAAATGCATAGCAACACACGATCAAATGATATGGAAATTAAGCACGGAACTTCCTAAGCATGCTAGAACAGTTCTATAAGTTTAGCTAACCTAGTTCACACGAAAACAGTCGGCACGCAAATCGAGGCAAACCGAAAAGTCACCCAAAAGTCAACCCTGACGAAATTCAGCAATCCATATGTCAAAAGATTCGTATTGAAAAGTTCTACAACTTACCTTGAAGCCATGACTGCTAAAAATGAACGGGTTGGGAGGAATCGATGAGAAACTTTGAAAACGAGGGTTTCGGTGAACTGGAGCTGTAGAGCTCCGATTTGGCTGTTCTAGGGCTTGAATCGATCGGAATTGGGAGGGGAGTTGAGCGGCGGCGGCGGAAAATGGCAGCGACGGCGATTTTAAAGAGGGGTGGCGGCGGCGATTTGAAAAAGAAAAGGGGAAGGGGGGTTTTCGGTTTTATGTTCGAAAATGAGATAAGGGAAGAGAGAGGATGGACCGATTTTTTTTTAAAAGTGAAAATTTGGCTGATTTTCAAGGTATTTTCGACGAAAATAAAGGGGTGTTTTCGCCGAAAATAGGAGTTAAAATGGCTCGCCGAAACACTCAACTTTTCGTACCGAAAACATGAAACAGGAGACCGGGTTCAAAAATTCTAAAATGATTTCGCCGAAAATAGGGTCTAATTTTCTCCAAAAATTTTGAACTATTCGGGTTAAAATATTTTCGCAAATCCGGCCAACTTTAGAAAATTAAAGTTAAATCCACAAAAATCGAAACGACCTCAATCAACTTACGACTGACTCTATGACACACAGACTCTACACGAAAAATAATAAATCAAACAAACTGATACTTTTGGCTCCCCTGAACCGACTCTAAAACACTAAGGTTGACAAAAATTAAAAACGGACTCCAGCCGTGGGTTGCCTCCCACGAAGCGCTCTTTTATTAACGTCCTTGAGCTGGACGATACTTGGACGGTATTAGGAGACATCCCAACTTAGATTCTCCTTAATGCTCGCGTCGGAGTTCATGAAGTACAGCTTCGGGACTTCTCCGGTAAGCGTGAATCTCTTCCCGTTTGCATGCAGCAGCTTGGTACGTCCATCGGGAAGATGATCAACGAACTTGAACGTGTCCGAACAGTTCTCTGGAGAGGTCATCCTTCTTGATTGTTACGATGGAAGGAATGAGGACTGTCGGCTTCTTCTTTTCTTTTATCTCCGGCTTGTTATCACCAAGATCGGTGATCGTCAGTATTTCCTTAGGAGATGCTTTCGGCTTCTCCTTCCATACTTGTTCCGGCGCCGGTTTCTCGCAACTAATTGGTGGTGCAGCTGTCTCGGTGGAAGACAACGGAAATTTTGGCCTCCAGACCATTTGAGTCTTCGTCTTCTTGTTCTTTCCTCGAGGTCTGCTCGGTTTAGTGCTCGGTGACTTAGAAGAGGCTTGCAGTTCCTTCTTCTTCTTGGGCAGCTTCTGAACCAAAGTTTCTGGCTTCTTCTTAATAACCTGGTCAATATCTGCAGCAACAACTGATCTAGAAATACTAGAGGAGATGTCAGTAATGAAATTGACCGAGGCCAATTCCACAATTTCTACGGATAAACAATGTGATTCTCCCTTAGGAATGTATTTCATATTATCCTTGAGACGGAATGTTGCAGTATCCTTCCCAACTCTTAATGTTAACGAACCATTTGGAACATTAATGTTAAAACCGACTGTCGCCATAAATGGCCGACCTAAGAGAAGGGTAGAATATGTCTCTCGAGTATCCATTACTACATAATCATGAAAAATCGGAAAGGGCCACAACAAGTGATTACATCCTTGATTATTCCTCTAGGTTCTTTTAGAGTCCTGTCAGCGAACACTACATGCATACTAGCGGTTCTAATTCACCTAGGTTCAGTTTCTTATATAAACACATAGGCATGACATTTATAGACGCACCTAGATCAACCAAACTACGCTCAACTGCAATGCCATTAATGATTAAAGGCAATGTAAAAGGACCAGGATCAGAGCACTTTGCTGGGATAGGTATGGGTGGTGATTGAGAGACGATAGTTGAACACTCTCCCATAGAGAGAACGGATAGTGCTCCCTTCTTCTTCTCCAGGCTGTTCTACTCACTGCTCCTAGTTGTGATGACTTTAGCTTGCTCGTTCTTCTCGGAGGAGTCGTTTTGAGACGGCGCCTGGTTGAAGAGAGGAAGGTTGGCTAACAGGCTAGCAACTTTATTTATCATGCTTTCTATTCTCTATCCTTGTGCGATCTGTCCTTGGTTAAAAACTTCTTGGGCTTTAAACTTTTCTTCGTGTTCCTTCATCCGTGTAGCAATCAGATCAAACTTCTGGGCTAGTTTCTCTCCCACATGTCTTCAGACGTAAAATTCTGAGGTTGATGTGCTCTGGCGAATCTGGGAGGATCTTGATAACTATTTTCCCAGCATTGATTCTGACTCCGGTTGAATCCGAAGTTAGGAGGAGGACGCTAAGGGAAGCTTCCCTGTTGTTGAGGAGGTGTTCTGAACTGATGGTAGTCGGGGTAGCCTCTGTGATCCTTGGTGAAGCCTTGATCAATGAAATTAACTTCCTCTCTAGACCAATTATTAGATGTTCCGAAGATCTCTTTCATGTGTTTCTGCACTGCGATCTTAATCTGATCTTCACTGCTTGGTTGACTCTTGGCTGCTCCAAACTGTCTCTCCTTATTTCTGGACTTAGATGCGCAGTCCGCAAAGTGAAGTAGAGCAGCTTCTGGTTCAAGTGCTGTCCAGTTTCCCTTAGCTAAAATGTTGACCCATTCAGCCGTTTCCTCATTCATACCTTGGGCAAAGATTTCGGCTAGCTGACTCTGGTTAAATCCATGATGAGGGCATTCAGAGAGAAGCTCCTAGAATTCGTTCCAAGCATCGTATAAGCTTACTCCTTCCTTCTGAGAGAAACTAGCGATGCTATCCTTGTAGAATGTCGTTCTTGAAGGGGGATAGTATTCCTCTATGAAGTCCTGAGCTAGATTATCCCAGTCAGTGTAGTAGCCAGGTGGTTTCGAGCCGAGCCATACCTTGGCGTTGCCTTTAAGAGAGAATGGGAATACTCGCAAGCAAAGATTGTTCTTACCGAGATTCCCGCTCTTAAATGTCTCGCACATGTCTAGGAAGTTCACCAAATGTGTGCGGGGGTTTTATTGCGGCTTTCCTTCGAATCGAAGATTCTTAGAGACCATGTTCAGGATGAAGATTGTGATATCATAATCAGGGTCGTCATCGTTGTGCGGCACAACGACGCTAGCTCGAAAGTTAGTCACAATCGGTCTACAGTAGTCTGCCATGGTGCGCTGAACAACTAGTACAGGAGGAGAAGGTGGTGGTGAATCTGAAGTAGTGGATGAAGCAGATGAAGATGAGGAGTTCTCCTTCAACTCCTCAATCTTATTAGGGATAGGTGGTGTAGGCGGAATGACTATGACTTGCTTCTGAGCTCGCGGTTTCTTCGGTGGAGTAGAATTACCCGGCTTAAACTGAGAATGAGCGATCGAGCGGTTCATAAACCTGTAGAACAACCTACAAGCAACAAAAGCAAACATACCGGCGTAAACTCGAAGTGGGTGGAAAAATGAAAGATGGAGAGTAGAAGAATAAATTGCCAGTTCTTCTTTCGAACAATCAAAAGAAGTCCCCGGCAACGGCGCCAATTTGATGAAACGCTGCAGAGCGGTGATCAAATACCACAAAGCTAAAAAGAGCTAAGCAGTTCGTATTCCAGGGTCTTCTAAGATTGACTATTTCAAAACTAGCAAAATACTCGAATGCAAGCAAGTTATGCGTGGTGTGAGTTCCACGACTTCTAATTCTAAGAAATGCAGAGAAATTAAAAATTAAACTAAAGCAGATTGGAAATTAGGGTTTGGAAACAGAGATGACAGACGAACTTAGACTTTGAATCCCCCTTCGTTCCCTAGAGCATTGGCAATCAACAGATCAGCGGATTTCGATTCTCATTCAATCAATTACTAAGACACCACCATAACTCCTTACCCTTAGGTTTAAGACCGGCGAATGTTCGCTCTATCCGTTCTAACTACCAAGATTAACTATGTAACATCCCCGCCCAACCGAACGGTTTGGAACTTGAGTTTGGATGGTTTAGACATTGGAAACAATGTTCTTGAGGTTCCATCGAAGTTCGGGACGTTCATAGTTGAGTCGGGTCGAGTATACAAGAGAGTACGTGAAAAATTGTCAATGTGGGCAGACCACGATACACGGCCATGTATTACAATACACGCCGTGTATCATGATACACGCCGTGTATCATGGTCAGACTATAAAAGGCTGATTTTACACGGAAATTCATAACTTCCCCTTCTTTCTCTTTCCCCAAAACCCGTATTTGAAGAAGCCAAAAACCCTTTAGCTTCAATTCTTGATTCCGGGAGTTGTAGAGCTCCGATTGACGATCCGTTTGTTGCTACGGGTTCATGGAGACGAGAGGAAGAGATCGCTATTCGTGGTTCTGGGTATTTCGAATCGAGGTGCTGTCAGTAAGAGAAGGAAGAGCTACGTTTTTGGGACTGAGCCAGAAATCTCCATAAACTTCAAACCTCGATTCCGAGAGTTGTAGAGCTCCGATTGGCGATCCGTTTGTTGCTATGAGTTCGTGGTAATGAGAGGAAGAGGTCGCACCCAGAAGTTCTGGATATTTCAGAGTAAGCTGCTGTCGGTGAAGAGGAGGATAGCTACGTTTTTGGTGTCTGAGAGCTTGGCTGTTCGGGTTTCTAGAAGAGTTTTAGAGCCTCGTCTTCTTGTCAGGTGAGGGTTTAGCGTACGATAGGTAGTCTGGTCGGTGTGAGGAGTTACAATTCAGACCTAGAAGAATGTAGGGCCTTGCATGAAATTGAAAGAGAGTAAAAGGGGAAAATTGTTCTGCAATTGATTGTTCTGTGAAATATGCTGTTTTGATGATTGTTGGATGTTTGTTAATTGATGGATTGGTTTATGATTGATGGCTGTTTGTGATGATTTTGATTGGGGGAATTGATTAACATGGATGATAAATTGATCGAAACTAGTAAAGAGTGATAGGAGGGACGGGTCTGTGAACATGAGAATTATGTATATTATGCTATTGTCAGTTTGTGGTTGCAGGAGGGTGGTCCTGCCAATGTGGGGTCGCCCTTAATTGATGAACAGGTGGATGGCTCCACCAATGTGGGGTCGTCCAATGAAGGACGTACAGGAGGGTAACCCTACGACTCATGACATGGCTTCCCCTGTACTTGCAGGTGGGGGTGGCCGGTGAGCTAGCCGTTTACCCTTAAACTGTTTGTGCGTGGGAGGCGTTGAATGTCTTGTGATGTGTGGTTATGTGTGATATGGGATTATTGAATGATTTGGATTGTGTTGGGTTACATAATGTTGGGACTGAGATGATGCTTGTTGTTAATGTATGAATTATGCAACGTGCCTTTTAGGTAGAATTGATGTTGTGTGTGGAAGATGGTTGTTAATGTGTTTAAGGTGGTAGACTTATGACTTATAATTGGCTAATAGAATTGGTAAGGGAATTTGTACGTGGAAGTGGACAATAGAACCGGTACGTGGAATTGACTTATGGAATTGGTTAGGGGAATTGGTGAATGGAATTGAGTAATGGAATTGGGTGTTCTGAATGCATGAGCTAGTTGAGCTGAGGTTGTATGACTGAATTGTATGAAAATGATGCTGTGTGTGTTGGTGCTTGATTCTGTGTCTTGTGATTATTGTAATAAGGTTGGAGTCTTGGATGTGGATTGGTAAATGGTTGAGATGAACGAGGATGTTAGAATTGGTCGAATTGTGGCTAGGAATCATGTTAGATGAAATATGTGAACTAGATAGATTATGTGGTTTAATCTAGTAACGCTCAATAGGAGAGTTGAAATGGTAAATTGATGTTGTCTTGATTGTTATGGTTGTGTGATTGTATGGTTGACTTGTGTGAGTGTATGGTTGACTAGATGGCTAGGAATGGGAGTGAGGAGTTGGAACTGGACTTAGGATGTGTTAGGTCTTGCATGAACCCTCGAGAGTAAAACTGGATAACTGTCTTGTGATTACTATTTGATGAGCGTGCTGATTGATGTGTGATGTGAGGATTGGGATATAAGATGATAGCTAATGTAGTTGATCTAGAAATGTGAGATGGGATGGGGTTGGATGCGATGAATTCTATGATTGTATCTATTATTGCCGGTTGTGGTTAGACTAGAATTATGTCCTAGAATTGGAACATAGAATTGGTGTTTGGAACTAGAACGTGGAATTGTGTGGTGGAATCATGGTGTTGATTTGTGATGTGGATTTGTGTGTCAATTTGTGATGTGGATTTGCGATGTGGATTTGTGATGTGTAATTTGTGTAGTGGATTTGTAAAGTGGAGTTGATCAAATGGAATTGGGTAAATGGAATTAAAATGATAGAACTGGAAGGAGCCAACGTTACCCCAATTGTGTTTCACCCACCGACGGACTGGTGGTTAGGGCCTACCGACGGACTGGTAGATTAGTCTCCCGACGGGGAGTGGTATTGTGGTATTGTGGTATTGTGGAATTGTGGAAATTGTGAAGTGTTCCCCATGCGGTAGGGGAGCACGAGGACCTCCCATGCGGTAGGGAGGTGCGTCAGGCCGGCGGGGTAGCGGGGGGAACAACTCCTTATGGCGCCTAATGAACTCACATAGATAATGGAATTGAGATGCATGTGTGCTTTCTGTATGATGTGTGTTCGGACTTGTTTGTGAATTGCCTTGTGATGTGTTGTGAATCATGTTGTCATGCTGAGATGTGAGTTAAAGGTTGAATGGTCTATGATTGACGTTGTAGGTAATTGTGAATTTGTGCAATGTGAGTGGTGGTCGATGTGTGAGTGGAAGTGCTGTTAGTAAGGAGTTGAGATGTATTGTGATGTAAGGTTGATCTGTGTGCTTCATGATCTTGGTTATATCGTTGTATTTGTGAATTGATGATTTGGGTTATATGGTCGAGATTATGAGTTGTGGGTATTGATTTGGGGAGTACACCTGTGAGATCACTTAGATAATTGAAAGAGGAAATGCAGCGTATGTGTGAATGTGTGAATGTGTATGAAGAGGTATACATGTGTGTGCTTTGATGGTAACTTGTCTTGTGATGCTAAACTGCTTGTTTGTGAAGCAATGCTAAATCGTATATATGTGAGTCAATGGTGAACCGTAGGAGTGAGGATCTTTGTTGTTATGAAGAACTAGTTCTGGTATGATGTTGATCTTATGGATGTTGATTTCTTGTGTACTATTGTTATCATGGATTGTGGAGGTTGATTTGATATTGAGCTTATGTGATCGCCTAGTATCATGTTAGGAATTAAAATGAGCTGGCTGTGTCAGATTCCGTTGCTTGATGTGTGTGTGGAGTTGGGATCGCTCCTAGGCTAGGTTCGGCGCATAGGTAGACCCAGTGGGTTCACTCAGTTTCATTAGGAAGCTGATCCCCCCCCAGTTTCTCTTTTCAGGTGTTCGGTTGAGTTCGGAGGAGTTGCAAGTTGGAGTTGTGAAGTGAAGAATTAGGAAGCTATTGTGGAGTGACCATTGTTTTAAATTTAGATTTCAGTTGACACTTTTGGGTTGGAAGATTTGTAATCGTTTTGAGATTTTGTGATCGGTTGTGATCGGATTTCGGATTTCAGTTGTATTTCGGTTTTATTAAGTGGAGGCCTCCTTCGTTTTGAACTTGTATTTAAGAGTTGTTTCTGTTTCCGCTGCGTTTTACTCTTTTCTTTTAAATGCTGTATCTTCGAGTAGCACTCAAACCGGTTCGACCACGGGTAAACCCGGGTCGGTTTGGGACGGGTGTTACAAGTGGTATCAGAGCCTGGTTAGTTGCTGCTGTGTTGGTGATTCGTCTCTTCTTCTAGAGGAGTAATTAACCTGATAGGAGGAAGGGAAGAAGCACCGGCACAGGACCAACTTTTCAGGGATTTTCAAATCGTTTTGAATTGGGTGGGAAGTTTTGAAAGGAAAGTGTTGTGAATTTGAAAGGAAAGTGATTTGAAATGAAATGTGATTTCTGAAAATTGGTCAACTGAAACGTTTTGTGTCCTCCTGTAGTGAAGAGGGTGGCGGAGTAGTTGAGAGTGGAAGTAGTAGCAGGTTGGGAAATTGGTTAGAAGAGTAGAGCCTTGTAGAATTTGGTTAAGTGAGTAGAGTGCTTGAGGGTGTGAGTTTTAGTCGAAGGTGTTAGCTTCATAGTTCTTGTTGGTGTGAGTGTGCTTTGTTGAGCTCTTGCGTTGTGGTTGTGCCCTCGAGTGAGTTTTGTTTGATTGTGTTTTGGTTGTGTTCTTGTTGTGAGTAGTGCCGTTGAGGTTCGGTTGTGCGTGTCTGTTGTGTAGAAGTTTTAAGTAGTGTGGGAGTAGTGCCCTTAGAAGGTGTGTGTTGCTAGAGCCGTTAAAAGGGAGTTTCGGGAGGTGATGTGATCCTTGTGTTGCTGCGTTATGCTGTGATTTGTGGATTCGTTGCTAGAGCGAGTTGGGTTGTGATTTCGGGGACGAAATCTTTTGAAGTTGTGGAGACTTGTAACATCCCCGCCCAACCGAACGGTTTGGAACTTGAGTTTGGATGGTTTAGACATTGGAAACAATGTTCTTGAGGTTCCATCGAAGTTCGGGACGTTCATAGTTGAGTCGGGTCGAGTATACAAGAGAGTACGTGAAAAATTGTCAATGTGGGCAGACCACGATACACGGCCATGTATTACAATACACGCCGTGTATCATGATACACGCCGTGTATCATGGTCAGACTATAAAAGGCTGATTTTACACGGAAATTCATAACTTCCCCTTCTTTCTCTTTCCCCAAAACCCGTATTTGAAGAAGCCAAAAACCCTTTAGCTTCAATTCTTGATTCCGGGAGTTGTAGAGCTCCGATTGACGATCCGTTTGTTGCTACGGGTTCATGGCGACGAGAGGAAGAGATCGCTATTCGTGGTTCTGGGTATTTCGAATCGAGGTGCTGTCAGTAGAAGAAGGAAGAGCTACGTTTTTGGGACTGAGCCAGAAATCTCCATAAACTTCAAACCTCGATTCCGAGAGTTGTAGAGCTCGATTGGCGATCCGTTTGTTGCTATGAGTTCGTGGTAATGAGAGGAAGAGGTCGCACCCAGAAGTTCTGGATATTTCAGAGTAAGCTGCTGTCGGTGAAGAGGAGGATAGCTACGTTTTTGGTGTCTGAGAGCTTGGCTGTTCGGGTTTCTAGAAGAGTTTTAGAGCCTCGTCTTCTTGTCAGGTGAGGGTTTAGCGTACGATAGGTAGTCTGGTCGGTGTGAGGAGTTACAATTCAGACCTAGAAGAATGTAGGGCCTTGCATGAAATTGAAAGAGAGTAAAAGGGGAAAATTGTTCTGCAATTGATTGTTCTGTGAAATATGCTGTTTTGATGATTGTTGGATGTTTGTTAATTGATGGATTGGTTTATGATTGATGGCTGTTTGTGATGATTTTGATTGGGGGAATTGATTAACATGGATGATAAATTGATCGAAACTAGTAAAGAGTGATAGGAGGGACGGGTCTGTGAACATGAGAATTATGTATATTATGCTATTGTCAGTTTGTGGTTGCAGGAGGTGGTCCTGCCAATGTGGGGTCGCCCTTAATTGATGAACAGGTGGATGGCTCCACCAATGTGGGGTCGTCCAATGAAGGACGTACAGGAGGGTAACCTACGACTCATGACATGGCTTCCCCTGTACTTGCAGGTGGGGGTGGCGGTGAGCTAGCCGTTTACCTTAAACTGTTTGTGCCGTGGGAGGCGTTGAATGTCTTGTGATGTGTGGTTATGTGTGATATGGGATTATTGAATGATTTGGATTGTGTTGGGTTACATAATGTTGGGACTGAGATGATGCTTGTTGTTAATGTATGAATTATGCAACGTGCCTTTTAGGTAGAATTGATGTTGTGTGTGAAGATGGTTGTTAATGTGTTTAAGGTGGTAGACTTATGACTTATAATTGGCTAATAGAATTGGTAAGGGAATTTGTACGTGGAAGTGGACAATAGAACCGGTACGTGGAATTGACTTATGGAATTGGTTAGGGGAATTGGTGAATGGAATTGAGTAATGGAATTGGGTGTTCTGAATGCATGAGCTAGTTGAGCTGAGGTTGTATGACTGAATTGTATGAAAATGATGCTGTGTGTGTTGGTGCTTGATTCTGTGTCTTGTGATTATTGTAATAAGGTTGGAGTCTTGGATGTGGATTGGTAAATGGTTGAGATGAACGAGGATGTTAGAATTGGTCGAATTGTGGCTAGGAATCATGTTAGATGAAATATGTGAACTAGATAGATTATGTGGTTTAATCTAGTAACGCTCAATAGGAGAGTTGAAATGGTAAATTGATGTTGTCTTGATTGTTATGGTTGTGTGATTGTATGGTTGACTTGTGTGGAGTGTATGGTTGACTAGATGGCTAGGAATGGGAGTGAGGAGTTGGAACTGGACTTAGGATGTGTTAGGTCTTGCATGAACCCTCGAGAGTAAAACTGGATAACTGTCTTGTGATTACTATTTGATGAGCGTGCTGATTGATGTGTGATGTGAGGATTGGGATATAAGATGATAGCTAATGTAGTTGATCTAGAAATGTGAGATGGGATGGGGTTGGATGCGATGAATTCTATGATTGTATCTATTATTGCCGGTTGTGGTTAGACTAGAATTATGTCCTAGAATTGGAACATAGAATTGGTGTTTGGAACTAGAACGTGGAATTGTGTGGTGGAATCATGGTGTTGATTTGTGATGTGGATTTGTGGTGTCAATTTGTGATGTGGATTTGCGATGTGGATTTGTGATGTGTAATTTGTGTAGTGGATTTGTAAAGTGGAGTTGATCAAATGGAATTGGGTAAATGGAATTAAAATGATAGAACTGGAAGGAGCCAACGTTACCCCAATTGTGTTTCACCCACCGACGGACTGGTGGTTAGGGCCTACCGACGGACTGGTAGATTAGTCTCCCGACGGGGAGTGGTATTGTGGTATTGTGGTATTGTGGAATTGTGGAAATTGTGAAGTGTTCCCCATGCGGTAGGGGAGCACGAGGACCTCCCATGCGGTAGGGAGGTGCGTCAGGCCGGCGGGGTAGCGGGGGAACAACTCCTTATGACGCCTAATGAACTCACATAGATAATGGAATTGAGATGCATGTGTGCTTTCTGTATGATGTGTGTTCGGACTTGTTTGTGAATTGCCTTGTGATGTGTTGTGAATCATGTTGTCATGCTGAGATGTGAGTTAAAGGTTGAATGGTCTATGATTGACGTTGTAGGTAATTGTGAATTTGTGCAATGTGAGTGGTGGTCGATGTGTGAGTGGAAGTGCTGTTAGTAAGGAGTTGAGATGTATTGTGATGTAAGGTTGATCTGTGTGCTTCATGATCTTGGTTATATCGTTGTATTTGTGAATTGATGATTTGGGTTATATGGTCGAGATTATGAGTTGTGGGTATTGATTTGGGGAGTACACCTGTGAGATCACTTAGATAATTGAAAGAGGAAATGCAGCGTATGTGTGAATGTGCGAATGTGTATGAAGAGGTATACATGTGTGTGCTTTGATGGTAACTTGTCTTGTGATGCTAAACTGCTTGTTTGTGAAGCAATGCTAAATCGTATATATGTGAGTCAATGGTGAACCGTAGGAGTGAGGATCTTTGTTGTTATGAAGAACTAGTTCTGGTATGATGTTGATCTTATGGATGTTGATTTCTTGTGTACTATTGTTATCATGGATTGTGGAGGTTGATTTGATATTGAGCTTATGTGATCGCCTAGTATCATGTTAGGAATTAAAATGAGCTGGCTGTGTCAGATTCGTTGCTTGATGTGTGTGTGGAGTTGGGATCGCTCCTAGGCTAGGTTCGGCGCATAGGTAGACCCAGTGGGTTCACTCAGTTTCATTAGGAAGCTGATCCCCCCCAGTTTCTCTTTTCAGGTGTTCGGTTGAGTTCGGAGGAGTTGCAAGTTGGAGTTGTGAAGTGAAGAATTAGGAAGCTATTGTGGAGTGACCATTGTTTTAAATTTAGATTTCAGTTGACACTTTTGGGTTGGAAGATTTGTAATCGTTTTGAGATTTTGTGATCGGTTGTGATCGGATTTCGGATTTCAGTTGTATTTCGGTTTTATTAAGTGGAGGCCTCCTTCGTTTTGAACTTGTATTTAAGAGTTGTTTCTGTTTCCGCTGCGTTTTACTCTTTTCTTTTAAATGCTGTATCTTCGAGTAGCACTCAAACCGGTTCGACCACGGGTAAACCCGGGTCGGTTTGGGACGGGTGTTACAAACTAGCCGCCCGGGTACGGTCGCCTCTCGCAATGACTTAATTAACTGGTACAATTACTAATGATTAATGAGTTACTCTTGTAGTGGATTAACCCTAACCGGTTCCTACGAAAGGCACGCTCCAATTATAAGGTTAATTGTTCAATTCGATGTTCTAAAGTAAGGCGAGCGTTCGCTTCTATCCTTAGCTTAACCAGAATCTAATCTAGGTGATCAATCCAGACAAGAAACATGAACAAAGAAGAACAAATCAAACATGAATGAGAAACTGATTGAATTTCGAATCTAATCACCGCCGATCCGTGACCGCTTTAAAGCTCTGGGTCACTTAGGGTTCATCTGGTCTAAGCTCTAACGAGTTTAGCTACTCATGATTATTACAAAAGAAACAAAGACAAAGAGAGAGTTCATCTTCCAGAGGAAGAACAGAAAAGAATCTGAAAAACCTAATTTAGACGACTCTGACAGACTTCGATCTTCGGTAAATAACACTCCTAGCTCCGATTCATCGAGGTGGAAGGGATGGCGTCACGATCTCTCTCCAGCTCTTCGAACTCTAACTCTTCACTCCAGAACTTGAGAGGATTCTCTGAATTCTGATCTCGAAAAGTTGTATTTTGCGAATTATGATATTCTCTTTCTTTTGGGCCGCGGGTTAAGTATTTATACTTAACCCTAATGAGCCGAATTTCTTCTAATATTTTCGCCGAAAATAGTGAATTATTTTCGCCGAATATATGCTTGTGAATGGAAGTCCCGCCGGCTGATTCTCCTGTGATTTTCGTTTCGGTCCGAAAACCCAACGGTTTCACCGAAAACTTCTTTGGCTGAGCATCAGTGAATTGTTCTTGCATTTTCGCCGAAAACCATAGGCCATTTTCGCCGAAAATGTAAGTGTGAACGGGCAGACTTTTGGTTTGACTTGATCGGCTCCTTGGATCAATTCCGGTTTTATTCCTCGAGGTTCCAACGCCTTAGACACGTCCATGGCTACTTTATTTGACGGCAAAAACCTGTGCTAACATAAAAACACTAGAAAACCATCAAATAGACCCGAAACGGGCCAAGGTAACACAAATGGCACGAGATAGGGCAATCGATTGAATATTCGTTATTCTACCCTAAAAACCATGTCTTAAGCAAAGAAATGTCGCTTAAATGAGGCTGATAATCATGTCAAATCGAGTGTCATCAGCAGGGCCTTTTAGAGAGAACGGGAAAGCTCTCAGACAAAGAGTGTTTTTGTCGAGGTTTCCGCTCTTGAAAGTGCTGCAGAGATCAAGGAAGTCTGCAAGATGAGTGCACGGATTGTCTAGGGGCCTGCCTTCAAACTGTAAATCCCTAGAGATCATAGTCAAGAATGGAATCTTGATCTCATAGTCAGGATCTCCTTCAATGCGCGGAACGGCAATGGCAGATTGAACGCTAGTCGCGCTCGGCTTGTTATAGTCTGCTAGACTCTTCTGTGCAGGTGGTGGCGACGGCGGTTGATCGCCATTCGGTGGTATTGGTGGTGGTAACTGATCGTCCATGGTAGGAGATATAGGAGCTGACAGTGATGCGGTGTATGAAGCGGATGAAGATGACGGTACAGGTGAAGATGGAGATGAGGAACTCTCCTTCAGTTCCTCGATCTTGATCGGAGTGATGAATGGATTGGATCTGCCTTTCTTCAGAATCTGTGACTGTAGAGGTGGAGCAGAACTGCCTGGTCTCTCTGCGCTCTTAGCCTGTTCGGTTTGAGAGCGAGTCCAAGGACGGTGAGGCATACACCTTTAAACCTACAAATAACAAAGACAAACAAAACCAGTGTAAAATCGAAGTGGATGGTAAGGTGAAAGATGGAAAGTAGAAGAATAAATTGCCAGTTCTTCTTTCGAACAATCAAAAGAAGTCCCCGGCAACGGCGCCAATTTGATGCAGCTGCAGAACAGTGATCAAATACTACCAAACTAACAAAAGCTAGGGTAGATCGTATTCCAGGGATCTTCTAAGATTGACTACTTCAAAACTGGCAAAATACTAGAATCCAAACAAGTTGTGCGTGGTGTGAGTTCCACGACTTCTAATTCTAAGAAATGGAGAGAAATTAAAAATTAAACTAAAGCAGATTGGAAATTAGGGTTTGAAAACAAGGATAACAAACCAACTTAGACTTTGAATCCCCTTTCATTCCCCAGAGCATTGGCAATCAACAGATCAGCGGATTTTGATTCTCATTCAATCAATTACTAAGACACCACCATAACTCCTTACCCTTAGGTTTAAGACCGGCGACCGTTCGCTCTATCTGTTCTAACTACCAAGATTAACTAGCCGCCCGGGTACGGTCGCCTCTCGCAACGACTTAATTAACTGGTGTAATTATTAATGTTTAATGAGTTACTCTTGCAGTGGATTAACCCTAACCGGTTCCTATGAAAGGCACACTCCAATTATAAGGTTAATTGTTCAATTCGATGTTCTAAAGTAAGGCGAGCGTTCGCTTCTATCCTTAGCTTAACAAGAATCTAATCTAAGTGATCAATCCAGACAAGAAACATGAACAATGAAGAACAAATCAAACATGAATGAGAAACTGATTGAATTTCGAATCTAATCACCGCCGATCCGTGACGCTTTAAAGCCCTGGGTCACTTAGGATTCATCTAGTCTAAGCTCTAACGAGTTTAGCTACTCATATTCATCACAAAAGAATCAAAGACAAAGAAAGAGTTCATCATCCAGAGGAAGAACAGAAAAGAATCTGAAAAACCTAATTTAGACGACTCCGGCAGACTTCGATCTTCGGTAAACTACACTCCTAGCTCCGATTCTCCGAGATGAAAGGGATGGCGTCACGATCTCTTTCTGGCTCTTCGAACTCTAACTCTTTGCTCCAGAACTTCAGAGAAAATTGTAGGATTCTGATTCGAAAAGTATTCTGATGTAAAATTATGATTATTATTCTAAGGGCCGCCGGTTAAGTATTTATACTTAACCTAGCCCAGACGGATTTCTTCTAGGATTTTCGCCGAAAATAATGAACTATTTTCACCAAAATTTGCTTGTAAATGGAAGTCCCGCCGGCTGATTCTCCTGAACTTTCTTCTCGGTTCGAAAACTTCCTTCTTTCGCCGAAAATTCCTTCAGTTGCCAACAGCCGAATTGTGATGATATTTTTGCCGAAAATACAAGGGTATTTTCTGCGAAAATTCCTTTACAAACCGGGCAGGGATTTGTTTGAACTTGGTTGGCTCCTTTGATCGATCCCGGTGCAATCCTTGAGATTCCAACGCCTTAGACACGTCCTTGGTCACTTATTCGATGGCAAAAACCTGTGCTAACATAAAAAACACTAGAAAACCATCAAATAGACCCGAAACGGGCCAAGGTAACACAAATGGCACGAGATAGGGCAATCGATTGAATATTCGTTATTCTACCCTAAAAACCATGTCTTAAGCAAAGAAATGTCGCTTAAATGAGGCTGATAATCACGTCAAATCGAGTGTCATCAGAGGGCTAAGCCCCTTCATCCAGGGTGGGTGCTTGTACGCCTCTTCCACCAGATGACCAAGACGACCAAGACACCTCGCCACATCCTTGGCGGGAACTTTGTGGGACGCCTCATCATCAACCTGGGCCTCAGCCAGTCATGGGGACTTGACTTCCCGCGCCATGTAGTACACACCGTTGTTGGAGATTTAGCCGTCGAGTATGACCTCCAATTGGACTACAGTCCACAAGTGGCGGCAGCTCCACCTCTGCACCAGGAGGTCGAGTCGAAGGAAGAAGATGATTCTGGGGAGCAACAGCCTCAGCCGGAGCAGTATTTTCGTCATCACTTGCATATGTACACAAACAAGAAATACCAAGGTGAAACGGGAAAAAGAAAATTTAAAAAAAACAAATTGAAGGAGCAAAGTCGCTCAACACTTTCAGACCAAAACAAAGGGTCCTCGAAAATGGCGCCAAAATTTGATCAGGGGTAAATCCCTCTTCAAATATACCTAGCTTTTGTCTAGGGTCATGTACTCATGGCGTCCCTTCGTTCGACTTACTCGTACAGAGTGAATTGCTCAATGGGGGTGAGGTGTAGGTTCCTCAAGGATAACAACAATTGGTCACAAAGACAATCAAGTTGGCTTGGGTCAACCTCAATCAACTAACAAGCAAGGGCTCAAAGAGCATGAAACAAGGTGGATACGACCAAGACAACACAAACAAATCAATAAAGACGAAGAAGGATCAGGATGGAAGGGCGTAGGTAAGTTTCCTCCTAAAGATCATGACTATTGACTAAGTTGGTGAATTTAGGATGATCAAAACTCGTTTCCATGCATTGAAACCGATAAGACACACCAAACACGGTTCCTAAGACTCTAATAAATCCTTAGGCTAAGGAGAAACACAAACCAATAGGAGTCTCATCACTAATTGACAAAATGCAAGACACACGACATGTTCAATAAAATGACTCAATGGATTTGTACCCAAAGCGGACAAACTCTCACTCCTCTCTCGAGCGTAGCAAGTAATCAAGCGAATAATCCTAAGTTCTATGACATAATCAACCTCCGGGACAAATCAAACCAAGTGTCGAAGCTGAAATCAAGCATAACACTCAAACATGACAAAAACACATGAAGAACATGGATATTGTACACAATTGCATTAACAACAAAAGTTCATCATCATCCAACAGAACGTAATAAATCAATATAGTAAATTCGCTTAGAGTTCCAAAAATCTAACCCATGAGAGTTCAGTTACATATGAAAGAAGAAAGAAAGAGAAAACCTAAAATGAAAAACAAGGTCATGATTCTTCAATCTGGGGAGTCTTCTTCTTCGATTCGTGTTTCCAAGGTGTAGATGATGATAGATGATGATTGGGGATTATTAAGAATGAGTGGAGGGTGTCTAGGGATGATGAGGAGGCTTTGGAAAGGTTTTCCCTTCGTCAAAAGCACTTTGGAGGTGAGCCTATGTCAAATGTTAGGGCTCTCGGCGACGCAGTTTGTGCTGCACTGCATTGTGTTGTGTGTTGAGCACGAGCTGTCAATTTTTCAATCAAACTTCGATATCTTGAGCATTCAGACTCCAATTTTATAACCGTTTGAACCCATGGCTTCATATTTCCATGCTCTATCATGAAATTACCTGATAAGTAATCAAAACACCTCTAAAAACGTGAAAATGGACTGCAAGATTCCTAAGAGGCTATTTATGACCAAATATAATGAATTTGTCCAAAACAATTCAAAAGACGAAAAAGTACGTAGAAACCATGCAAGAATGTATTAATTATGGAGAATAAAAATGTGACATATTTCTAGTCATCAGCAGGGATTCTAAGCCCCTTACGAATCACCTAAAACTAGGGAGCTTGTAGCAGAATTAAGTATTCATCTAATAACCATTCCAAACACACCATAAGCTTATTAGAAGAGAACCACATAAGCATAATTTTCATCTTCTTTTATTCTTCTTCTGCCTAGTTACAATTACCATGGGAGAAAAGTAGGGTTGGAAAAATCCCCAAATATAGTAGTGCCAAGACTAGCAGCAACACCAACATTTGGTCATCATCTCCAACCCCATCACTATTCTAGGCATCCTCACTTACAATCACTCCATCACGGTCTATAGTCTATTTGGCAAGGCTTGGAACACACGGTCTAGCTGGAGCACTAGAATTCCTTTGAAGGGTGGTTCCTCCACTCCCTTAGGAGCTTTAGGACCATTACCCTCCCACCTCTAATTGGTAGATGAAAACCAAATTTAGGTGAACCCTCTGTCCCAGAAGGAACTTCAGGGACACTGCTTGAAGAGTTGGCCTCAGCTACTAGAACATTCAACATGGGAATCATTTTTAACCACCCACTTTTTTGCCCCTATTCCCTTGTAAGTTCTTGAGTCTGACACTTCCCCCCTCATAACCCCAAATGAGGTTGATCATAGTCCTAATAACCTAATCGACGACAACTGCCTTCAATTTCTTCACTCCGACTTCCAAAACTTCCTTAGCAAGTTTCAATCATCATATATGAACCAAATAAAACCACTATGGTGATTTCTAACTTAGTATAATCAATGTAGTCAAAATCGGATTCCACCTGAAATAAAAAAACATAGGTGAAATCGGAATGATAGTTTTTAATCACAAAATCGTAAGATTTTATGAACTACTATCGAAACATTTAAGTCAACAACATATTAAGAATAAATATAATTAAAACATTCTCATGTTTCATATCTATGTTATTTGAGTTGGTGAGATGGAAAAGAAGACCATTACCCAACTTTGGAAAGTCTAGATAAGAAAAAAAAAGAGAATGTCGGCTCTTAAGTAGTCATTCGAGGAAGTAATAATTATATTTTAGACATTTTTTATTAATAAATTCTAACTTAATTAATAAAAATCTAAAAACAAAACTAATTCAATTTAATTGTCTTTGTTCTATACTTATATGTAGTTGTACAAACTGGTAATTTCCCTAGAAAGTGAAATCATAAACTACAAGAAAAATCATTGATTTTATAAGATTCTAAGATTTTGATGAGATTTTACTAGATGTTACGACCCATAGATTTTGTGTGGATTCAAGATCGCTAGAGACTAGTGAAATCGTAAAACCGTAAGATTTTATGATTAAGATCGGGATTTTGACTACGTTGAGTATAATATGTATGAATTATTTGTTGTAGATTAAGAAATCACAAGTCTCTAAATTAATTAGGAAAAAAGAGAATTATACTTCCGAAAAGAGAAAAGTGAGAATATGAGGGTCCTATATGTCAATTCCTTGACATATGAACACATATACGATCTTGAATCACCACAAAACCATTCTCAAGGGCGATACAAGAATATCCATGCCTACTTGATCCATTTCTTCACTTCTTTAATTTCCTCATCGGATCCTCCAACTGCGTTTTGTAAGATCTTGTCATTCAACAATGGCCTCATAGTGAACGTTGGCCAGTAACCCCTTACTCTCATCCATGATCAACTCTGCCCCAAATTCTCTCAACTGTAGCATCTTTTGTTGTTTCCTCTCTGATAGTCTGACATAACACTTCTCAAATATATGGCGTTTGGTCTTTTTCTGTTGATTGTAGGTAAAGCAAAGAAGAAACCTAAGTGCTTTGTTCAAGGAAAATGTTGAGGCTGCTGTTATGGAAAGTCATTGAAGATCGGATTCTTACCCTAACAAGGAAAGAAAAATTGGCTGAAGATGCTTCAACTGATCTGATTGCAATTAAAGAGATTTAAAAGATTAGGGAAGATTTGTGTTCAACGGCTAGCTCTTGAAGGCTATTTAAAAGCTTCATTTCCTTGTGTAAAAGTTGAGACTTTGTAATAGTTAAGTGAGAGGGTACTTCAGTTAGCTTACAAACAGAGAGCTTATGTAGTTGCTAGTTTTTTGACAGTGGGGAACTAGGCTAGAGATAGCAGTGGATTTCGGGGAGAAATCTAAGTGTACTACCTTGCTCAAGGTTCTCATCGATTTGAAGGTCTCGAGTCAATTATTCTCAAGGGATCATTTCCCTTGAGACGTGGAGTAGGCTTATTTGCCAAACCACGTTAAAAACTTGTTCCTTGTCTTTACATTTTTATTTCTGCGTGCTTAGCATTCGTTACAAACCGAGCTAGGGAAGAAATCTCTCACAATAGATCACTCTTCCCTACTTGATACTAAATCAGTCATATAGAGTACTATCACGTGGTATCAGAGCCTATCATCGAGATACAATCTTACAGTTGTTGGTGATCGATATAGGGTTGTTACTCGGTGACTGGGTTACTCTTGTTCTTCACAGGATGAGTGCTAACCAAGAAAAATCTGATTTTCTTGCTGATGGCTTTTCACAGAATCGACCTCTTAAATTTGAAGGAACGCATTATGGATACTGGAAAAATAGGATGGAACTGTTTATTAAGACAGTCAATCCTAAGATCTGGAGAATTGTTGTGAAAGGGCCACTTGATGTTAAAACTGATGAAGAAAAATGGAACGATGAGGATCTGAAGAAAGTTCAGCAAAATGCTCAAGCTATGAACATCATGTTTTGTGCTCTGGGACAAGAAGAGTTTAGTAGAGTCTCTGGATGCAAATCTGCAAAGGAAATCTGGGATAAACTCCAGGTTACATATGAGGGAACCTCTCTTGTCAAGACTTCTCGAATCAACATGCTCAAACATGAGTTTGAACTTTTCAGCATGAATCAAGGTGAGTCTATTTCTGCCATGTACAATAGATTTCAAGATATAGTTAACAAGCTGGATGGACTTGGCGAAGTTATGAAAATGAAGATCTCATCAAAAAATTCTCTGGTCTCTACCTAAACAATGGAGACCAAAGATCACAGCTATTGAAGAATCCAAAGATCTTGCTACTATGAATGTTGATGATCTCATCGGATCATTAATCACTCATGAGGAAGTCCTCAACAGGGAAAGCGAAGCTATGAAAGTAAAAGAAAATCTATAGCCTTTAGAATGAAAGCTGAAGTTACTGATCATGATCTTATAAGTTATGATGATTCTGAACTTTCTTTACTAAGCAAACAAGTCAGCCAACTACTAAAGCTAAGAAGAGACAAGAAAATATTAACAGGTCAAGAGATCCTGAAAGTGACAAGACTTATGAACATAGCAAGGGGGTCCTATAAAAGCAATAAATCCAAGAAGGATCAAGGGAGTAGCAGCAGTAGCTCCGGATCTCAACTGGGTTGCTTCAGGTGTGGAAAGCAAGGGCATGTAAAGGCAGAATGCCCTCAGCTGAGAAGAGAACGTGCTATGCAAGCTACCTGGAGCTATAGTGAAAAAGAAAGTGAGGACAGTGATGATGAAGAAGCCAAAGCTCTTATGGCCATCTCACAAGATGGTAAGAATTTAGCCAACCAGATAACAGTCAGAAATTTTGAATCAGATTCTGATTATGAATCTGAAGAGGAACAAGGAAATATTGCAAATAATACGGATGAAGAACTAGATTCTACCATCCAACAGATACAAGTTGAATTTACTAGAGTACACAAGCAATATTCCTTGCTAAGCAAAGATTTTGACAAAGTCAAAGAAGAGAAAGAGGCCCTGCAGAAGGAAGTTAAGGATCTAAAGGAAGGTAGAGAGATACAGTCTCGAAAGATCAGAAACCTAGTGATTGATAACTGGAGATTTAGAGAGAGACTCAAATTTCTTCATAAAAATAGAGGGAAGAATTTCTATAATTATGCTGCTCAACCCTTGTTTCAACCTAAGTGTTTTACCTGTCATAAACCAGGTCACATTAGCAGGTTTTGCACCTTCAACAGGAAGGCTATCACCAAAGTCTGGAGACCTAAGTCCAAATGACAATTAGCCCTGCAAGTATGTTATTAGACATAAATTCCTACTGAAGAATGGGTACTGGACAGTGGATGTTCACATCACATGTCTGGTAACTCCTCTTTATTTAAAAACTTAACTACCTACAATCAAGGATCTTTCTCTTTAGGAGATAACAACACTTGTGAAATTATTGGTATGGGTTCAATTGGAGATAAAGACAAGACCTTTCTCAGAAAGGTTATGCTTGTAAAAGGTCTGAAGCACAACTTGATTTCGATAAGTCAACTATGTGGTAAGGTGAACAGAGTTATCTTTGAAGATTCCATTTGCTACATTGAAAATATAAGCACTAAAGAGGTTCTATTCACGGGTTACAGGAAGTAGGGGTGGAAGTTTGGGTATGGGATATGGAATTCCCATTCCTAAATTCAAAATCTCAAATTATTTAGGGAATTGGGAGCCCATATACCAAAATTTAAATTGAAAATTGGGTTTGGGTTTGTGAAATGGGAATGGGAATTTGAGTTTGGGTATGGGAAAGCCCAAATACCAAAATATGAAAAGTTAGGTCGCGAGATTATGTCTGAGTGAATTGAATTCACTGAATTCTGCTTGCTAAGTGCTGTGAATCGCGACAAGCCACCGATGTTGCGATGCCGCCGGGTCACCTCCTCCTCTTCCTTTTGACCTAAGTTATCACCGGCCACCACAGCGAACCTCCTGACCTAACCACCGGCGAACGACGCAGACGACCGACAAACTTTGATCCTCCCTCCTCCTAGTTACCGGCCTCATTCGTTATCCCGTCGTAATCCTCCTAACCTAACCACCGACGAACTTCAATCCTCCTCCTCCTCCTCTCAGCTTGCTGCTCTCCAATGGGTTTTGTCCTCCTCTCAGCTTGCAGAAACTCTAAGTGAAGAAGAAAATAGAGCAGCTTTAGTCAGGCATTATCACAAACACCTGGCTGACATGGGAGAAAGAGAGCAGAAATGAAGGACGAAATGGGGATTGATTGATTATGCTGGGATTGATTTATTGCAGAGGCAAGGTGATTACATGAATCATGTGGCTACTTAAGGTGTTTGTGTGGTTTATGGTATCTGCATATTGCATATTACTAATGGCTTTTTTTCTTCTGTTTTAGTTACGGGAAGGTGAAAGGTAAGATCTGACTAGGCTGAAGTTGAGACTTGGAACAATCAGCACATTCTCCGAAACCAACAACCTGGGCAGCAGTGTTTTGGTTCCTAGCATCACCATGGCAGTGTTTTCATTATACTGGTACGGTTGCATTTGCATCATGCAATATTTTCCCTACTTTGTATATAATGTGAATGAATATGTTCATCAGGTCCCGGATGAGCTATTAGAGGAGGCCAAATCTGCAGCTAGGATTGCACTTGAAGAAATGGATGTTGATTAGGGCATTGGTTACTAATGGCGTTCTTCAAAGGTGCTCAGGAATTTGGAGCGCAATCAAATTGTCATAGTTCAGATCCCCTCTTGTGTTGTTTTTGCTTGGAATTAATAGTTTGAACTGAACTGGAGATAATTGCAGAATTGAACCTCTGAATGGTGTATGAACCTTCTGTAAGTCAAATACTTGTGATGTTAATCTAATCAGTGATGATCTGCATCATCATTTACAAAGCATAATTTGTATTGTCTTTTGATTATGGAGGATGAATGAACAATTGTTTTGATTTATTGTTATTTTCTGTTTTTTTGGTTTCAACTTAAGAATTCAACTAATCGTGAAGACATGACTCGAGAAAACGATTGGAAATCCGGGAAAACGACGAAAAGAGCTTGAAAACTAGGTCGGGAGGAACCGAGCTGTGGAGCTCCGATTCTAGGGTTTGAACTGAGGGCTAGGCAAGGGGGAAGGGTGGGCGCGGCTTTGGTTAAGGCGGCGGCGGCCGGTCGGCGGACAAGGAGGCGGCGGCGGGCTGGACGGCGATTGGCGAACAAGAGAGAGAGTTTGATTTTCGGATGGGGAGGGTTTGATTTTCGCGGAAACAAATACTGATGAACCTACAGATCGTTGTTCGGGTTCAAACAAATAAACTAACAAAGCTACAAAAGCTAGGGTAGATCGTATTCCAAGGGTTTCTAAGATTGACTACTTCAAAACTGGCAAAATACTCGAATGCAGACAAGTTGTGCGTGGTGTGAGTTCCACGACTTCTAATTCTGAGAAATGCAGAGAAATTAACACAAATTAAACTAAAGCAGATTGGAAATTAGGGTTTGAAAACAGAGATGACAACGAACTTAGACTTTGAATCCCCCTTCGTTCCCCCGAGCATTGGGAATCAACAGATCAGCGGATTTCGATTCTCATTCAATCAATTACTAAGACACCACCATAACTTCTTACCCTTAGGTTTATGACCGGCGAACGTTCGCTCTATCGTTCTAACTACCAAGATTAACTAGCCGCCCGGGTACGGTCGCCTCTCGCAACGACTTAATAAACTGGTGCAATTACTAATGATTTATGAGCTACTCTTGCAGTGAATTAACCCTAACCGGTTCCTACGAAAGGCACGCCCAATTATAAGGTTAATTGTTCAATTTGATGCTCTAAAGTAAGGCGAGCGTTCGCTTCTATCCTTAGTTTAACCAAAATCTAATCTAGGTGATCAATCCAGACAAGAAACATGAACAATGAAGAACAAATCAAACATGAATGAGAAAGTGATTGAATTTCGAATCTAATCACCGCCGATTCGTGACCGCTTTAAAGCCCTGGGTCACTTAGGGTTCATCTAGTCTAAGCTCTAACGAGTTTAGCTATTCATGTTTATCACAAAAGAATCTAAGACAAAGAAAGAGTTCATCATTCAGAGGAAGAACGAAAAAGAATCTGAAAAACCTAATTTAGACGACTCTGGCAGACTTCGATCTTCGGTAAACTACACTCCTAGCTCCGGTTCTCCGAGATGGAAGGGATGGCGTCACGATCTCTTTCCGGCTCTTCGAACTCTAACTCTTCGCTCCAGAACTTCAGAGAAAATGTAGGATTCTGATTCGAAAAGTATTTTCTGATGTAAATTATGTTGTCTCTCTTCTCTTTTGGGCCGCCGGGTTAAGTATTTATACTTAACCCTAATCAGCCAGGATTTCTTCTAATATTTTCGCCGAAAATATTGAGGAATTTTTGGTCGAAAATTCCTTTGCAAATGAAGGTCCGCCGCTGATTCTCCTGAACTTTCTTCTCGGTTCGAAAACTTGATCGATTTGCCAAAAATTCCTTCAGTTGCCAACAGCCGATTTGTGATGATATTTTCGCCGAAAACACAAGGGTATTTTTGGCGAAAATTCTTTGTAAACCGGGCAGGATTTTTTTGAACTTGGTTGGCTCCTTTGATCGATCCCGGTGCAATCCTTCGAGATTCCAACGCCTTAGACACGTCCTTGGTTACTTATTCGATGGCAAAAACCTGTGCTAACATAAAAACACTAGAAAACCATCAAATAGACCCGAAACGGGCCAAGGTAACACAAATGGCACGAGATAGGGAAATCGATTGAATATTCGTTATTCTACCCTAAAAACCATGTCTTAAGCAAAGAAATGTCGCTTAAATGAGGCTGATAATCACGTCAAATCGAGTGTCATCAAATACCCCACACTTAAGCTTTTGCTTGTCCTCAAGCAAATTGAATAGAAACGCTCATGTTCATAAATGATAAGATCGATTAAATTGGAGCTCAATCAAACACAATGAATTATTAGACAGATCGATCCTAGAACAAGAAACCTAACATCCATACAGATCAGCCAAACTACCTGGTCTCACTAATAAACTGCACACGACAAGTAATTAGCAACCAATTATGCACGAATTTGACCTGACCGACCAGACTCCTCACACAGGATATATATAGTACAATGGGAACTCTCACTCTCTGTGTTTAAGGATGTGTTTCTGCTCTCGATCATTTTCTGTTACCGAATTCTTTCATAGGTTTGCATTTCGACCACATCTCCACCACTGTGACAACACGAGTATCTAGTCAAGAAGGATTTCCCTGCTAGGACCGTAATGAAATCTACACTACTTGGGTTTATGATGCGATGGATGATGGGAATGTATGATGATGGCTTGGTGCGGTGTAGCTTTCGACTAACTTCCCTCGAATCTAATCTATGGCTTCCTACCGTCTAACCAAACACGAGTGGAATAATGAACGCTCATCCTATGATATCCTCAAGCAACCTAGCATTTATTCTTTTTCTTTACACGATTTTTTCTTTTCTTTTGAACTTTTTCTTTTGACTTCGTTCTTCCATTTGTAGGGAGAAGAACGTTTTATTGAACTAGAAACTTTGAAACTTTTTCTGTTTTTTTTTCTTTTCTTCACTTTTTTTTTCGACATTTCCTTTCTTTTCTTACTTTACTTTTCTTTTTTCTTTTGTGCCTATTTTTCTTTTAGTTGCTAGAGGGATTTACACGTCTGGAGATATTAGCTAAGACCACCTGTTTAATGGCTATAGGCAGGTTACCAAAAATCGACTTCCGGTAGGTCAATCTAGAACTACAACCACAGGGGATCAACGGGGAATGAAAGAAATGGGAAATGGCTGTAATGTATTATCGAACCGAAAGAACAGGCCAAGCTCAAGGGTCTAAACCTAGTGGGTTTATCGTTTGGTAGGCTATCTGGCTTAGTAGCTGAATCTAGGTGCCCCTATCCTTCTAGAACTCGTGTCATCGTGTGGTCTCGAGTAGGTCTCATGCAAATTCTATTTCATTCAGGCAGACAGAAAACCACTCAGAAAGAATTAAAATTGCAAGTTACGTGCAATGGATCAAAAGCTCACAGTTGGTTTGCTAGTCGGATTCGGTCATTTTCATGCAATCAAGGCTACAAACTACAAGTGTGATTTTAAAAATTCTATTCTGACCTGGCAATTTAGCATCAAAGTATACAAGTTGGTTCTCAAGTTCTAGGTTAAGCAGTCTAAGCATCATTATGAAGGGTTGAACAACAACTTAACATAAAAAATCAAGAACTGAGCATTCTAATGCTAGAGAGACTGGAATGGTGTCACGAGGCACACAAAAACACAATTCAAGGCAATAAAGTTCATGCAAGGTTCTCTAGCATCCTACCCCACACTTAAATCGGACTGTGTCCTCACAGGACTAAAATTAGAGTTCAGAGTGAATAGAAGAACCTAGACCGAGATGATTGGTGTAGGGGATGACCACGGGTCCTCGGAGCGGAGGGAATCTACCCAAGTGAAGCAAAGGGAATCTCCCTACTGCCTACAAAACAAAAACAAATGAAACATAAAAAGGAAACCGGACAAGTGTCCCGGATCCACACAGAAAAAAGTTGGACCGAAATCCGAAAAGAATAAATAAAAAGAAAGGACAAGGAAAAGGACACCACCTGATCATGGCTGGTCAGGGGTGTCAGGGGTGGAAAGTGGAGGTGCTCGCCGAGCTGACGTTGCCAAGCCAGCTGTGCCTCATACTGCCTGTCGGCGCGGCGCATATGCTGCTGCATAATAGTCCATCTCGCCTCTTGAGTGGCGTTGTCAGTGATGCGCCACTCCAGGAGTTGCTCATATGTAACACCCGTCCCAAACCGACCCGGGTTCACCCGTGGTCGAACCGGTTTGAGTGCTACTTGAAGAACCAGCTTAAAAGAAAAGAGTAAAACGCAGCGGAAAACAGAAACAACTCTTAAATACAAGTTCAAAACGAAGGAGGCCTCCACTTAATAAAACCAAAATACAACTGAAATCCGAAACCAAAACTCAAAACGATTACAAATCTTCCAACCCAAAAGTGCCAACTGAAATCTAAATTTAAAACAATGGTCACTCCACAATAGCTTCCTAATTCTTCACTTCACAACTCCAACCTGCAACTCCTCCGAACTCAACCGAACACCTGAAAAGAGAAACTGGGGGGGGATCAGCTTCCTAATGAAACTGAGTGAACCCACTGGGTCTACCTATGCGCCGAACCTAGCCTAGGAGTGATCCCAACTCCGCACACAACAACACAATGGAATCTGACACAGCCATTATCATTTTAATCCTAGCATGCTACTAGGTGATCACACAAGAACTTACCTCCACCAGTACACACAATTAATAAGATTCAGTAATGTACACAAGTCATCAATCCTCACTACAACATCGCTATCAGGGTTAGAACATGCACACCGGTCAATCTCATACCGCAATATAATAGCATCAACGAAGTCATCCTACACATCATACTGTCACAACACGACTCGACCCATTAAATTCTAGGTGAGTTATTAGGCGCCTAGGGAGTTGCTCCACACCACACTGCGGCCAACAATCCCCGGTAATACAACCCAGGGTGATCTACTCAACGTAGACCGATACCACAACCATAATCCCAGGTACTTGACCGGGTGATCCACTCGACGTTAGACCGACTCAACATAAATCCCTGGTAGCTAACCAGAGTGATTCACTCAACGTGAACCGGACACAACTCATCACATCTCAAGGTGGGCAGTGTGGACTCCTACCGGTTCTATCAATTCAATCAACACAACCAATTACTCAACACTTGCAACCAACCATCATACTCATCACACAGCTCATTCGCATCATTCAATCCAACCATCGAGACTCACATCAATTCCCAATCCAACCATCAGAACTCACATCAATTCCCACCACCAACATCACATCAACCGCATACTCAACCATATCCCAAACTACACCACTTGCACTCATTCACACACCTCGACAACCACACACACACACACACTAGCATCATCACAATTCCACATCACACATAACCACACATCACAAGTCATTCAACGCCTCCCACGGCACAAACAATTTAAGGGTAAACGGCTAGCTCACCGGCCACCCCCACCTGCAAAGTACAGGGGAAGCCATGTCATGAGTCGTTAGGGTTACCCTCCTGTACGTCCTTCATTGGACGACCCCACATTGGTGGGACCATCCACCTGTTCGTCAATTAAGGGCGACCCCACATTGGCAGGACCACCCTCCTGCAACCACAGATTAACAATTCCAGGCAGAAATACACTTACAACATCATTACCCTGCCCTCCTACACTCGTTACTACATCAAATCCATTAAGCATCAAGGTTAATCTTTCCCCCATTCATCGCACATAACGATCAGCCCGCTATCATCATGCAATTCATCATATCATCAAGCATACAACGACCAACAACAATCGCAAATACTCAACAATCAATCACATAACGAAATCCCCTTTTACTCTCTTTCAATTTCATGCAATGCCCTACATTCTTCTAAGTCAAGTTTCAACTCCTCACGTCGACCAATTCTACCTATCGTACGCTAAACCCTCACCTGACAAGAAGACGAGGCTCTAAAACAACTCCCGGAAACCCGAACGACCAAGCTCTACCACTCCAAAGTCGTAGCTCTTCTCCTCCTCACCGACAGTAGCCTACTCCGAACCACCCAGAAACCACGATGTGCGATCTCTTCCTCTCGTCGCCACGAACGCGTAGCAACAAACGGATCGCAAATCGGAGCTCTACAACTCCCGGAATCAAGGATTGAAACTAAGGGGTTTTTGGTTCGTCAAAAACGAATTTCGGGGAAAGAGAAAGAAGGGGAAAGTTCTGGATTTCCGTGCAAATTCGTCCTTTTATGCATGAAATGTGCGCCTGGCATGTAAAAATGTGCGCCGGCGCACATTGACCCCAAAAAGGAGCACATTTTGAATATTCCGCCGAAAGTTTGCTGAATTAATTGAAAAGTGCGCCTGCCACTTCTAAATGTGCGCCTGCGCACTTTAGGGCCCAAAATCAGCACTTTTGGTACTGTACACTGTTCCCCTCTTTTGCAACTTCAACCCGGCACATACCCAAACGTCCCAGACCTCAAGAGACCCTCTTAAGTACCGTTCCGGCACTCTAGTCACCCAGACTTGAGTTCTAACCCGTTCGGTTGGGCGGGGATTTTTACAAGTCTCCCCAACTTTAAGAGATTTCGTCCCGAAATCACCCCGACTTGCTCTAGCAATGCAACCATACATCACAGCAACAAATGCAGCAATTCAAGATCACATTACCTCCCGAAATTCCCTTTTAACGGCTCTAGCAACACACACCTTCTAAGGGCACTACTCCCACACTACTTAAAACTTCTACCTAACAGACACGCACAACCGAACCTCAACGACACTACTCACAACAAGAACACAACCAAAACACAATCAAACAAAACTCACTCAAGAGCACAACCGCAACGCAAGAGCTCAACAAAGCACAACTCACACCAACAAGAACTGTGAAGCTAACACCTTCGACTAAAACTCACACCCTCAAGCACTCTACTCACTTAACCAAATTCTACAAGGCTCTACTCTTCTAACCAATTTCCCAACCTGCTACTACTTCCACTCTCAACTACTCCACCACCCTCTTCATACAGGAGGACACAAAACGTTTCAGTTGACCAATTTTCATAAATCACTTTGCATTTCAAATCACTTTCCTTTCAAAATCAAACACCTTTCCTTTCAAAACTTCCCACCCAATTCAAAACGATTTGAAAATCCCTAGAAAGTTGGTCCTGTGCCGATGCTTCATCCCTTCCCCCTACGAGGTTAATTTCTCCTCTAGAAGAAGAAATGAATCACCAACACAGCAGCAACTAACCAGGCTCTGATACCACTTGTAACACCCGTCCCAAACCGACCCGGGTTCACCCGTGGTCGAACCGGTTTGAGTGCTACTTGAAGAACCAGCTTAAAAGAAAAGAGTAAAACGCAGCGGGGAAAACAGAAACAACTCTTAAATACAAGTTCAAAACGAAGGAGGCCTCCACTTAATAAAACCAAAATACAACTGAAATCCGAAACCAAAACTCAAAACGATTACAAATCTTCCAACCAAAAGTGCCAACTGAAATCTAAATTTAAAACAATGGTCACTCCACAATAGCTTCCTAATTCTTCACTTCACAACTCCAACCTGCAACTCCTCCGAACTCAACCGAACACCTGAAAAGAGAAACTGGGGGGGATTCAGCTTCCTAATGAAACTGAGTGAACCCACTGGGTCTACCTATGCGCCGAACCTAGCCTAGGAGTGATCCCAACTCCGCACACAAACAACACAATGGAATCTGACACAGCCATTATCATTTTAATCCTAGCATGCTACTAGGTGATCACACAAGAACTTACCTCCACCAGTACACACAATTAATAAGATTCAGTAATGTACACAAGTCATCAATCCTCACTACAACATCGCTATCAGGGTTAGAACAGCACACCGGTCAATCTCATACCGCAATATAATAGCATCAACGAAGTCATCCTACACACGATACAACACTTAATTACAATACATCTTCCAACACGAATAGCACCCACTTTCATACTTCAACCACACAACTCGCAATTCACAGTTTCACAGTTACTAACATCAACCAAGCACAAACACTACCAACCCTGTCCCACAGACTCCACACATCATACTGTCACAACACGACTCGACCCTTAAATTCTAGGTGAGTTATTAGGCGCCTAGGAGTTGCTCCACACCACCACTGCCGGCCAACAATCCCGGTAATACAACCCAGGGTGATCTACTCAACGTAGACCGATACCACAACCATAATCCCAGGTACTTGACCCGGGTGATCCACTCGACGTTAGACCGACTCAACATAAATCCCTGGTAGCTAACCAGAGTGATTCACTCAACGTGAACCGGACACAACTCATCACATCTCAAGGTGGGCAGTGTGGACTCCTACCGGTTCTATCATTCAATCAACACAACCAATTACTCAACACTTGCAACCAACCATCATACTCATCACACAGCTCATTCGCATCATTCAATCCAACCATCGAGACTCACATCAATTCCAATCCAACCATCAGAACTCACATCAATTCCCACCACCAACATCACATCAACCGCATACTCAACCATATCCCAAACTACACCACTTGCACTCATTCACACACCTCGACAACCACACACACACACACACATAGCATCATCACAATTCCACATCACACATAACCACACATCACAAGTCATTCAACGCCTCCCACGGCACAAAACAATTTAAGGGTAACGGCTAGCTCACGGCCACCCCCACCTGCAAGTACAGGGGAAGCATGTCATGAGTCGTAGGGTTACCCTCCTGTACGTCCTTCATTGGACGACCCCACATTGGTGGGACCATCCACCTGTTCGTCAATTAAGGGCGACCCCACTTTGGGGCAGGACCACCTCCTGCAACCACAGATTAACAATTCCAGGCGAAATACACTTACAACATCATACCCCTGCCCTCCTACACTCGTTACTACATCAAATCCATTAAGCATCAAGGTTAATCTTTCCCCATTCATCGCACATAACGATCAGCCCGCTATCATCATGCAATTCATCATATCATCAAGCATACAACGACCAACAACAATCGCAAATACTCAACAATCAATCACATAACGAAATTTCCCCTTTTACTCTCTTTCAATTTCATGCAATGCCTACATTCTTCTAAGTCAAGTTTCAACTCCTCACATCGACCAATTCTACCTATCGTACGCTAAACCCTCACCTGACAAGAAGACGAGGCTCTAAAACAACTCCCGGAACCCGAACGACCAAGCTCTACCACTCCAAAGTCGTAGCTCTTCTCCTCCTCACCGACAGTAGCCTACTCCGAACCACCCAGAACCACGATGTGCGATCTCTTCCTCTCGTCGCCACGAACGCGTAGCAACAAACGGATCGCAAATCGGAGCTCTACAACTCCCGGAATCAAGGATTGAAACTAAGGGGTTTTTGGTTCGTCAAAAACGAATTTCGGGGAAAGAGAAAGAAGGGGAAAGTTCTGGATTTCCGTGCAAATTCGTCCTTTTATGCACGAAATGTGCGCCTGGCATGTAAAAATGTGCGCCGGCGCACATTGACCCCAAAAAGGAGCACATTTTGAATATTCCGCCGAAAGTTTGCTGAATTAATTGAAAAGTGCGCCTGCCACTTCTAAATGTGCGCCTGCGCACTTTAGGGCCCAAAATCAGCACTTTTGGTACTGTACACTGTTCCCCTCTTTTGCAACTTCAACCCGGCACATACCCAAACGTCCCAGACCTCAAGAGACCCTCTTAAGTACCGTTCCGGCACTCTAGTCACCCAGACTTGAGTTCTAACCCGTTCGGTTGGGCGGGGATGTTACATCATACAACTCACCTACATCTGCGGGGTGCGGTCGGTGCTGATGGTGAGGCGCCTGGTATGGATCGGGAATGTGCGGGTGGCGACTGGGATCATACCCTGCCTGGTGATGTGGCGAGGTATATAGTCTTGGAATTCTGGCGGCGGCTAGGGCTGCTACTGCTCAGTGTCATCCTCATCCTCCGACTCGACCACAGGCTGGAGTGGAGGATCTGCTGCTACATGGGGACTGAGGTCCAGTTCTAAGTCATACTCAACGCTAAGTCTCCTCCAACCGTCCTAACTTGGCGTCGTGGAATGGTCGGGCCATATTCATGGGTGATGCCGAAGGAGAGGATGAGCTGACCTATGAAGTTACCCCCCAGGAGTCTACGAGGTGGCGTCCTCCTGATGAACCTAGGATCGTTGTTTGGGTTCAAACAAATAACTAACAAAGCTACAAAAGCTAGGGTAGATCGTATTCCAGGGGTTTCCTCTACTTCCTTACTCAAAGATGTTGGCAATTTAATTCAAGCTTAAACACAAGTTGTGCGTGGTGTGAGTTCCACGACTTCTATACTAAAATGCAAAGATAAGAAGAAATGAAAATTAAAACGAAGAAAGATTGAAGATTGATTAATTGACTAGAAAGATGACAGACAAGCTTAGACTTCGAATCCCCCTTAGATCACCAAGGAAACAACAGTCACAGACCAGCAATTTTCGATTCTAGTTCATTCATTACATAGACACCATCATAACTCCTGACCCTTAGGTTTAAGACTGGGGAACGTTCGCTCTATCCGATCTAGCTACCACGATTAATTAGCCGCCCGGGTACGGTCGCCTCTCGCAACGACTTAACTTAAACTGGTGCAAATTCTAATGATTAATGAGTTTACTCTAGAATGGATCAACCCTAATTGGTTCCTACGAAAGGCACGCTCCAATTATAAGGTTGATTGTTCGATTTGATGTTTTAAAGTAAGGCGAGCGTTCGCTTTATCCTTAGCTTAACAAGAATCTAATTAGGTGGCCAAACCAGACGAGAAACACAGAAAACGAAGAACAAATCAATCATGAAAGATGAAACTGAAGAATTTCGAATCTAATCACCGCCGATCCGTGACCGCTTTAAGCCCTTTGGGTCACTTAGGGTTCATCTAATCTAAGCTACACGAGTTTATCTACTCATATTCAATACAGAAGAATCGAAGTCTAATGAAAAATACATCTCAGGTGGGGAAGACAGAGAAGAAACTGTAAAACGTAATTTCGATGTTCCCTGGCAGCCTCAATCTGCTGAATCATCAACTCCTAGCACTGGCTCTCCGAGAAGGATGGATGGCATCAAGATCCGTTCCTGGCTTTCGAACCCTATCTACTCGATTTCTGTCTCTCCTCCCCGTTCTCTGTTGTGTGTTTGTTAAAGTGCTTCCCCCTTTTTGATTACCGCCGAGTTTCTATTTATATCACCCCGAAATTTTCTGATTTCAACTGGATTTTCGCCAAAAATAGTAGAAGAATTTCGGCAAAAAAACTTCTTCATACTCGGGGGGCAGTGGATTCCTTCTTACATTTTCGGCAAAACCCAAGGGTATTTTCGCCGAAAATAACATGTGTAAATGAGGCAGGCGTTTTCTTTGACTTGAGCGATTTCTCCGGTTGATTTATGTGTGATTCTTCGGGGTTCCAATGTCTAAGACACGTCCTTGGCTACCGTATTCGATGGCAAAAACCTGTGCTAACATTAAAAACACTGGAAAACCATCAAATAGACCCGAAACGGGCCAAGGTAACCCCAAATGGCACGAGATAGGGCAATCAGTTGAATATTCGGTTATTCTACCTAAAAACCATGTCTTAAGCAAAGAAATGTCGCTTAAATGAGGCTGATAATCACGTAAAATCGAGTGTCATCACCTCCCCGCTCTGGTCTTCTGGTGGAAGATGCGTGCCAGCACCCAACCGGGGTGGAAAGGGTAGCTCTCTCGGATGGCTTGAAGAAGCATAAGCTCCTCCTGAGGATATGGTGGCGATCCTTATCCGAACATATAAAAGGGATCTACGCCAAACCATATGAATAAATTTAAAGAGAGGATGAGAGAGGGACTTAACTGAGTCATGGCCCGTGAGGCGATCACCAGACACTCCAGTCATGTGGCTCCAGAGCGCGTGGGGACTCCTCGTCGTCATCATCGTCGCCCCAGCCTAGGTGATGATCGTGATAAAAGCTCGTAGGGGATGCCAAGATGAGCAGCAAACTCATCGTAGGTGAGCTGCCTGTACACCCCACCAAGATAGAAGGTCACAACCTTCTGGCGCTGCTTCCTCTTGTGCTCATCCAGATTAAAGGTTGCCCAGAATTCCTGGAGAGCAATGTCTGTGAAATCGGCAGCTATGGTGGTCAGCTCTAGAGACCGGTCGGTGCTAGGGCGTCATGCACATTCCGGTAGTAGTCCTCATCGTGCTCGGTTCAGGGACTCCATGGAAAGAGGGCGCAGTCAGCTCCCCGAATGTGCTCGCACCCTTTCCAATGGAAAGCTCCTTTTTCCGCCCTTCCCCTATTTCCCCAAAATTCGAAAAACTGGATTTTAAAAAATTTTTTAGAAATTTGGCTTCTTCTCGGGCCGGGTTTTTTTTAATTCCCAAACCGGATTTTTCCAAAAAATTAAAAGGGTTTTTTTGGGAAATTTTTGGGAAAAATTTTTGTTTGGGGGCCGGGCTACTCCTGAAATTTTTTTGGAAAAAAATTTTCTTTCCCAAAAAACCTTTACCAAAAACCCAGGAGAAAATTTTTCAAAAAAAGGGGATTTTTGGGAAAAACCTTTGTAACCCCAAATTTTTTTTGAATTTTTTCCTTAGACCCCTGAAATTCAGTTAACGGTTTCCCCCCTTGGTTCTTTTGTGGAAAAACCTGCAAACCCAAAAAACCAGAAAAAAATCAAAGGAAAAAGGGCCCCGGGAAAAATGGCACAAAAGGAACTAAAACGGGATTACCCAAAAAAATTATAAAGAAAGAAAGTGCTTAAATGAGGCTGCCCGTAAATCCCGGCATCCAATTTGAAAGGGGGGTTAAAAAAACCGTAAAAAGGGCCCCTTTTTTTAAAAAAAAATTTTCGGGAAAAACCTTTTTGGAAAAAATTTTTTGGAAAAAGGGGGTTTTTTAAAAGAAAAGGGGAAAAAATCGGTTTTTAACAGGAAAATTTTTCAAAAAATGGGGAATTTTGGGGAAAAAAACATTTTTGGGGCAGTTTTTTTTTGGAAAAAATTTTGAAAATCAAAAAAAAAACAACTTCAGGGGGCCCCCCCACGAAGCGCGTTTTTCCAACCCGGGTTTTGGAAGATTTTAAAGAAAGTAGTGACCCATGAGGGGGGCCCCGCCGAGAAATTTTAAAAATTTGGGGGCCAAAAAGGTTTTTTTAACGGACCCCTAAAAGGGCCTGCCCCACCCGGTATAAGGGGGCCAAAACCAGACCCCGGGAAAGTTTAAATTATTTTCCCCCGGGGGTTAAAATTTTACCCAATTTAGACATAATTTTTCCCCCTTTTTTAAACCCTTTAATGCTGGACGGCCCCCTAAGCCCATTGGTGACCCAAATTCCCACGCATTAAGTTTAATTTTTTAGCCCAAATCCTTCCAAGCTCAACCGGAAATCCCCGCCAAAAAAAAAATTGGGGGGGGCTGAGGGACGATAACCCCCTAAGGTCAGACTTCACCAGTCCCCCCCAAAAAATTTTAAAAAAACCCTGATTAAAAAAACCCCCCTTTACCTTCCGGGAAAAACTGTCTACGGTGGGGGGGCCCAAAACTTTTAACCCCTAATTTCCCCCGGGAATTCCCCATCCTTTTGTAAGGGGGGAAAAAAAGTAAAAAGGGAAGGAAGACCCCCCCCCCTTTTAACTTTGGGAGGTCGTTGAAAAAAAAATAAGGTTTAAAAAAAACTTTTTTCGTTAGGGGTTTAACGGGAAAAAAAAAAACCCTTTAAAAAAACGGGGGGGTTATTGGTTGGTTTCCTAAAGTGGACGTTTGTAAAACCAAAATTAAAAAATTGAAAAAAAAAAGTTTGAGATTTTATGGGTTTCCAAGGTTTTCCCCCCTAAAGGGTTTAAAATAAAGTCATGCCGTTAAAAAAATTCTGGACATCCTCAAAACGAAAAAAAAAGGACCCGAAAATTTTTAAAGGTTTTGCGATTAAAAAGCCAATGTTTGGGAGGGTAATATTGCATCCCCTTTTTTTTGGCGTTCAATTAAATTTTTTAATTTCCCCCCAACCCTTAATTTTTTAAAAAAACCCCAAAAACCCTCGGGGGTCGGGGGTTTTAATTAACGTTTTTTATTCCCCCCAGCGGGGAAAAGTCCCCCAAAATTTTTCCCCCCTTTTTTTTTTTTTTTTTAATCATTCCCTTTGGGGAAAAGGGTCCTCGTGAGAGGGCTTTGAGTCCCGGAAAAATGGGAACCCGGGGGAACAAGGTTTGGGAAAAAACAAATCTTTGAATTGTAAAAGGGGGGAAAGTGGCCAAATCTTTTTCCCGGATTGTTTCCCGGGGCTGTTGATTTTCCCAAAATTGGGTTTCCCCCTTTTTTTCCCGCCAAAACCCCCAAGGGGAAAGCATAAGCAAAAAAGGGGGAAAATTTCTGGGGCCTAAATCTCGGGGTGGGTTTGGTTTTTTTTTAAAGGTTGGAAGTTTTTCAAAAAAAAGGGGAAAAATTTTTTGGTTTTCTTAAAATGTCTTGGGAAAACCAAAATTTTTTAAAAAGGGGGAAAAAACTTGAACGTTTTTCTTCCCTTGGGGGGGTGGGATTTCAACTTGGGCCCCAATTCAATTCAAAACCGGAAGTCCTTTTAACCCTAAGTAACTTTAATAAATTTTCTTCCTAAACGATGACCCTTAGATTTACATTTGAAAAAAATTCCATAACAAAAGTGCCAGAATACCCAAACCCCATTTTACCAGTCTAAATATAGAAAGCATGCATCTCTGAAAGGTAGCGGGAGCGTTACATAAACCAAAAGGAATACGACGATAAGCAAACGTACCGACGGGCAGCTGAAAGTCATCTTCTCTTGATAATCAAGCTCGATGGGGATCTGGAAGTAATCGGACATCCCGTCTAAGAAACAGTAGTAGTCATGATCGGCCAATCGTTCAAGCATCTGATCAATGAACGCAGTGGAAAGTGATCCTTCTTGGTGGCATCATTGAGCCGTCGATAATCGATACAGACTCTCCATCCGCTAACGGTGCGAGTCGGGATGAGCTCACCCTTTGGATTAGGGATGACGGTGATTCCTCCTTTCTTCGGAACGACTTGAGTTGGACTGACCCAAGGACTGTCGGCAATAGGATAGATGATACCGGCATCTAGAAGCTTGAGTACTTCCTTCTTTACAACTTCCTGCATCAAAGGGTTAAGTCGGCGTTGTGGTTGTCTGACTGGTTTGAATTCTTCATCAACGACTATCTGATGTTTGCAGAAGGTTTCAGAGATGCCTATGATGTCTGCTAACTGCCAGGCAATAGCTTTGACATACTTCTTGAGTAGCCTGATCAGTTGCTCTTTCTGCTCGGGAGATAGATTCGAATTGATGATGACTGGTAACTGGCAGTCCTTCCCCAGAAATGCGTATTCTAGGTGGTCAGGCAACTCCTTCAAAGTAAGTTCTGGCAGATTCTCGGATGAGGTAGTAATCCGACTCGATGCTGGCTCGATGTGTGTAGGCGCAGTGATGGGTGTGAATGTCGCCTTTGCTCGTCTAACTCATCCTGCCATAGGCACTGCTCTGGATCTTCTAATGCATTGTCAATCCCTGAAATCAAACACAACTCTAGCGGATCACTAGATAAGGCATTAGTAATGAAGTTGGCCGAGGCCAACTCTAGGGGATCAACAATATAACAGTTATCATCTTGAGAAACATAGTATCTCATGCTATCTTTAATGCGGAATGCAACACTCTCCTATCCTACACTCAAAGTTAAAGGCCTTATTTACAGTTAATATTTGCACCAGTAGTTGCTAAGAAAGGTCGACCTAAGATAAGTGTTCCGTCTAACTCGCGAGTATCTAGAACAACAAAATCTGCAATTATAGTAAACGGACCACAGCAGACAGCTACATCTTCTATTATTCCCCTAGCTAGTTTAACAGACCTATCGGCTAACACTAGATGCAGACTAATTGGTTTTAACTGCCCTAGATTCAGCTTCTCATATAGATAAACAGGCATAACATTAATAGAAGCACCAGAATCAGCCAGACTACGATCAATTTTAATGCCATTAATAATGCACGGTAATGTAAAAGGACCGGGATTAGAACACTTAGCTGGGGATGGTGGCGGCTGTCGTATGGGAGATGGCGCACCGAGAATAGAAGCACATTCATTAGTAAGCGTGACAGAGTAGCCTCTCCGTTCTTCACTATGCTTGTAGTTTTAGCGGTATCAAATACTACCAAGCTGTGAAGCTAGGGTAGATCGTATTCCACAGGGTTTCTACTAATTGACTACTCAAAGAAGCTGACAATTTATTCAGGTTTAAGCACTTAGTGCGTGGTGTGAGTTCCACGACTTCTAATCTAATGAACAAAGGAAAATAAAAGGCAGAAATATTAAAAGGTTGACTAACGAGAAGATAGACGAACTTAGATTTCGAATCCCCCTTAGATCACTAGAGCATTGGCAATCAACAGATCAGCGGTTTTCAATTCTAATTCAATCGGTTTCTATACACCACCATAACTCCTTACCCTTAGGTTTAAGACTGGCGAACGTTCGCTCTATCCGATCTAACTACCAAGATTAACTAGCCGCCCGGGTACGGCTCTCGCAACGACTTAATTAACTGGTGCAATTACTAATGATTAATGAGTTACTCTTGCAGTGGATTAACCCTAACCGGTTCCTACGAAAGGCACGCTCCAATTATAAGGTTAATTGTTCAATTCGATGTTCTAAAGTAAGGCGAGCGTTCGCTTCTATCCTTAGCTTAACCAGAATCTAATCTAGGTGATCAATCCAGACAAGAAACATGAACAAAGAAGAACAAATCAAACATGAAAAAGAACTGATTGAATTTCGAATCTAATGACCGCCGACCCTGACCGCTTTAAAGCCCTGGGTCACTTAGGGTTCATCTAATCTAAGCTCTACAAGTTCAGTTACTCATATCAGAAACAAGAGAATCAAAGGCAACAATGAAGATCATCATACAGAGGAAGAACAGATAAGAACTGAAAAACCTAATTCTGACGACTCCCGCGAAGCTTCAATCTCCTGGAACTTCAAAATTTAAGCTCCGAGTTCTCCGAGGTGGAGGATGGCGTCACGATCTCTCCACGAAACTTCAAACTCTCTAAACTCTATCTATCGACCCTAGAGTCGGCTGACTCTCAAAAGTCTGATTTGTGAAAAGATGAATAATGATTCATTCTCCCCCTTTGGGCCGCCGGTTTAAGTATTTATACTTAAACCCTAAGTCGCCGGATTCCTTCTGTTATTTTCGCCGAAAATAAGGGATTATTTTCGCCAAAAATGTTGGTACAAATGGACGGGTCCTCGGCTGATTCTCCTGTGATTTTCGCCGAATAAGTTCTCGGTCCGAAAGCTATATGTTTTCGCCGAAAACATCCTTCAGTTGGCCTTAGTTGATTTGTGCTGATATTTTCGCCGATAATAAAACTCCTTTGTAAGTCGGGCATGAATTTGTTTGACTTGGTTGGCTCCTTTGATCGATGCCGGTGCAATCCCTCGAGGTTCTAATGCCTTAGACACGTCCATGGGCTACTTTATTTGACGGCAAAAACCGTGCTAACGTAAAAACACTAGAAAACCATCAAATAGACCCGAAACGGGTCAAGGTAACAGAAATGGCACGAGATAGGGCAATTGATTGAATATTCGTTATTCTACCCTAAAAACCATGTCTTAAGCAAAGAAATGTCGCTTAAATGAGGCTGATAATCACGTCAAATCGAGTGTCATCAAATACCCCACACTTAAGCTTTTGCTTGTCCTCAAGCAAACTGAACTAGAACACACTGAAATTCACAAATGACATGAGATTAAACTGAGATTCAATTCTAACAATTTGGTTTAGACTGTTCCACGTAGAAACTTAACCTACACATGCAAGAACATCAACCAAATAAATTTTCGATCTCACTAATCTCTCACACTTCAAGTAGTAGTTTTAACAAAGCACGTTTCTTGGGAAAACAATTAATCATAATTAACCGACTACGATAACACCAATTCTAATAAAAAGACTCTAAGCTCTAGCCATGATGTGGATGCGGAGATAGGAAAAGTGACGTGGCTATCGACTCGACTTCATCCGTTTCTAGATCTGTACGTTACATGTTCTAGCTAGGACCGATTTAAACAACAATTAATTTCAAGTTTCGACTTCTTCCTTTAATTTATTTACTGCATACTAGTGCTAGATACCAAACACTTCACTTAGGTGTTGGACCTGCCTAGCTCACAGTATTTGTGCCTTTGCTAGTGCTCAACCCGAACACTTCACTTAGGTGTCGGGCTTGCCTAGATTTTTTTTTTCCAGCACTTTAAAGAACTTTACATTGATTTGCACAACTCGAATTTCACCACTCAAACACTTGATTTATCGATTTAACCACTTGATCCTAGCTAGTTATAACTTTTTACACGAGATTTCGAATTGGATTTCCATTTAATCTCAAGCCACAATCACAGGTGAACAAATATGGAGTGAAAAAACATGGGAGAAGCTAGCATCTATCATCCTAGAACAGTGTTATCGACCTTTGTTATTAACAAACCAATCAATTCAATTAATTCAAGTTTCAACTACTGAAGTGATTTATGATCTGTTCTGACCTAGACTCATTTAATATCAGTTCCAACACGTTGGTTACAGGTTCTAAGTGGAACAGTCTAGACGTCATTGTTCAAAATTGAAGTCCATTTAACATCAAAACTCAAGAATTGAGCAATTCTATGCAAGAGAAATTTTAAAATTGAACCACGGAATCACAGAAAATCAAACAAGATCATGCATAATCCTAGAATCCTACCCCACACTTAAACGGTTCTGTGTCCTCACAGGACTAAACTAGAGTAGAGAGATACGAAGAACCTGTGACGAGATGGTCGGTGTAAGGGATGAACACGGAGCGTCCGGAGCAGAGCGGAGTAGCTACTCAAGATCCTACAAAACAAAAACAACAAAAAGATCAAAAGGATACCGGGACAAGTGTCCCGGATCCACACAGAATAAAAGTCGAACAAAGAAGGTTAAGGGGAATTTTGAAAATATTTTGACTCTTTTTTTTTCAAATTCACGGCACGACACTCCTAGAGCAATCTAGATCATCCAAGCTCAATTAGTTCAGAAAAAATCACACCGAAACAGCAGACACGCAAAACGAGGTAGAACGGTATTAAACTCGTCGAAATTCAACAATCAATATGTCAAAAGATTCGAAATTGAAAACCCAACAACTAACCTTTTAGACACGACTCAAGAAAATGGACGGAAAGCGACGAACTTGGCCAAAAACGTGAAAAACTTGTTTCGGGCATAACTGGAGCTACAGAGCTCCGATTTGGACGATCAAGTATGCGTTAGAATTGGAACGAAAAAAGGAATCTGATTTTCAAAACAACACAAGTTTTCGGCGAAAATATTGTGAAATATTCGCCGAAAACTTCTTCACAAATCAGCAAAAATAAAGAAGCGGCTCACTGTTTGATTTTTTTCGGGCGAGAATTTTCAAGTCCCGCCGAAAACTTCTTTTAAAACCCTTTTTTTCTTTTTTTTTTCAAAAACTGACGAAAAATAAGTCAAAACGAAAGAAAATTAAACTTGACACTTTGGCTCCCCCGAACCTGACTCGAACGACGAAAAGACTGACTCAAAAATTCAAAAACGGACTCCAGGCGTGGGTTGCCTCCCACGAAGCGCTCTCTTTTAACGTCCTTGAGCTGGACGATACCTGTTAGGGACCCCAACTCAGAAGTTCCTTGAAGTCAATCGTCTTCTTCAAGGACAGCGGTTGAGTGCCATGTAGCACTCCAGAAGGGTGATGCAGCCGGTAGTGCTCCAATAGATCGCGGTTCTGGTTGGATGACCAGTTCTTCTTGAATTCTCCAACCGGAGGTGGAAAGAGGTAGTACGTCGTGGCATGGTCAATGAGCTCCATCTTCTCTACGGGTTGACTCGGTGAAAGTGTAGGTGAGGGTATCTCCTCAATCTCTATGTGCTCCTCTTCGGCTTCAACTTCAGGATGGATTGGCTCTATGTCATTATCAACCACCACCGCCAAGGATTCTTCTAGCTCATGATAGTCATGGACGGGCTCATCTTCTTCTTCGAACATCTCCTGAGCGTGTTCTTCAATTAATTGATTTGGTTGCTCGAGCTTGATGTCCGTCGTGAGACGAGCTTGTAGTATGCAGAGATATCATCCAAGGCGGATTGGGTTCCCGACGAGCATTATTGATGTTCATGAACTTGTAGAAGGATCTCTTGGTTATCTCTAGGCCACTTTGATGCTCTTGTTTGGTAACCTTGTAGCATTGAAGAGATCTTATCAAAGAGGGAGTCAAATCCCCCGTCTGTAGTTGTTGTTGATGGAGCAATTCTCGATAATCTTCGGGATATGGTGCTTCATTGATGTACCACTCTCGGTACCGGTCATCCCACCTGTAATCCTGCATAATGAAAACTCAAAAGCACTACCCAGGTAAATCATGGAAGTATGGAGGAAAAATAAATGGTAAGGCGGAAAGGTAGAAGAATAATTTGCCAACTCTTCTTTCAAACAATTAGAAGAGTCCCCGGCAACGGTGCCAATTTGATGTTGCAGTTTTAGCGGTATCAAATACTACCAAGCTGTGAAGCTAGGGTAGATCGTATTCCACAGGGTTTCTACTAATTGACTACTCAAAGAAGCTGACAATTTATTCAGGTTTAAGCACTTAGTGCGTGGTTGGAGTTCCACGACTTCTAATCTAATGAACAAAGGAAAATAAAAGGCAGAAATATTAAAAGGTTGACTAACGAGAAGATAGATGAACTTAGATTTCGAATCCCCCTTAGATCACTAGAGCATTGGCAATCAACAGATCAGCGGTTTTCAATTCTAATTCAATCGGTTTCTATACACCACCATAACTCCTTACCCTTAGGTTTAAGACTGGCGAACGTTCGCTCTATCCGATCTAACTACCAAGATTAACTAGCCGCCCGGGTACGGTCGCCTCTCGCAACGACTAAATTAACTGGTGCAATTACTAATGATTAATGAGTTACTCTTGCAGTGGATTAACCCTAACCGGTTCCTACGAAAGGCACGCTCCAATTATAAGGTTAATTGTTCAATTCGATGTTCTAAAGTAAGGCGAGCGTTCGCTTCTATCCTTAGCTTAACCAGAATCTAATCTAGGTGATCAATCCAGACAAGAAACATGAACAAGGAAGAACAAATCAAACATGAAAAAGAACTAATTGAATTTCGAATCTAATCACCGCCGATCCGTGACCACTTTAAAGCCCTGGGTCACTTAGGGTTCATCTAATCTAAGCTCTACAAGTTCAGTTACTCATATCAGAAACAAGAGAATCAAAGGCAACAATGAAGATCATCATACAGAGGAAGAACAGATAAGAACTGAAAACCCTAAGTCTGACGACTCCCGCGAAGCTTCAATCTCCTGGAACTTCAACTTTAAGCTCCGAGTTCTCCGAGGTGGAGGATGGCGTCACGATCTCTCCACGGATCTTCAAACTCTCTAAACTCTATCTATCGACCCTAGAGTCGGCTGACTCTCAAAAGTCTGATTTGTGAAAAGATGAATAATGATTCATTCCCCCCTTTGGGCCGCCAGTTTAACTATTTATACTTAAACCCTAAGTGCTGGATTCCTTCTGTTATTTTCACACCGAAAATGTTGGTACAAATGGACGGGTCCTCCGGCTGATTCTCCTGTGATTTTCGCCGAATAAGTTCTCGGTCCGAAAGCTATATGTTTTCGCCAAAAACATCCTTCAGTTGGCCTTAGTTGATTTGTGCTGTTATTTTCGCCGAAAATAAAGGGTTATTTTTCGGCAAAAACTCCTTTGTAAACTGGGCAGGAATTTGTTTGACTTGGTTGGCTCCTTTCATCGATGCCGGTGCAATCCCTCAAGGTTACAATGCCTTAGACACGTCCATGGCTACTTTATTTGATGGCAAAAACCTGTGCTAACGTAAAAACACTAGAAAACCATCAAATAGACCCGAAATGGGCCAAGGTAACACAAATGGCACGAGATAGGGCAATTGATTGAATATTCGTTAGTCTACCCTAAAAACCATGTCTTAAGCAAAGAAATGTCGCTTAAATGAGGCTGATAATCACGTCAAATCGAGTGTCATCATTCACTTTCTTCACTAGGTCTTTAAAGAACTTCCCAAGTGGTGGTATAATCTCTACAACTTCTGTCACTAGTATCTTGATCTCTGCAGTCTTAAGAACATTGTACCACTTCTTATACTGAGTGTCATGATCCTTGGCTTTGCTCATTGCAGCCTTTGGGAAAGGGATCCGAGGTACATATGGCGCCAAGACAGGTTCAGGAGCTGTCTTGGGAGGAGGAGGAGGAGCAGATGCTTCTTCTTCCCTTTTGTGATATCTTCAATTTCTGGCATATCCATGGCAGCACTGGTATCTGGTATCACGTCCGGTTCTGGAGCCTTTGGATCAGTTGTTTGCTTGCCGCTCCTGGTGGTAATGGCCTGAGCATGTTCGCTATTTGCACCGGAGTCTACTTGAATTGCTGCCGGATTAAGTAGAGGATTGGTAGTAAAGAGTTTAGTCATATTGCTTATAGCATCCTCTACCCTCTGGCTCTGAGCTATCTGTCCTTGATTGAGTGCAGCTTGAGCTTTTAATTGAATGTCGGGGTCGTCAAGTCTGCTCATAATTTGATCAAACTTCCTCTCATAATCTATGCCTCTATTGTAGTACGGTTTTGCTTGAAACTGGTGTTGTCCTCCGATGAATCCCGGAGGTCTATGATAAGGATCTACTAACCGGTTGCTCTGGTTCCGTGGCATGTAGTTTCTGTAACCGGCATAGCCTTTCTGATTGTTAGCGAAGCCTTGATCAATGAAGTTTATCTCTTCTGTAGACCAGACTTCTGTTGTACCGAAGTTGAGGCAGCTTCCACCGTTATGAGCACAGGATCCACACCATCCACAGTCAGCCGAATAGATGGTAGCTGACGGGGGATCAAGAGGAATGCCAACTGCTTGTAAATGCTTCTGGACCTCCGCTTTGATCTGCTCTACAACACTCATCTGACTCTGACTCTTGGTCCCTTCTCTTTGTCTCTCCCAGTTTCTAGATTTTGAAGCACAGCTAGCGAAATGCAGAAGAGCATCCTGAGGAGTAAGGGCGTGCAATCTCCGCCAGCTAGGGAGTTGACCCAATTTGCAGATTCTTCGCGCATACCACGAGCAAAGAATTCAGACAGCTGTCTCTGTTCATACCCATGGTGAGGACAGTTGAAGAGAAGAATTGGAATTCATTCCAAGTGTCATACAAGCTTACATCTTCTCTCTGAGTGAACCTAGAGATGCGGTCTTTATAAGTAGTTGTCCTTGCGAGAGGAAAGTATTCCTCAACAATATCTTGAGCTAATGCCTCCCAGTTAGTGTAATGACCTGGTGGTTTGCTTCCAAGCCAATGCTTAGCTGCACCTCTGAGAGAGAACTGAAAAGCCCGGAGATATAAAGTGTTCTTGTTGAGGTTCCCAGACTTGAAAGTGTCACAGACAGCCAGAAAGTCTGTTATATGAGTGCAGGGATTATCATCTGGCCTTCCTTCGAATTGTATGTCCCTAGAGATAGTTCTAGGAGAGGAATCTTAATCTCATAATCAGGAGCATCGTCATTAGAAAGCACGGTGATGGGGGATCGGAAGTTGGATGCACGCGGCTTACTGTAGTCGGCAACACTCTTAAGAGCAGCCATTGCGGTAAAGGAAGATAGAACAGAAGTGATCTGTTTCTATACCTGCTATGATCTGCAAGAGACAAAAACAAACACAACCGGTGTAAAATTGAAGTGTGATGGAAATGAAATATGGAAAGGTAGAAGAATAAAAATGCCAACTCTTCTTTCAACGAAATAGAACCGTCCCTGGCAACGGCGCCAATTTGATGATCTGCAGAATAGCGGTCAATCAAATAACTACCAAGCTGTGAAGCTAGGGTAGATCGTATTCCATGGGTCTCCTCTACTTCCTTACTCAAATGCGTTGGCAATTTAAATTCAAGGTTAAAACACTTAGTGCGTGGTGTGAGTTCCACGACTTCTATACTAAAATGCAAAGACAGATTGAAATTAAATTAAAGCGAATTAACGATTGATTGATTGACTAAGACAGAAGACAGACAAGCTTAGATTTCGAATCCCCCTTAGATCACCAGAGCATAGGCAATCAACAGATCAGTAGTTTCTGATTCTAGTTCATTCAATTCTCAGACACCACCATAACTCCTGACCCTTAGGTTTAAGACTAGCGAACGTTCGCTCTATCCGATCTAGCTACCACGATTAATTAGCCGCCCGGGTACGGTCGCCTCTCGCAACGACTTAACTTAACTAGTGCAAATTCTAACAATTTTTGAGTTACTCTTGCAGTGGATTAACCTTAATCGGTTCCCACGAAAGACACACTCCAATTATAAGGTTAATTGTTCAACTTGATGTTCTAAAGTAAGGCGAGCGTTCGCTTCTATCCTTAGCTTAACAAGAATCTAATCTAGGTGGCCAAACGAGACAAGAAACACAGAGAAAAAAGAACAAGTCAAACATGAAGAAGAAACTGAATGAATTTCAAATCTAATCACCACCGATCCGTGACCGCTTTAAAGCCCTGGGTCACTTAGGGTTCATCTAATCTAAGCTCTACGAGTTTAGCCACTCATATTCAATACAGAAGAATCGAAGACAGACAAAGAATACATCTCAGGTAGGAAAGACAGAGAAGAACTGTAAAACCTAATTTCGACGACTTCTGGCAGCTTCAATCTGCTGGATCTTCAACTCCTAGCAATGGCTCTCCGAGATGGATGGATGGCGTCACGATCCATTCCTGGCTCCTCGAACTCTTTTCTCTCTTGTCTTCGGCTTAGTTTTTTAGTGTGTAAGTGTCTTTTTGTGTGTAAGTCCCCCCTGATTTAGCCGCTTGTTTCAGTATTTATACCTAACCGGTGATTTCTGCTTTTCCACTAGGATTTTCGCCGAAAGTCCAAGATTATTTTCGTCGAAAATATCTGTTCAAATGTGGCTTCTTATGTCTGTTTCTCCTGGTTGATTTGGCTTAGGGTTTTTGGCAAAAATATTGAGATTTTTGCCGAAAACTTCCTCTTGATCGGGACAGTGGATTCCTTCTTATATTTTTGGCGAAAATCCAAAGGTATTTTCCCTGAAAATCTGTGTGTAAAACGAAGCGGGACTTTTTTTGAGTTGAATGACTTTTCTGGTTGATTCGGATGTAATTCTTTGGGGTTCCAACGTCTAAGACACGTCCTTGGCTACCGCATTTGATGGCGAACACCTGTGCTATCACGAAAATACTAGAAAACCATCAAATAGACCCGAAATGGACCAAGGTAACACAAAAGGCATAAGATGGATCGATTGAGTGAATATTCACTATTCTATCCTAGATACCGTGTCTTAAGCAATAAAATGTCGCTTAAATGAGGCTGATAATCACGTTAATTCGAGTGTCATCACTCGTCAGGAACGGGGCCGAGCGCTGGGGCACCGGGGCTGGTCGGGCAGCGCCGGTCGGGGTCGGGGCCGAGCGCCGGGTTCTGCCGGCTTCTTCCTCCAATCGAGCTAAGGTGGCTTCCACCTATTGCAGGACTCAGGAGGCATCTACCAATGCAGCTGATGAACTGCAGGATAGCGGTGCGATCAAATAAACTACCAAGCTTAGAAAGCTAGGGTAGATCGTATTCCACGGGTCTTCTAATGATCGTTTACTCAAATATAAAGGCAAGTTATTGAAGTTTAAACACTTCGTGCGTGGTGTGAGTTCCACGACTTCTAATTCTAAGAAATGCACGGAAATTAAAAAAATTGAAACTGAAAACAGATTGAAAGATTGGTTGATTAAGACAAAGATGACAAACAAGCTCAGACTTTGAATCCCCCTTCGTTCCCCAGAGCATAGGCAATCAACAGATTAGCGAATTTCGATTCTCGTTCAATCAATTCTAAGACACCACCATAACTCCTTACCCTTAGGTTTAAGACTGGCGAACGTTCGCTCTATCCGATCTAGCTACCAAGATTAATTAGCCGCCCGGGTACGATCGTCTCTCGCAACGACTTAACTTAACTGGTGCAATTACTAATGATTTATGAGTTACTCTTGCAGTGGATTAACCCTAACTGGTTCCTACGAAAGGCACACTCCAATGATTAGGTTAATTGTTCGATTTGATGTTTTAAAGTAAGGCGAGTGTTCGCTTCTATCCTTAGCTTAACAAGAATCTAATCTAGGTGATCAATCCAGACAAGAAACACGAAAAGTGAAGAACAAACCAAACATGAAAGAGAAACTGATTGAACTTTGAATCTAATCATCGCCGATCCATGACCGCTTTAAAGCCCTGGGTCACTTAGGGTTCATCTAGTATAAGCTCTAAGAGTTTAGCTATCATGTTTTCATAAAAGAGTCAAAGACAAAGATAGAGTTCATCTTGAACAGAGGAAGAACAGAAAAGGATCTGAAAAACCTAATTAAGACGACTCCGGTAGAACTTCGATCTTCCGGTAAACTGCAATCCTAGCTCTGAGTCTTCGAGATGAAAGGGATGGCGTCACGATCTCCTCCTGGCAGTTCGAACTCTAAACTCCGCTCTTGAACTCTTGAGAGTTCTGAGAATTTCGGTATTAGTTGGTAAAAAGTGATTTTCCAAGGTATATCTTCTTTATTTGGGCCGCCGGTTAAGTATTTATACTTAACCCTAATACCGCTAGTTTTTCTCTAGGATTTTCGCCGAAAATGTGAAGAGATTTTTGGCAAAATTGTCTTTGTAAATTGACTGATCGCAGGCTAAATTCTCTTGTGATTCTCGGACGCCGGGTTCTTGGCGAAAACTTAGTGTTTTCGCCGAAAACTCTCTTTGGTTGAGCTCAGTCGATTTTTTCATGGATTTTCGCCGAAAACCTTGGGTATTTTTGGCGAAATCTTTAGTGTAAAACGGGGCAGAATTTGGTTCGACTCGATTGGCTCCTTGGATCGATTCTAGTGCGATTCCTCGAGATTCCAACGCCTTAGACACGTCCTTGGCTACATATTTGACGGCAAAAACCTATGCTAACATAAAAACACTAGAAAACCATCAAATAGACTCGAAACGGGCCAAAGTAACATAAATGGCACAAGATAGGGCAATCGATTGAATATTAGCTATTCTACCCTAAAATCCATGTCTTAAGCAAGGAAATGTCGCTTAAATGAGGCTGATAATCACGTCAAATCGAGTGTCATCAAAATACCCCACACTTAAGCTTTTGCTTGTCCTCAAGCAAACTGAATAGAAACGCTCATGTTCACAAATGATAAGATCGATTAAATTGGAGCTCAATCAAACACAATGAATTATTAGACAGATAATTCCTAGAACAAGAAACCTGACATGCATATGATCAGCCAAACAACCTGGTCTCACTAATAAACTGCACACGCCAAGTAATCGCAACCAATTATGCACGAATTTGACCTGACCGACCAGACTCCTCACACAGAAAATATATAGTACAATGGGAACTCTCACTCTCTGTGTTTAAGGACGTGTTTATGCTCTCAATCATTTTCTATTACTGAATTCTGTCATAAGTTTGCAATTCGACCACATCTCCACCACTGTGACAACACGAGTAACTAGTCAAAAAGGACTTCCCTGCTAGGACTGTAACGAATTCTACAATACAAGGGTTTATGATGCGGTGGATGATGGGAATGTATGATGATGGCTTTGGTGCGGTGTAGCTTTCGACTAACTTTCCTCGGTTCTAGCCTATGGCTTCCTACCGTCTAACCAGACACGGGTAGAATAGTGAACACTCGTCCTATGATACCCTCAAGCAACCTAACACTTTATTTTCTTTACATTTCTTTTCTTTTCTGACTTTTGCTTTTGACTTCGTTCTTCCATTTGTAGGGGGAAGAACGTTTATTGACTAACTTGAAACTTTTGAACTTTTTCTTTTTCGAAATTTGCTTCTTTTCTTCTATATTTTTTCTTTTGTGTCGATTCTTTCTTTTAATTGCTAGAGGGGTTTACACGTCTGGACATATTAGCTAAGACCACCTGTTTAATGGCTATAGGCAGGTTACCACAAACCGACTTCCGGTAGGTCAATCTAGAACTACAACCACAGGGGATCAACGGGGAATCAAAGAATGGCGAATGGCTGTAATGTATTATTGAACCGAAAGAACAGGCCAAGCTCAAGGGTTTAAACCTAATGGATTTATCGTTTGGTAGGCTATCTTGCTTAGTAGCTGAATCTAGGTGCCCCTATCATTCTAGAACTCGTGTCATCGTGTGGTCTCGAGTAGGTCTCATGCAAATTCTAACTCATTCAAGCAAACAGAAAACCAGTCAAAAAGAATTGAAATTGCAAGTCACGTGCAATGGATCAAAAGCTCACAGTTGGTTTGCTAGTCGGATTTGGTCATTATCATGCAGTCAAGGCTACAAACTACAAGTGTGATTTTAAAAATTCTGTTCTGACCAGGCAATTTAGCATCAAAGTAAGCACGTTGGTTCTCAAGTTCTAGGTTAAGCAGTCTAAGCATCATTATGAAGGTTTGAACAACAACTTAACATCAAAAACCAAGAACTGAGCCATTCTAATGCTAGAGAGACTGGACAAGAATCACGAGGCACACAAAAATACAATCAAGGGCAATCAAGTTCATGCAAGGTTCTCTAGCATCCTACCCCACACTTAAATCGGACTGCGTCCTCACAGGACTAAATCTAGAGTTCAGAGTGAAGTGAAAGAACCTGGACCGAGATGGTTGGCGTAGGGGATGAGCACGGATCCTTGGAGTAGAGGGAATCTACCCAAGCCAAGCAAAGGGAATCTACCGATTGCCTGCAAAACAAAAACAAAAGAAACATAAAAAGGAAACCAGGACAAGTGTCCCGGATCCGCACAGAAAAAAGTTGGATCGAAATCCAAAAAGAAGAAATAAAAAGAATGGACAAGGAAAAGGACACCACCCGATCATGGCTGGTCAGGGGCGTCGGGGGGTGGGAAGTGAAGGAAATCACCGAGCTGACGTTGCCACGCCAGCTGTGCCTCATACCGCTCGTCAATGCGGTGCATGTGTTGCTGCATAATAGTCCATCTCGCCTCTTGAGCATCGTTGTCAGTGATGCGCCACTCCTGGAGACGCTCATACAGCTCTCCAACATCTGCGGGGTGCGGTCGGTGTTGCGGGTGAGGCGCCTGATATGGCTCTGGAATGGGCGGCGACGACTGGCGTGCATACCCTGCCTGATGCTGTGGCGAGGGTATATGATCATGGAACTCTGGCTCTGATCGGGGCTGCGGCTCATCAGCATCATCTTCTTCCTCCGACTCTTCCATATGCTGTAGGGGAGGATCTGCTGCTACCTGGGGACTGAGGTCCAGCTCTAGGTCGTACTCGACCGCCAAATCACCTCTGACGGTCCGTACTCTGCGTCGTGGGATGTTCGGGCCATATTCTTGGCTAAGACCGAAGAAGATGATGAGTCGGCCAATAAAGTTGCCTCCTAGGAGTGAGCAAGGTGGCCTCGACCTCTGGGTCTTCTGGCGGAATAAGCGTGCAAGCACCCATCCGAGATGAAGAGGATGACTGTCCCAGATGGCGCGATGAAGAAGAAGCTCCTCTCGGCTAATATGGTGGCGGTCCTTCTCTGGAGCATACAAAAGAGAACGACGCCAAACCATGTGAATGAATTTATAGAGAGGGTGAGAGAGAGACTTAACTGAATTATGCTTCGTGGTTTGATTGTCGAGCACTCCAGTTATGTGGCTCCAGAGCGCATCGTACTCCTCTCCGTAATCATCATTATTCTCCCAGCCAAGGTGATGTCCCTCGTAGTGCTCGCGGGGTATACCTAGATGAGCTGCAAACTCATCATAGGTGAGTGTCCTGTGCACCCCGCCCAGATAGAAGGTGACGACCTTCTTGTGCTGCCTCCTTTTGTGCTCGTCCAGATTGAACGTAGCCCAAAACTCCTGGAGAGCGACGTTTGGGAAGTCAGCGGCTAATGTGGTCAGCTCCAGTAGACCAGCATGCGTCAGTGCATCGAGCACGTTCCGGTGCCAGTCCTCATCGTGATCGAAGAGTGACTCCATAGATAGTGGGCGAACACCAGCTCCAGGAACATGCTCGAGCCGCTGGTAGTGCTCGAAGTAGTACTGGGGTAGGCGAGCAACAGTGCGATGGTACCGAACACGACCAGGGAAAGCTGGTGGAGGGCCCTGGACGGCGGGTGTGACGGGAGCGGGAACTCGGGAGCTGGAGGCGGTGTCAAGTCTCTGCTTGGTCCTGCGCTCATGAGTTACATTCCTAAGCAAGAAAACAAACCAGATTAGTCAAACTAAAACCCTACCCCACACTTAGTAGAAAAACTCAATCTCATGAAGAAACGAGGAAAACCAAGTGGGGGTAAGCAAAGCAGATTAACCGGTGATCACAAACAATTAAAACACATGCTTAGGAACAGCCAGAATGGAATCATCATAATCAGAGTTTGGAAGTCAAACCGACATTCAAAAAGTCAACATAATAGCACATTGAACCCTAATAATGGCAATACTAGCACAAAGTGGGAAATGACGCCATAATGAATAATGCAGATGGCAAGCACAGTAATACGAACGTGAATGAACACATATGGCAGCCAAATGAACATAGACAAGTCAAGGTCAAACCGACATTCCTCAAAAGTCAACACCACAAAAAATCGATCTTAAGCATAGCAACACATGATCAAATCATATGAAAATTAATCACAATTCTCCCTAAGCTTGCTAGATCAGTCCAAACCATTCAGCTAACCTAGTTCACACGAAATCAGTCAGCACACAAATTGAGGCAAACTGAAAGTCAACCCCGACGAAATTCAGCATTCAACATGTCAAAAGATTCAGAATGAAAATTTCTACAACTTACCTTGAAGCCATGAGTGCTGAATGAATGGAGAGAGAGAAATCGTAGAAAAACTCGAAAAACTAGGGTTTGGGTGAACTGGAGCTCTAGAGCTCCGATTAGGACGATCTACGTCTCAAAATGATCAGAAGAGAGAGGGGAAATGTGCGGCGGCGGTCGGCAATGGCAGCGGGGGATGGTTAGGTCGGCGGGAGCGAAAGGAAGGCGGCAGCGGGTTTTAAAACAAAGGGGAGGTTTTTCAGCTATTTTCGAAAATGAAAGTGAGGGGAGAGAGAGTGGAACCGAGAATTAAAAGGGAAAAGTTGTTGATTTTCACTCAAGTTTTCGGCGAAAATATGTGCAATTTTTCGCCGAAAACTCAAGGCAAAATGGTCTGCTGGTTTTCAAAAGTATTTTCGCCGAAAATTTTGACCTGTACAATTGAAAATATTTTCGCAATCCCGACAAACTTCAGAAAATCACAATTAAATCCAAAAAAATCGGAACAACCTCAAACAACTTGCGAAAGACACTATGACACACAGACTACACACGAAAAATAAGAAATCAAACAAAATGACACTTTTGGCTTCCCCGAACCGACTCTAAAACACTAAAGTTCACACAAATTAAAAACTGACTCTAACCGTGGGTTGCCTCCCACGAAGCGCTCTTTTATTAACGTCCTTGAGTTGGACGATACCTGGATGGTATTAGGAGACATCCCAACTCAGGTTCTCCTTAATGCTAGCATCAGAGTTCATGAAGTAGAGCTTCGGGGTATCTCCGTGAAGCATAAATTTCTTCCCGTTCGCATGTAAGAGCTTGGTACGTCCATCGGAAAGGTGATCAGTGATCTTGAATGGACCAAAGAGTTCTGTCGAGGGATCATCCTCTACAAGTAAGACTGTGGAAGGGATGAGAATGATTGGCTTCATCTTCTCTTTATTCTCCGGCTTTGTATCACTAGGATCGGTGATCGTAGGTATTTCCTTAGGAGATGTTGTTGGCTTCTCCTTCAATACTTGTTCCGGTGCCGGTAGCTCGGAACGAATTGGTGGTGCAGCTGGCTCGGATGAAGGTGGAGGCACAACTGGTCTCCAGACCATTTGAGTCTTCGTCTTCTTGTTCTTCCCTCGGGGTCTGCTAGGTTTCTTGCTTGGCGGTGAAGAAGAGGCTTTCAGTTCCTTCTTCTTTGGCGGCTTATGAGCAGCAGATTTTGGCTTCTGCTTCATAACCTGTTCAACATCTGCAGCAACAACTGATCTAGAAACACTGGAAGAGACATTAGTAACGGAGTTGACCGGAGTCAACTCCACAGTTTCAACAGCTAGACAGTGAGATTCTTCATTCCTAGGAGCATATTTCATTCCGTCTTTAAGGCGGAACGTTATCGTGTCTTTACCAACCCTCAAAGTTAAAGAACCATTCGGAACATTGATTTGCATTCCGGATGTTGCCATGAAAGGTCGACCTATAAGAATGGTAGAATCTTCTTCACTAGTATCAATGATCACATAGTCAGCTAAGAACGTGAAAGGACCACATTTAGTAACAACGTCTTTTATCTCTCCTCTAGGGGTTTTCAAAGATCTATCAGCAAAGACAAGTTGTATGCTAGTCGGTTTAAGCTCGCCTAAATTCAATTTCTCATATAGACTCATAGGCATAACATTAACAGACGCGCCCAGATCAACCAAACAACGTTCTATCTCAATATCATTAATGACAAGAGGTAAAGTGAAAGAACCAGGATCAGAACACTTAGCTGGATATGGAGAGGAAGGTTTCTTGCTACAAAAGGAAGGATATCCTTCTTTGTTTCCCTTCATGCCAGTCTCGATCCTTGCATTTGGTAGCAATGCTCTTGGAAGAGGAGGCTTCACATAGTACGGAGCAAGAGGAGGATCATACTTCTTAGGCGCCACTTTCTGTGCTTCCTTCTTCTCTGGAAGTTCAGGGATCCTGCATAAATCAGAAGAAGCATTAGTAGATGAGCTTGTAGAATCTTGAAAGTTACCATCTTGGCTTGTTCCTTTCTGGGATTCGGCTCTGTCTGGCTCGGGAGTTGGCCAAATGGTCGACCAGATGCTAGCATGCTTGAAATGTGGTTTACTGCCTGCTCAATTCTTTGACCGGATGCGATCTGTTCTTGATTAAGGAGAGCTTGAGCCTTCAACTGACTGTCGTAATCGTCAAGTCTGGTAATGATCCGACTGAGCTTCTTGTCAAGGTCACTGACATTGTTCTCCCTCTGATGTTGCTGCCCTGTGTAGGTATTATTCAAATATTGATTATGGCGATTGCCAGGAGCAGTTCCATAGTTACCCGGATTACGATGTGGCGGCAGATAGACACCTGCCGGCGGATGATTCGGCTTCTAATCCTGAGTTGGACCAGCTGGTCGGTTATTCTGGTTTTTGTTATGGTTGGCGCCATTATTGTAGGGAGGTCTGTCTTGATAATTCCCTTACTGCCTGAAGTTGCGGTAGCCAATATAACCATTCTGATTGTTGTTGAAGTCTTGTTGAACAAAATTGACTTCTTCGGCAGACCAGACTTCTGTCTTACCAAAATTCTGGCATCGGCCTCCATTATGTGCACAAGCTCCACACCATTCGCAATCAGCAACATAGACAAAAGCTACTGGCGGCTTGATTGGTGTGGTAGACTTCTTTAGATGCTTCTCTACTTATGCCTTGATAGTAGCTTCGAGATTGAGCTTGCTTCTTGATCCTTCAGATTGTCGTTCCCAGTTCCTCGACTTGGAAGCGCAGTTCGCGAAATGAAGAAGAGCAGCTTCAGGTGTGAGCGTAGTGCAATCCCCTTCAGCTAGGGAATTGACCCACTTGGCAAATTCTTCTTGAAGACCTCGAGCAAAGATTTCAGCTAACTGCCTCTGCTCGAAACCGTGATGAGGACAGTTGTAGAGAAGTTCTTGGAATTGATTCCAAGTATCATATAAGCTTACGCCTTCCTTCTGAGAGAATCTGGCGATGATGTCCTTGATAGCTGTTCTTCTGGCAGGAGGGAAGTACTCTACGACGAAGTCCTGAGCAAGAGTATCCCAATCAGTGTAGTAGCCAGGTGGTTTGCCAGTAAGCCACCTCTTAGCTGCGCCTTTCAGAGAGAACGGGAAAGCTCTCAAGCAAAGAGTGTTGTTGTTGAGATTTCCGTTCTTAAAAGTGCTGTAGAGATCAAGGAAATCCGCCAGATGTGTGCACGGATTGTCTAGCGGCCTGTCTTCAAACTGTAGAGCCCTAGAGATCATAGTCAAGAATGGAATCTTGATCTCATAGTCAGGATCTCCTTCAACGCGTGGCACGACAATGGAAGATCGAACGCTAGTCGCGCTCGGCTTATTGTAGTCAGCTAGACTCTTCGGTGCAACTGGTGGTGGTGGTGGTGGTGGTAGATCACCGCCTGGTGGTGGTAACTGATCATCCATGGTAGGAGATGGAGGCGGTGAAAGTGACTCGGTGTATGAAACGGATGAAGATGACGGTGAAGATGAAGATGAGGAACTCTCCTTCAGTTCCTCAATTTTGATTGGAGTGACGGTTGGAAGTGGATTGATTCTGCCTCTCCTCGGAATCTGTGATTGTCGAGGTGGAGCAAAACTGCCTGGCTTCTCTACACTCTTAGCCTTGTCGGTTTGAGAGCAAGTCCAAGGGCGGCGATGCATACACCTGTGAACAACCTACAAATAAGAAAAAAAAAACAAACAAAAACCAGTGTAAAATCGAAGTGGATGGAAAAATGAAAGATGGAAGGTAGAAGAATAAAATGCCAGTTCTTCTTTCGAACAATCAAAAGAAGTCCCCGGCAACGGCGCCAATTTGATGAACTACAGGATAGCGGTGCGATCAAATAAACTACCAAGCTTAGAAAGCTAGGGTAGATTGTATTCCACGGGTCTTCTAATGATCGTTTACTCAAATATAAAGGCAAGTTATTCAAGTTTAAACACTTCGTGCGTGGTGTGAGTTCCACGACTTCTAATTCTAAGAACTGGACGGAAATTAAAAAAATGAAACTGAAAACAGATTGAAAGATTGGTTGATTAAGACAAAGATGACAAACAAGCTCAGACTTTGAATCCCCCTTCGTTCCCCAGAGCATAGGCAATCAACAGATCAGCGGATTTTGATTCTCGTTCAATCAATTCTAAGACACCACCATAACTCCTTACCCTTAGGTTTAAGACTGGCGAACGTTCGCTCTATCCGATCTAGCTACCAAGATTAATTAGCCGCCCGGGTACGGTCGCCTCTCGCAACGACTTAACTTAACTGGTGCAATTACTAATGATTTATGAGTTACTCTTGCAGTGGATTAACCCTAACTGGTTCCTACGAAAGGCACACTCCAATGATTAGGTTAATTGTTCGATTTGATGTTTTAAAGTAAGGCGAGTGTTCGCTTCTATCCTTAGCTTAACAAGAATCTAATCTAGGTGATCAATCCAGACAAGAAACACGAACAGTGAAGAACAAACCAAACATGAAAGAGAAACTGATTGAACTTTGAATCTAATCACCGCCGATCCGTGACCGCTTTAAAGCCCTGGGTCACTTAGGGTTCATTTAGTCTAAGCTCTAAGAGTCTAGCTACTCATGTTTTTCATAAAAGAGTCAAAGACAAAGATAGAGTTCATCTTGAATAGAGGAAGAACAGAAAAGGATCTAAAAAACCTAATTAAGACGACTCCGGCAGAACTTCGATCTTCCGGTTAACTGCAATCCTAGCTCCGAGTCTTCGAGATGAAAGGGATGGCGTCACGATCTCCTCCTGGCTCTTCAAACTCTAAACTCCGCTCTTGAACTCTTGACAGTTCTGAGAATTTCGGTATTAGTTGGTAAAAAGTGATTTTCCAAGGTATATCTTCTTTACTTGGGCCGCCGGTTAAGTATTTATACTTAACCTAATACCGCCGGTTTTTCTCTAGGATTTTTGCCGAAAATGTGAAGAGATTTTCGGCGAAAATGTCTTTGTAAATTAACTGATCACCGGCTGAATTCTCCTGTGATTTTCGGACGCCGGGTTCTCGACGAAAACTTAGTGTTTTCGCTGAAAACTCTCTTTGGTTGAGCTCAGTTGATTTGTTCATGGATTTTCGCCGAAAACCTTGGGTATTTTCGGTGAAACTTTAGTGTAAAACGGGGCAGAATTTGGTTCGACTCGATTGGCTCCTTGGATAGATTTCGGTGCGATTCCTCGAGATTCCAACGCCTTAGACACGTCATTGGCTACTTATTTGACGGCAAAAACCTGTGCTAACATAGAAACACTAGAAAACCATCAAATAGACCCGAAACGGGCCAAAGTAACATAAATGGCACGAGATAGGGCAATCGATTGAATATTAGCTATTCTACCCTAAAAACCATGTCTTAAGCAAGGAAATGTCGCTTAAGTGAGGCTGATAATCACGTCAAATCGAGTGTCATCAGCAGCTTCTAACTTGGCAAGCCTCCAATCTGCCATGGTTAGTCGGAACAAGTATTTGGCCTCACAAATCTCTAAAAAATTCTCCTCACTCACTCTTGATTTTCCCCTCGTGTTTGAAATATAACGGATGCACTCAAATAAAAGTAGAACATAAACAATTCAGCTTCAAGCAGTTGCAAGGTTCTTCAAAGCTTTGAGGATAGACTTACCAATGTGTGGGTGTCGGGACTGAACTTCTAAGATTTCCCTTGTAGCTAGGGCTTGGTGAGCTCTCCGTCTGGTCCTCGAGATTTCTCCTCGTGGTGGGTGATCTCGGTGTTGGGGTCGGGCAACGAAAGCCTATCTTCTATCCCCTCTTCTTAGGATTGATCTTACTATCTCGGCAAGGGTGGCATCTTTTTAGTTGGGTCTTTATATTTTCTTTTGACCTCTTTTCTTTTCTTTTTCTTGAACTCGACTTAGGGTTTTCTCGATGGTATGATGGCCATTAGTTTTTCTTTGCCTTACAACTCGAAAGTACTGAATACGGGAATTGAAACAATAGGGATTTTTTTTCAAATCTATTTTCTAAAAACAGTAAAGGATATTAATCCAGGTAAACTTGGAGACTGGGATAGATTGTGGTCCGTGAGCTGAACCGTGCTCTGATACCAACTGATGTGAACCGCTGCTACCGTGGGCAGACGACCCTTGACCACCGCAAGTTGATTATCGTGCAACGAGGTAGAACCGTCGGAACCAGGGATGGAGAGGACTTTGACCCGCTAGCTATATAACAGCTAGGAACCAGAAGTATCAAGTCGTAGACGCCACTTCAGAAGATGGATGCTTCTGACGATAAGTCGATCCTTAAGCAATGCAACAACGAGCAAAGGCTTGAAGGGAAGAGAACATATGTTCAAACAGAAGTTTATTGATTTCAAAAGTTGTGTTTTACAAGGGTGGCCGACGGCCTCCTTATATAGGTGAGGGAACAAGCTCTCCTCCCTAAAGACTACTTCTCAAATAAGAATAAAATAAAGACTCCTAATCCTAATTAGGCTCCTAACACGCCTAAACAATCCGACAAAAAAGGAATAAAATATAAAATAATAATTGAAGTCTTTAATGTTGAATAAAAGACCTAATTAGGTCAAAAACCCTAATTCGGCGGTGATCGGCGGCTTTGGGCCGGTTGGGCTTCGGTGGCGTGGGCCGGTTGAGCTTCGGTGGCGGTCAGACGGGCTTGCTCGGTCGGGCTTCGGCTGGTCTTGGCCTTGGCCCGAGATTTTAGTGTCCTGTCTCGGGGCCTGCTCCGGGTGTGTCCTGATGTCTTCTAGAATCTCCAAGAGGGTGTAGCCTTCCTTGACTAATCGATCGGTATCCTCTTCATGCCCTTCTTTACTCCAGGACTCTATGTAGGCGTTAAGTTTCTCTCGGAAGGCCTTGGTCTGGCTTCGGGTAAATGGAGGCTCAGGTCGGGTCCAGGGTTTGTTGGGCTCATCACCCCGCCAAGGTAGAAGGAGACAACCTTCTTGTGCTGCCTCCTCTTATGCTCATCCAGCTCGAACGTGGCCCAGAACTCCTGGAGAGCGACGTCTGAGAAGTCGACAGCTAAGGTGGTCAGCTCCAGAAGTTCGGAAGGTATCAATGAGTCGAGCACATTCCGGTACCAGTCCTCGTTGTGCTCGAGGAGGGAATCCAAGGATAGTGGCCGCACGTCGGCTCCAGGAACATGCTCGAGCCTCTGGTAGCGCTCGAAGTAATGGACGGGCAGGCGGGCAACAGTGGAGTGGTACCCGACACGGCCAGGGAATGCTGGTGGAGGGCCGTGGGAAGCCGGTGTGATAGGAGCTGGAGCTCGGGAGCTGGAGGCGGTGTCAAGTCGCTCCTTAGTCCTGCGCTCATGAGTGACATTCCTATAGCCAGAAATGAAACCAGATTAGTTAACTAATAACCCACCCCACACTTAGTAGAAAAACTAAATTTCACTAAGAAATGAGGAAAACCGAGTGGGGGTAAGCAAAGCAAGTAACCGGTAATCACAATAAATCACAAAGCATGCATATGTCTAGTCGGAATGTTCATATCATAATTAGAGATCAGAAGTCAAACCGACACTCAAAAAGTCAACACTGGAACACATTGAACCCTAATCACGGCAATTTACTAGCTCAAAGCGGGAAATGACGACATAATGATAAACTCAGACGGCAAACACAGTAATATGAACGTGAATGAACACACATGGCAGCCAAACGAGCATAAACAGTTCATGGTCAAACTGACATTTCACAAAAGTCAACACCGCAAAAAATCAATCTTTAAGCATAGAAACACACGATCAAATGGTATTACAATTCAGCACAATTCTCCCTAAGCATGCTAGATCAGGCCAAAGCAATCAACTAACCTAGTTCACACCAAACATTCAGCACGCAAATCGAGGTAGACCGAAAAGTCAACTGAAGTCAACCCCAACGAAATTCAGCATTCAACATGTCAAAAGTTTTGGAATGAAATGTTCTACAACTTACCTTGAAGCCATGAGTGCTGAAAACGAACGGTGATAGAGAAATCGGTGAAATATCGGATAAACTAGGGTTTGGCAGAACGGGAGCTCTAGAGCTCCGATTCGAATGATCTACGGCTTGAAACGATCGAAAAAGGGAGAGGAGGGGTGCGGTGCGGTCGGCGACGGCTGCGGTGGCGGAATCGGCGGTGGTGGTTGTGGATGAGCGGCGGCGGCTTTGAAAATGAAAATGGGGGAGGGGTTTTGGTTTTTTTTCGAAAACGAAAAGTGAGGGGAGAGAGAGAAAAGACCGGAAGAATAAGGGGAAAAATTTTGGATTTTGTCTCAAGTTTTCGGTGAAAATATGTGCAATTTTTCGCCGAAAACTCAAGTTAAAATTGTCTGCCGGTTTTCAAATGAGTTTTCGCCGAAAAGTTTAACTAAACTCGGCTGGAAAACACAGGGGGTTTTCAAAAGAAGTTTTCGCCGAAACCTTAGAGGGTTTTCGCCGAAAACTTTACCCTACAGGATTGAAAATATTTTCACAATTCAGGCAAACTTCAGAAAATCACAATTAAATCGACAAAAATCGGAACAACCTCAAACAACTTGCGATTTCAACGATGGCGCACAGACTACACATGAAAAATAAGAAATCATGAAAACTGACATTTTTTGCTCCCCCGAACCGACTCTAAAACAAGGTGTTTGACACAAAATTAAAACTGACTCCAGCCGTGGGTTGCCTCCCACGAAGCGCTCTTGATTAACGTCCTTGAGTTGGACGATACCTGGACGGTATTAGGAGACATCCCAACTCAGGTTCTCCTTAATGCTAGCGTCGGAGTTCATGAAGTAGAGCTTCGAGGAATCTCCGGCGAGCATGAATTTCGTCCCGTTAGCATGAGTGAGCTTCGTGCGTCCATCGGGAAGGTGATCGGTGATCTTGAACGGACCAAAGAGTTCTTTTGAGGGATCATCCTCTGCAAGAAGACGGTGGCAGGAATGAGAACGATCGGCTTCGTCTTCTCTTTAACCTCAGGCTTCATATCACCAGGATCGGTGATCATCGGTGTTTTCTTAGGAGATGTTTTTGGCTTTTCCTTCTTTACTTGCTCCGGCTTCGGTAGCTCGGAAAGAATTGGTGGTGCGGCTGGCTCGGAAGATGGTGACGGAACAACTGGTCTCCAGACCATGTGAGTCTTCTTCTTCTGGTTCTTTCTCCGGGACCTGCCAAGTTCCTTGCTTGGCGGTGAAGAAGAGGCTTTCAGTTCCTTCTTCTTTGGCGGCTTTTGAGCAGAAGATTTTGGTTTCTGCTTGGTAATCTGTTCAACATCTACAGCAACAATTGATCTAGGAACACTAGAAGACAATCAGTAACAGAGTTGACCAGAGTCAACTCCACAGTTTCAACAGCTAGACAATGAGAATCTTCATTCTTAGGATTATATTTCATACCGTCTTTAAGGCGGAAAGTTATTGTTTCTTTACCAACCTCAAAGTCAAGGAACCATTTGGAACGTTAATTTGCATTCTAGTTGTTGCCATGAAGGGTCGACCTATGAGAATGGTAGAATCATCCTCACTAGTATCTATTATCACATAGTCAGCTAAGAACGTGAAAGGACCACATTAAGTAACAACGTCTTTGATCTCTCCTCTAGGGGTTTTTAGTGATCTATCAGCAAAGACAAGTTGTATGCTAGTCGGTTCAAGTTCTCCTAGATTTAATTTTTCAAATAAACTCATAGGCATAACGTTGACAGACGCGCCTAGATCAACCAAACTACGTTCTATCTCAATATCATTAATAACTAGAGGAAGAGTGAAAGAACCAGGATCGGAACACTTAGCTGGATATGGCGATGGAGTTTTCTTGCTACGAGCGGCAGGATATCCTTCTTTGTTTCCCCACTTACCAGTCTCGATCCTCGCGTTCGGTAGCATTGCTCTTGGGAAAGGAGGCTTCACGTAGTACGGAGCAAGACGAGGATCGTACTCCTTAGGCACCTCCTTCGTGCTTCCTTCTTCTTTGGAGCTTCATCGGTCCTGCATAAATTAGAAGAAGCATTAGTAGATGAGTTTGTCGGTTCTTGAACGGATACCATCTTAGCTTGCTCCTTTCTCGGATTTGGCTCAGTTTGGCTTGGAAGCTGGCCAAATGGTCGACCAGATATTAGCATGCTAGAGATCTGGTTCACAGCCGGTTCAATTCTTTGACCGGATGCAATCTGTTCTTGGTTTAGAAGAGCTTGGGCTTTGAACTGACTGTCGTGATCGTAAAATCTAGTGATGATCTGACCGAGCTTCTTGTCAAGGTCACTGACATTATTCTCCCTCTGATGTTGCTGTCCTGTATAGGTATTATTCAGATATTGATTCTGGCGATTGCCAGGAGCAGTTCCATAGTTACCCAGATTTTGGTGCGACGGCTGGTAGATGCCTGCCGGCGGATGGTTCGGCTTCTGATCCTGAGCTGGACCAGTTGGTCAGCTATTATGATTCTGGTTGGCACCGGCAATGTAGGGAGGTCGATCTTGATAGTTCCCTTGTTGTCTGTAGTTGCGGTAGCCAACATAACCGTTCTGATTATTACTGAAGCCTTGTTGAACGAAATTGACTTCTTCGGCAGACCAGACTTCTGTTTTACCAAAATTATGGCATCGGCCTCCATTATGCGCACATGCTCCACACCACTCGCAATCGGCAACGTAGACAAAGGCTGCCGACGGCTTGATGGGTGTAGAAGACTTCTTCAGATGCTTCTCTACTTCTGCCTTAATGGTTGCTTCGAGATCTAGCTTGCTGCTTGATCCTTCAGATTGTTGCTCCCAGTTTCTTGATTTGGAGGCACAGTTCACGAAATGAAGAAGAGCAGCTTGAGGTGTAAGTGTAGTGCAATCCCCTTCAGCTAGGGAATTGACCCATTTGGCAGATTCTTCACGAAGACCTCGAGCAAAGATTTCAGCTAACTGCCTCTGCATGAAACTGTGGTGAGGACAATTGTCGAGAAGTTCTTTGAATTCATTCCAAGTATCATATAAGCTCGCTCCTTCCTTTTGAGAGAATCTGGAGATGTTGTCCTTAAAGGCTGTTGTTCTAGAAGGAGGGAAGTACTCTTTAACAAAGTCTTGAGCAAGAGTCTCCCAGTTGGTGTAGTAGCCAGGTGGTTTGCCAGTGAGCCACCTCTTAGCGGCGCCTTTCAGAGAGAACGGGAAAGCTCTCAAGCAAAGAGTGTTCTTGTCGAGATTCCCATTCTTAAAAGTGCTGCAGAGATCAAGGAAATCCGCCAGATGTGTGCACGGATTGTCTAACGGCCTACCTTCAAACTGTAGATCCCTAGAGATTATAGTCAAGAATGGAATCTTGATCTCATAATCAGGGTCTCCTTCAATGCGCGGCACGGCGATAGAAGATCGAACGCTAGTCGAGCTCGGCTTGTTGTAGTCAGCTAGACTCTTCTGTGCACCGCCTGGGGGTGGTAATTGATCAGTCATTCTGGGAGATGGAGGAGGTGAAAGTGATTCAGTGTATGAAGCGGATGAAGATGACGGTGAAGATGGAGATGAGGAACTCTCCTTCAGTTCCTCGATCTTGATCGGAGTGACGAATGGAGGTGGATTGGTTCTGCCTCTCTTTGGAATCTGTGATTGTCTTTGTGGAGCAGAACTGCCTGGTCTCTCTATACTCTTAACCTTGTCGGTTTGGGAGCACGTGAGAGGGCGGTGGTGCATAAACCTGTGAACAACCTACAAACGACAAAAACAAACAAAAACCAGTGTAAAATCGAAGTGGATGGAAAAGTGGAAGATGGAAAGTAGAAGAATAAAATGCCAGTTCTTCTTTCAAACAATTAAAAGAAGGTCCCCGGCAATGGCGCCAATTTGATGGACGTGTTTTCACGAGCGTGTAGTCAAATAACTACCAAGCTGGAAAGCTAGGGTAGATCGTATTCCACGCGTCTTCTAATAATTGTCTACTCAAATATAAAGGTAGATTATTCAGGTTGATCACTTTGTGCGTGGTGTGAGTTCCACGACTTCTAATTCTAGAAAAAAGCACAGAAATTAAAAACTAAAACTGAAAGAAAGATCGAAAGATTGATTGACTAACAAAGATGACAGACAAGCTTAGACTTCGAATCCTCCTTCGTTCACCAGAGCATTAGCAATCACAGATCAGCGGATTTCAATTCTCGTTCAATCAATTCTAAGACACCACCATAACTCCTTACCCTTAGGTTTAAGACTGGCGAACGTTCGCTCTATCCGATCTAGCTACCAAGATTAATTAGTCGCCCGAGTACGGTCGCCTCTCGCAACGGCTTAACTAACTGGTGCAATTACTAACGATTTATGAGTTACTCTTGCAGTGGATTAACCCTAACTAGTTCCTACGAAAGGCACACTCCAATGAATAGGTTAATTGTTCGATTTGATGTTTTAAAGTAAGGCGAGTGTTCGCTTCTATCCTTAGCTTAACAAGAATCTAATCTAGGTGATCAATCTAGACAAGAAACATATACAACGAAGAACAAATCAAACATGAAAGAGAAACTGATTGAACTTTGAATCTAATCACCGCCGATCCGTGACCACTTTAAAGCCCTGGGTCACTTAGGGTTCATCTAGTCTAAGCTCTACGAGTTTAGCTACTCATGTTCATAACAAAAGAATCAAAGACAAAGATAAAGTTCATCTTGAACAGGGAAAGAACAGAAAAGGATCTGAAAAAACCTAATTAAGATGACTCCGGCGAAGCTTCAATTTCCGGTAATCTTCAATCCTAGCTCCGAGTCTCTGAGGTGAAGGGATGGCGTCACGATCTCTTCCTGGCTCTTCGAACTCTAAACTCTGCTCCAGAACTCGTGAGAATTCTGAAAATATGATGTATTATGAGGTATATCGTTTATTGGTCCGCCGGTTAAGTATTTATACTTAACCCTAATACCATCGGATTTTGCCTGGAATTTTCGCCGAAAACTCAGTAAGTTTTCGCCGAAAATTCCTTTGTAAAATGACTGACTGCTCGGCTGTATCTCCTGTGATTTTTGGACATTAGGGTTCTCAACGAAAACTTGGACTTTTCACCGAAAACTTCTCTTTATGAACTCAGTCGATTTCTTCTTGAGTTTTCGCCGAATACCTAGGGCATTTTTCGCCGAAAACTACATTGTAAATTGAAGAAGGATTTGATTCGACTTGATTGACTCCTTGGATCGATCTTGGTGCGATTCCTCGAGGTTCCAACGCCTTAGACACGTCCTTGGCTACTTTATTTGACGGCAAAAACCTGTGCTATCATGAAAACACTAGAAAACCATCAAATAGACCCGAAACGGGCTAAAGTAACACAAATGGCACGAGATAGAGCAGTTGAAGTGAATATTCGCTATTCTACCTTAAAAACCATGTATTAAGCAAGGAAATGTCGCTTAAATGAGGCTGATAATCACATCAAATCGAGTGTCATCAGCGTGCAAAAATCCGGGCCTATTCTGACTCAACGATTGTGGTAAATTAGATGAAAGGAAATTTTAAAGTATGGGAGGATTCGCTAATGGCGTAGAAAGATGAAGCGAAGCTTTTAGTCTCTGAATTTGATGAGGTCGAGCTCAACCATGTCATTAGGGAAGAAAACGTCCACGCGGACGCCCTCTCCAAGCTAGCCAAAACAATATGGTTCGACGAGGGACAAATTGTGACTGTAGAGCTAGAAAAGGCGGAGGACAGTTTCATGGCAATCGTTCATTTGGAAACGGAAGAATAAGATAATTGGTGAACGCTAGTGAAAGCTTATTTTGACATAGCATCCTTCCTGAATGATGTAAGGAGGCCACGAATATAAGACGACAGGATGCCCGATTTACGTTGCTTGATGAAAACCTATATCGGTGGTCATTCGCGGGTCCTTACCTAAAATGCCTCAGCGAAGAAGAAGCTGACTACATCCTCCGAGAGATCCACCAGGGAACGTGTGGAATGCACATAGGGGCGAAAAGCCTCGACCCAAACGTACTGCACCAAGGGTATCATTGGCCAACTATACATCAAGACGCGGAGAGCATGGTTAGTCATTGCAAGAAGTGCCAACTGTTCTCCACTAAGAATCACCTTCTAGATACGGCTCTACAAACAATTGTGTCTCCATGGACGTTCGCCTTCTAGGGAGTGGACGTTTTGGGACCCTTTCCTGAAGCAATCGGAAAATGTAAGTACTTGGTCGTGGTAGTGGATAATTTCACCAACTGGGTGGAAGCAGAGGCATTAGCATCGATCACAGCATTAGCATCCAGAAGTTCAATCTGCCTAAGGGATTCATCTGCGACCATAAAACTCAATTTGACTGTGCGTCGTTCCTAGAGTTTTGCGAAGAGCACAAAATGGTTGTTCACTTGGCTTCCGTAGAGTATCCCCAAGTGAATGGGAAAGTTGAGGCCATGAATAAGGTGTTCCTCAGAGGCCTGAAGAAGAAAGTAGGATGTGGAGGGGCAGCGGGTAGAGAAACTCTCGTACGTTCTATGGGGACATTGTACCTTGTTCAAAACCTTGTTTTCTTTAGTGTACAGAATAGACGTTGTCCTCCCAGTGGATCTAGGACTTCCAAGTGACCGAGTCAACAGTTGGGAAGGCCTGGCAAACTCGAGGAGTTTGCTTGATAATTTGGACATGGTGGAAGAAAGACGGGAGATCGCCAACATACGCCATCTGGCAAGAAGAGTTAATGCCCACCTCAGACCTCACCACGTCCAACAAAACGACATGGTCGTCCGTAAGGTGTTCCGACCCATCCCTCAGCATGGCAAGCTAAACGCAAACTGGGAGGGGCTGTACAAAATCAGAGGGGATAGTAGGACCAAGTACATTCAAACTGGAGAGCATGACAAGCGAACATATTTAAAAAATGTAGAATGCCATGCATCTCCGAAATTATGAGGCTAGGGATGTAGAGTAGTTAGTTTTCACTTCCCTATTTTTCTTTATGTAATAGTTTCATCCATTTTTAGCTATCGAATTAGTTTTTTGGACCATTAATATGACACACTACTCTCGAGATAGCGCTTCCTCCTAATGCATAATATAAATGTTGAGGCTCTGGACAAACTCTCCTAAAAGAGGGAAGTCTAACTCCTCTCCAAATTCTAAGGCGTAACATAAACACCGAGTCTCTAAGAGAACTCTCCTAAAGAAGGGAATTCTAAATCCTCTCCAAATTCTAAGGCGTAACATAAACGCCAAGGCTCTAGGAAAACTCTCCAAAATTAGGAAAGTGATGTGATCTTGGCCACCAAGACCGACGTGGCCACGACTCCACGGGCACCAGGCCTGAAACCCCCCATGTTAACATGGGATGGCGGAACAGGTGACAAGAGCGAGAGAGGATTTCCCTTGAAATCCCCCGTACTAGGAGCCCCAGCATCAAGCCCCAAGGCTGATGCCGAGCAGGACCTCGCACTGATGCCGGGCCGAGAGTACACCGGCCCCAAGCCTACACCAGCACCACCCCCGGAGCCTATAAGAGCCCAAGCCCCGGAGCCAGAAGATGCACCTGGGAGGATGCTGATCCTCAGCCAGGCACCAAGGCCAACTCCTACCCAAGCCAGAGTCAGGCTAATGACCCGCCAGGAGCTAATGCTGACACCGAACATCGACCCGGACCCCGGGCGGAGCCTAGCACCCAGCCTAGGCCCCATAACGGCTCCTACGAGCCTCGGAGCCAAACTAGCACTAAAAGACACTCAAGGGGAATCCTTGAAAACCTAGCAAATACAAAAGTCAAAAGGCCCGGACAGATTTGAAGAAGGCCCCAAGCTAAGCCTGCCACAGGCACCAGGCCACTATTCGGGCACTACGCCGAAGCGATTTGGACCCAGGAAACAATTGGACCGTGCCTTTTGTTATTTTCCAAAGGAAATGGAATCCTCATGGCCCCAGGATGACTCTCCAACAAACGGTTCTCAATTTGGAGGAGTATTGAAGGAGATAGAGCTAGGCCAAGTCCTAGTAGAGCATGGAAGGAGCCTTAAAGAGGAAGACTCGGATGCTGATCCAAAGAAGCCTATGCTAGGAGATATAATCAGGCCACCACCTGAGCCTGATCCATGAGGAGAGTCCAGCCAAGGAGAAGAGCCAAGAGGTCAGCCCATGACCAAGCAGCCACGGGCCAAAGTTGGATTAATACTAAGCAAAGCTGGATTTCTGGACAGATTCGTAGCCCGACAAAGAGTGACGAATATGGGCTACCTGGAGACATAATTTGGGATTATGTACAACATGAATGTTTTAGCCCATGGAGTCTACTACTGATCTGCAAATGATCATAATTTTACGAATTGTTTTGGTATTTATTTGGCTAATATTTCCAGAACCCATTTAGGCCCTTTTTGGGGAAACTTGGCCCCCAAGTTTAGTTTTCTTGTTTATGAAGGATTTTTCCCTTGCACGAATTTTACTTCCTTTTTAGTGTAGATTAGGATTAGTTTAAGTCCTTTTTAGTATTCTAAATAAGGAGGAGGAATCAGCTCCAACCCTTTCCAAGGGTTGGAAGCCTTCCAACCTTTTCTTAACCATTAGATCACACTTTGATCCTTTGACCAATCCAATGGTCTAGATTGTTAGGGGTATTTAGGACTTTACACACACCATTTAAATTTTATATTTATATTAAATATATTAATATTCACATTGAACAGTCGGTTACTCTTTGGCGGCCGGCCACCTTCGCCGGTGAATTTCCGGCGACCGGCCGCCATCGCCGGCGACTCTTCCGACGAGATTCCGGCGAAATTATTATTTTTTGTCTTTCAAAATTTTTTTCTTTAAAACAAAACTAGTTACCACTTTTTTTCTGTTAACTAGTTAACCGTATTTTTTTAACTGATAACAAGTTAACATGGTTTTTACCTAATAACTAGTTAACATCGTTTTTTTTTATAACTAGTTAACATCATGATTTAGATAACTAGTTAACAAAAAGTTAGTTGATAACTAGTTATCAAAATTAGTTAACTAGTTAACACATTTTTTTGCTGTTAATAGTGTTTTTTTACTTATAACTAGTTAACATGGTTTTATTTGTAACTAGTTAACAACGTTTTTTGTTTGATAACTTGCTAACATATTTAGGTGATAACTTGTTATCAACATTAGTTAACTAGTTATCAAATTAACATAATTAGTTAATTAGATAACTTATCGAGTTAATAGTTAACATCATGACTAAGATAACTAGTTAACATTTTTTTTAAATGATAACTAGTTAACCAATCGAGTTAACTAGTTAACCAATGGAGTTAACTAGTTATCAAATTGTTAACTAGTTATCTAATCACGTTAATTAGTTATTTTATTTTTAATTATTTAATTTGTCGAGTTAACTAGTTAACATTATGATTGGATAACTAGTTAACGAGGGTATTTAGTTGATAACTAGTTATCAAAACTTGTTAAGTAATTATACGAACTAGTTAACACGTTATTCGAGAACCAACATATATAGTTCAAATGTTATAACAAAAAATGTAAACAACTAGGATTGAAATCGTAATCTTTTATAATTACTAAAATATCCGTAGTTTTGTAAATTATACAAATCAGTCACTTAACTTGACCCCCTGTGACAAATCAGTCACTTAACTTGACCATGTGACAAATCAGTTACTTAACTTGACCATGTGACAAATTAGTCACTCATCTTCAACCTTTGAAATCAATGTCGCTGCTCCAGACGTCGTCCTCCGCCGACCGCCGCTCCTCTACGCATCTCTTCTACCTCTTCTTCCGTTGATGTACACCGGGACAAATTAGAGTGGAATGGCGGCGGTTAAGTTGTGCACACAAGTGAAGGATTGGCAGCGGTGGAAGTTTCGTTCAATTCGGAGAGAGGCTTGCGACATGGGAATCAGAAGAGTGGAAGATGTGATCCCCATCTCGGAGTTGTCGATTTTCTGGGTTGTTGAGAACGGGAGGATGATTGACATTTCACGAGGCTGGGAATCGCAGAGAAGTTGCTGGGTCAGGGATAACATCGATTTGCTGGGTTGAAAATTGAATCGCGGATGATTGATGTTTCAACTACCATCGATTTACTAGGTTGAAAGATCAAGTCGATGTAAGGAGTTGTGAGAGTCGACTTTGATCAAGAATCGATGCCCGCCGACAGTGAGGAGAAGAGGTAGAAAGGGTTGCGGAGGTGAGGAGATTAGATTTAGGGTTTCATTAAATGTTTCAAAATACCAGAAATGCCCCTCCGGTTTTTGGTTGGAACCGGTCCAACCTTGAAAGGGTTGGAGCCGGATCCTGAGCCTTCTAAATAGGACTCTTTTATTATTTATTTATTAGAATAGGAAGTAGCTATTTATGAGGATATGAGAGCTTGTTCCCTACTCCTCCATCTATAAATAGAGGCCTTCGCCTCTCTTGTAAATCACACCTTTGAATCAATAAACTCTTAAACTTAGGTTTCTTCTTGCATTATATGCAATTCTCTTTTCGACCTTCATGGAATTGATTATCGTCAAGAGCATTCATATCTTGGAGTGGCGCTTTCGACTTGATACTTCTGGTTCCTAGCTTTTTATAGCTAGCGGGTCAAAGTCCTTATCCACCCTTAGTTCTGAAGGTTCATCTCGTTGCTAGGAGCATCAACTTGCGGAGGTTAGGGTCGTCTGCCCACGGTTGCGGTGGTTCACATCAGGAAGTCTAACTCCTCTCCAAATTCTAAGGTGTAACATAGACGTCAGGGCTCTGGGCGAACTCTCCTAAAAGACTGAAGTCTAACTCCTCTCCAAATTCTAAGGCATAACGAAAATGTCGAGGCTCTAGGCAAACTCTCCTAGAGAAGGGAAGTCTAACTCCTCTCAAAGTTTTAAGGCGTAGCATAACGTCGAGGCTTTGAGAAAACTCTCCTAAGGAGGGAAGTCTGACTCCTCTCAAAGTTTCAAGGCGTAACATAAACGCCGAGGCTCTAAGTGAACTCTCCTAATGGAGGAAAGTCTAACTCCTCTCAAAGAACTAAGGCGTAACATAAACGCCAAAGGTTCTGGGTGAACTCTCCTTAAGGAGAGATGTCAAAAAAGCAATCAGAAAAAAAAAAGCCAAAGCGAAGGAGGATGCATAAATTAAAGCGCCCCTGGGCAAAACATTCACTGAAGCAAATGTTCAAAAGGGCACATGAAGGGGCATTGTCTAAATAGAAAAATAAAAGCACATGGGGGCACAATATCCAAACATTAAATTGATGGCGCCATTATTCACAATGAGCAGGGAGTAAAAAGAAATATGGAAAAGGGTTCACGGTGCGAGGTCTGCAGCTGAAGCCTTCGGGGCGCTGGGTTTGCCGGGGGGACCGTGGATTTGCGGGGAACGAATGGCTACCAGACGACCCCTCACTTCCTTCAAGATGCCATGCTCGTCGCACTCGGGCTCAGAGTTGACGTCCTTGATGCGGTACTGGGTTGACACTTGGCATTAAAAAATGGCCCTCATGAGGTCAGCCTAGTCCAAGACAAATTCAGGGTACACCCGACGCATATAGTGACGCAGAGCAATCACGGTTGAATGCATGGACACACCAGCGCGTTCACTCACTTGCTCCTTCAATTCTGACCTTTCGGCTTTCCAAGCCTCCTCACGGTCGCAAGCCACTCCCAACTCATGCTCCATGTGAGAGACCTCGGCGATCAAGTCCGCCAGGCTTTGCTCAAGCACGACAATGGCTTTCCTCCGCTCCGAGATCTTGACGTCCCCCGCTAGGACTAGCTTGTCCATCTCAGCCTATGCACAAAAGAAAAACCAGGATTAGCAAAGAAAGTGAAAGGAACTGAACGAAGGAAACAGACACGATGAGTACCTTTGCGGTTGCCAACACCTATACGTCCGACCGTAGCTTCTCCACTTCTTTCTCCAGATCAAGGATACGCTGACCCTACCCAAGCGTCCTAGACCGACCACCAGCCCTCTTCTCAGCAAGATAGCGGGCATGCTGCGCGCTCTCCTTGGCAAAGTTCTAAGGACGGCAAAAAAGCAATCACAAGGCGTATTAAATAAATGAGGGAGAGAAAAGGAAACATCAGAAGATAAACTTACCGAAGGTAGTGAGCGTCGTCAATAGCCTACACCATCCTCATTGATGTCAGAAGGATTGCCAAGCCCCCACTCAGTCGCCACTTGTTTAGTGAGACCCAAGATTGAGGTATAACATCCTTCGCATGATCGACTCGGGGAAAACACACATTATCGAAAGAGAGCGGATGGGCCAACAAGTAAGCGTCGTCGTCAGAAGATGAAAGCTCCAACGGTAAGGAATTCACCTATTTCCCCGACCGCTTGGCGACAAGCTTTCGCCTTTTCCCGGGCGGACCAACAAGGCCTTCAAAGGGGGTGCTAGGGCGACAGATCGCAGAGGAGACATCAGGACTTCTTTCCTTTAGCAGACATCGACGATTGGGACCAGGCGGACGTACTAGGAGCCTTCGATGGTTTTCCCATCTAACCTTAGTGTTCCAGGCCAACTTTCGAATACGGGTCCTAATCAGTGCGCCCTTCAAAGAGTCAGCTGCACACAGAGGTAATGAGCATAAGCATAAAAGTGCAAACATATATGATGGATAGAAATATGTTACATTTTATCCCCTATATTTGATACATAATCTAGTGGTATTTGAGCATTAATGTTGTTCTCTGTATGGTTTTAATCAACTTTACGATTAGTCATCTCAATTAGTCTCTCAATACCTTTATGGTCCATTTTCACATTTTCCAACGCATTTGTGATGAGTTTTCAGGTAATGCCATTTGTTTGATAACGTCTATATGAAGCCACAATTTCAAACGATTCTCAAATTAGTGTCCAGACGCTTAAGATATCAAGTTTTGAAGTTTTTAACGCTACAGTAGGTAGGATTAGCGTAATTACAACTCTACGCTAAGGAAGGAAAAGGAGCTAGTGTCTCTTCAGAAAGCATCGGCGTGTGGATGGCGTGCAGATGGCATGTAATCGGCGTGCATGCCAGTTACATGCCACGACCCTAGTCAGAATTTTATAAATAGAATATTTGGAAACCTAATTGTCAAACTTGGCCAGACTTCGTTCTCAGCTCGTTTTTTATGACACTCCAGCACCTAGAACACCCTCTTGAAGTCTCTAAATCATCTCCCCATCATCATCCTTCATTCCCCACAACACAGAAACAATAAACGAACATCGAGATTCATCCGGACACGAAGAAATCGATGGAGCTTTTCATCTCTTTCTTTCTAGGTCGTATTTCTCAGATCTCTATTATGTACTGCTGTAACTAAACCTCCTAGGGTTCAGCGAGTGGAACCTTAGGCGGATTGATGATTGATTACGTTCCTATTACTTTGGTTTTATTTTTAATTCAAATTTAGATGTGATTCTGACCTATGTGTTCTTCATCTCCTATTTCTTGTTTATCTCACAAAGATGCATGATTAGGGTTGTTGTTTGATTTAGTTATGTCGTGATTCAAGTTTTATCTCTTGCAGTGTGGCACTTGAATGTTATGTTTAAGTTTGATCGTAGTTGCATCATAACTCGAAAGAGAGCATGTAAGCTATGACTTTTTAGGTTTAAAGACCTAAAATCATTTCATTGAACACCTTGTGCACATTTTACTTTCAATGTAAATGGTGACCAATGCCTGTTTGTTAGTGGTTAATTTTGAGTCCTATTTTTCTTTATCCAATGAGCTTTGGATTCGTTTCGATGTTATGTTGAAAGATCTTATCTAGCTTGTTAGAACTGTTTTAGTCCAAACTTGTATGATCATGATTCATGAACCAGAAAGGGGAAACTTGCTTGACCCTTATCTCTCTTCCATTTCATCCATCCTGTGTTATGTCTTGGTGCGTGGTTTGTACAATTGGTTGACAAACCCCTCTTCCATGCTCTTTGAGCCCGTGCTTGAGTTAGTTCGTTATAGCTTCAGCCAGCCTTGTTTTGAGATTGTGATTGCGATGTGATTGTGTTTTGTTTGACCTACAAATTTGAACACCTCTCTCAGAATTGAGTAAGCCAGACATAGAAGACCCTTGGGAATACGACCCTGGCCAAAATTCAGGTATCTTTGGTCACAATTTATATGACCGATCAAATTTTGGCACCGTTGTCGGGGACTTCTTTGTTTGGTCTGAAACATTTTGAGTTTCTGTGTTCCACCCTTTATTTTTTTTTGTACATGTTTGATTGTGTTTGTGTATCTGTGATGACACTCGATTTTACGTGATTATCAGCCTCATTTAAGCTACATTTCCTTGCTTGAAACATAGTTTTTGGGGTAGTTTAGGGTGTTTTCACTCGATTGTTCTATTTCCTACCGTTTTGGTTACTTTGGCCCGTTATTGGTCTATTTGATGTGTTTTCTAGTACTTTTGTGATAGCACAGGTTTTTTCCATCAATAACGTAGCCACGGACGTGCTCGGGAAGCGAAGGAACCTTGAAGAATTTCTCGGAATCGATATTGAAACCACACAAGTCAAAAGCAAAATCTGCCACTGCTTACACTGGAGTTTTCGGCGAGAACTTTCATAGTTCTCGCTGAGGAGTTTGATCTCACAAAACACAGGAGGTTTCACCAAAGAAGTTCTCGGCAAGAACTCTCAAAGTTTTCAGCGAGAACTCTCAAAGTTCTCACCGAAGAGTTTGAACACAGCCAACACAAGAGCCTCTGAACTGAAGTTCTCGCCGAGAAGTCTGCCCTTTTCCAGCGCCGCTACGGACAAACCCTATTTAAGGGAGGCATATTCAACTTTCAAGATACACTTTTTCCACGGATTAATTTCCCGACCTAACAGTTCGAGAGAGAGTTTAGAGAGTTTGAGGAGCCGGGAAGAGATCATGATGCCATCCTTCCATCTCGGAGAGCTCGGTGCTAGGAGTTGAAGATCCAGGAGATTGAAACTTCACGGATTCATCAGAAATTAGGTTTTACAGTTCTTCTCAGTTCTTCATACTTGAAGATGTATTCCTTGTTTGTTTTCGATTCTTTTGTATTGAATATGAGTAGCTAAACTCATAGAGCTTAGATTAGATGAACCCTAAGTGACCCGGGGCTTTAAAGCGGTCACGGATCGGTAGTAATTAAGTTCAGATTCAGTCAGTTTCTCTTGCATGTTTGGTTTGTTCTTTATTGCCAGTGTTTCTTTTCTACCTTGATCACCTAGACTAGATTCTTGTTAAGTTGAGGATAGTAGCGAACGTTCACCTCACTTTAAAACACCAAATCAACAATTAACCTATTCATTGGAATGTGCCTTTCGTAGTAACTCATAAATCACTAGTAATCGCGCTAGTTAGTTTTCTTGTTGCAAAAGTGAACACACATACGGTAATTAATCTTGGGAGTTAGATCGGATAGAGCGAACGTTCGCCAGTCTTAAACCTAAGGGTTAGGAGTTATGGTGGTGTCTGAGAACTGAATGAATCGGGATTGAAAACCACTAGTCTTGTGATCGCCAATGCTCTAGTGATCTTAGGGGGAATTCGAAATCTAAGCTTGTCTATCATCTTGTTAAGTCAATCAATCTTTCAATTTGTCTTTGCTTTCATTTCAAATTTCCTGCTTTATAGCTTAGAAGTCGTGGAACTCACACCACGCACAACGTGTTTAACCTGAGTAAATCGTCTGCTCATTTGAGTATGCGATTAGAAGAAACCTTTGGAATACGATCTATCTTACTTTGTGTAAGGTAGTTATTTGATGACAGCGTGAAAACGCGTCCATCAAATTTGCGCCATTCTGGGGACTCTTCTAACTGTTTGAAAGAAGAGTTGGCATTTTATTCTTCTACCTTTCCATCTTTCATATTTCATCACACTTTGATTTTACGCCGGTTATGTTTGCTTTTGTTGTTTGTAGGTTGTTCTACAGGTTTATGAACCGCCCGTTCACTCGTTCTCCGTCTAAGCCTCGCAAGACTTTTACCTCAGACAAGCCGTGTAGTTCTGCTCCGCCAAAGCAACCACGAGTGCCAAAGCAAGTCAGAATCATTCCGCCTACACCTCCTACCCCTATTAAGATCGAGGAGTTGAAGGAGAACTCCTCATCTTCGTCCACTTCATCCACTACTTTAGATTTGCCACCGCCTACTCCTTCCGCAATGGCTACTCAACGCACCATGGCGGATTACAATAAACCGAGCACGACTAGCGTTCGATCTAGCTTCGATGTGCCGCGCAACGATGACGATCCTGACTATGAGATCAAGATCCCCTTCCTGGGAATGATCTCTAGGGATGTTCAGTTCGAAGGGAAGCCGCATGATAACCCATGCACTCATATGGCAGACTTCCTCTCCATGTGCAATACTTTTAAGAGTGGGAATCTCGATAAGAACACCTTATGCTTACGAGCCTTCCCATTCTCATTCCGAGGCGCTGCCAAGAGGTGGCTTAACAGCAAGCCACTTGGTCACTACACAAATTGGGATAATCTGGCGCAAGACTTCGTAGAGGAATATTTTCCTCCTTCAAGAACGACAGTTTACAAGGATAGCATTAACAGATTTGTTCAGAAGGAAGGACTAAGCTTGTATGATGCTTGGAGCAAGTTCCAAGAACTCCTCTACGACTGCCCTCATCATGGATTCGAGCAGAGACAACTAGCTGAGATCTTTGCCCGAGGAATGAATGAAGAATCGGCTAAATGGGTTAACTCATTAGCTGAAGGAGCCTGCACTGCACTCACACCAGAAGCTGCTCTTCTTCACTTTGCAAACTGTGCATCTAAGTCCAGGAATTGGGAGAGACAATTTGAAGTAGCTAAGACCCCGACCAAACCTTGAAGATCAAATGAAGACCGAAGTACAAAAACACATAAAGAAGAATTTCGGCACATCAGATGTCTGGTCTATAGAGGAAGTGAATTTTATTGGTCAAGGCTTCACCAACGATCAAAGAGGCTACTCCGACTACCGTCAGTTCAGACAACCTCAACAACAACAAGGGAGTTTCCAAGAGCGTCCCCTTATAACTCCGGAGTCAACCCGAGCTAGAATCAGTACTTGAGTTATAATTATCAAGGGCCTCCTGGATTCACCGGAGGATAGTAGCCTCAGAGATATGCCCCGGGGAACACTAGGGACAATGAGATAGACAAGACGCTTGACCTAATTATGACAAGGCTCGATGACAATGATGAGAAATTCAAGAATCAAGCCATCTTGAACCAAGAACAGACTGCGCAAGGTCAGCGAGTGGATAGCACGTTGAACAGCATCGCCAACCTCCTTGCTAGAAGACCTCTCTTCGGTCAACCGCTGAACTAGACAGAATCAAACCCAAAGAATGATCATGTTAAAGTCATCTCTACTAGAAGTGGTAAGAAGCTAGCTAGTCCTTCAGCTCCGAGCCGGTCATGATTCCAGATGCCATCACTATTGATATGCCGGAGATCGAGGAAGAGAATGAAAAGGACGAAGAGGAGGTGACTGCCCCACCTCCTTCAAAAAACCAGTTTCCTAAAGCTCCCTACCAGCCGAGGATTCCTTTTCCTAAAGCTTTGGCAAACAAATCTAAGGATCACGACACTCAATACAAGAAGTGGTTCTCAGTCTTGAAGAACGCAGAAATCAAGATTCTAGTTACCGATGCTATCCAGATGATACCACAAGTTGGGAAAGTAATGAAGGATCTGGTGAAGAACAAGAAGAAGGAAGAGGCATCTTCTGTCTCCCTCGATGAGGAATGCTCTGCCGTTCATTGCCAGACACCACCTATACCCCCAGCTAAGTGTCCCGATCCTGATCCTTTTACATTGCCTTGCATTATAAACGGAATTAAAATTGATCATAGCTTGGTTGATTTAGGTGCTTCTATAAATGTCATGCCCACTTGCCTGTATGAACAATTGAATCTAGGGAAATTAAAACCTAGTAAGAAGCAATTAGTGTTTGCTGACAAATCTCTTAAAGAACCTAGGGGATTAATAGAAGATGTGGTTGTTCGATGCGGTCCTTTCACTATTCTTGCCGACTTTGTTGTTATGGATACCCAAGGGACATATCCTACTCTTCTCCTAGGCCGACCGTTTATGGCAATAGCCGACATTAACATTAATGTTCCAAATGGCTCGTTGATATTAAGGGTCGGCAAGGATACTATGACATTCTGTCTCAAGGACATGCAAGCCCCTATTAATGATGAGGAGCAATGTTTATCTATTACTACTGGAATTTCGAGTGCTTCTCTCAAGATTGCTATGACAGGTGCCGCACAGGTGATCGAGCTGAAAACTGAACCTCCGGCACAAAAGCCAAAGAAGAAGGAAAGTGAAGCGAAGGCTAAGGTGGCTTGGAAGCCAATTACTCCTCCATCATTCGCCAAGCCGCCGAATGAAAGCAAGGATATTAAAGACCTCTTCGGGCCCTTTGAAGTTACCAGACACCTTCCCGACGGACGAACCGAGCTGACACACGCTAACGGGAAGCGATTCATACTTACCGGAGGTACCCTAAAGCTATATTTCATGAACTCCGATACGAGCATAAGGGACTTCCTAAGTTGGGATGTATCCTGACCGCCATCCAGGTATCGTCCAGCTCAAGGACGTCAATCAAGAGCGCTTCGTGGGAGGCAACCCACGGCTGGAGTCAGTTTTTGAATTCTTGAGCCAGTTCTCGTGTCTAGACTCGGTTCAGGGGAGCCAAAAGTGTCATTTGTGGTTTCTTATTTTTCTTGTATGTGTTGTGTGTTATCGTTTTAATTCTGAATTTTTTGGGATTTTTCCGATTTCACTACAAGAAAAAGGATCAATAGTCATGGATAGGTTTCCCATGAGTAATAGTGTTAAATATCATACTACACATAACACCCATGACTAAAACTCATATGTCCTAATATATTAGTCATGGGTAATTTATACCATGACTAAATGATATTATATTTGTAAATAATAAAACAAATAAATATTTTGGAGGGAGATCAAAATTTCTACCAATTTAATTTTCATTTTGCGCCAATATTTCTCCCAAATTGAAAAGATGATTCAAAACAATATCCCTAAACCTAACTTTCACCTCATCCCTCGTTATTCAATTTAGCCGACATCATCTGCTTGACGAGGTCCTTCCGATTGGCAATCTCTGACTTCTTCCTCTTTCAAAACCTCAACTCCCAAACTCCTCCCGTTGACGACCACCATGAATCCTCTTTTGTCGAATCCTCCTCTACCGACGACGAAAAATATGAAACTAGATTGAAGCGGATTTGGATCTGGATTTTTTTTAGAGAAAGGAAGATAGAGCTCCGGTAAGAGGCTCGTGAAGTCAAAGGAGATCTCGACATCAATCTCGGCGCTTGCTTCATCCAAATTTGTTTTTGTTTTGATTTTTCAAAGTTGCGTTGCCGCTGTTTTAAGAAAATCGTTTTGAACTGCCCAGGTCATGTGTTCTTGATGAAAACTTTCAAAGTTTTCGGCGAGAACTTTGGTTTTTTAAAAAACCACTGCCTCCGATTTCGACAAACTCCTCGCCGAAAACTTTGAAAGTTTTCGGCGAGAACTTTTCTTAAATCCGGTGCGTTTTGAGTCTCTTTTTAAACCATTTTCAAAGAAAAGTTTTCGACGAAAACTTCATTCAAAATTTTTAAATCCCCCTTATCCTTTCATTTTCGCGACAACCCCCCATTTGCACCTTAGTTCTCATCGAGACAAAACCAAACCCACCGCCACCAATTTTGTTTCCATCTCGCCGTCATTTTTCATCCACCACCGCTCTGTTCCCCTCCCTTTTCCGAGCTTCCCCATACCTAGATCGTCTGAATCGGAGCTCTAGAGCATCGGTTCCGCCCAAAACGAGTTTTTTCGAGTTTTTGCCGATTTTCTTGTTATCCCTTCGTTTTCTACTATCATGTCTTCAAGGTTAGTTGTTGGGTTTTCAATTTCGAATATTTTGACATATTCATTAATAAATTTCGTGGAGTTTGATTTTGGTTGACTTTTTGGTCTACCTCGATTTGCGTGTCTGTTGTTTCGGTGTGATTTGTGCTTAATTGTTTGAACTTAGATGATCTAGACTAATTAGGGAACATTGTGCCATGAGTTGATGATGATTGAACTAAGTGTGCTTAATTGCAAAATTCGTTGGGTTTTGACTTTTCATTTTTGTCGGTTTGACTTTGAATGATTGATTTGTATTTTCTGCCCCGACAGTCCCTATGCATGTTTTAGGATCAATTATGGTTACCGGATGTTGAATGAGCTTATCCCCAATCGGTTTTCCTCATTTCTTTATGAAATTGAGTTTTTCGACCAAGTGTGGGGTAAGATGTCGGTTTGGCTAATATGGTTTCCGAATTTTGATATCTTTTAGGTACAGGGGTAAGAGACCGAGAGCAGCTGCTAGTGGTCTGGGATCGACCTCCGCCACTCCAGACACTGGAGCTAGTGCCAGAGCCCATGCCCCTATCACTCCCGTTCTCGCCGGTCCTCCTCCAGTCAACCCCGATCGTCGAGGGATCCACCGCTTCCTTGCACACCTCCCAAACCACTACTTTGACCTCTACTGGAGGATCTGGGAGATTCCCCCAGCCGACGTGCGCCGCCTCTCCATGGCGTCTCTCCAGGAGCACGATGAGGACTGGCACAACACTGTCCACCTTTCGCCTCGCCGGCCAGTACCATGAGCTCACATACAATGAGTTCACCGACCTCATCGGTATCCCGACCGAGCACTACACTCACCACCACCAAGGCTGGGAGAGCAACAAGGAGACGGGCATGATTTTTGATGCCCTCTGGAGCTACATCACTGGACAACTGGGTGTGAAGTCCACGAACAAGAACTATATAAGTAAGGTTTCGCACCCTCTCTTTCGATTCATTCATTACGTTTGGCGCCGTTCTTTGTTTTTTGCGCCAGAGAAAGACCGCCGCCACATAGCCGCCGAGGAGCTCCTACTCTTCAGGGCCATCTAGGAGGGATACCCCCTCCATCTAGGCTGGGTCCTTGCCCGCCTGTTCCATCAGATGACCAACTCTTCCAAGCTCCCGCATTTCCTTTTTGGTGGTGCTTTCATCGGCCGCCTCCGCCTCCTTGGAGTCTTGGGTCCCACGTGTCAAGATGCACACCGTTGGAGGAGATCTTGCGGTGGAATTCGAGCTCGACTTGATAGTCGGGCCAGCGGTGTACGTTCTAGCCCCAACCTGTGAGGATACTGGGAAGAGGAAGAAGAAGACGAGGAGGAGGAGACCCATCAGGGGCAATGGTTCTATTATCAAGAGCCCCAGCCAGAGCCAGAGTCGCATGCTCACCACCAGCAGATGCCTCCCCAGCTGCCACCCCAGTAGTCCGGCGAGTATGGTGCGGTTCTCACCCACTAGAGCAGTGGCAGACAGACTTCTCCACCAGTTCCCACCAGTGGCAGAAGGATCGGTGGCTTTCGAGATCGAAGCCACGACTTGGCACGAGGAGCAGGAGGCCAGGTGGATCATCACCCAGAGCCACCACGAGCGGGAGGCGGCGGCACATCAAGCTTTGCTCGCTCATTTCGGCATCCCACCACCCCCACCCCCACCCGAGGGACAGTGATCAGGTTGTATCCTTTCCCTCTCTTTTTATTTCTTCTTTTCGAATTTCGATCCAACTTTCTTCTGTGTGGATCCGGGACACTTGTCCCAGCTTCCTTTTGATCTTTTGTTTGTTTTTGTTTTGTAGGACCTTGAGTAGCTACTCCGCTCCACTTCGGACTCTCCGTGTTCATCCCCTACACCGACCATCTCGTTTCAGGTTCTCCATATCTCTCCCTCCTAATTTAGTCAATACTTACTTCCACTACACTTACTCTAGGACGCAACCTGACACTTGCTAGATAAGGGAACACGACTTGAACAAAATTAAAGAGCATTTCTTTTCCTTTCCTTTTCTTTTTTTTTTTTTTTCCTTTTTCAATCATTTAATTTTGAATGGTCAGTACAGTGTGGATACTACTAGGTATGGAGCATCCGGAAACATTTGGAATTCCACGTCATCTTAGACCCCAGCCACGATCGGGAGTAGGCTAGAAGAAGAATGCCACATTGAGACTTCCCTTTGGGACTACAGCAATGGGCGGGCATGTATGTCAGCTCTTGAATTGACCCATGACACTTACTTCAGGACCTTAGTTTTGAATTTTTACCCTCTTCTTGTAATTATCAGGACCTGATGTTTATATTTTCGTGTGGGTGAAGAAAACAGCTTGCATAACCAAAATGAGGAAATGAACGAAAAAAAGGAAAGATTCAAAACCCTTCCCAAATAGGTTATTCAAATTCTGAAAACAATCATAATTAGAATAGTACCAAAAAATAAAAAGTTTACCATAGTCATAAAGCAAGCAAGTAAAGCATATAATCTCACCCCAGCAAAAGAGCATAGGGAAACAGCAGACTCTCATGGGATTACTTGCTAATAATTGCATTGAAAGCTTCACTTGGCTAGAAATCTCAAGTCCATGCTGATTCTTTGCCACGATGGGTTGAAAGCACAAAATGCTTCCAACTGCCCCAAGTTCTATTTGCTTTGTTTTCCCATTCCATCGACTTGCTTCACAAAACAAAGCATGAAGCCAAAATAACTTTCAATTAATTTTGTAGCTTCGTTATGGCCAAAACAAAGTCAATGATTGTGTTATAACAAGAGTATAACTCCACATAATATTGTGAAATATTGATAATGCAATTATCTGAATGAGCTATGAGTGACAAGTAATGAAGTTGTAACTGATGTATATCATATAATATATGATCAATTTGTCGTTTATATTTCAATCCAATCAGTTCCACTATCAATTTCACCTGGAGTGTGACTAGTGGTAAGGAGCCAAATGCCTAGGCTAGAGACGTCCTGATAAAAAAGAAATGTTACACAAACTTTGTAGTGAAATGTGTTGATATAGGAATCCCTAAGGGTCTAAAGAATCTGCAAGTTACAGAAGAAAAAACCAAATCCCGTAATAACAATTAGTCAATTACACAACCAATACACTAACAAAACAAACAACCTAATACTAGAAAATAAGGATGAAGTTGAAAAGGAATGGAGAATATCATCATAGCTTAAAATTATAGCGAAAAACAAGAGATTATTAGTATCACAAACCAAAAACCAATAGAGAAATCAAACAATCCAACGAGAAACCTAATGGGAACTTTCAGTTTCTCACGTTGGAGGTACTGCGAGGGGCACCGGAGAAGAAGGCGGATATGTTACAGTTTTAAGGGACGAGGAGTGTAACAGGAAGCGAGACGGAAAAAGAGAGATAACGGGAAGCAAAGAAGCAATTCGTACCTCGATAAGATACTAATCCATGTAACAATAGAGAGGTAGCGGTAAGACCAGCGTCTATAACCACTTAAGAGCAGTAGATATGGTGGTGTTGCATGTCTGTTGAATAAGAATAACACAGTTGAGGAGAATTAGTTGAGCCTTATTTTTTATTCAGTCCTAAGAAGCCTGAGATGAGATCACGCGAACACACTAGAACACAAAATACGAAAATATTCGTAATTGGGTTAGATCGGGTTGTAATGGCCCCGACGAACCATAAATCATAATCCAAAATAGATCCATCAAAATTAACTATTTTAAAATGAAATCCGGGTGCTGGACAAAATTAAGCAATGTTTTCAGAACCACGCCAATCAAATTATTTTCGTTATTAACTAAATAAAAATATAATAAACTTTCAAAAAAAAGTATATATATAATCAACTTGGATTCGAAATTTTTTAATTGTTATATCAGATAAAAAATACTAAGATTTTAATGTAGAAATCAAGCTTATTTAAAATATAATATATGAAAAACAATTATATGTAATTTATAAAATATAATGAATTAAAAGCAATTGCTGAAAACTTTAGAGGATTATGTGATATTCATTCCATGATATGAGTACTAAAACATATTAATATTTTTTATATAAAGTAATGGTCTCAAAATCGTATCATACATCATACTAGAAAAGTCAGTGATATAGGTTTAATAGTTCAACCACAATTTCATATCGATTAAATTGTTTACAACCATTTGTAATATTAATTAATATTTAAATTTGATCAGTGGGGAAGGGTGAGGGTCCATTCAATGAAGTTTGCTCAGAGTGGAAGGGGTGCTATCAAAGGGGTGCAACAACAAAGGAACAACTACTCAACAAACAAGGACACGAATGTCAACTTTAAGAGAGAAGTCAAGAGGGCTCAAAGAGCATGGAAAATAAGAGGAGGACTCAAGATGCAACTCACAAAACAATTAATGAAGGAAGATTCACGGGAAAAGAACGGGAGGGGTAATTGGGGTTCATCACATAGCTTGGGGGCCACTTGAATGGGGGAAACTGAGTTAAAAGGGAGTTAAAGTAAGATAACACAACTCTAGCCCCTCTATCACTTCAATGAAAAACCTACTTAGGGTCTCTAACGAACTCCTAACATGAAACACCAAGGCAATGCAAGCTAACTACTCTAACTTAGCTAACTAAGCCAAAAAATAATGCATGCCACATATTCGATGAAATGCCTAAGTGAAGAATTCACCTAAGGAGGACCAATCTACATGCAATTACTCTCACTTAGCACATATAGATCAGTACACAAGCCTCTATCCCGGGTCCTAACAAGCATCAAACGAGCTAGGCACTAACCAATCAGACTGAAGACTACAAAGATGCATATCTCACCATTAACATCCCAAGCACAAGGAGAGAATGAAATTGGAACAAGAGAAACTTGGATAAACATGGAGGAGTTATAGTCTTACAACCACAAACTAATCCACTTGAATTACACCCCATAGTTACCCTTACACCCATGGAATCACCGCTTCCCTAACCTTAGGTCTAGTGTGCTAGGGAAGAGAGAAGTAGACAACTACTCCAAAACAAGAAACTAGGATAAGAAGACATTCTTAACTCTTGAATGGTCTTAGGATGGATGGAGATGTTGGGTAATGGTCTTAGGGAGGGTGGAGATGTGACATCCTAAGCAAATCCCACATTAACAAAGCATGGAGGAGATCCATGGGTTATGTGGAATAGTTCAACCTTAACTGACATGACGGTTTTGGGGTGTAGTGGTGGGGGTTTGATCTTGAGAGGAGGAGGTCATGTGTTCGAATCCCACCAACGCCCAAAAACAAATCTGTGAGGGGTGGGCCCAAAGCGGACAATATCTTGTCAGAAAAGGTTGGGATGTTACAAGTGGTATCAGAGCCTCTCCCCGTCCCTCTTGAACGATGGTGGGGAAAATCCTCAACGAGGACGTTAAGTCCCTGAGGGGTGTATGTGACATCCTAAGCAAATCCCACATCAACAAAGCACGGGGGAGATCCATGGGTTATGTGGAATAGTTCAACCTTAATTGACATGACGCGTTTTGGGGCGTAGTGGTGGGGGTTTGATCTTGAGAGGAGGAGGTGATGTGTTCGAATCCCACCAACGCCCAAAACAAATCTGTGAGGGGTGGGCCCAAAGCGGACAATATCTTGTCAGAAAAGGTTGGGATGTTACAAGTGGTATCAGAGCCTCTCCCCGTCCCTCTTGAATGATGGTGGGGAAAACCTCAACGAGGACGTTAAGTCCCTGAGGGGGTGTATGTGACATCCTAAGCAAATCCCACATCAACAAAGCACGGGGAGATCCATGGGTTATGTGGAATAGTTCAACCTTAACTGACATGACGTGTTTTGGGGCGTAGTGGTGGGGGTTTGATCTTGAGAGGAGGAGGTGATGTGTTCGAATTCCACCAACGCCAAAAAACAAATCCGTGAGGGGTGGGCCCAAAGCGGACAATATCTTGTCAGAAAAGGTTGGGATGTTACAGGAGACATTCTTCCTTCGTCATGAAGCCTTGGAGGCACCAAAAAGTTGAACACCCTTGAAAAGAGCTGAAGTTGATCTTAAATAGTGTTGTCATCAAGGGGCGGGACCGTGGGATTTGAGTGACCTAAGGTGGCCGCGGGCGCGGAGGTCGGGACCGTGGGTTGGAAGGCCTTGGTCACCATTTTTTACCCAAAACATTCTGCGCTGACCGAGCATATTTAATGTGCGGCTGTCGGTGAGTAATGTGGCACAATCTGGAGTCCTTCCCGAGTGCCAACTTCACGTGATTACTCTAGGAGCTTCAGACCTCCGAATGACGAACCGTTTGAACTGGGTGAAAACTCTAGCGACACTATCTAACCATGTCACCTGAAACAATATTAAAAACACTCGAAACCAAGTGAAAATGGACTGTGAAAGTCCCTAGTCACCATAATCAGGTAAATTGTCGAAACAAGTCAAAAAGGGAATAAAATCATAGAAAATGGGTGTAAGACATCAAGAAAATATGGTTAAGTGCGGGGGACAAAGTGATACAATTTCCGTGCACCAACCCACTTTGTTATCTCAATCAGTTTGAGAAACCCTATTTCTCAAATGTCATCTCATTATCACAAAATAGCACTTGAACCTTTTTTTTTGTGACATTGCAATAGAAAAAAATATTGTGGTTTGTTTCGTGTGTTCGACCGCATTCAGTGCACACATAATTGGAGGTAACTGTACAAATTTTTTTTTTCATGTGTCGTATATGTTATCTTTTTCATTGTAGGATCCCATTCATATTCTATCTTTTGTTGTAGGATGATTGGAACATTGGTCTACCATTTAAGAGGGAAGTTTGTCACTCTGGGTCGTGATTTGGTTTACGAATGAGGAGAAATGGTCACAGAGGTGGTATGATCAACTCGTTCGATTTAGAAGTGGCTATAAAATCTCAACTGAGATATAGTTGTGGAGCTTAGCTATTCTTCAAAGTGCCCTCCCAACACGGTGTATCTAAATTTTGGTTGATAATGATGATAGTGTGCTAGATATGTTGAGATCATATAAGAATATGAAAATATATTCCATATGTGTGGAGCAACAAGATGATGATGATGAATTTGGTGAGGAAGATGAGGAGGAGGAGTAGGAGGAGGATGAACTTGATAATGATTATGACATTGGATCATGGACAAATGAGGATGACAAATAGGAGTTGGAAGTAGTGAAGATGAAAGTGAAAGAGCCAAGAAAAAATTAGAAGAAGGCATCAGGTTTGAAATTTCAAATGATGATTGTCTTGATGGTGATGAGTTTGGGTAAGGTGAGATAGCTTATTATCAGAAGACTGATTCTGAAGAAGAAGTTTCATCCCACGGTGTGTGGATGAAAGAATCATTGAACAGGTACAATCCTAATACCATTTTTTTATTAACGGTATTAGCATTATCATTCATCAAAACTATAAAACCCCCAGTGGCGGAGGGAAGTTGATGAAAGGGGGTTTAGTTGAACCCCCTTGGTTGTTTGCAAAACAATATGAAATATATAACTTGCAGCTTGAAGTTAGGAGTTAGGACAACATAATCTCCACTTTAACAAAACAAAGTTATTATAATTATGTCAGACTATATTTTGTTTACTTCTCCAAACATATATGTACAAACATATATGTATGTGGTGAACGATTTGGTACTTATAGGTACTGGTACCCTAGATATATTTGTATTTGAATTTTAGAGTTTGAGGGTATTAGTTTAGTGTTCATGGATTAGGATATAGTGTTACAGGCTTCGAGTTTATTTTTTGGGTTTATGATTTTTTTTTAATTTGGACTTATTGTTAAAAATTAGAGAAGTACGATCTAGGATTTGAGTTTATGATGTAGTATTTCAGGGTTAGGATTTAGTGTTAAAGGTGTGAGCATTATTCATTAGTGCTCAAGATTCATTGCAACAGTTTATTTGAGTTTTATGTTTTTAGAAATGTGAATTTTTAGTGCTAGAGTACCGACACCTCATGGGTACTCGAGAATTAACTGTATGTATATATTAACATGTTTTCATATTCGAAAACATTTTAAGTTAAAAATTCATATTAGGTTATATTCTGATTTGACTTTTAATTATTTAGTTGACTTTTTAAATACTACAAATTTTGAACCCCATTGACCAATTTTCTGGCTCCGCCACTGACTCTAACATCCGCATCAGAAGGAATGTCAGGGGAAGGTATATAATTGTTTCAAAAATGTAAAATACTAAAAAACAGATAACTATAATTGTTGCAAATGGTGACAAAACAGGCATCTCCATATCAGGCACAAATCCCTCACCAAATTCAGAATCACCATCTCCAAACAAGTTTTGGTGTCTACTTCTGCTGGCTTAGATTATTCATTCAGATCATAACTGGCGGTGGCATCAGCGGCAAAGCCAGATGGCTCAGAGGATGTGACGGCATTGATGTAGTTCTTGAGGGCAACGCCTCCATTTTCAATAGCATGGTGTGATGTTTGACTGTGGTTGTGGCGGACTGAAGGAAACCGACGACGTTTTGTGGCGTTCCAGTGGTTCTTGATGGCATTTTCGGTTCTCCCATGGAGTCGTTTCGCAATTTCAACCCATTTGTTTCCGAGTTTTTTATGAGCTTGGATTAATATCTCATCGTCTTCGTTGCTCCATGCGTCCTTCTGCAATATTCAACTCTCTCGTTAACCACTTAATACAATCTTTGATTTTAGTAATTGCTTCAACCATGTACAAAAAATCACTAAGACTATAGTTCTTATCCCTCACTCACTCGCGTAACCTTAAAACAGGTTTTTGTTGTTGAGAGCGATATTTTCCACGAATTAAAATATTATCATATTCGATGTTTCGTATGTCAAACTCATAAATTTAAACCATAAAATAAACTCACAAGTTCTTAAATAATTGAACCATTGAGGAGACAAATACATGCATACAAATATTTACAAATTATAAGACAAATATTGTCATCTCAAAGATGTATTACTCATATAACTATTTAACCTTTACCAGTGTTATTAAAACCGGACCGGACCGGCTGGTCGGACAGGTAAAATCGGTGACCGGACGCAATCCCAATCTGGTCCATGGTTAAAATCATTCCGGCCTAATTGTCTGATTTTTGTGGTTCGACCCGTAAAACCCAGTAAAACCGGTCGGGCCGTGTTGAACGGTTTTTAGCGGTTAGGAGTCACAAAAATGGAGTGATCTGAATTCCATTTGTATCAGCAGCAACCCTTCCAATTATTGTCTCTGTGTGCTATAGATCTACAGAGCGTTTCCAATAGCATGCTCCTGCTCGACCCATGTCATTTTTCTCGCTTCAATCGTTTGCTCAATCCAGATCTCAACTTCGTCCCTCTTTGGAGTTCATGGCGACAGAGTTGTTAAGTTGGTGGTGGCGAATAGTGGTTTTGTAAAAAAATAGATAAAGAGGAAGATGAATGCTCATGAGCAGGGAGATTGGAGAAGAAGGAAGCTTGAAGATGGCATAGTCGGAGGTAGGAAAACAGAAGAAAGAGAGAATGGGATGGATTTGTAGAAGAGATGAGATTCAGAGGAAAGAAAGAAAGGAAGATAAGAATTGGATTGAGGCGGCTGCGGCTGGATGAATATTTGTTCTTTAGGGTTTTGTTGATTAGTTTATATATATTACAATTTAGTACCTAAAGTATATGTAATGACTAATAATATCTGTATATTTAAATAAATAAGTATGACCGGTTTTATATACTGGGTCTTACGGTTTGATCCCGGTCGGATCTCAAACCCTCGAACCTCTCGATGGACCGGTTTGATGTCCGGTCCGGTCCTGACAACATTGACCTTTACTAACATACAATATAACTTCACAGAAGTATTTGGATTACCAACCATCATACCATAACAAAATATTGGTTAACAAATTGAAATTTCAAAATGGGCTAATACACATTTTTTTCCCTCATACTATGTAAAGTTAACAAACATAACCCTCTACTATTTTTCAGTTGAATTAATCCCCTCTATTTTAACACTTTTAACAAATGTGCCCTTATATTAACTTTTTCGTCTATTTTGTGTCTATTATGTTGACTACCCATTCTAAATCAGACTACTTGTTTATGTGGCATATGAAGTAAACTTTAAAATAATAAATATAAAAATCTAAGACTTAAGAAATAAATGGTTAATACATATTTTGCCTTCGTTTTCCTTCTTCTTCGTTCTAAACACATCACATCTGCAAATTTCTTATTCTCTTAGCATTCATGCGTACAAAATAGCTTAATGGGTATGTCCAGTCAATAAATTTAATAGAAAATGGACGAATAAGGTTAACGGAAGGGCGCATTAGTTAAAAGTATAGAAATAGAGGGGTTTAATTCGGTTGAGAAAATAGTAGAAGGGTATCTTTGTTAACTTTGCCTAGTATGAGGGCAAAAATGTGTATTAACCCTTTAAAAATTATCATAGTTAGTGAGAAGACCAAAAAAGTAGCAAGGAAACAAACAACAAATACCAACCACCTAAAAAAATCATGAAACGTTACGTTAGGCGTTAGCATTTCCAACCTCACGTTTTATGTGTAACAAACTTTTAATGTTTTAATTACGTCATTTTGTCACTTTCATAAAAGACAAATGACTCGCATGGAAAACCCATTACTCACAACAAGCCAACAAATATATGAAGGATAGAATTTTTACATTAATCAAATAGATGGAAACTCCACGTATTACCCCCAATAAACAAATTACATTTGTAACTATTCTTTATGAACTTGCCTGATGTGATTTCCATCTCATATAAATGAATCCTTACTAACACAATTGTAACCGTTCTTTCAAAATATAAATCCAAATGGATAATTAGGAATATAATTAATGAAATGAAATCAATTAAAAATAAGAATGAATACCTTGATATCAGGCTTTAGATGGCTGTACCACCTTTCTCTGTATTGTTTGCCAGTCCTACCACCAAGCACCTTTGCAATTACAGACCAACTCTTCAGTCCATACACACCCACTAAGTGACTCAACAATCTGTAAAAAAAACCATTGGCAAACCCAATTGTAAACTGGAAAAAAAGACAAGTAAATAGTTAATATATGATATAAAAGTTACTTACCTGTCTTCTTCAGGACTCCATTGTCCTTTATTGAAAACTTTCTTCTGAGTTGGTGTTGTTTCCTCATTCTTTATCTCCATAGATGTCATTTTGCTATAAACTTTGTAACCCTCTTTATCAGCAGCAAGTTGTGTGTGATTATCATGACCCATGTAATTTTGAACTCTAAATCCACCTCTTTCACGTTTGATCTTCTCTTCCCCCTCACTGATTTTTTTGAAAGAATTATATAAATCTCCACCATACGAGTTGAGATTGTTTCCACCATGATAATCAACATTATGATAACCACCAGTTGGAAATAGATTCATAACCGGTGGTAATGAGCTCGAGGAACCCACATTGAAATTGATCATTTGACTCTTGTTTGTACAAGTGAGATCATTTTGATGATGATAATGATAATGAAAGTGGTGGTGGTGCTGGTGCTGGCTGGAGGAAGATGAGGAGAATCCTATTTCTAGATCTCGAATTGGATAAATGAATGAAGAAGAGAAGGGTGGTGGTCGGAATATAGAGATATACGATTTACGCTTATGGTTTGATGAAGTTGACGAGGATGAGGATCCTTCAAAAATGAAGCTATTAGTAGTGTTGCTATAATCAACAAAACCATTGATAGGGGTCTTGTGATGTTTATATTGATCATCCAGATGAGTAGAATTCTGAAGCAACAACTGTTTTTTAGATGAAGAAGAGGCATGAGTGATTTCTTTGTGATTCACTCTAAAATCATTTGTTGGTGGTGGTTTTTGCTTTGGAGGATTGTTGTGAAAGAGGAGGTCATCAGGACAAAGATATTCATCTCTCATTCGTTTTGTGTCAAACTCCATGAAGAAGAAAAAGGAGAAAAATGAGTGATGGGAACAAAGAGAATTTAAGAGAAAGACGAAAGAGTTACACAATAAGGATGCTCTATTCCTCCCATATATAAAGAAAAAACTCAAGAGGAAAAAAAATTAAATAAGAAGACAAACTTATATTGGCTTTGTTGATGCAAATTTATTATCTTGCTTAATTAATGGTGTCAAATACTTAAGTAGTACTGAAACTTTGGGGCGGGTTACAAACTCATCCCAAAACTTCATTTTGTTGCAGACTCGTCCCGTTAGGACAGACCCGTTACAATGTAGTCCTATTCACATCACCGGTGACTTTTTGTGACGGATTTGCCATGTCATCTGGTCTATGTCATTTAAATTATAATAAAATAATAGTGTCGGCTCGAATCGATCTAAACTCTCTAATCAAACCGGTTAACTTAACCTAAAACCAAAAATCCTAGACAAACGATGTAGTGCAATGCATTAAACCATTAAACTCCAAAACTCAAAACACAAATTCTACAGGATTTCACAATTATTTTCTGAATGCTTAATCATAAGGGAAGCAATTTGACACCGCCTTCCCCTGTCTTTTTTTTCTTCTACAAAACAGAGCGACAAAGCTAAGAAATACACTCTACATCACTCTGTAAACCTTCTTCAATCAAGGCCTCCGAGCTACATTAAACCACAAGATGGGCCAAATTAGTACACTGATTCAAATCCTTTTAAAGGGAAACTAGGAATTTTGTTCTAATCTAGACACTAATTGATTGATGTATAATTTGTTCGAATTCTCTCCGAGAAACTCTGGACGGGTTTTTGGTCATAACAAATCACATCCAAATTGATCCAAGTATATCCTAAGCAGCTGCGTAACAGCAGGCACATCATGAAGCTCCATTTTCTGAATCCAGAAGTAGCCGGCGAATAAGGCAGCTTGTATAATTTTATCGTTTGGCTCATCATCATCCTTGCATCAACCCACACGTCCCCTCCTAGTAAAGGGATAGGACCAGCGGAAGCGTCATCCTCGAAGCCGGAGAAGCTTTTCTCGTACCTTCATTCGTCGTCGTAACTATCGCTCAGATCTATTGTCCCACTCCATTTAATCAGGCTTTCTTCTTTCGAGAATCGAAGAAGAAGATAGTCGAGCAATTGGTTTGGGTTATCGTGGGTATGGATTGTATTACCAGAAGTCTCGGATGTTAATTTCTGATTAGGTTAGGATCACAATGAATTGGGTACAAGATTTTTGGTTTTAGGTTAAGTTGATCGGTTCCATTAGAGGGTTTATATCGATTTGAGCCGAAACTATTGTTTTATTGTATTTGGAATGATGTTGACCGGATTGCGTGGCAAATCCACCATGAAAAGTCACCAGCGATGTGAATAGGACTATGTTGTAACGGGGCCTATACTAACGGGACGAGTCTGCAACCAACCATAGTTTTGGGATGACTTTGTAACCCGCCGCAAAGTTTAGGGACTACTTAAGTATTTGACCCTTAATTCATATATTCAAATTTAACATTTTGAACAATAATATTTAACATTTTTAAGCACATTAATGGACAAGAAGCAATTCCACCGGTCAAAAACAAGATGCACCATATATGAATGAAAATTTTTATATTATATATCAAGACTGCTATTAAGATTATATTTTCTTTATTAAATATGAAATTAGTTTATGAATATTCAATTAATATTAGAATTCTTGAATAATATATTGATTTATTTTGTTCTTGTAGGCGATGAGGTTGAAGAGTTATTTTAGATCTTCTTAATAAGGAGTCATTACAATATAATAAATATTAATAAAAAAAGGCGGTAATAAGCCAGGAGACCCCTGTACTATTGAAACATAACAACCAAACTCTCTTACAATTATTTGCGTAAAACACACCCCTTTACTTGGAACGCTTAACAAAGAAGCCCCTTATAATTATTTGCGTAAAACGCACCCCTCTATTTAGAACTCTTTAGAAAGAAGCCCTTTCGTTCAAATTTTGATAAACGCCATTAAGATTTTGCCGACACGTTATGCTAACTCAGCCCGTAGGTTGTCAGATTTCACATATCAACAAAACGAAACGATTGAAGGTTGATGATAAGAGGAGTTGGAGGAGATGGATTATGGAGATTTAATGATTGGAGATTGGACGTTGAGAGCCTGTGGTGGAGTTCGGGTGATTACGAGAGAAAGGATGAGGGGATAAAAATTCTCTTCTCAGTAAAAATCTGCCAAAAGAAAAAATGACATCATTTCGATTTGCTAACATGTCAAATCTGACAACCTATGGGCTGAGTTAGCACAACGTGTCAATAAAATCATAACGGAGTTTATCAAAATTCTAACAAAAGGGTTTTTTTTGTTAGAGGGGTGTGTTTTGCGCAAATAATTGTAAGAGGGCTTCTTTGTTAAGCGTTCTAAGTGGAGGGGGTGTTTTTCACAAATAATTGTAAGAGGGCTTCTTTGTTAAGTGTTCTAAGTAGAGGGGTGTGTTTTGCACAAATAATTGTAAAAGGGCTTCTTTGTTAAGCATTCTAAGTAAAGGGGTGTGTATTGCTCAAATAATTGTAATAGGGCTTGTTTGTTATCTTTCAATAGTACAGGGGCCTCTTGGCCTATTATCCCATCAAAAAGTACCCAAGATACATAAAAAAAAAATCAGTACTTGGTGTACGAATCATATTACTCCTCTATTATACACTTCATTACTTCAATGTTCCTTAAATTCTTTAGCGACAAAGAAGGTATATACCTAAATGGTTCCCATCAACGAAAAAGGTCACACCCCACCTCCTAATTAGGTAACTCTTTTTCCAATGAAACCATAATTAGTTTCAAGATTTCCTTTATTATTCTTGAGATGTCATCCACTTTTGCTAATTCTGTTTTCCTAAACTAGTTTTTGTTACCACGAAAAGTTAGGATGATTTAGTGTCACCTTGTATGTTATTTTGTAGTTTTTAAAAAAATTGTGTCTGCATGTCACGGCAGGATACAAGGATTGTCGCAAAATGTTTATGATGACATATCACAGGTTAATTACATTAGTGGTCATTGGATTTTACTATTTTAACCCTCAAGTCACTATACTTCAAAAAAATTCTGTAGAGTAACTTAACTATGGAAGAATGACTCATTTTTCATTTACGTCTATGAAAGTTAGATTTTCCATCAATTCTCCTATATGATGGTACCAACTCTTCTAACATGTCATATAAAACTCAACCTCACCACTTAGTTAACCAACTCCCAAATCACAACCCACCAACTAAACTCACCTTCTTTTGTTCATCATCTTCTTCCTCCTCCTCATTTCCATTGTTTGTTCGAACTCCATGTTTCTTGTATCTTCTTCTTCCTTCTTTTCCTTTAGTGGAAATACTATAAAGTGATGTGACTTTTATTAGTGCATTTTAAGCTTATGAATGACCTTTGAAATGCCCGTGTTTGATTCTTAAATGCCGTGCTTAATGTGTTTTTATCGGAGTTTTGTGCTTAGTGCTATTCTGTTGCCCGGTTGCTACTTTGAGGCCAATTCCATGTCTATTGGAGGTGTTTTCATTGTATTTTCAGGTCTTGGTATTGTAGTACTGGTGACAAGGAGCACGTAGGATCAAACGGGAGGTCAATCGGAGCTAGGACGGAGGAGATGCGAGCGTTGCAAAATCGAGCCTTCTGCAGAGTGCAGGGGTGCACGCCGTGCAGGTGTGCACGCCGTGCATTATGCACGCCGTGCACCGTGCACGGTTGGTGCACGGGCTTTCCAGGAGGCTCCGAAAGAAGATTCAGCTCCAAGGTGCACGCCGTGCAGGCTCGCACGCCGTGCACCCTGCACGCCGTGCAGGGGTGCACGCCGTGCACCTCCCTCTGCACTATATAAACCCACGTTTTTCACTCTTTTGAGGGGGATTTTTGCCATCTCTTGAACCCCTTGTACATATCCACGAACCCTCAAACCCTAGAGCACGTTTTTGGAGCAATTTGAAGCCATTGGAGCTAGGATTGAAGCCAACAAACCTTGGGAGAAGTGCTTGCAAGTGGAGAAGTGAAGATCATCTCAAGGATTCATCCATGGTGTTCTTGGTGACCATTCTTCCTTCTTTTCTCTTTACTCCCTTGGCCATGTGTGGCTGATTTTCTAGGGTTCATCTTGGATGGGTAGATTAGTTGTGCTATGATAGAGAGATGATTGTATAGAACTTGCCATGATTGATCTTGGTTGTATGAGGATGATTCCTAGACTTGTTCTTAATGCCATATTTTGCCATGTTTGCTTAATTTGGTCCATTCATTGTAATTTGATGCATGAGAGTGCTTGGATTGCATAGATTGTAGGTCTAGGGATTGAAGGGAGTGTGTTCTAAGAGATTAGATCATCTCAATTCAACCATGGTTGCATGATTTCTCACTTGTGCATTTTATCGAACACTTGGTGTGCATTAGGATTTTCACTCAATTGAACTTTGATTAGTCTTTGGCTGATTCTCTTAGTGTTAGGACATTGACATGAGAGTGTGGTGTCTAGCCTAGTGGTCATAGAGTCATAGGAGAGGGTTTTGTAGCTTGGCATTTCATCAAACACCTTTAATGCATCCTTAGTCACTTAGCTTGAGAGCGAGAGCCTAGGTTGAGTGGTTCTAGGATAGGGATTTAGTGCGACGAGAGTGCATTGAGTCTATAGAAGTGAAATGCGTGGTCATTCGATTGCTTCCTCGAGCATGTTCGGCTTGTTTGTGCATTTGTACCTCTTGAGCATGATGAAACTACCCACCAAGAGAACCCCCTTTGTCTTTGATTTGCCCCTTTTGTTTTGCTTTGTTTGTTTAGTTTTCTTTATGTTTTCTTTTGTTATTCTTTCAAACCAAATCTTATTTTAAATGAATAGACCGTCTACGAGGAATGTGAGTAGAGGCCATTGAGAGAACCCCGTGGAATACGACCTTGGTAAACACGTGTTATCAAGTTTTTGGCGCCGTTGCCGGGGACTTTCTCAATCCTTTGAAAGCATTTAGTAGTGGACCGTTCTATTCACTTCCTTCCGTTTTAGTTTTGCTTCTTCATTGTTTGTTTTTGTTAATTGTTTTTATGGTTTTGTTATCCCGCATTGTTGTACTACTTGGTTGTGTTTGTTGTGCGTGTTTGTAGGCCCCTTATCCACCTATCTAGTTCATGGGAGCAAGGTTGCAAGTAAGATGAACTCGTGGAATGGAAATCTAGGTTATGGTCCCTATCAAGGGTGGAATCCATCTCCTAATCCATATTATGGTAATCCTACTTCATCCAACTACTACCAAGGAACTTCTGAGGGAGATAGCCAATGGTGGGGTCAAGAACAACAAGCTTCAACACCCATGTGGAATGAGCAATGTCCTTATCCATCTCCACCCTACCATCAAGTCTTGCCGGAGTATTATCAAGAAGATTTCACAAGTCAAGAACAACATTCTCCAACGCCTTCAATGTTAGAGGAGCTCTTTAAGATGGTTAGAGAAAGCGAGCGCCCTCAAGAGGATTTCACAAGCTATGAGCAACCCTCTCAACCTTCTTCTATGTTAGAGGAGCTCTTGAAAATGGTGAAGGAAAGTGAGCGTCCTCGAGAGGAGTTTGTAAGCTATGAGGAACCTCCTCCACCTCTTTCCACACTTGAGGAGGCTTTGAAGATTGCGGAAGATAATGCGAACCAACTCAATCGTTTAGCTCAAGGCGTGACACTCATCAAGGAAGCTCTAGAGGAGGAACAACAATGTCCATCTCCCCCACAATTGAGGAGATGTTACAAATGGTGGAAGATAATGCGGCTCGGTTGGATCGTTTAACTCAAAGTATGAAGCTCATCTCCGACATCCTTGAACCGGAAATGCTTGTCATGGAAGAAGAAGAAGGTGAGTTCCCCCAAGAAGAGTTCATGAGCCATGAGAAACCTCTTCCATCTCCTTTCATGCTAGAAATCTTACAAATTGCGGAGGATAATGCAAACCGAGTTAACCGGTTATCCCAAAGCATAGAGCTCGTCACGAAGATTCTTGAGAATGAGCGACATCCCAATCATTTGGAGAATGTTTATGATGATGAGGATGACACTTGTGAATCCGAGGAGCTTGACACGGAAGAAGAGTTGGTAATGGAGGAGAGTGAGGAGCATGTTCTTCCCATGGAGACGCCATATGACAATGATGTGAGGTATGAAGAACCAAGGAGACTTGAGAATGATGACCCTTTAGAGGAGGTGAGAGATGATTTGGAGACGCTTCAAGAAGAGGTGGCACCGAGAGTGGAGCACGAAAGTGAACAACACCACCCTATTGAGGTCCCACCAAAGGTTGTGAGTACTCTTCAATCTTCTTGCTTGATCATGAAGTACTTGTGTCAAGAGACGGACACAAGCTTTATAACCTCCCCTAAGGTGATAATGGAAGAGAAGTCGTCCATGTGTGAACCGGAAGACTCCTTGAGTGGCATCACCAACTTGGAGACAATGGAACTCAATGGAGGCTCCCTACCATACTTTCTTCCTCAAGCTTCGACACTCAAAGGTAGCAAGCCACCCCAAGGTCTCAAGTGCTATACAAGCATCAATGTGCATTGGCTAGTCTACCATTCCTCCAAGATGCTACTTGGAGCTCAATCTTCATCATGGAAGAAGCTACTTGACATCAAGGAGGTACTAAGTTGGACCCCATAACACAGGTATCGTCGAGCTTAAGACGGTAACCAAGCGCTTCTTGTGAGGCACCCCATGTTATCTTTACTTTTATTGCTCTTGTTTGCTCTTTTTAGTTTTTGTGTTGTTTTTTAGCTTTTTGAATAAGGGTTGGCAAGCATTTTGGATCACTCTTCACCAAGGATCATCATGGAACTTTTTCCCCTCTATTACGTCCTATGCTCCTCTCTACCAATGCGGTAACTTCGTTCCACCTTACCCTCTCTCTCTTGATCATTGAGGGCAATGCTCATGTTAGTCGTAGGGGAGTTTGAGTTTTGGTGTGATTATTTGTCGGTAGAAGTCTAAAGCTATGTTCTGATGTGTTGCATGATCTTATTTGAATGTCGAATTCCTCTATTGTAGAATCGTTCGGTTCTTGACATTTAGTGTTTAATTGACTTCAGGCTTTCACAATGATGTTTAGATTGTTCCACTTAGAACCTTTAACCAGCATGTTAGCACTAATATCAAATGAGTCTGGGCCAGAACTGAGATTTTATCACTCTTGTATGCTGGTTGATTGGTTGATACGTGTTTTTATACCACTCGATAACACCGGTCTAGGATGATGAAGGCAATCAGAATTTCTTCCCCTCTTCCATGTTTTTCATTCTCTTTTTGATCCTTCGTGATTGTGGCTTGAGACTAGTCGGAATCCAATTCGAAATCTTGTACGGAAGTTGTAAAGAGCTAGGGATCAAGTGGCTATTTTGTGAAGATTAAGAAAAAAAAAGAGAAAATGCTCAAAAGAAAAGAAAAGCTAGGCAAGCTCGGCACCTAAGTGAAGTGTCGGGTTGAGCACTAAGCAAAAGGGCAAAGGCTGTGAGCTAGGCAGGTTCAACACCTAAGTGAAGTGTTGAATCGAGCACTAGTATGCAGTAAGAAAAAAAAAAGAGAAAAGAAAGAAAAAGAGTTCTCAAATGTAGCCCTTGATCCTAGCCAGAGTTTGTAAAGTGCGGATCTAGAAGCGGATGAAGTCGAGTCGATAGCCACATTCACGACTCACGATCCATGTTCCGATTTCAAGTCCTTTTGATTAGAGTCGGTGTTGTCGTGGTCGGTTTTGCTGTGTCCCAATCATCCACTACTTGAAGTGTGTAGAAATTAGTGAGGTTTAGACTTATTTGGTTGATGTTCTTGCATGTGTAGGTTTAGTTTGTTCGTGGAACAGTTTAAGCTAAATTGTGATTGCTTGAATCTCAATGGACCGAACTTGTCATTTGTGAACTTGGATGTTTTCTAATTCATTTGCTTGAGGACAAGCAAAGCTTAGTCGTAGGGGAATTTGATGTGACTTTTATTAGTGCATTTTAAGCTTATGAATGACCTTTGAAATGCCCGTGTTTGATTCTTAAATGCCGTGCTTAATGTGTTTTTATCGGAGTTTTGTGCTTAGTGCTATTCTGTTGCCCGGTTGCTACTTTGAGGCCAATTCCATGTCTATTGGAGGTGTTTTCATTGTATTTTCAGGTCTTGGTATTGTAGTACTGGTGACAAGGAGCACGTAGGATCAAACGGGAGGTCAATCGGAGCTAGGACGGAGGAGATGCGAGCGTTGCAAAATCGAGCCTTCTGCAGAGTGCAGGGGTGCACGCCGTGCAGGTGTGCACGCCGTGCATTATGCACGCCGTGCACCATGCACGGTTGGTGCACGGGCTGTCCAGGAGGCTCCGAAAGAAGATTCAGCTCCAAGGTGCACGCCGTGCAGGCTCGCACGCCGTGCACCCTGCACGCCGTGCAGGGGTGCACGCCGTGCACCTCCCTCTGCACTATATAAACCCACGTTTTTCACTCTTTTGGGGGGGATTTTTGCCATCTCTTGAACCCCTTGTACATATCCACGAACCCTCAAACCCTAGAGCACGTTTTTGGAGCAATTTGAAGCCATTGGAGCTAGGATTGAAGCCAACAAACCTTGGGAGAAGTGCTTGCAAGTGGAGAAGTGAAGATCATCTCAAGGATTCATCCATGGTGTTCTTGGTGACCATTCTTCCTTCTTTTCTCTTTACTCCCTTGGCCATGTGTGGCTGATTTTCTAGGGTTCATCTTGGATGGGTAGATTAGTTGTGCTATGATAGAGAGATGATTGTATAGAACTTGCCATGATTGATCTTGGTTGTATGAGGATGATTCCTAGACTTGTTCTTAATGCCATATTTTGCCATGTTTGCTTAATTTGGTCCATTCATTGTAATTTGATGCATGAGAGTGCTTGGATTGCATAGATTGTAGGTCTAGGGATTGAAGGGAGTGTGTTCTAAGAGATTAGATCATCTCAATTCAACCATGGTTGCATGATTTCTCACTTGTGCATTTTATCGAACACTTGGTGTGCATTAGGATTTTCACTCAATTGAACTTTGATTAGTCTTTGGCTGATTCTCTTAGTGTTAGGACATTGACATGAGAGTGTGGTGTCTAGCCTAGTGGTCATAGAGTCATAGGAGAGGGTTTTGTAGCTTGGCATTTCATCAAACACCTTTAATGCATCCTTAGTCACTTAGCTTGAGAGCGAGAGCCTAGGTTGAGTGGTTCTAGGATAGGGATTTAGTGCGACGAGAGTGCATTGAGTCTATAGAAGTGAAATGCGTGGTCATTCGATTGCTTCCTCGAGCATGTTCGGCTTGTTTGTGCATTTGTACCTCTTGAGCATGATGAAACTACCCACCAAGAGAACCCCCTTTGTCTTTGATTTGCCCCTTTTGTTTTGCTTTGTTTGTTTAGTTTTCTTTATGTTTTCTTTTGTTATTCTTTCAAACCAAATCTTATTTTAAATGAATAGACCGTCTACGAGGAATGTGAGTAGAGGCCATTGAGAGAACCCCGTGGAATACGACCTTGGTAAACACGTGTTATCATAAAGCTTTATTATTCTCCAACTTGAACTCTCTGAATTACTTTAAATCTAGGGGATTGATAATGGTTGGATCCCTTGTATGGAATTTTACAATATTGTCTTGAATCACTTGTGTTAATATGGAAAGTTGATGGATTCTGCAAATCATTTAATAAAAGATTGTGTGGATTGTCGACTGTCGCTAATCACAATCATGCACTGTGAAATAAAATTGTCTCTTGTCATTGTTTTGCCATTGTTGGAAATGTCAAAATCATTGACATAATCCACATCCAATCACACTGATAGATAATCCCTTCGTCGGATGCGATATTTAAAATCTAATTTTTTTATTCTTGTAATATAATTTCAACCCAGCCACGACATCCCTTACCAAATTCTAGTGAAAAACCTAAACTCTCGATATTTTCTGTCGAGCAATATAAATGGTGTTTACGAGTCAGCTGATCTACTTTAAGATTCCTTATTTTCGTTTGGAACTAGAGTAAAAAATGGATCCAAGTTCTTCATCCTGTCATAGCTATCTTGGGAGAAACACTTGAAATGTCATTAGTAGTGGAGTTGACCGAGTCCAACTCCTTAGTATCAACGGATAAACAATGAGCCTCTCCCGTGGGAATGTAATTCATAACATCCTTGAGGCCGAATGTTACTCTATCCTTTCTGACCCTTAATGTCAATGATCCGTTAAGGACATTGATTATCATGCCGGCTGTTGCCATAAACTGTCAACCTAAGAGGAGGGTAGCATCCTCCTCTCGGGTATCCATGACAACAAAATCAGCTAGGATGGTGAAAGGACCACAACGGATAGTTACATCTTTGATTAATCCCCTAGGTGCTTTGACAGATCTATCGGCAAACACTAAATGCATACTAATTGGTTTTAATTCGCCTAGATTCAATTTTTCATATAAGCACATAGGCATGACATTAATAGATGCACCTAAATCAACTAAGCTTCATAGCCTTAGGGAACAGAATCCTAGGCTGATAAGAAGCTAGAGGTGGTGCAGGAGCTGGTAGAGGAGGTATGGCAGTCACTTCCTCTTCTTCTTCTTCTGTGATATCCTCAATCTTTGGCATGTCTATAGCGATATCATCGGGAACCATTACAGGATTAGGAGTTGTAGGACCAGCTAACTGCTTGTTGCTTCTTGTAGAGATGGCCTCGACATGCTCATTCCTAGGGTTCGGCTCTGTCTGGCTAGGCAACTGACCCACGAAGCGACCAGAAGTGACGAGGCTGATAACGGTGCTCAACTGAGTTTCCACGTTCTGTGTGTGATTCATCTGCTCTTGATTTAGAATAGCTTGATTTTTTAATTTTGCATCATGGTCGTCGAGTCAGGATATGATATGGTTAATCTTCTTATCCATTCTGCTCTGGTTCGTGTCCTGTGGCGCAAATCTCTAAGGCTGTTGTCCTCCGGTGAAGCTAGGCGGACCTTGATAGTTATTATTAGGGTACTGATTTTGGCGATTGCCAGGTGTTGCCTTGATTCCTGTGAGGCGGTTGATAGATTCCACCGGATTGATAATTCGGCTTCTGTTCTTGATACAACCCAGATGGTCGGTTATTCTAATTCTGGTTGGCTCCAGAGTTATGAGGAAGACGCTCTTGGAAACTTTCTTGCGGTCGATTCTGCCGGTAATTACGATAGCCGATGTAACCTTGTTGGTTATTCGAGAAGCCTTGATTGATGAAGTTCACTTCATACACAGACCAAATAGCTGCCTTGCCGAAGTTCTGAAAAATTCGTCCATTATGAGCACATACCCCACACCATTCACAATCGGTAACATAGACAGAAGCTGATCGAGAGTTGGTGGGTGCGCCAGCCTTCTTTATGTGTTTCTGTACTTCGGCCTTGATCTATTCTTCAAGGCTTAATCGGCTCTTAGATGCTTCAATTTGTCTCTCCCAATTCCTAGACTTAGATGCACAACTTGGGAAGTGAAGAAGAGCAGCTTCTGGTGTGAGCGCGGTACAATCCTCCTTAGCCAAGGAGTTGACCCACTTAGTAGATTCTTCATTCATCCCTCGAGAAAATATTTCAGCTAGTTGTCTTTGCTCGAAGCCGTGATGAGGGTAGTCGAAGAGGAGTTCTTGGAATTCATTCCAAGCATCGTAAAACCTGACTCCGTCCTTTTGTCTGAACCGAGCAATGCTATCCTCGTAAGTTGTGGTTCTGGCCGGAGGAAAATACTCCTCGACAAAGTCTTGAGCAAGGTCATCCTAGTTGGTGTAGTGACCGGATGGCTTGCTGTTAAGCCACCTCTTGGCGGTGCCTCTGAGAGAGAATGGGAAAGCTCACAAGCATAAGGTGTTCTTGTCGAGACTCCCACTCTTGAAGGTCTCACACATGAAAAGGAAGTCTGCCAGATGTGTGCATGGGTTATCATGCGGCTTACCTTCAAACTGAACATCCTTAGAGATCATCCCCAGTAAGGGGATCTTGTTCTCATAGTCAGGATCGGCATCGTTGTGAGGCGCAACAATGCTAGACCAAACACTAGTAGCGCTCGGCTTATTGTAATCCGCCATAGTGCGCGGAGCAGGAGGTGGATGTGGCAACTGTCGGTCACCCATTCTAGGAGAGCGTGGTAGTGAATCTGATGACGTAGATGATGTGGAAGAAGAAGAGTCCTCCTTCCACTCTTCAATCTTAATAGGGGTAGAGGATGAAGGCGGAACGATTATCACTTACTTCGGAACTCGCGGTTGCTTAGGAGGTGCAGAACTGCTTGACTAGTCTGAGTTCTTTGTCTTGTCAGTCTTGAGTAGAGAACGGGTGAACGGGTAGTTCATATACATGTAAGCAATCTACAAGCAACAAAAACAAACACAACCGGTGTAAAATTGAAGTGTGATGGAAAATGAAAGATGGAAAGTAGAAGAATAAAGTGCCAACTCTTGTTTCAAACGATTAAGAAGAGTCCCCGGCAACGGCGCCAATTTGATGAACACGTTTTCGCGTGTGGTCAAATAACTAGCCTACAGAAGTAGACTAGATCGAATCTCTCAAGGTTTCTTCTAATTGACTACTCAAAGAAGCTAGCAATCTATTCATGTTTAAACAAGTTGCATGGTGTGAGCTCCACGACTTATAAACTATAAAGCAAGGAAATAGAAATGAAATTAAAAGACAGATTGATTGATTGATTTGACTTAACGAGATGACAAACAATCTTAGATTTTGAATCCCCCTAAGATCACCAGAGTATTGGCAATCACAAGACCAATGGTTTTCAATCCTAATTCAGTCAGTCTCAAACACCACCATAACTCCTTACCCTTAGGTTTAAGTTCCACGAATTTTTGCTCTATCGATCTAACTACCAAGATTAATTAACCGTCTGTGCGTTCACTTCTGCAACGGAGAACTAACTGGTGCAATTACTTGTGATTAATGAGTTACTCTAGAAGCGAATTAACCCTAAATGGTTCCTACGAAAGGCACACTACACTGGATAGATTAATTGATTGATTTGACGTTCTTAAGTAAGGCGGACGTTCGCCACTATCCTTAGCTTAACACGAATCTAATATAGGTGATCAAGCTAGAAAAGAAACACAGGAAACGAAGAGCAAAACAATCTTGCAAGAGAAACTGTCTGAATTTGAATCTAATATTGTCGATCTGTGACCGCTTTAAAAGCCCCGGGTCACTTAGGGTTCATCTAATCTAAGCTCTACGAGTTTAGCTACTCATGACTATGACAAAAGAATCAAAAATAACAAAGGAGTTCATCAGACAGAGGAATAACAGATAAGGACTGAAAAATCTAATTCTGACGACTCCGGTGAAGCTCCAATCTCTAGCAATCTTCACTCCTAGCTCTGAGGACTCCGATGGGGAAGATGGTGTCAAAATCTCTCCGGGAAACTCTGAACTCTCTCTCAAGCTCTTACGTCTGGATTGTGAAAAGTGTAATTGAATGATCTCTGTCGGTTTGCTTAAATAGGGGTTTTACAAAGCTGTTCCGGAAAGAGGTTCTTCTCAAGTTCTCGCCGAGAAATTCTTTGCAAATTCACTCTGCCTCTTCGACGAGATTCCTCCATGTAATCCTTCAAATCTTCTTGGTGAGAACTTTTAGACTTCTCGCCGATAACTTAAGTGCAAACTCAGGCTGGATTATTGACGGGAAATTCCTTTGACTTCTTCAGCTTATCTTCGGCGAGAACTTTGAGACTTCTCGCCGAATTATCCAGTGTAATTAATTTCTGCACAGTGATGGTATTTGGCCCCTTGATTTCTAAGTAAATCTTCGGCGAGAACTATGAGGATTCTCGCCGAGAATTTGGTGTTGGGCAGGAGGAAATTCACTTCTTCACTTGGTTTGATTTCTGGCTTCGATTCCGGGCAATTCCTCGAGGCTCCATTACTTCCCGAACACGTCCATGGCTACATAATTGATGGCCAAAACCTGTGTACTCATAGAGACATTAGAAAACACATCAAATAGACCCATAACGGGCCAAAGTAACCGAAATGGTATGAAATAGTGCAATTGAGTGAAAACACCCTAAACTACCCCAAAAACCGTGTTACAAGCAATGAAATATCACTTAAATGGGGCTGATAATCACGTCAATTATAGTGTCATCAAGGTTTCACCATCATGTAAGAAAAGGGATGAAAAATCTAACATCCATAGATAGAAGTGACCAGTGAGTTATTCATCCATAAATCCAATTACATACATTTAAAATCAAATTGAGTGAAAACACCGTAAACTACCCCAAAAACCGTGTTACAAGCAATGAAATATCGCTTAAATGGGGTTGATAATCACGTAAATTATAATATCAAATACATAAAAAGTATCAAATATAAAAAAGTCTAAATAATTTCATTCCTCTTCAAAATAAATTATACCCGTCCCTACACTTTTCAAATCTGGAATATTGTCATTTGCATGCAACTCTTGTGTAGCCAACCCTGAACAATACTAATGAGAAATAGAACCCTCATCTCATACAAATATTTTGGATTGCAATGAACCAGTATACACCATTCCAGATCACATGTATCGTCAACAGAGGCGGAATCAGGACTAGAAGATGCCCTGAGCCGAAATTGAAATAAGATTTTCATGTATTTTAATAATAGTATAATACAATACTACAAAAATATATAATGCGGTACACATATTATTTACTTTCAGAATGTAATGCTATTCACCATTAGATCATTGTGCCCGATATATTTGTTATTAAGATTATTAGTATAATTACTCTTGACCAAATGAAAAATGGAATGTGCCGCGAATTTTTTATTAATTTGAATAATTTATCATCTAAATATTGTATTCTTACTCATTCATAAATCGGACAAATATTAGGCTTACTCAACCCTCTACACATGTTGAACAAATATTAGTATTAAAGAAAGATATGTTTAATATGATTGAGTATATTAACTATACTAGCTTAAAAAGATAAATGTTTTAGAATATATTTAGTTTTTAAGTTTGAATAACAATAAATTGAGTCAAATTAATTTAACATTGAGCCAGATTTAAAATTTGTACTAAGCCGGATTTGAAAAAATCACATAATTACACTTGGATTTAACGCTCGGGGCCAAAAATAGGGGTGAGTCGGGGCTCGGCCCGGCTGCCCCTTATTTCTTCCCCTGATCGTCAACATAAAAAACCAAATGTGCATCATCTGCGCTAATATATAGCTCATGTTCAGCTTTGTTATCGACTTCGCGCAAGTGACTGAAGTCAACCAACGTTATTCCTTGTGCATATTTTTTCTTCCATGTTGGACTACCTCTATCATCCCACTAACACTTAAATAACGTTGTTTCTCGAGAATAATAATCCAACTCCACAATCTCTACAAGCTTCCCATGAAATCAAGATAACTGCGAATTGGATTATTATTAGAAGAGCTCGAGATGCTATCAGTGCCAAATTTAGAGGCGATGTAACATCCCATTTTCTGACAAGTTCCAGCTTTCTGTTTCGGGTCGAAATGAGTTGAATTGGAAATGTTGCAGAAGCTGCTGTCAAATTGTGTTCTGCAGAACTGATGAGTGTAACAGGCGTTACACACTATGTAGTGACCGTTGTCACACTTGGTGCAAAGGGCGTTGCAATTTATTGTAACAGTTATTGTCTATCACAGGTAATGGGCATTATAGAACCTGTAACGACTGTTACATCAGTTCAGTATAAACTAGTAAATTTGCAACAGTCTACACTTATTTTGATTCTTTTCACCTTCAAACCACTTGGAGAACAACGAGAGTTCAAGGCAGGGATTTGGAGCTTGGATCAGCGAGTGAACATGAAGGAAGGTGAACGGATCGATCTAGGTCAATCGCCCAGACTCTGATCCAGGTAAATTCTTCCCGTTCAAGCAGATTCAGCTTGGTCAGTTAGGGTTCTATGGTTTGGGGGGGTTTTGTGTTCTTCTCTGATCAGATCAATTTGGTGGTTGTGGTGGTTTGGAAACTTGTATAAGAAGTTTGTGGTGCAGTGCTCAGGGTTGAAAGCTATCTCAGTTTGTCCGGGTTCAAGAAACGGCCAAGGAAATCGTGAGGGGCTTTTCACTGAAATGTCATTTTAACTACTATGATCCATACCCATCTTTTATTGCTCATTGTTATGTTGTTATTGAATTACATCTTATTATGTAAGTCGGTCATAGGTTGTTAAACTACTTTGATTGATATCGGTAGGGATTACGTGCATGATTAGACTAATCTCACGGGTTGGAATTAGGTGTGAGCGCGGGTGATCCATTTACGGATTGTGCAATCCCCTAGGTAATTTAAGGGCTAGAAGGGGTCTTAATGACCGGGAACAGGGTCTATATGGCATTGGGATGGTCAATAAACCTTATAGGCTTAAATGATCCTTTTAAAGGATCAGGATAGGTATTGTTCAGGTTACCAACCTCTAACTGATGTAATTTTTCATTGATATGTTTGGCTTACTGGTTTTACTGCTTTCTTAGCATGTGGGATTATTATATGTTGCTGGTTCACTCATTGCATGTCATTGGCCCCTCTTTCTTTGCTTTCTTTGCCGGTTCATTTTGGGGTATGGTGAGCAGGTCACCATGACACCTAGGAGAGCGATGAGGAAAGGCATTGCCCTGCATGCCGATGAGTCGTTTAATGCTAGGTACTACCAGGATGTTCAGACCCACTTTTGACTTATCGGTTTTGACTAGGCTTTCAGGGATTTCTTTCTAGTTTATCGATTATGGTTGTATTGGATTGGTTGTTGATTCTTTGTTTACTTTTTGCTCTTTGGTTATTGGTTGCAGTTTGATTATCGATTCTGGTTGTGCAGGTTCGTCCATTTCCCTTCTTATTGAATTGATTCAGTCTTTGGTGCATGTGATGATGTGTATGTTTATCTGTTTGGTTCGGGTCTGTGGGACCTCATTAGTAATGCATGGGTTAAACTTGTGGTTTAACTAGGTCATTTAGGGTGGGGTGTTGTAGGCGACGCCACTATTTTGGTTCTTCAACATCCTTCCCCCCTCCAACCAAATATAAACTATTTTCAACCTTAGATGAAGATTCCCTTTCTAAAGAATGATTAACAACAATTGCTTTGGGTCTTTGGGTAACAATAGGTCCAAAATTATGTGTAGGTTGGGATAATTTGCTCAATATTGATTCAGATCATTCTTCTAGTCCTAGACCCAAAGGTATCTTTTATTTAGAGCAAGAGCACCCCCTTTGTTTCATACAAAACATCGAACACAGATTCTGAAGCCTTCACATTTATCGCTTTGGTCAACATAATGTTATGAGCATTGGAGGAAAATACTATACTCTTCCAAAGAGACAACCTAGACACTACACATGCGACTACCACGAGCTTAAGATCAAGATCGAAAGGTTGCTAGAAAAGTGAAAGATGAGGGAGTAAATCCTGTAGAACAAGGTAAATGACGATACCAGAGGATCATCAAAGTCTCGAGACCATAGGAGGAGGGCCCCCGAAGAGCCTAGAGAAAGAATCAGGTGAAAAAAGGGCAACATATTCGACAGAATAATTGCGCTCAATGATGACCATGGAAGAGGTGAGAAGAAAAGGTACAAAGGGACAATCGCCACCATCCACGGAGGGGAAGCAGACGACGCTCTAAAAGATTCTACGGTAATAGGTGAGTGTTCGCTGGTAAATCAAACAAGGGAGGCCACTCAAATAGCATTCGATGGCTCAGAAGGAAAAGCCTGTTTCATGGTAGACACAAGAGAATTTAAATTTGAGCGCCCAAAGCCTACGGAGGCGGACGAATAGGTCCCTTTGGATCCAAATGATCCCTTAAAGGTCATATGGTTGTCCGTCCATGGTGAACCTGTCGTTGGCGATTCACACAAATAACTAACAAAGCTACAAAAGCTAGGGTAGATCGTATTCCACGGGCCTTCTATGATTGACTACTCCAAAAACTAGCAAAATACTCGAATGCAAACACTTTGTGCGTGGTGTGAGTTCCACGACTTCTAATTCTAAGAAATGCAGAGAAATTTAAAAATTAAACTAAAGCAGATTGGAAATTAGGGTTGAAAACAAGGATGACAGACGAACTTAGACTTTGAATCCCCCTTCGTTCCCTAGAGCATTGGCAATCAACAGATCAGCGGATTTCGATTCTCATTCAATCAATCACTAAGACACCACCATAACTCCTTACCCTTAGGTTTAAGACCAGCGAACGTTCGCTCTATCCGTTCTAACTACCAAGATTAATTAGTCGCCCGGGTACGGTCACCTCTCACAACAACTTAATTAATGGTGCAATTACTAACGATTTATGAGTTACTCTTGCAGTGGATTAACCCTAATCGGTTCCTACGAAAGGCATGCTCCAATTATAAGGTTAATTGTTCAATTCGATGTTCTAAAGTAAGGCGAGCGTTCGCTTCTATCCTTAGCTTAACAAGAATCTAATCTAGGTGATCAATCCAGACAAAAAACATGAACAATGAAGAACAAATCAAACATGAAAGAGAAACTGATTGAATTTCGAATCTAATCACCGCCGATCCGTGACCGCTTTAAAGCCCTGGGTCACTTAGGGTTCATCTAGTCTAAGCTCTAACGAGTTTAGCTACTCATGTTTATCACAAAAGAATCTAAGACAAAGAAAGAGTTCATCATCCAGAGGAAGAACAAAAAAGAATCTGAAAAACCTAATTTAGACGACTCTGACAAACTTCGATCTTCAGTAAACCGCACTCCTAGCTCCGAGTCTCCGAGGTGGAAGGGATGGCGTCACGATCTCTTTTCGGCTCTTCGAACTCTAACTCTTCACTCCAGAACTTCAGAGAATTCTTCGAATTCTGATTACGAAAAGTATATTATGATGTATTATGAGGTCCCTCCTTATTTGGGTCGCCGATTAAGTATTTATACTTAACCCTAGATTGGCCGGATTTGCCTGATATTTTCGCCGAAAATAACAAGGTATTTTCGCCAAAAATCCTAGTGTAAATGGATGGCCCTTCGGTTGAATTCTCCTGTGATTTTCGTTTCGGTTCAAAAACTCAACGGTTTCGCCGAAAACTCCTTCAGCCGGACATCAGTTGATTTGTGCTGATATTTTCGCCGAAAATCCTAGGGTATTTTCGGCGAAAATTCTTTTGTAAACCGGGCAGGAATTTTCTGAACTTGATTGGCTCCTTTGATCGATTCTGGTGCAATCCATCGAGGTTCCAACGCCTTAGACATGACCTTGGCTACTTTATTTGACGGCAAAAACCTGTGCTAACATAAAAACACTAGAAAACCATCAAATAGACCCGAAACGGGCCAAGGTAACACAAATGGCACGAGATAGGGCAATCGATTGAATATTCGTTATTCTACCCTAAAAACCATGTCTTAAGCAAAGAAATGTCGCTTAAATGAGGCTGATAATCACGTCAAATCGAGTGTCATCAGTCCGCCCCGCTCCAGAATTCAAGAATAATTTGATTGCACTCATTAGAGGATACGTAGAGTTGTTCGCTTGGTCTCACTAGGATATGCAAGGGCTGGACGCCAAAGTCATGGAGCATTGCCTAGCCGTGGTGCCAGGATCCAAGCCGGTACAACAAATGCGACTGACTTCACTAGCCTGAACGAGGCGTGCCCAAAGGATCCATATCCACTCCCCGGTATCGACCAGCTTGTGAAGGCCATGTCAATTCATGAAGCTCTGTCCTTCCTTGACATGTTTTCCGGGTACCACCAAATCACGCTTGCCAAGGAAGATCAAGAGAAGACGGCGTTCATGACACCACTGGGAAATTTCTGTTACACCGTCATGCCATTTGGATTGAAAACCCAATATCAACTTATCAACGGATGGTGGATAGAGTCTTCTAAGAACATATCAGCAGAAATATGGAGGCGTACGTGGATGATTTACTGGTGAAGAGTGTTCAAGCAAAGGACCACCTGAAATACCTAAAGGAGACGTTCGAGACATTGAGGAAGCACAACCTGAGGCTGAACCTTACCAAGTGCGTGTTAGGTGACTTGTCCAGAAAAATTTTAGGCTTCCAAATCACACGCCAAGAAATTGATGAAAATTCAAAGCGTATCAAAGCAATCCTACAGACTCTACCCGCCCAAAATGGTGAACGAAATACAGGTCTTCATAGGACGTCTTGTGGTAATAAACCGCTTCATTTCTTGAGCGTTAGAAAGGTATGCCGCATTCTTCAAGACCCTCAAGATGGCGGTCAAGTTTGCCTGGACGAAAGAGTGAACGACAATGTTCGAATTCGTTAAAGAATTCTTGCCATTTTCACCAGTCTTGGTAGCACCCATACCAAATGATGAGTTATTTCTCTACATAGCAGTAGCTCCTTCAGCAATCAGCGTGGCGCTTATACGACCGGAAGAAAAATAGGAGCATCTTGTTTTCTACTTCATTAAGATGTTGATGAACGTCGAAGAGAGATATTCGTCCTTAGAGAAAGCAGTGTACGTTGTAGTCTGTGCGTCCCGCAAGCTCAGGCCGTATTTTTAGGCGCACGTCATCAACGTAGTCACTAGCCTTCCGATCAAGACCGCTCTCCCGTCCATGAGCACGCAGGACGGATGACTAAGTGGTTGTCGAGCTAAGCAAGTATGATATACGTTTTCAACCACGGACAAACTAAAGGTGCTAGCCGATTTTGTAGTAGAAGGATGCGTTAGAGGATAGACGATGCGATCGCCTGGTGGATCTGTTTGTCGATGGGGCTTCTAGCAAAAATTGTAGTGCAAGAAGTGCCGACTGTTCTCAACTCAGAATCACCATCTAGCTATGGCTCTACAAACAATTGTGTCTCCATGGAATTTCGCCTTTTGGGGCATGGACCTGTTGGGACCCTTTCCTAAAGCAATCGGCAAACACAAGTACTTTGTCGTGGCAGTGAATAATTTCATGAAGTGGGTGGAAGAAAAGGTTTTGGCATCCATCACAACATTCTGGATCCAGAAGTTCGTCATCACCCACATCATTACCAGGTTCAGTCTGCCTAAGGGATTCATATGTGACCATGGAACTCAATTTGATTGTGCGTTGTTCCTAGAGTTTTGCGAAGAGCACAAAATTGTTGTCCACTTGCCTTCCGTAGCGTATCCCCAAGTGAACGGGTAAGATGACGCCATGAATACGGTGATCCTTAGAGGCCTGAAGAAGAAAGTTGGACGTGGAGGGGCAGTGGGTAGAGAAAGTCACGTACGTCCTATGGGCACATCGTACCTCATTCAAAACCGCAATGGGCAAAATCCTCTCCAAATTCTAAGGCGTAACAGAAATGTCGAGGCTCCAGGCGAACTCTCCTAAAGGAGGGAAGTCTAAATCCTCTCCAAATTCTAAGGCATAACATAAACGCCGAGGATCTAGGTGAACTCTCCTAAAGGAGAGAAGTCTAACTCCTCTCCAAATTCTAAGGCGTAACATAAATGTCGAGGCTCTGGGCGAACTCTCCTAAAGGAGGGAAGTCTAAATCCTCTCCAAATTCTAAGGCGTAACATAAACGTTGAGGCTCTAGGCAAACTCTCCTAAGGGAGGGAAGTCTAACTCCTCTCCAGATTCTAGGGCGTAGCATAAACGTCGAGGCTCTAGGCAAACTCTCCTATATGAGGGAAGTCTAACTCCTCTCCAAATTCTACCGTAACATAGATGCAGAGGCTCTGGGAAAACTCTCCTAAAGGATGGAAGTATAACTCCTCACAAAATTCTAAACTGTAACAAAAACATCTAGGCTCTAGGCGAACTCTCCTAGAGAAGGGAAGTCTAACTCCTCTCAATATTTTTAAGGCGTAGTATAAACGTCGAGGCTCTGAGCGAACTCTCCTAAAGGATGGAAGTCTAACTCCTCTCAAAGTTTCAAGGCGTAACATAAACATCGAGGCTTTGGGCGAACTCTACGACAGGAGGGAAGTCTAACTCCTCTTAAAGAACTAAGGCGTAACATAAACGCCAAAGGTTCTGAGCAAACTCTCCTTAAGGAGAGATGTCAAAAAAAAAGCAATCAGAAACAAAGACAAAGCAAAACAGGATGCATAAATTAAAGCGACCCCAGGCCAAAGCATTCACTGAAGCAGACGTTCAAAAGGGAACACGAATGGGCATTGTTTAAATAGAAAAATAAAAGCATATGGGGGCACAACATCAAGACATTAAATTGATGGCGCCATTGTTAAGAATGGGCAGGGACTAAAAAAAAAGCTGGCAAAGGGTTCACGGTGCGAGGTCGGCAGCTGAAGCCTTCGGGGCGCTGGGTTCATCCGGGGACCACGGATTCAAGGCGAACGAAAGGCAGCCAGACAAACCTTCACTTCCTTCAAGATGCCATGCTCGTCGCACTCGGTCACAGAGTTGGCGTCCTTGATGCGGTATCGGGTCAACACTTGGCATTAAAAAATGGCCCTCATGATGTCGGCCTAATCCCAGACAAATTCAGGGTACACCCAGCGCATATAGTGACGCAGAGCAATCATGGTTGAATGCATGGCCACACCAGCGCGTTCACTCACTTGCTCCTTCAATTCCGTCCTTTTGGCTTGCCAAGCCTCCTTACATTCGCAGGCCGCTCCCAACTCACGCTCCAGGTGAGACACCTCGGCTGTCAGGTCCGCCAGGCTTTGCTCAAGCACGACAATGGCTTTCGTCTGCTCCAGGATCATGGCTTCCCTCGCTAGGACGAGCTTGAACATATCAACCTATGCACAAAATAATAATCATGATTACCAAAGAGAGAGAAAGGCACTGAAGGAAGGAAACAGACATGATGAGTACCTTCACGACAGCCAACACCTTCATGTCCGCTCGGAGCTTCTCTGCTTTCTTCTCTAGATCAAGGATACGCTGACCCTGCCCAATCGTCCTAGACCGACCACCGACACTCTTCTTAGCAAGATAGAGGGCATGCCACGCGCCCACCTTGTCAACGTTCTAAGGATGGAAAACAGAAATCACTAGGCGTATTAAATAAATGAGGAGGGAGAAAAGGAAACGCCAGAAGATAAACTTACCCGAAGGTAGTGAAAGGCGTCAGTAGCCTCTACACCCTCCTCATTGCTGTCAGAAGGGTTTTCAAGCCCCCACTCAGTCGCCACTCGTTCAGTGAGACCCAGGATTGAGGTATAGCGTCCTTCGTCGGGATCGACTAGGGAAAAGCACACATTATCAAAAAGAGCGGACGGGCCAACAAGTCAGCATCGTTGTCAGAAGATGAAAGCTCCAACAGTTCGAAGGACTTCACCTATTTCCCTGACCTCTTGGCGACAGTCTTTCACCTTTTCCTGGGCGGCCAGCGGATCCTTCGAAGGGGCCCTAGGGAGACAGGTCACAGAGTAGACGTCGGGACTTCTTTCCCTTTAGCAGATATCAACTATTGGGACCAGGCGGACAGACTAGGAGCCTTGATGATTTTCTCATGTAACTTTAGCGTTCCCGGCCGACTTTCGAGTACGGGGCTTAATCAGTCCGCTCGTCAAAGAGTCAGCTGCACATAGAGGTAACAAGCATAAGCATAAAAGCGGAAGCATATATGATGGATAGAAATATGTTACATTTTATCCCCTTATATTTGATACATAATCTAGTGGTATTTGAGCATTAATGTTGTTATCTGTATGTTTTAATCAACTTTACGATTAGTCATCTCAATTAGTCTCTCAAGACCTTTATGGTCCATTTGCGCATTTTCCAAGGAATTTGTGATGAATTTTCAGGTAATGCCATTATTTTGATAAGGTCTATACGAAGCCACAGTTTCCAAGGCATTGGTGTCCATACGCTTAAGCTACAAGTTTTGAAGTTTTAACACTACACTAGGTAAGGTTAGCGTAATTACAACGCTACACTAAGGAAGGAAAAGGAGCTAGTGTCTTGTCAGGAAGCATCAGTGTGTGGATGGCGTGTAGATGGCACGTAATCGGTCTGCACGCTAGTTACACGCCGGTTACACGCCACGACCCTGGTCAGAATTCTATTAATAGGATTTTTGGAAACCTAATTGTCAAACTTGGCCAGACTTCATTCTCATCTGATTTTTTATGAACACTCCCAACCTCCAGCACCTTGAACACCCTCTCGGAGTCCATAAATCATCTCCCCATCATCATCTTTCATTTCCCACATCACATAAACAGTAGATGAACATCAAGATTCATCCGGACACGCAGAAATCAGTGGAGCTTTTCATCTCTTTCGTTTTAGGTCGTATTTCTCAGATCTCCATTGTGTACTACTGTAACTAAACACCCTAGGGTTCAGTGAGTGGAACCTTATGGGGATTGATGATTGATTACACTCCTATTACTTTGGATTTATTTAGGTTTTGATTCAAATTCATATATGATTCAGACCTATGTGTTCTTCATCTCCTATTTCTTGTTTCTCTGACAAAGATGCATGATTAGGGTTATTGTTTGATATAGTTATGCCATGATTCAAGTTTTATATCTTGGAGTGTTGCGCTTGAATGTTATTCTTAGGTTTGATCATAGTTGCATCATAACTCGAGAGAGCATGTTAGCTATATGACTTTTAGGTTTAAAGACCTAAAATTATTTCATCGAACACCTTGTGCACATTCTACTTTTAATGTAAATGGTGACCAATGCCCTTTTTTTAGTGGTTAATGTTGAGTCCTATTTGTCTTTATCCAAGGATTCGTGTCAATGTTATGTTGAAAGATCTTATCTGACTTGTTAGAACTGTTTTAGTCCAAAGTTGTGTGATCGTGATTCATGAACCCATAAGGGAAAATTTCATGAACCCGTAAGGGAAAATCTCTCTTCCATTTCATCCATCCCTATGTTATGTCTTAGTGCACGCTTTGAACAATTGATTGTCAAACCCCTCTTCCATGCTCTTTGAGCCCGTGCTTGAGTTAGTTCGTTATAGCTTGAGCCTGCCTTGTTTTAAGATTATGATTGCGAACTGAATGTGTTTTGTTTGACCTACCAATTTGAACACCTCTCTTAGAATTGAGTAAGCCAGACTTAGAAGACCCTCAGGAATACGACCTTGGCCAAAATTCGTATCTTTGGTCACGCTTTTTGTGACGATCAAATTTTGGTGCCGTTGTCGATGACTTCTTTGGTTGGTCTGATACATTTTGAGTTTCTATGTGCCACCCTTTATTTTTTGTTGTACTTGTTTGATTGTGTTCGTGTATCCGTGATAAGGATTACATACTTGTAACTCCTTGTTCTTGTTAATGCAACATCCTGGAGACCTTGAGAATCCTTTCGATGGATATATGGCGGATACAAGGAGATCGTTGGCAGATTTCACCAAGCTAGTGGTGGGAGAAGCCGAAAGAATCATTGTTCTACCACAGATTGCAATAGCATACTTCGAGCTGAAGCCGCATCTGATAAACATGGTCACCAATAGACCATACCATGGGAGTGCTGAAGAGTGCCCAACGGTGCACATTGAGAAATTTCCTTGAGCTCTGCAATACCTACAAGCAGCAGAGAGTTTCAGTGAATGTTATTCGCCTCATGTTGTTCCCCTTCTCACTTATGGGAGCGGCAAAGAGGTGTCTCAATAGCCAACCCGGTGGAACTTTCACTAATTGGAGGCATCTTGCCCAAGCATTCTTGGAGGAATTCTTTCCACCCTCCAAGACTTCAGAATAATAGAAGTGGATTGCGCGATTCATGCAGTTGGATGATGAATCAATGTACGACTGCTGGTACAAATTCCAAGAGCACCTGAGAGCTTGCCCACATCATGGATTTGGAGATGTACAACTTGTCAATTTCTTTGGCACCGGTTTAAATGATGCGACAATGATGACCGTGAATTAGTTGGCGCAAGGTGATGTTTCGGCTCTGTCTCCAGCAGAGGCTCTTGCTCGTTATGCCTCAGTTGCGAAGTAGAGTAGATCATGGGCGAGGAGAGCTGCTCTTTGTGATTCTAGTAAGGGAGTCATCGTTCCTCTACAAACCCTGGTTGATTCTCAAGCTGCCGAGTTGAAGCAGTTGCATCAACAAGTTAATAGGATGTCATCTGGACATCCTAAGTCTGGAGGTTCCTCGTCTATAGGTTCTTTCAAGGAAGTGAAGAGTTTTGATGTTTGTGGTGATCCTCCTCATTGATGAACTGCAGTAGAGTGGGTTATCAAATAACTACCAAGCTGGAAGCTAGGGTAGATCGTATTCCACGGGCCTTCTTCAATTGTCTACTCAAATGTAAGGGCAAATTACTCAAGTTGAAACACTTTGTGTGTGGTGTGAGTTCCACGACTTCTAATCTAGAAGAAACAAGGAAATTAAAAACTAAAACTAAAAGACAAATCAAAAGATTGGTTGACTTAACAAAGATGACAGACAGGCTTAGACTTTGAATCCCCCTTAGTTCACCAGAGCATTGGCAATCAACAGATCAGGGATTTCAATTCTCGATCAATCAATTCTAAGACACCACCACAACTCCTGACCCTTAGGTTTAAGACTAGTGAACGTTCGCTCTATCCGATCTAGCTACCAAGATTTATTAGTCGCCCGGGTATGGTCGCCTCTTGCGACGACTAAACTAACTGGTGGAATTACTAACGATTTATGAGTTACTCTTGCAGTGGATTAACCCTAATTGGTTCCTACGAAAGGCACACTCCAATGAATAGGTTAATTGGTCGATTTGATGTTTTAAAGTAAGGCGAGCGTTCGCTTCTACCCTTAACTTAACAAGAATCTAATCTAGGTGATCAATCCAGATAAGAAACATAAACAACGAAGAACAAATCAAACATGAAAGAGAAACTGATTGAACTTTGAATCTAATCACCGCCGATCCGTGACCGCTTTAAAGCCCTAGGTCACTTAGGGTTCATCTAGTCTAAGCTCTACGAGTTTAGCTACTCATGTTCATTACAAAAGAATCAATGGCAGAAACAGAGTTGATCATCAAAAGATAGAACAGATAGAAACTGTAAAACCTAATTAAGATGACTCTGGCAAAGTTTCGCTCTCCGGTAATGTTCAATCCTAGCTCCGAGTCTCCGAGGTGAAGGATGGCGTCACGATCTCTTCCTGGCTCTTCGAACTCTAAAACTCTGCTCCAGAACTCGTGAGAATTCTGAAATTATGATGTATTATGAGATCTCTGGTTTATTGGGCCGCCGGTTAAGTATTTATACTTAACCCTAGAATCGCCGGATTTTGCCTTGAGTTTTTGCCGAAAACTTGCTAAGTTTTCGCCGAAAATTTGAGTGTAAATGAAGGCTTCCGTCGGCTGATTCTCTTGTGATTTTCGGACATTAGGGTTCTTGGCGAAAACTTGGACTTTTCGCCGAAAACTTCTCTTTGTGAACTCAGCCGATTTCTACTTGAGTTTTCACCGAAAACTGCAGTGTAAATCGGGGCAGGATTTGAATTGACTTGATTGACTCCTTGGATCGATTCTGGTGCGGTTCCTCGAGGTTCCAATGCCTTAGACACGTCCTAGGCTACTATATTTGATGGCAAAGACCTGTGCTAACATGAAAACACTAGAAAACCATCAAATAGACCCGAAACGAGCCAAAGTAACACAAATGGCACGAGATAGGGCAGTTGGGTGAATATTCGCTATTCTACCCTAAAAACCATGTCTTAAGCAAGGAAATGTCACTTAAATGAGGCTGATAATCACGTCAAATCGAGTGTCATCACTCATCCAGAGCATGCTTATCTCACATACCCTAGAGCCAAAACTTTCCAGGAGCCTTGTGAGTGTGCGGGACTTCAAACCATAATAGTGGTGCATGCCACAACTTTGGGAGCAATCTTCCTATGAACAATGAGGAGCTGAACTTCATTTCTTGAGGCTATCCTCAAAACCAGTCTGGGCATGGCGGATTCAGACAGCAAGAATGGTTCAACCGCGATTAAAACTAGGACTAGAAGAGAGATTCCAGGAACAAGGATCGGAAAGTGGTTCTCAACCTCTATACCAACCTCCAAGATCAGCTGGTAGACTAATAATGGATCATCTGGTAGTGCAGAGCCGACTAATTGAGAAAATATGAAGAGGTTGGATAGAATGGAGATCAAGAATGAGCAGAGCATTGATCACATGGAGAGCAAATATGACATGAGGTTTGCAAATTCAGAAATTCAAATCAAGGGTCAGATTGCTCAATCTCAGGGGCAGAGCAACATATTGCTGAGCTCGTGAAGCTTGTGGGCTCAAATCTGCGACCACAAGGAACTTTACCTACACAACTAAGCCTAATCCACGCCAAGAACATCTGAACTCGGTGGTGGCTCAAGGAGAAGAAAGTAAGGGAGAAGAACTATTTCCATGGAGAAAACTCCTTAAGTTAAGGCAGTGGTTGCTCCTCATGTCCCACTTGTTCCATTCCCTAACCGAGCAAGGAAGGAGTCGCAAGAAGAATCTTTCCATGCTTATCTCAAGGTTCTTGAGAGACAAGAAATAACGAACCATTTCTTGCATGTTCTATTGAAGATCCCTTTTTATGCTAAGTTCTTACAAGACACTCTGCTCGGGAAGGAAAAAGTTAAGTTGGAATCTGTAAAGATTATTGAGGAGGTGCTACCTCCTCTGGTGATTAAGGAGATGGATCAAGTGGTACCAATGCTGGAAAAGGTGCGCGTTAACAAAGAATTCTTGGACACCATCGTCAAGAAGCCATCAAGCACCGACCACTTGAAGAAGGAGAAACTAGTGCAAGTTGATTAAATGGCGTTTGGGACAAACTGTTCACAACTCCTCTAAAGGCAGGTTGCCATGAAGCGCAAGGATCTGGGAAATTTCTTTTTTCCTTGCTATATTGGTTCTCATTGCATAGATAGGGCTCTTGCTGATTTAAGAACTAGTATTAATGTGATGCTCTATCCTTTATGCCAATGCTTAGGATTAACGGAGTTAGTTCCTACTAGTATGGATGTTAATTTAGATGATGACAACATTAAACAACCCTTAGGGGTTGGTAAAAATGTTCTAATTAAAATCAATAACTATTATTTCCTGGTTTATTTTGTTGTGCTAGATATGAAGAAATATTTCAACACTCCCCTTATACTCGGTAGACCATTCCTCGCTACTGCTGGAGCCATCTTTGATGTGCTTAGCGGGAGAATGACCTTCTGGTCATTTCTCCTCCTTCATCTCCCCAGAAGAAATCATCTTTTGATTTTGATGCTTAGCTCAATTATTTTAATAAGTTCATCTCACTACCGCAAAGTTCTTTGTTAGTACAGGAGGGTGACACGATTAAGAGAGACAAGTCTTGGAAAGTGCGTTGAAGGAAAGAGGAGTTGATGATGTGAAGAAGTAGTTGTTCGAGAAGTCGGAAGTGAAGAAGGAAGGCAGCGGAAAGAAGAAAACATTGCCAGTAGGCGAAGGAAAGAAGATGAACATGAACATGAGATTTCATCACTGGAAGCCCTCTAATCAAGTACCTTGATTGAAAGTCCAGGTATCGTCGAGCTAGAGAAAAGAAATTTAGCACTTATCGAAAAGCACCCCGATATTTTTGTACATAACAACAATTTTCATTTCTTATGTTTATGCTTTTGAAGATTTTTGCTCCAGTTTTGCGTTAATTTTAGGTGTCATTATTTGATGTTCTGATGTTTGATGCTTGCTCGAGTCTTTATTTTGTTGTTTTTGGGCGAAGAAAGAAGTTGGGATGAAAATAATTTGCGAAACTGATTTTCAATGTTTTTAAAATGTCTGGGACTTCTTCGTAACAGGTCGGCGTGCAGACGGCATGCAAGCCGCCTGCTGGCAGAAAATCCCCCCCCTTATTTTCAATTTTTTGGCCGAAATTTCTTCGCTCTTCTCCTTCTCTGGTCTTTATTCTTCTTTTCTTCCTCTTCTCTCCCAAACCCTAAATACTTGACCAAATCCCCTCCACTCCTACATACAACTCCCCTACTCAAAATCCTTCACTCTCATCCCTTTTCCACAAAACCCCAACCCACATTCTCTCTCCTTCCTCCAATGAAGATTCTCTCAAAAGCTTGAGCATTTCTTCTTCTCTACCATTCCCACTCACTCTCCCACCATAAAAACACCACCAATCTTTGCCAACTTGTTTTCTTTCATCAATCTACCCTCACCCTCAAGTTTTCCCTTCTTTTCCCACATTCCCACTCTTGGAAGAAGAAAAATTCAAACCTCTTTTAACCACGAATTTGTTCTTGCTTTTTGAGGTTGGTTTGTTTGTTCTATTGCACATCCAAGATACACTCCCTTTACCTTGATTTAAGATGATGATTTGAACTTTGTGATGGCTTGTTAGTAGTTCACTTGATGATTTTCGAATTTTTTCTCGCATAGTTGATTTTTACCATGTTCTTTATTGAAGATGCCTTGAAGTTTATGTTCTTGTCTTCTAATTAATTTGGCTTGATGAATTATTTGGCTAGGATTTCATAAGACTAAGTAGATGATGCTTATACTCTTTTGTTCATATTTTTCTAATGCCATTGAATTGATAATTTGCGCTATTCCAAACACTTTTGCATATGAGTTTTAGTGTTTAAGATCATGTATTGTGCTAGGATTAGTTTGTGATCTTTCATGCTAAGTGAAGGGTGGTAAAGATGTTGAGGATGATGTAGCATGTGTTTTGGACTTTGTTCATTGATTGATTTTGCTTAGAACTTTCATCTTAGGGAATCTATGTCGACTTGGAAACTTTAAGTGAACTCTTGTGCATGATCTAATTTTTGTCCAACCATGTTCTTTTGAGGAGGAATTTTTGCGCTTTAAACTATGGAAACTTGTTTGAATGAATCTCGTTTGGTTTTTTATTTTTTTGAAGAATGGCACCAAGAAGAAGAATCTCGGGGTCCAGCACGGTCCAATCTCTCTCTGTCGAGCATGCCAAGGCTTTGGATGAACAAAGGAATATGGCCCCATTGCCTTTTAGTTTCCTTGAAGACATGCACTTTGAGAAGTCCTTGATTCTAAAGGATCCCAAACCTCTGGAGCATGGTGCAAGAGGCGCATTCTCCCAAAGGGATGAAGTGGAGCTTATCAAGAGTGTGGTGGAGCCAATTGGCTTGTGGGGGTATCTTTAACCTCACGGATCCATGCCAAGAAGAAGCCCTCAAGGAATTTCTCTCAACCTTTGACCATGACAACACAGACGTGTTCTTCACACTTGTAGGGAAAGAGTATGGATGGTCTTTTGACGAGTTAGCAATTGAGATGAAGGTCGCCACAAAAGAGAAGTTGAAAGGCATGGTAATCAATTGGACTGACCATGATCAGTTTAATGATCGTGGAGAGCTAAAGAAGGACATGATAGAATGTGGAATTACCTCACAAAGGGCGATGACAAAACCTTTCCTACAGTTGATGCTCCTTCTACTAAAGTGAGGTACCACATGTGTAAGTTAATCCACCTCATGTGTCGGTTTACTGTCACGCAGCGGAAGAACATCCTCCGCTACAACACCTTTGACTTGGACATTGCTCTAGCCATCTTCCACAGAGTCAAGCTTCATTCTATCGCGCTTATGGCAGACTTTTTCAAGCTAGATATACCACTTTACATGCAATATCTGGTAGGCACAGTTTTTGTTGGGAGAATTGTCTCGCTTCTCGCCCTTTACCCTAGTTTTGGAGGGGTATCGATAAAACACATCCCCATAATTGAGTTGGGTACAAAAACACTTGCAGCGAGAGGTTTCAAGTTCCCTCTTAACCATAAAGATCATACACTAGAAGAAGAAGAAGCTGTGGCTGAAGTTGATTTTCCCCCATGTCGGGAGAATGCGAGGCAGAACTCTAAGACTACCCAACAACACTTTGAGGAGTGACTTGATCATATGCAGGAGGAGTTTACAGCGCACTTTGACCACTTCAACAACGAGCTTGCTGATATACTTGGCCACCTCCAGGATTTGAAGAAGTCAAAGCCCTCTCTGATCACTTACCAAAGGAAGAGTCTCTTAACCTATGGCACATCAGGAAGCGCCGCAGTGGATGTCTAATCTTTTTAAGCTTCAACTCACTGATGACACTCGATTTGATGTGATTATCAGCCCCATTTAAGCAACATTTCATACCCTTTGATGCCATTTTGATGAGTATTTGGTGCATTTGTTGTAACTTTGTGATTATCGGCTCCTAGTGCGTACATTGTCCATTTATTCGCTATTTTCACCCTTTTTGTGAGCTTTTATGTTGATCCCCAGGCTACCACATTATAGAGGACTCTCTCACGAGTTCAACGCTTCAAACGGGGACCAAATCGGAGTTCAAACGGAGCGGGAATGATCGAAACAAGTTGGAACTCTGCACAACTCAAAACGCTGCGTTTTGGAGCTTACATGCCGTGTAAGCTAAATGCACTGTGAGCTTACATGCCGTGTAAGCTCCACGGACGGGAAATTTTCAGCTTTTCCAACAAGGAAAGGGTTTTTGGGGGTATTAATAGACTTTTCGAAGCCAAATTTGTTAACATTCAATGAGAGAGATCAGCCACGACTTGAGGAGAGTTGAGAGAGTATTCCGGAGCTATCGGAGAGATCGTGACGCCATCAATCCATCCCGGAAGATGCTCGGAGCTAGGAATTGAAGATTCTCAAGATCGAAGCTTCACGGATCATCCGAGATTAGGTTTTTCAGATCCTTTTTTTGCTTCCTTTATTTAAGATGAATCCTTCTGTCGTCTTTGATTCTTGTTTGTCAGATATGAGTAGCTAAACTTGTAGAGCTTAGATTAGATGAACCCTAAGTGACCCAGAGCTTTAAAGCGGTCACGGATTGGCGGTAATTAGATTCGAAGTTCAATCAGTTTCTCTTTGCATGGTTGTTTTGTTCTTCACTGTTTATGTTTCTCTTCTGGTTGATCGCCTAGATTAGGTTTTTGCAAGTTAGGGTTAGTCGTCAGACGTAGTCGCTAGACAGTTCCCTGCTTTGGCGCTTAAACCTGTCTTCCTTGATCACCTAGTTTAGATTCTTGTTAAGTTGAGGATAGAAGCGAACGCTCGCCTCTCTTTAAAACATCAATTCAACCAGTTAACCTATTCATTGGAGTGTGCCTTTCGTAGGAACCAGTTAGGGTTAATCCGCTTTAAGAGTAACTCATAAATCATTAGTAATTGCACCAGTTAGTTTAGTCATTGCGAGAGGCGACCGTACCCGGGCGGCTAATTAATCTTGGTAGTTAGAATGGATAGAGCGAACGTTCGCCGGTCTTAATCCTAAGGGTCAGGAGTTATGGTGGTGTATAGAAATTGATTGAACGAGAATTGAAATCCGTTGATCTGTTGATTGTTGTTGCCTTGGTGATCTAAGGGGGATTCGAAATCTAAGCTTGTCTATCGTCTGTCTTAACCAACCAATCATTCTGTATTTTAATTTCATTTTAATTTTCTTGCATCTTAGTTTAGAAGTCATGGAACTCACACCACGCACAAAGTGTTTAAACCTGAATAAATTGCCTTCATATTTGAGTAGACGATTAGAAGAAACCCTGTGGAATACGATCTGCTTAGCTTCTAGCTTGGTAGTATTTGATCACTGTTTTGCAGCTCATCAAATTGGCGCCGTTGCCGGGGAGTCTTCTATATTGTTTGAAAGAAGAGTTGGCATTTTATTCTTCTACTTTCCATCTTTCATTTTCCATCACACTTCGATTTTACACCGGTTGTGCTTGTTTTTGTCTTTTGCAGGTTAAAAAATTCAGAAGCAAATCACTTCCGATCCACCTTCCCCTACCGTAATGGCTGCTCAAAAGAGTCTTGCGGATTACTATAAACCGAGTGCGGCTAATTTTCGGTCTAGCATCGCAGTGCTCCACAACGATGACGATCCTGACTATGAGATCACGATCCCCTTCTTGGAAATGATCTCTAGGGACGTTCAGTTTGAAGGGAAGCCGCAAGATAACCCATGCACACATTTGGCGAACTTCCTAGCCATGTGCGAGACGTTCAAGAGTGGGAATCTCGGTAAGAACACATTATGCTTACGAGTCTTCCCATTCTCCCTTAGAGGCGCCGCCAAGAGATGGCTCAGTTAGAAGCCACCTGGCCACTACACCGATTGGGATAGTCTAGCTCAAGACTTCGTAGAGGAATACTTTCCTCCTTCAAGAACTACATTTTACAAGGACAGCATTGCCAGATTTGTTCAGAAGAGAGGAGTAAGCCTATATGATGCTTGGAACGAACTCCAAGAACTCCTCTACGATTGCCCTCATCATGGATTCGAGCAGAGACAGCTAGCTGAGATCTTTTCCCGAGGGATGAACGAAGAATCAGCTAAATGGGTCAACTTCTTAGCTGATGGCGACTACACCGCACTCGCACCAGAAGCTGCTGTTCTTCACTTTGTAAACTGCGCATCTAAGTCAAGGAATTGGGAGAGACAGTTTGGAGCAGCTAAGAGCCAACCAAGCCGTGAAGATCAGATCAAGATCGAAGTGGAGAAAGAAATGAAGAAGATCTTCGGTACAGCAAATAACTGGTCTATAGGGGAAGTGAATTTTATTGATCAAGATCCCCCTGGATTCACCGGAGGACAGCAACCTCAGAATTATATGTTTGAGAATACTTGGGAAATCGAGATAGACAAGAAGCTCAACCTGATCTCGGCAAGACTCGATGACCACGAAGAGAAATTCAAGCTTCAAGCCATGTTAAATCGAGATCATGAAGATCGAGGTCGACGACTGGAGAGCGCGGTGAATAACATGGCTAGCATGCTAGCTAGTATCCCCTTCTTTAATCAATCATCGGTTCAAGATGACTCTACCATTAAGAAGGAGCACGTCCAGGCCGTCTCCACAAGAAGTGGCAAGAAATTAGCCGGTCCTACAGTTCCTGATCCGACCATGATTCCTGATGCTATAGCCATTGACACGCCAGAGATCGAGGAGGAGGTGACTGCCCAACCTCCCCTGACAAAGACATCACCTGCGCCACCTCTCCCTCCATATCAGCCTCATGATACCCGGTACAGAAAGTGGTATGGATACTTGAAGAACACAGATGTCAAGATACCAAGTACTGATGCTATCCAGATGATACCGGAGGCTGGAAAAGTCGCGAAAGATCTTGCGAAGAACAAGAAGAAGGGAGAGTTGTCTTTCATCTCCCTCGAGGAAGAATGCTCTGCAATCCATAGCCAGACGACCGCCATAACTCCCCTAGATAAGTGTCGCGATCCGGTGCTTTTACTTTGCCTTGCACTATTAATGATGTGAAAATCGATCGTAGTCTAATTGATCTAGGTTCTTCCATTAATGTCATGCCTACCTGCTTGTATGAGAAATTGAACCTAGGAGAACTGAAACCGATTAGCATGCATTTAGTGTTTGCCGACAGATCTGTGAAATTACCTAGGGGATTGATAGAAGACGTGGTTGTCAGTTGTGGTCCTTTTATTATTCTGGCTGATTTTGTTGTTATGGATACCCAAGGGGAAGATGTCACTCTTCTCCTAGGCCGACCATTTATGGCGACAGCCGACATGACCATTAATGGCCCGAATGGCTCGTTGATATTAAGGGTCGACAAGGATACCATGACATTCCGTCTGAAGGACGGTATGCAAGTCTCTGTCAAAGAAGAGGCGCATTGCTTATCTGTTGAAGCTATGGAGTTGGCTTCGGTCAACTCCGTTACTAATGAAAAATCTAGAGTTCCTTCAGAAATTTGCTTGCCAGATGTTGGACAGGTCATTATCCTGAAGAATGAGCTGCCGGCACAAAAGCCGAGAAAGAAGGAGGATCCAACGGCATCCCCTCATGAATCACTAAAAGTTAAAGATCCTGGCGAGATAAAGAAAGAGAATAAAGAGAAGGACGCTTCTTCGAAAGAACTGTTCAGGCCTTGTAAAAATTCTTGTCATCTTCCCGAAGAACGAACCAAGTTAATTCATGCAAACGGAAAGAAGTTCAGACTTTCTGAAGGATATTTCATGCACTCCGACTTGGGCCTAAGAAAAATCCTGAGTTGGGATGTCTCTTGATCGCCATCCAGGTATCGTCCGGCTCAAGGACGTTAAGCAAGAGCGCTTCGTGGGAGGAAACCCACGGCTGGGGTCATTTTAATTTATCGAGTCAGTTTTTATTTTGAGTCATTTTTAGAATTTTGTGTCGAGTCGGTTGAGTCCGGATGATAGAAAATAGTCAAAAAATATTTCTTGGGTATTATTTGGGTTGAATTTATTGTTTGCAGGAAGAGGAGTGACCAATTTGCAAGAAATTGGCCAAAATCCGGAATAGAGAACCCAAGGAGAGCTAAAAAACACAGTGGGTTTACACAACCATGTAAGCATCCGTGTAAGAGCTTACACGCCATGTAAGCTATTGCACTAAGGAGCTTACATGCCGTGTAAGCTCGAAAAATCAGAGGATGGGAAAATCCAAAGGGAAAGGAGTAGCTTCCTCTTCCTCCGCCCCACCTCCGGCGAAGAAACTGAGAGGAACCGCAAGGCGCGACACCCTCCAGGTGGCTTCCCCGCCGGATAACATCTCCAGTAACATCTTCATCTTCCCAAGAGAGGATGATCGGGTGACATGGATGAACATTCAGAGGAAAGCAATTGGTGCCATGAGCCAGATTGATTGGGAGGCCATGGAGGAGGAAGATTGGGCCGATGGTCTCCGTGCGACACTCAACCGAGCCAGTTTGCTTCCACTATTCCAGGTCACCGAGCCGGCGTACGAGTGGCCAACCAAGGAGCTCCTCTCCACTTTTCGTATGGAGAGGGTGAATGAGAGGATTAATTCTGTCACCACGACCAAGTGCATCTACTTTCGCCTATGAGGGATTGAGAGGTCTCTCACTCTTGATGAGTTCGCCATCGACCTCGGTTTCTACACTGCGAAAGAGCTAGCTTTAGCTCCACCGACTGCCATCTTCCGTAACACCGAGAGTACTGCGGAGTGTGAGATGTTCTGGCGTGCTATAGCTCCGTCGGACCCGGCCAAGTATGACTCTAGCGCATCCAAGGCTAGTATGATGGAGCAGCCAATCTACAGGTTCTTACAGTTGGTCTTGCGGGAGTCTATCACTCAGAGGTTGACCTCTGGCGGTGTCTCTAACGCTAGAGACCTGTTCATGTTGCGGTGCATCGAGGAGGGATGGAAGGTCCATCTTGGCTCTTTGGTGGCCAAGTTATTCCAGCTTCAGCGCGAGCGCGCCACGAGACTTCTGTTGGGTGGCTCCTATGTCACCCGTCTGGTTCACATGTACAACATGCTCGCTTCATATTGCGCCATCCGCCTCCATCATCGTATTCCTCAGCTCTGGATCAACGGTGACCTTCCACGGTCAAAGAAGGTTCCTGACATCCTCGCTCCCTACTGCGATCCTTTCATTGGGGAACGTGGAAGATCGGCAACAGCACCGGAGCCAGAGCCGGAAGTGGTCCCAGCATACGACTTCAGTGGACTGGAGCGTGAGCTTAGGGAGATGAGAGCTGATTCCAACGCGCGTTGGTAGGCTACTCAGAAGTGGCAACAGGAGTCCAACGAGCATTTCACCAGCCTCCAGGAATTGCAGCAGCAGATGTACCAGTCCCAGCTCCAGTTCTTTAGTCAGTTCCAGTCGCCAGATGATCGCCAGCACCCTCCACCCAGTGATTTCAGGATTTTTCTTTCTTTTTCTTATCATCCAGAACTCTGTACTCTTTGTTTTTGTTAGTGTCAGTTTGTATTGTTTTGGGTCATTGTCGAACCTTTGTGGTCGATCGAGTCTTCTGTACTCCAACTGTTCTAATCATGTGATGGATCCTCTCTTATTATGTCTTCAGGTTATGAACTCGGAATTCTCTATGGCTCTATGCACGTCTATACCCCCGATGTCTCGCCAGCGCCATCTCTGGCGCCCTCACGCTCATTTTCTGGTACCCCTGTACACTTTCCTTCTCTTTGTTTGGTTCATTGACGACAATGTCTGATTTAAGTGTGGGGTGGGGATTATATTTCTTAGGGATGCTATTTGTCTGTGGTATTTGTGAGATTTCTCTAGCATAGAATTAATCAATTCTTGACTCGTGATGTTAAGTTAGTTTTCAATTTTTCATAATGATGCTTAGACTGCTTAACCTGGAACCTGTTATCAACATGCTTGCATCGATGCTAGATTTCCTGGTTAGAACAGAAAAGCTTATCACTCTTGTAGTTTTTCACTTTGATTGCATGATAATGACTGAATCCGACTAGCAAACCAACTGTGAGCTTTTGATCCATTGCACATAACTTGCAATTTCAATTCTTTTTGAGTGGTTTTCTGTCTTCTTGAATGAGTTAGAATTTGCATGAGACCTACTTGAGACCACACGATGACACGAGTTCTAGATTGATAGGGGCACCTAGATTCAGCTACTAAGCCAAATAGCCTACCTAAAGTTAAATCCTCTAGGTTTAAACCTTTGAGCTTGGCCTTTATTTTGGTTCGATATACATTACAGCCAATCTCCAGTCTTTCATTCCCCGTTGATCCCCTGTGGTTGTAGTTCTAGATTAGCCTACCGAAAGTTGGTTTGTGGTAACCTGCCCATAGCCATTAAACATTTGGTCTTAGCTATTATGTCCAGACGTGTAAACCCCTCTAGCAACTAAAAGAAAATAAGCACAAAAGAAAGAAAGAAAAAAAGAAAAGAGAAAAAATTTCGAAAAAAACAGAAAAGTTCAAAGTTTCAAAGTCTATAGTATAGTTCAATAACGTTCTTCTCCCTAAATATGGAAGAACGAAGTCAACAGAAAATGCAAAGAAAAAAATAAATAAAGAAAAAGAAAATATGCAAAATAAAGTGCTAGGTTGCTTGAGGGTATCATAGGATGAGCGTACACTATTCCACCCGTATCTGGTTAGACGGTAGGAAGCCATAAGCTGGATTCGAGGGAAGTTAGTCGAAAGCTACACTGCACCAAAGCCATCATCATACATTCCCTTCATCCATCTCATTTTAACCCTGTGTAGAATTCGTTACAGTCCCAAGCAGGGAAGTCCTTCTTGACTAGTTACTCGTGTTGTCACAGTGGTGGAGATGTGGTCGAACTGAAAACCTATGACAGAATTCAGTGACAGAAATGATTGAGAGCATAAACACGTCCCTAAACACAGAGTGCGAGAGTTCCCGTGTACCAAATATTACCTGTGTGAGAAGTCTAGTCGGTTAGGTCAGAGTCGTGCATGATTTGTGTTTGCTACTTGTTGTGTGCAGATAATTAGTGAGACCAGGTTGTTTGGTTGACGTGTAAGCATGTTAGGTCACTTGTTCTAGAAGTAGCAGTTTAATAATTCATTGTGATTGCTTGAGCCTTAACTTGATCAATCGTGTCATTTGTGAATCTGAGTACGTTCTAATTCAGTTTGTTTGAGGACAAGCAAAAGCTTAAGTGTGGGGTATTTTTATGACACTCGATTTGACGTGATTATCAGCCCCATTAAGCAACATTTCATACCCTTTGATGCCATTTTGATGAGTATTTGGTGCATTTGTCGTAACTTTGTGATTATCGGCTCCTAGTGCGTACATTGTCCATTTCTTGGCTATTTTCATCCTTTTTGTGAGCTTTTATGTTGAGCCCCAGGTTACCACATTATAGAGGACTCTCTCACGAGTCCAACGCTTCAAACGGGGACCAAATCAAAGTTTAAACGGAGCGGGAATGATCAAAACAAGTTGGAACTCTGCACAGCTCAAAACGCTGCGTTTTGGAGCTTACATGCCGTGTAAGCAAATGCACTGTGAGCTTACATGCCGTGTAAGCTCCCCGGACGGGAAATTTTTCAGCTTTTCCAACAAGGAAAGGGTTTTCGGGGGTATTAATAGACTTTTCGAAGCCAGATTTGTTAACATTCAATGGAGAGAGATCAGCCACGACTTGAGGAGAGTTGAGAGAGTATTCCGGAGCTATCAGAGAGATCGTGACGCCATCAATCCATCCCGGAAGACGCTCGGAGCTAGGATTTGAAGATTCTCAAGATCGAAGCTTCACGGATCATCCGAGATTAGGTATTTCAGATCCTTTTTTGTTCTTCCTCTGTTTAAGATGAATCCTTCTGTCGTCTTTGATTCTTGTTTGTCAGATATGAGTAGCTAAACTTATAGAGCTTAGATTAGATGAACCCTAAGTGACCCAGAGCTTTAAAGCGGTCACGGATTGGCGGTAATTCGATTCGAAGTTCAATCAGTTTCTCTTTGCATGGTTGTTTTGTTCTTACTGTTTATGTTTCTCTTCTAGTTGATCGCCTAGATTAGGTTTTTGCAAGTTAGGGTTAGTCGTTAGACGTAGTCGCTAGACAGTTCCCTGCTTTGGCGCTTAAACCTGTCTTCCTTGATCACCTAGTTTAGATTCTTGTTAAGTTGAGGATAGAAGCGAACGCTCGCCTCTCTTTAAAACATCAATTCAACCAGTTAACCTATTTATTGGAGTGTGCCTTTCGTAGGAACCAGTTAGGGTTAATCGCTTCAAGAGTAACTCATAAATCATTAGTAATTGCACCAGTTAGTTTAGTCGTTGCGAGAGGCGACCGTACCCGGGGCGGCTAATTAATCTTGGTAGTTAGAACGGATAGAGCGAACGTTCGCCGGTCTTAAACCTAAGGGTCAGGAGTTATGGTGGTGTATAGAAATTGATTGAACGAGAATTGAAATCCGCTGATCTGTTGATTGTTGTTGCCTTGGTCATCTAAGGGGGATTCGAAATCTAAGCTTGTATGTCGTCTGTCTTAACCAACCAATCATTCTGTCTTTTAATTTCATTTTAATTTTCTTGCATCTTAGTTTAGAAGTCGTGGAACTCACACCACGCACAAAGTGTTTAAACCTGAATAAATTGCCTTCATATTTGAGTAGACGATTAGAAGAAACCCTGTGGAATACGATCTGCTTAGCTTTTATCTTGGTAGTATTTGATCACTGTTTTGCAGCTCATCGCTCACTCTGAAAGGGTTTTTCAGAACCTTACCATTCAGACAAAACTCCCCAGAAGAATTGGTAGTCATGAACTGCTGGACAGCACTCCTACACTTCAACACTCTCTTCCAGTTCCATGACCCATAATCATCCTTAGCATCCCAAATACTCACCCCTTTCAACATGTACTTTTCTATCCAGGCGACCCAAAGCGAACCACTTTTTGTAAAAATACTCCAAATGTGTCTTGCTGCATTAGAAAGATTCCAGATAGCAAGCTTCTTCAGTCCAAGACCACCTTCCCTCTTAGGGAAAGCCATGTTGTCCCAAGAGACCTTAGCTCTTCCCCTTCCAACTTACCCCAAAGAAACAGATTACAAAGCCTTTCTACTTCTTTAATCATGTACTTTGGAAGGGTAAAAATAGAGATCCAATACTGCAGCATTCCATTGATGACTGACTCAATAAGTAGTAGCTTACCAGCATAAGAAAGGAACTTTGCAGTCCAGGAAGTGAGAGGAATTCCAAGATACTTAAAAGGGAGAACTCCCGACTTAAAGCCACTCAACAAGGTTAAAGCATCCTTAGTATCAACGTCCACCCCTGCCATAAAAATCTCACTTTTATCAGGGTTATATTTAAGCCCTGACATTCTATAAAACCTATTCAGAATATCCACCACCCCTGATACAGATTCAGGTTTTGCCTTAGTGAATATCATGAGATCATCAGCAAAGCGGAGGTGCGTAATTACCCCTTTTGACTGAGGATGTCATTCAAACTCACCTATAGCAGAACCTTTATCAAGCAGACAACTTAAAGCTTCCATGGCTATCACAAAAAGATAATGAGAGATTGGATCTCCCTGCCTCAGACAAGTTTGAGCCTCAAAATACCCACAGAGACTACCATTCAGATTCACTGAAAACATGGTAGACCTAAGACAAACATCTATCCAAGCCACATAAGAGGCAGGAAAATTCATTACAATCAGCAGCTTAATCAAATAACTCCAACTCACACTGTCAAAAGCCTTCATAAGATCAATTTTCAGTGCTGCCCTAGGAGAAATCCCCTTCTTGCCATAAGGTCTCAGCAATTCATGAACCAACAATATGTTGTCCCCAATCAATCTACCCTTTACAAAAGCAGACTGAGCTCTATTAATCAAACAAGGGATCACCTCACTCATACGATTAGCCAGAATCTTTGAGATCAACTTGTAGACCACGTTACAGCAGGAAATGGGTCTGAAATCCTTGATCTCACTAGCATTCTTCTTCTTAGGAATAAGGGCCAAAGTAACAGAGTTTACAAAGCCAGGAAGCTTCCCAGAATTAAAGAAATGCAAGACAGCAGCAATCACATCATCACCAACTGTGTCCCAACACTCTTTAAAGAAGGAAACTGGAAAGCCATCAGGGCCAGGAGACTTATCATTAGGCATAGTCCTCAGAACTCCAACAACCTTTTGAGCGGATTCGTAGTTTGAATAGAAGGCCAAAGTAATAAAAAGGTGGAGATGAAGAGGGGGGCTTTAAAGAAGGAAGAAGGACTAGCGAAATGGCGCCTATTAACTACCTGATAAGCGAATCACGATAATCAAGAGGAGAGAAGCCACTCCGGAAGGGCGCGTGAAAGTCATGCAACGGGAAAAGCCCTAACAAAAAGAGCCCCCTCGCATTTTCAAAAGGATGCGTGTCAGACACACAAACAATAATCATGCACTAAAGAGTGAAGATCCAACCCCGTGGAGACATGTGGCAAATGGAAGAAACCGCCGCCTAAATCAAAAGGATTTGCGAAGTTGGTAAATCATTTAGGAGGGAAAAAAGAAGAGTGGCAGAGATTCTGATGAAGTGGATGAAGTGAAAGTAGAAGAGTCCTCTTTCGACTCTTCAATCTTGATGGGAGTATAGGATGAAGGTGGGACGGTTGTTACTTTCTTAGGCACTCGCGGTTGCTTAGTCGGTGCAAAATTACTCGACTTGTCTGAGCTATTAGTCTTAGTAGGCTTGAGCTGAGAACGAGTGAAGGGGCGGTTCATATACCTGTAAACAACCTGCAAGTATCAAAAACAAGAAAAACCGATGTAAAATCAAAATGTGATAGAAAATGAAAAGATGGAAGGTAGAAGAATAAAATGTCAACTCTTCTTTCAAACGATAGAGAAGAGTCCCCAGCAACGGTGCCAATTTGATAACGGTGCAAACAGGATATCAAATACTACCAAGCTAAAAGCAAGATAGATCGTATTCCACGGGTCTCTTCTAATCGTTTTCTCAAAGAAGTAAGCAAATTATTAGAGTTTAAACAATTTGTGCGTGGTGTGAGTTCCACGACTTCTAATCTAATAAGCAATGAAATTGAAATGGAATTAAAAGACAGCTTGATTGATTGGTTGACTAACAAAATTGACAGACAAGCTTAGACTCGAATCCCCCTAAGATCACCAGGACATTGGCGATCACAAGACCGGCGACATTCAATCCTAATTCATATAGTTCTCAGACACCACCATAACTTCTTACCCTTAGGTCTAAGTTCCATGAACGTTCAATCTATCGGATCTTACTACCAAGATTAATGAACCGTCTGTGCGTTCACTTCTGTAACTGAGAACTAACTGGTACAATTAATTAAGATTAATGAGTTACTCTAGAAGCGGAATAACCCTAAATGGTTCCTACGAAAGGCAGACTCCATTGAATAGGTTAATTGATTGATTTGATGTTCTAAAGTAAGGCGAACGTTCAACATTATCCTTATCTTAACATGAATCTAATCTTGGTGATCAAGCTAGACATGAAACACAGGGAATGAAGAACAAATCAAACATGCAAGAGAAACTGTCTGAATTTAAATCTAATTATCGACGATCCGTGACCGCTTTAAAGCCCCGACTTAGGGTTCATCTAATCTAAGCTTAAACGAGTTTAGCTACTCATGTTGATAATATAAGAATCAAAAGCAACAAAGGAGTTCATCATACAAAAGGAGAACAAATAGAAACTATAAACCCTAATTCTGACGACTCCGACGAAGCTTCAAACTCTAGCCATCTTCACTCCTAGATTCGAGCACTCTGACGTGGGAAGATGGCGTCAAGATCTCTCCGGGAACTCGTTGATTCTCTCTAAATTCTCTCTATCAATTCTCAAGTCTTCATTGTAAAAGATGTATTGAATATTGAATCCTAAATGATGTCCCCCTTTTGACTTGCGTTGCTACTCCTTAAATAGGTTTTTCGATTGAGTATTGGAAAAGAGGGGAGTTCTCGGTGAGAATAATTAAGTTTTCGCTGAGAACTTATGTGTAAAATAATTCAGCATTCTCGATGAGTATTTCCAATTGATTTCTTCACAAGTTCTCGGCGAGAACTTTGAATGTTCTAGCCGAGAACATCTTCATAATTAATTCTACCTCCAACGACGAGATTTGACCTTGATTTCTGAACATATTCTCGACGAGAATGTTGAATGTTCTCGCCGAGAATCTTAGTGCTGGGAAGGGTATTTTGCTTCTCTTTAATCGGTTTGATTCTAGATCGATCCTGGTTCACTCCTCAAGGTTCCATCGCTTCCCGAACACATCCAAGGCTACATATTTGACGGCAAAAACCTGTGTACTCTACGAGACATTAGAAAACACATCAAATAGACTCATAACGGACCAAAGTAACCAAATCGGTAGGAAATAGTACAAATGAGTGAAAACACCCTAAACTACCCCTAAAACCGTGTTTCAAGCAAGGAAATGTCGCTTAAACGGGGCTGATAATCACGTTAATTCTAGTGTCATCAGGAACCCAAACTCAGCCTTCACCAATTTTATTATCCTAAGCAGTCTAAGTGATCACGTAGGTTCAGTTCAAAATTCACGTTCACAATCTATAACATCAATGCTACCATAGGCGAAACCATCATTCATATGATATAGCACTTATCACAAAACAGCTCCCATTCACAACCATCACACACAACCACACACACAATTCATAATCATTTACTAGGTGAGTTATTAGGCACCATGGAGTTTACCCTACACCACCCCTGCTGGCCTGATGCACCTCTCTCCTTCAATAGGTCCAAAGATGCATCCTCTCCCTTAAATAACACAACAAGACCTTTCCCTTGAAGGAATCGTAAACTAGACTCAACAAACAAAATCACGCCTTTCCCTAGAAGTCGTGACCGCACTTCTTTCACTTGAAGAGGCACTTAGCACCCATAGTGCAGTTTAGGGGGCAGTGCAGGCTCCTTCAGATTCTACCATTCACTTTCTAAAACATTTATCAGTTAACTCAATCACTACGTCATGTTCACAGATCACGGTAATACACACTTTCACTCATTACAACATTTCATCGGTTTCAACATTTAGGACATCCAATTTCCACATTTCAAATCACATCAAGGGTAAATGGCTAGCTTACCGACTACCACGCTAGCATAAGAAATGTAGGGGCAGACATGTCGCAAGTCTAGAGTTACCCACATGTTCCTCTTTCATAGGACAACCCCACATTAGCAGGGCCATCCTCCTGCAACCACAATCAAGAATGACAGAGTATGCAATTTCCACAAGATCACACCCTTCCATCCTAACCCTCATTTCTAACTCAATTCGTTAATTAATCCATTTCATCACAATCCCCCAGTCACAACAACAGGCATCGAATCAACCAATTGACAATCACAAAATAGTTAACCCCTTGTACTCTCTTTCATTTTTATGCAAATCCCTAATTTCAACTAAGTCGAATTACAACTCCTCACGTTATTCAATACTACCTATCAATGCTAATCCCTCACCTGGAATAGAAGACGAGGCTCTAATCGTCTTTTAGATTCCCGGATGAATGAAATCCCCTTCTCCAAATTCATAGCTTTTCCCTTTCATCACTGACAACACTTTACTCTGAAACTCCATAATCCAAGAAATTTGATCTCTTCCTCTCATCCCTAGGAACGCACAAGATAAAACGGCACCTTAATCAGACACTCGTCGCTCCCGGAATCAACCTTCAAAGATTGACAGAACTTGGGTCGTCAAAAGAGTTTTCGTGGAGAGAGAGAAATATGAAAGTTGCCAAAGTTCATCATTTTATATGAAGGCCAAACAACACGGCGTGTTTCATAACTACACGACTGTGTCGTTTGAGAAGCAAATTCTGGTGTAGTTCCCAGGAAAAACAGCACAGCCGTGTATCATAGATATATGACGTGTACCTTAAAGACACGTGGCGTGTAGTAGAACTACACGATGTGTTGTTCCCACTGTATAGCATGCTCAACTGTAACTTCAACCCGACTTAAACCCAAACGTCCCAAACTTCGATGGGAACTCAAGATCATTGATTTAAATGCCTCGATCACCCAAACTCGAGTTCTAGACCATCCGGTTGGGTGAGGATGTTACAGACGGAATAAAAGGTAAACCATAATTTTCAATTTACCTAGTATGTTTTAATCAGTAAGCTGTTATCAACTCTATCTTCCCTCATTCTCGTAGTTTTTTTTGGGAAACTTAAATCAATGGTTGGGAATACAGCACACCCAAAGGATTCAATTACCGAGAGCTAGATTGCTGAAGAAACTTTCGCATCTGCATTTGCTTATTTTGATGATAACGTTGAGACACGATTTAGTCAGGATAAGCGGGTTTCTGAAGCTCCATACGACACATGAATAGTGATTCAAAAGTGATTTTCTCTGTTGGGACACCAATAGGTGGTCATCAGGAATTCACTCTCTCGCATTTGGAGATGTTACAAGCTCATCGCCATGTGCTGGTGAATTGCCCATTGGTGGAACATTACATACAGTAAGTGGATCTTGTGTACTAGTTGTGCAGGGAGTACCAACGACTTTTGTAATTGAGGTGAACTCATTGAATACCAAATGCGCAGGGAGTACAAACGAGTATTGAAGGAAAGATTGAAGGGAAGAAGAAAGACTGCAACTGGTATTGGCAAAAAGGTTCACCTCTCATTTCCTAAATGGTTTAAGGATCGAATTGACAAGGCAGCTGAAGGGTTAAATCATCATGATATTGTGATTCTAGCTCGAGGTCCAAAGTGGCAAGCCAAACATTTTACATCGTACGACATCCACGGTCCACATTTTTGGACATTGGACCATGAACGGTGATGAAAACACAAAATAGTAGAGTTTGTGGAACCTTTGACATTGCTAGTGTATCATGTGCATGAGACAAAAATCCCATTCATAGTGATATGTATTATTATGGAAAATTGGTTGATATTGTGGAGTTGAATTACTATGGTAGATACACTACATATTGTGTTGTTATAGATAGTGTTAAAATGTGTATTGTTACTAACTACTTGTTTGAATTCAACCAACCAAAATTTGCTATCTTGCCCCACGATTTCATTCCTGTTAGGAGATACATCATGATACAGTTGGGTAGAAGTTGGTTAAGAAAAAGAATGTGGCATACAATAGAGCTGTCAAGAGAGCAACAAGTGAGGATGGGCGTGTTGATAGGAATGTGCTCATGGGGTCAGCTCCATGAGGAGCTAGCAACCTTGATTGGTGTGAATTCATATCCATGCGGGGAGAAGCGAGGAAAAGAGTAAGTATTAACTTTCAAACTTGTCATGAACTTGTTGCATGTTTGTCATTTGAAACTAAATACATCCTTGTTTTAAATTGATAGGAAATTGTGGCAAAAAATAAGGCAAACAAAGCAAAGCAAGTTAGGAAAACAGAGAGGGGCTAGGCCGTATAATACAATGCAAGAACAACTGACGGCTGAACTTGGTTATACGCCATCTAGAGGCTTCATTTGGCTGCATGCACAGAAATTATCAGATGGAAGCTTCGCCCCTGATTTGCCGAGTTTGCGGCAATTATCTTTGTGTCTTAATCAATTTGTTGGTAAAAGTTGGTTGGTTTTAAGAGTTTTTCTTGCTTTTCTAGAAAATGTTTGAATTTTATAAGAATCAGCCAGACATTCCTAAGCAGCATAATAATTAGTCTCCACTAATTTTGGCTATTACCCACAAGTGGTAAGAATCTCAACTAATTTGCAATTCATGTTTCAAGTTGTGATTAGATTATTAATGAAAAGTGTTTCATTTTGCCTATTTTATCTGGTTCTTCTGGACAATCAATGGTCGCAACTCAACATGATGTCGATGCCTCTATTTCTGCTAGTGTGAGAGAGGAGATGGACCGAGAGTCAGTGGAGAGGATGCAAGATGAACTCGATGGTAGAGTCAAGGAAGCAGAGGAGAATATTCAGAAGAAGGTGGAAAGAAAATTCAAGAAGTTAATGGAAAAATTAAAGGGTAAGAAGAAAGGATCTTCATCAACTAAGAAAAGGAGAATTGTAAGTTTTATATATACGTAATCTTATTTAGTCGAGATAACTTGATTTTATGAAGTTTGCATGATACTATTTTACTTTCTACAGGTGAGTGGAGGCGATACTAGATTTGGTGATGATGCCAATCCTGATGATTACATAGTCACGCCCTTGGATAAGCATGGAGCTATAAGTGGAGGTGGAATGGGGGGTCAATTAGGATATGTGCCACCAGTTTTGTACCCGTTTGGATATCAAGGTAGTGGTGCAAGTGGAAGAAAAACGGGATATGTGCCGCCAGTTATGTACTCGTTTAGAGCTGTTGCCACCTTTTAGGAGGCTTAGAAGCAGGTTACAACCACTATAAGAAACTTTGTCTGTTGTAGGGGTTATGGCTTGACACTAGTAAGGGTTATAACCCCTACAACGATCATTGTAGCGGTTATTTAAAATCGCTGCTAAATTGTCCGGTTCAAATGGCCAATTGTAGTGGTTACGAAACTGCAACAATGGGATTTTTTGTCCTAGCGGTTTTAACCCCCACAATCTGTCAGTTGATCACGGTGGAGAATTAACACCATAAATTGAATATTGAATTGATTCATTAAATATTTAATTAATTTTATTAGTTCTACCGGTTCAAGAACCAGTACAACGGATATATTAAAATTTAAAAAAATTGTCCGTACAAGCTGTCCATCGTCGATACATCAACGCCGGTAATGACCACTCCTTCGATTTGGAGCTATGCTACTTGTGGGTTCATGAGGATCAGCAGTGGTGGCGCAATATCAAGTGTCGGTGGAATCTGGGTATAAAGGCTAAAGCACCTGTGGAATTTGGGTATAAAGCGTCAGCCGATGACTTCCCTCATCTCCTCCCTATTCGGCCTACCCTGTAAGGACATCTTTGATTTTGACGTTGGAGAAAGGGAAACCAAGGATGGCTAGTTTCATCTCGCTGATATTAAGAAAGAACATCAACAAGGTCTTCTTCTTCAACTTCTGCTGACTTTTTCTCGCTAAATGGTCGGCAATGAGAGATTCAAGGATGGTGTCGGTATCTTTGTGAAGCTTCTACAGTCTAGCCTAAGTACCGGTGACACGGCAGAGCAATCTACTTGAGGGAATGAGATCTAAAATGTTGAATCCCCCAATTCCTTCAACATTTGTTTGATAATTGGCTGGAAACAATCCTCTTGTTCCCTGCTCATCCCAAACCCCGAACGCAAGTAAATGAATTCCCTATGGATTTCAACATTTGACTCATGTTCACTTACTCAGATCTGAAAATCAGTCTCCTCGGGTTATCGTTCTCGTCTTCAGTTACAAAAACAAACGATCTAACGTGCTTAGCGCTAAACAGGTCAACAATGTAGAGTTTCCTCAGGGAGGGGTGGATTAGATTAGGGTTAGGAGGAAAGAGATGAAAATGGTGGTCCTAGTGGAGGGGTGGCTGATTCCCGGCGGAGCATATTAACGCAAAGAGAGTGGTGTTGAGAAGGGCGGCGACCTTGTAAAAAAAAGGAGGGCGGCGACAACAAAATATGAACAAATTAAGGGTTTTGTTGAAGGAGAAAAATTACAGTGAGTCTCACTGATTTTTAGAAGAAAAAAAGAGGAGATAGTGTTTTCAAAATCTAATGGTTGTGATAAGTGGAGTGTGTGTTTGTTTGATTTAGATCTGGCGGCTATGCTTCTTTGAATTAAATTAACCTAGAAGAGGAGATATGGTTTTGGGTTATTTTATTATTCATTAAATGGAACAAATCTGGACCGTAGATCTAAAACGTCTGTTGTTGTTGTTTTTAATAACCCCTACAAATGACCCATTTCCAGAATCCGTTGTAGTAGTTGATAAACTCCTACAACGGACACAGTTTCTAGTGAACCCTACCACACTTTAGGGAGGGGGTTGTAGGATTTGCAGCTGGAGGCTCGAGTGTAGGAGTCTCCAGTGCTGGAAGATTGGGTATTGGAGGCTTTAGTGCTGGAGGCGCTTGGGTGGTGGAGGTTTAGGAGGAGGAGCCCATCCCTATGGCCATTCAGGTGGAGGTAGCTCTATAGTTGCCCCTAAAGGTGCCGAGAATGAGGAGGCTGAAGATGATAGGGAGGATGAAGATGAGGAGCAGGAGGATGAAGGTGGGGAGGCTGAAGATGATGGAGAGTCAGAGATCCCTTACTACGAGGGATCAGATTCGGATAAGTATATGGACAATGTTGAACACTCAGAAGACATCACATTTAGGTTGACTAATAAGAACCTTAAGACCCTACGAATAACGACCTTATAAGTAAAAAAATTGAGTTATTACTCGTGTAGTTCATATTTTCTAAATCAATAAGTAGTGTTAGAGATATGCAATGAGAGAGATGCTAGTTTCTCATGCAAATGAAATGTGGAAACGGAACTTCATACTGAAACTGAAATAGAACTTAGATTTGATGGGTCCTCGGTATGAACAATCAGTATTGGGATTAAATTTTAAGTGTAGTTGGGGAGTTTTGTACAAAAACAAAATGTTGATGTGGTTGGAAGTAGGGGCGTTGTACTTTACAGTTGAACTGAATGTAGAATTTGCAAGTTACTAGTTAAGTTTTCTGTTGATGGTAGCCCATGATTCCAACTCCATTTTTTGTTATTGGCATTATGAGGATAGGTGAATGATTTGATGCAATCTGAGGAGGGATTATCAAAAATTCTATGTTTGCAGGGCTTAACTTCACAAAATATGTATGGCCATAAGATTTCTGAATGAAGGAAAAATATATCATGGATAATTATCGATTTAATTTAGACACATTGAATCGATGAAGTGGGTTTCATTTGTATGCATTTGATTGGTTGTGCTTGAGTAAAAGTTTTTGTGGTTGGTAGCTATGACTTCAACTTTCACTAATTGTTTATTATTAGAATAGTGAATGTTAATTTGTGCGATGCAAGATTTCAAATAACTTCTATGTTTTATGAGAGGTTTGAGAACAGAAACCATATTATCATAATAATTTTGTTAGACTAAAATGGATTTTTGAAGTATGTAAGGTACTATGATTTGTTAAATTTAGGCTATGGTTTACTAAAAACAAAATGTTATGTGGTTGGAAGCTAGGGGCTTTACTTTCACAAGTTAAATGAAATGTAGAATTTGGCAAGTTGCACGTAATGTTTTGTATGAATAGGAGGAACAGGGAACCATACTTTCTTAACTAATGTTTTGTTGTCTATGTGGAATCATTATGAAGTGATGTAAGGTGACTATGATGTTGTTCAAAAATCTTGAGGCTATGGTTTACGTAGAAAACAAAAATGTTATGTGGTTGGAAGCTAGGGGCATTATACTTTCACAAGTTAAAATGAATATGAGAATTTGGCAAGTTGCACGCCTACATGTTTTGTATGAATGAGGAGGAACGGGGAACCATACTTTCTTAACTATATGTTTTGTTGTCTATGTGGAATCATTATGAAGTGATGTAAGGTGACTATGATGTTGTTCAAAAATCTTGAGGCTATGGTTTACGTAGAAAAACAAAAATGTTATGTGGTTGGAAGCTAGGGCATTATACTTTCACAAGTTAAAATGAATATGAGAATTTGGCAAGTTGCACGCCATAACATGTTTTGTATGAATGAGGAGGAACGGGGAACCATACTTTCTTAACTATATGTTTTGTTGTCTATGTGGAATCATTATGAAGTGATGTAAGGTGACTATGATGTTGTTCAAAAATTTTGAGCTTTGGTTTGTTGTTGGAATACTACAACCCAAACCTTATTTTGTAATATCATGCACTTGCTTTTGTTTCCAATTTCGTGGACGGGTTGGTTGTAGTGAAATAAAAGGTTCTTTCAAGATAAAAGAAGCCATAGAGTTGTGTGTGTAACTATGTTTTTTAGCTCTGAATTGGCTATTTAGTAATGGATTTTAGAGTTGAATACATGTAATAAAAAGTTGGCGAGAACTAGTCTTACAAGTATATGCACGAATTTTGTTTTGTTGTTTTTGTATGTGAGTGGGGGCATTGATTTTGTTCTTTTCATCACGCGCTTGGGAGATCTAATTGCATCCACTCCTTTAGATCGAGATCAATCATAGACAATGGGTTATCTAAACTATGGTGTGATTTGGTTATTTCTCTCAATGGTACTATGTATAGATGCTTTTATGAGGCAATACAAAATATATATATATATATATATATATATATATATATATATATATATATTAATGACACAAAAGAATATCAATTATAAGAACAACCTTAAATTCTGATTCTGTAAAGAACGGATATCATTCAAGCTAGCTAAAAAGGAAACATAACTAAAACGAAGTTCATGGATGAATTAATCTCATTAGTTTTCCATTTTATAAAATTGTAAAAATATTTTATTTGCAATCTTTCCCCTTAAAAATATTCTTGCAATTACCATTGAAAAAAAAAAGTTAAAAGAAGAAGTGTAACATTGATGATGGGAAAGGAAGCCACAAGGGACGAAGAAATCCAGCTCCGGTTGGAGATCTGGAAATTGGAATCTGCCCTTGCGGCTTCCAGCAAAAGTAGCATCCCGCTCGTCTCTCACAAGTTTGTCCCTTCAAAGTTCGTTGAGAAACTCACATTCTCGCCCATAATTAACCAACAATTAGGGTTTATGAAGTTGGAAAAAGGTGCTTCCAAAATGCGAGCTTTGAGACTCGAGAAACTGAGAAGGACCACCATTTTCCTAGGGCTTTCCAACTTGACATTGATATTTGCTGGTGGGCTCATGGTGGCAATTGTTTTTCAACATTGTGATCGCAATGAAGTCTTGATCCCAATATATTTGGTATCATTGGCTTCCATCTCCAAGATGTTTACTATGGTATTCACAGCTATAGCTCAGGAGGCCACAGCCAAAATCATTATGGAGTCTCGTACTGATATCGATTCCGTTAATCGGGTTCAAAAACGAGTAATTTCCTCCTCATTCTAACTCTTTCGTGAAATTTATTATATTGTATTTTTTTTTTCTGAAGTTGATGAGAATATAATTAGCTATCATGCATATTCATGTTCATGATTTATAGTTTATTGATAGAGTAGAAATGGGAATATTAGCTACAATAATCTTCATTTTCATGGCCATAAAGTATCATTCCTACCATTAATTAATTTAACTAATATTTATAAATGTATTTTTATCAACAATTCATTCATTTAAAAAAGTTTAATTATATTCGACAAAGTTCGTCTATTGATATGTATAATTTTGTTGCAACATTTATTCAATAATAACCATGCATTTCATCTAAAATAATATAATTAATATTATTATTATATATATATATATATATATATGTAAAATATTTGAAAAAACATTTTTGGGTTTTGGTAAACAGGTGAGATATAAAAGATGGTTGTGGTGGAGCCGACTGGCGATGGTAGTGACAGTATTGCAACTACTTACTGCATTTTTCCTATTGTTTAATACCATGCACTACATTTCTCATAACCAGCCAACTACCCAATGTGTTTTAGGTAAACCTAATAATATTACATATCTCATGATTAATTAATAAAAAATTATATAAATTATTATAATATCATGATGTCAGTTTTTATTTTATTTTTTTTTTTTAATTTGCTGAAGGGATAAGTTCTTCTTCGGACAAAATAAAAAGTAGGTGGGAAGAGAATGTATTGATTACATTTACGATAATAGGAATTTGTGTTCCGATAGTGCAGTTGTTAGTGGGGCCAGATGTTTTAAGATGGAGATCATTTTATGAGACTCAAGATGAGGTTTGGGAAGCTCATTACAAGGAAGTATTTGACTATGGTATAAGAGAAGCTTTATGCTGTCTTGGACGTTTCAAATACTTGTGGGTATAACTATAAATTCATTATTATTCCTCCTCTGACTTATAACCATTCATATCGTAACTAAGTTTACAAATTCCATTATCCATATTGTTTGTTTTTTTATATGTATAGGAGTGTATATGAAGAAGATGAAATTCACTCGGTTGCTAAACTATTGGGTAATCTTGTTGCTTATCGAGCATCTGGTACTGGTCATTTGGAGCTTTTGGCAGGTTTTTTTTTTTTTTTTTTAATCAACTTACATATTTTTTTTATTACTAATTCTTTATATATGCATGTGGAAAAACAATTTCCTAGTAAGATATACACATTAATACTTTCAAAATTTAACTAAATTTTATAAATATAGTGTTATTTTTACATTGATATTGGAAACATATTAATTTTTAGGTCTAGCTTTATTACAGAGGAATTATGAATCTCCTAGGTATGAAGAACAACCAGAAGCACCAACAAAGTACTTTGAAGAGGCATTCTCTCTTCATGAGTTCACTGAAGCTGCATATACGGTATTTTTTTTTTTTTTTTTTACTTTCAATATTTATTCAAAGATAATTTTTTTTAATTCAATATTTTTAATATCCACTAAATATTAGTCTCAAAACCTTTTTAGGGGCCATTACTTGATTTTGGGAGAAATGCCATATTATTTCCTTGTACGTGGCTGTATCGGCAAGGAATTTTCACACCATGGACTCGTAATAGGTGGTTGCTTTATCTTGGGTTTTGTAGTTTTGGGGAACTATGTACCTCTAGTGGCGCAACGTCAAACTATGTTCAGATTGAGGAAAATGTGTAGGGAAGCCAGCGCCTAGCAAGCCAGTGAGCAAGGCGCAGGCCAAGCTGCACGGCGCTCACTGGCCTGCTAGGCACTGGTTGCCTTTCACATTTGCCCCCAATCTGGACATAGTGCCGATTTTCTACTAGGAGTACATAGTTCCCCAAAACTACAAAACGCCCTTATCTTTGCATTGTCGTATAATTTTCTTTATGAAGTATAAAATTGTTGTATTGTGATGTTTACATGCATGTAGTGCAGTCGGCCAATATTGGATGGGGATAATTGGTGGCGTGGTCACGCAGCTGCCTTCGTAAAGTATGTCAACTTACCTCCACATGCATTAAGACGCGGTCGAGTTTGTCAGGAAAAATGCGAAGCTGCATACTTCATCGTAGTCGTACAAGAAAGCAAAACAGTTGTGGTTGCAGTACGAGGAACAGAGACCCCAGAAGACCTTATAACAGATGGATTAGGCAGGGTATGCCCTTTATCTAGGGCAGACCTCGAAGGTTTACTAAAGCATGTAACTCTATCTATCTACCTATATGCTCTACTTACTTACATCAACCCTAATTATATATATATATATCTTAATTATTTTGATTTTTTGTTTTGGTTTTTTGCATGCATTAACAGTGGTAATTACATCCCCCATGAAATAAAGCAGAATGTGGAGTTGTCTTTTCCTCATTATGCCCATTTGGGTATAGTGGAAGCTACAAGAGATCTGTATATGCAAGTTGAAGGAAATCTTATGCATCAAAATAGTAAGTTATCAATTATATTTATATGCAATGAATGAGGAGATCCAAGTATAATGGATTACAATATTCGTTCATGTGTCTAGTAACTGGGTTTTTAATTCTAGAAATTATATACAGAATCAAAGTCAAGTGGGTTTTTATCGTCATTGTTGGGAGAAGGATGTGAATGTGAAGGATACACTTTACGGATAGTCGGCCATTCCCTTGGAGGCGCCATTGCTTCCATGCTCGGATTAAGAGTATATATTTAGTTACTTGTTTTTTTCATAAAATAATAATCAAGTTACAAATAATTATGAATTTAAATTAATGGATAACAATCAGTTACGTACTTAGCCAAATAATATAAAAATGTGCAGTTAAAACATAAGTTTCCAAACCTACATGTTTATGCTTATGGTCCCCTTCCATGTGTGGATTCAGTAATTGCTGATGCATGCTCGGGCTTCATTACAAGGTACGTACATACGTAACTCCAATTTATTTTTAATAATATGGTTTCATTATTTTGAGTTGGTGCATTGGATGTAGCATTGTACATGAGAATGAATTTTCGACAAGGCTATCAGTTGGATCGATCATGAGACTACGTGCAGATGCAGTTATGGCACTTTCACAACATTCTAAACCAGACTCAACCTTGATATTCAAACTCGCTCGTCGCTTTCTTCTTATGAATAAGTGTCAAAAGCGAATGATCATGGACGACGTGAAACATCCTAATTCAACCCTTAAAGATTCCAACGGTATCCCTTCACAAGGTGTTACTTCTCATCATGGGTGTCGATCGATCGATACGCTCATACACACAGTACTTAACACTTGCTAATTAATCATTTTCATTATATGTACAGAATATGAGAAATACGAGAAAGAACATATAAATTGGGATGAACCTAACATCGAGAATGATATCATCGAGGGTTCGAATCATCAAATGATAACTATGAACACAGTTGATGACACTATATCTCAACTTTTAGCAATGACCCCATCATCGGACGGAGACTCGACAACTGAAACAGATAAACAAGATGTATTCGTACCAGGACGTATCATCCATCTTGTATCACAACTTAAGAACGATGGCAAGGTTTGGAACATTGTACAAAGGACACATGACTATAAAGCATATTTAGCTAAGAGAGAGCAGTTCATTGATATAGTGGTTTCACCATACATGTTCATTGATCATTTGCCTTGGAGGTTTGACTATTACAAACTAGCTTTTTTTGGGTTATAATAAATCCAATTTCATCAAATACTATTCATTGTTGGTTTAGTCACAATTTACCTCTTGTATTTTTCAGATGTCACCATGCCCTAAAAATGATATTAGAATCTAGAAAGGGTGAGAGTATGGGACAAGTTGGTGTACCAAATCATGTGCTATAGGTATTGTTTATCAATGTATGTATTGTTACTAACTTGAGTTGCATCATTTGGCTCACCTTTTGGGCTGGAATTATTCATGAACCTATATTTTACATTGGAAAAAATGAAGCAATTATATGTGACCCACAATTTGAAATTGAGCAATCACAGAAAAACTGAAATGTCTCGTATATATTAGTAAACTTATAAATTTTGGAATGGAATAGCCCTACAAATTGTCCATAAAACAAAAGAAAAGTAGACAAAAGAAACAAGATCAAAATCTGTTTATACATGCTAAATCATTCTCTTCTTTCCTGCCAATTGCGAAGTAACGAATTTTCTGCTTTTCTGCTTCTGAAATTGACTTCATGGTTTCTTTCTTCGTTGGTAAAAAAAACCTTCAACATCTCTCCATCCAAGATGTATTGATTGAATAATTCTTCTTTACAGCTTCACTTGTAACTGAGCCCGTCGTGAGCTGGACCTAGTCGCAGGCGCCTGCGACTGAGCTCGTCGCAAGCGGGCCCAGTTGTTTGCGACTAAACCCCCTTTCTGTTGTAGTGAAAGAATTTTAGAAAATTTGTCCACGAACCTTAAAAGATTACGACGATTATTGGTAAGTAACAAACAAGAAACCAACTACTTGCTTGGATTGAAATTAAAAAAACAACACACACACACATGATAACGGTCGTGCTCAATGATCTTAGGGTTGCAGAGTATAATGGTAGGACGAGAACTAATACGACCAGGAATTTGGTGGCAAATTGGATCCGAGTGAAGATTAATGCTCTATAGGATCTATGGCTCTCAGGAAGTACGCCCCAATAACTTTGAGGTCCTAGGGTATATTTGGGCCGCCCAACAGTGGCTAGTCTAATTTTGCATGATCGTTGGAATGTTCCTCTACTCCGATATTGGTTTACAACTGACATTGTTAGTAAAAATTCAATCAATACCTCTGCCTCGTGGACCAAAACCTGATTGTTAGATCTTGCACCACTCACCTTTTGGGGTTTATTCTGCATTGTCTGGCTACGAACTGGCAATGCATTCACAACCTGACATATTCTCTTCGAATTGCTCCCCCAAGGAATCCTCCAATTAGGCCTCCATTTGGTCTCTGAAAATCCATCCCAAGCTACGGTATTTTATATGGAATTAAGACACGCATTGACTCGGAGGAGATGGATACAACGTGTCCGGTATGTTTACGAGTACCAGAAATAGTGAAACATCTGTTACTACATTGTGTGATCACAAGACGGTTCCTTAGAATGTGCTCGCTCCACCCCCACCCCACAAGATTTTGTCGACACTCATATTTTTACATATTGGATTCAATATATTGGAAATAATTTCATAATTTCCAACCAGATTTAAAGGCGCTTTGGATCATGTCCTGATGACGTGTTTGGAAGAGTTGCAACATAGTGGTTTTTAATTTCGCCCAACCTCACCTTGATGGTAGGTTTCAGCAATTTCACAGCCAGTCGCGTGAACACATCCAAGTTTATAGATCCCCTTCAATATCTTATACACTATCCTACTAATGGTGGGGCAGTAATCCCCTACTATCTCATAACATGTCCTCTGCCCTTAGCTAGTACCAAATCCCTTAGTGCCCATTAGTTTACCTTATCATTACCCCGTCTAGCCAACTAGTGGCTAGACTTGATTACCCTTCACAAGAACACACAAACAACCAAGAACCATAATCATTTCCTGAACTTTACTGATAAACCCTTGAGCTGGAGGTAATTGTAAACCGTAAAACTAACACCTCTAAAATGATATAACACCTCTGATTTATGTAAGACATGATCCATCTCGTCATCCTAATTCCACTGGTCATGGAGGTTCGCCAATCGGAGCTATAACGAAAGAGTAATGGTTGAATTTCTAAATTAACACCAAAAGGTCTACCAAACAGATCCTTAGTCGGAAATTCCAAACAAACCCCAAACTTACAAAATTAACAGAGTGACCACTTAACTTCCTGAAACTAAAAAAAATGGTCACTAAACTCTTCATAGGGGTGCATCCCACCCTTATTCTTCTCCTACGAGCTTGCTATAGCCGGCAAGCCTTCGCCACCATCATCGGCACCCGCCGCCGCCTCCACACTTCTTGGAACATCTAGTCCAACCGTCGTTCGCCTCGGTTTGTGCACTAATCGTCTTCTCCCTCTCTCGATCAACATGCGCGACCCAGGACTCCTCTTCTTTCTCCAAGAAAGTTGGAGCTGCTCCTTGGATTTCCGTGCACGCCACCCCTAACTGGAACGCTTGTGATGACTATACTTCAATGCAGTATAACATATTGAATTAATATTATTCATTAGATCATTATGTTAATCTAATGGTTAAAATTACATTGAAGGTAATTTAGGTATAGTAAATCAAACTATCAAAAATAAAAAATATTAAATATGTCAATTAACAACTCTTCACGAACTCAAGTGAGATATAGCCAAAACTTTATATCAACAGCGTTGAAGTTCTAGATTTTCCACCTTCTTGTCAGAGCTCCATCCATGGCCGCACTAGTGCATGTGAAAACAGATTCATACACCAAACTCAGCTACAGATCTACCTCCTCCTCACCAGAGCCTTGCCCACATTAATCGCACTAGTGTATATGAAAACAAATTCAACAACTAAAAAGTGTGTTTAGAAACAAAAAAAAAACTAACAAATATGCACTAGTGTTATAAAGAATATGCACTAGTTCTGGAAAAGAAAATCGACCACGAATGCACTAGTGTAAAAATAACACGAACTAGTATCTATGAATCTGTCGTCGATGAGCACTACTGTGAGATGAGGCTGAATTTGTGGCTGACGAATTCAAATAAGACATCGCAGACTTCGGATCTGATGACCACGAACATCAACGAATCTAGCGAGATGGAGGCTATTTGGGATGGATTGCGTTGGAGATGGGCGACGCGGTGGGGAAGGGAGACGCGACAGGAAGGGTGGGCGTGATTAGGAAGGGTGCGATGGAGAAGGTAGCGGTGATGGGGAGGGGATTCGGCGGGGTATGATTGGCGATGGAGAGGGGAGGCGAGACGGTGTGGAACTTCGGCGGGGAGGGACTAAGACGGGAAGTGGACGAAGACGGAACAGAGAGAAGCTCTGGTGGGGGGTCATGGATGGAGAGAAGAAGTTTCAGAGAAATAAAAGTGAAGTTAGAGAGGAGAGAGAAAAAAAGAAAAAAATAAGAAGAACGTAGGCAGCTGATCCGCATCCAGGATTTTCCTTAGTTTGGAAAGTTTCAACCCCTTCTCCACCCATTAGATCTAGTTTGACTCTTTGACCAATCTAATGGTCCACATTTGTTACGGGTATTTAGGACTTTACACAGTTTATTTAATTATTATATTTATTTAAATATTTTATTATTATACTTAATTTAAATATTTTATTATTATATTTAATTTAAATATTTTATTATTTTATCTGGTGAACAGCGGTGACCTTCCCGGCGACCGGCCACCATCATTGGGCGACTTTTTCGGCGACCGGCCACCGTCGCCGGTGACTTTTACGGTGGCCGACCAAATTCCGGTGACTTTTCTAGCGAAGACAAGTTAACTAGTTAACCTAATTTTTACTAAAAACTTGTTAACATAATTTTTTTTATTGATAACTAATTAACTCGTTAACCTGAGTTTTTACCGTTAACTAGTTAACATGTTATTTTATTCATAATTAGTTAACTCAACTAGGTAAGATGTTATTTTGTTGATAACTAGTTAACGAATTACCATGATTAGGTAATTGAATTGTTTGTTAACTAGTTATATTATTTTTAATTAGTTAACTAGTTAACATAATGTTTTTTAGGCAAGTTAACATAATGATTTAGATAACGAGTTAACTAGTTACCAAGTTGTTAACTAGTTATCTAATCGAGTTAACTAGTTATTCAATCAAGTTAACTAGTTATCCAATTGAGTTAACTAGTTAATATCATGATCAGATATAATTAGGTAACGGGATTATTAAGTTGATATCTAGTTAACTAATTAACACGTTATTCGATGTTATAGGTTATTCCAATATGTTTATATTCAAAATTTTACCAAATAGTGAAAGGAAATATCAAACTATTAATAACATATTTTTCAATGATGGGAATGTTAATTTTGATTTTGCAGTGACTGAAAATGTTAACTTTAAAAGTTTAACATTTTCAGTTAAGCTTAAGCGATAGATCTGGGCAACGTCATCATCGTCGTCGACTGCCACGCCTCCAACGCTTGAACCTCATCCCGGTCTATCGATGCTCTACCGTGGACCTTTCCTAATCAGTAATCAGCTCCATCGAATCGGTCGACCCATCAAAAAACAGGGGCTAATAGGAATGGAGGAGTTCGTCATTGTTGGTTCCCGAAGTAGTGATTCTCGAAGGAGGTGAGAGTCTGAAAATTGAGCACCTCACTTTGGCCGATGGTGTGGTAGCCGGAGAGAGCCACGAGATCTCAGTTTGAGAGGTCGAGAGCGTTGAATATTGGGCTGTCCAGGAGGAGATCGATGGCCGTTGTGGGCGACGGAGAACAACATTGATCGAAGAGCGGCAGTGGTGGGCGATAGAGAATAGCAGTAGATGTATGACGAAGAGCGACTTTGTTTAGTTCAATTTTGGTGAGATGATTGGTTTAGGTTGGATGTCAGCGGTTGAGTATTGATTTAGGTTAGGGTTTCAATTTTTTTATAAAAACAAAAATGTCCCTCCGGGTTTGGGTTTGGATGCAGATCCGAAGCCTCCTAGGTAAAGGGTTGTACTCCTTAAAATCTTAATAAGAAAGTAGAATTCCAAATCTACCCCTTCTTTATCTTACTTTCCTTTCTACCATCAAATTTAAATGAGAATGGAAGGTTGAGATGTATGCAATATAAAATTCTATATATAAAGGGAGAAGGGGAGTTACTATTGAATGAATAGTATTTGTTTCCCTCCATTAAAGTATTTAAGGCTTGGATCATAGGTTTTGAAGAGTGGTCTTTTGAAGGTCATCTTGTGTCGGGTGGGTTTGTGAGTTGTTCTATATATAAAGGGAGAAGGGGAGTTACTATTGAATGAATAGTGTTTGCTTCCCTCCATTAAAGTATTTAAGGCTTGGATCATAGGTTTTGAAGAGTGGTCTTTTGAGGGTCATCTTGTGTCGGATGGGTTTGTGAGTTGTGAGGGTAAGCTTATGGGCTTGTAGCATTCTCATTTCCACAATTGACGTTGCAAAAACAACCTCGCCCCTCCTGTCATTGTTCCACAATTTTTTTTTTGTGTTCTACGCATTATGTCAATTAATCAATCAAGACTCTTCAATTTCTTTGTTTTTTTTTCGGCTGCCCATTTCACAACCATCTCGCTATGTGCCAATCAACACTCTTCTATGTCTTTTGGTTCTTTTTGGTTGCCCATTTCACTACCATCTCGAAATTTGACATCACTATTAATCAAAACTACCATTACTTGTCCTCTAAAATTTTCCGCTGCATCGCGCGGGTAATTCTAGTATTGTATAATAGTGCAATCACCACAAAAATTGCCCGCCCCTAACTCCTCTTCGCTCCCTCCCATGTTTCCCCAGCTGAAACCCTTAACTCCTCTTCATAAACTCACCCGGGCCTAAGCCATTCCCTCTTTATTCCCTTAACTCCACATGGGCTCAACCCTTTCTTTCTCTACTCTGCAGCGCGTGGGTCACGACCCTCTCTCTCTTTTCGTCTAGCCCACAATTCTAAAGATAAAAACATTGTGCTTTAAGCCCAGCCACCTCTTCCTTCTTCTTACCTCACTGTTGCTGCCCAAACACCAAGGTTGGATGGGCCCTTGGCCCATCGGCTCTTCCCTCTCAACAGGAACATGGCCCCAATTAGGGGTGGGAGTCTGAACCGGGAACCCGGAAAACCACCCGAAATCGACCCGGTCAACTCGGTTAAAAATCCAGATTGACCAGATTTCGGGTCGAGCGGTGATTACCCGAGGCCTCTTTAATTAGCGACGGGCCGGGCGTGGTAATGTAATTATCCGACCCGTCGAAAGCCCGACCCGAGGCCTACCTAAACTAATCTGGAAAGAGTGGAACATCTCTCCCCAAACTCGCCGAGAATCACTCTTCTTCACAGACTCCTCCATCAAGCTGCTTCCTCGAGGCGATTTTGCCTCCGCTAAATCAGTCACTCACCTTCAGCTAGCCAAGGTAAGTCATGCCTAGAAGAATCGTAATTCGAATTTCGAATACTCTTTGGGATTTCCTCTAATTTTCCTTTTTAATCTAGCAGATTTCCGACTCCGAATCTTTGATGATGAAGATCTTCTGCCTTCTGGATGGCTTCGGCTTAGGCTATATATACGCAGTCCCACTATCGCTGCGTTCAGAAGAAGGCTTACTAGCTCGAGAGTCCAGACCACATGGGAGAGCTATAAACGCAGAACAGAAGCCATCGGTGTCGCAGTTGCCCAGAGCTTTGGTTTGGGTATGATTTCTGAACATCTAATTCATTTTTTTCATGATCAGTTCGATTTGGACTTCATCTTCATCCTCTATTCTTATTTCTCCTTTTCAGTACTTGACCAGAGCCAACAGCCTGTTACTAAGTACTAACTTTTAGGGGTTGTTCTGTTCAAGCATCAAGCTTCAGCCTTCATCAACATCAAAGTAGAAATTATGTTATTACAAAGATTTCGACTTTGTCTTTAACTGTTAGAGTGTTATACTGTTAGTTAGTGTTCTGACTTCTTCAACATTATTGGTTCTGCAGGTACCTTAGTTTTATGAATTCTGATCGAGCTGTTACGGTAACAGTTAGTTACTAGGAGCTGCTGAGAAGTTAGAAATCTTTGAGGTAAACAGTCAGTTCTCCTACATATGTTCAATTAATTTATGATCAGTTCATGTTCGTTGTTGATGCAAGTAGAGTTCATATCAGTTGTTGTTAGAAGTCAAGACTACGTAAGCTTTAAAAATAGAACACCATAAATCTGCTTTCAAGTAAGCTTTAAAATAGACCATCTAACAGCCGAAAACCAGAAAATAATGAACTGAAAAACCATTTAACAACAACTGCACAAATCTGCTTTCACTAGAAATAGTTCATGACTTATGAAGCTGAGATCATGAAGCTGTAAAAAGATGTTAAAGCTTACTTGAAAGCTTACAAAACAAGTGTTTACAGCTTCATGACTTATATTCTAACTTAGACTTCATATGAGTTTATATTTTATAATCTAATAGTCGAAATTGTTTGGTGCTGTGAACTGACAGAGTAGTGAACTGGACAGAGTAGTGAACTGGACAGTCGAAATTGTTTGGTGCCTTGAACTGGACAGAGTACCGATTACCAAACGAGCATCATACAGGTGCTGTGAATTCTTCTACCTACGTTTCTTATGCAACTGATTTCTCTAAACTGATTTGTCTAAACTGTTTGGTGAATTCTCCTACGTCCTACCTACGTTTCTTATGCAACCAATTACCTACGTTTAGTGTATTGTTGGGACTGTCGAAATTGTGTGGTAAACAAAAATATGAGTTAGTAAACCACTGCACTGTTTGTTCATAAGTGAATGAAATGAGTTTGAAACTTGAGTAGATTAGCTAAGTTCACAAACTGTCAAACTGATTTACATGCTGAAACTTTCAAACTGAGTTACACTTTGTGAAATTCTGGTTTCGTTAAATAAGCTAAGTTAAATGAAATGAGTTAGTATTTGTAATATGAGTTTGTACTTAGTAATCTCTATAAACAAAAATCTTAGTTAGTAATAGTAAACCACTACAATGTTGGTTCATTAGTGAATGAAATGAGTTTTTTAAACTTGAGTAGATAGATTAGCTAAGTTGTATGAAACTGTGCTGAAATTGTCAAACTGAGTTCATGTTTCTCCAAACACTTAGTGCTGTGAATTCTCCTACCTACGTTTCTTATGCAACTGATTTGTGTAAACTGTTTGGTAGTTCTTATTTTTGTGAACTGATTTCTCTAAACTGTTTTTAGTTCTTATTTCTGTAAACTGATTTGTGTAAACTGATTTGTTTTCTATTTTTTGAGCTTACGTAGTCTGCTTTCTTCATTCTTTAAATTATGAATATGCTTTCTTCTGTTCTTCATTCTTTATAGTATTCTCATTAACATTATTCTCAAAATTGTGAATATACTACATTCTCTAAAATCCAGCTCTATATGAATAACATTCTCTAATAAGTAATAATAATTCTCTAGACTCTAGTTATCAGTTCTTCTTTCTTACTTCTTACGTTCTCTAATCTTTGTTCTTCTTCTCCTCAATTTTGATTAATGTAGGCAAATCAGGTCCTGTTCATTCAACTATGGACACTCAAACCCCAAATCCCTCTCAAACCCCCAATCCCTCTCAAACCCCCAACCCCTCTCCAGTTACTGGTACTGCTGATAATTCTCCCCAACCCAACTCTCGTCCTGTTGAGGAAATCTTAGATACTAGTAAGCTTAATAGTGTCGTTTGGGGTCACTTTTTGAAAATCAAGAAGATTGGTGGTGAAATAAAGGCAAAATGCAAGTATTGTCACAAGGAGCTAGCGGGTAATTCGAATAATGGCACTACCCATTTGAATACTCATATGAGTAACTGCATCCAAAGGAAGATTCATGATCGAAGTCAGAAGATACTAGGTCTAGATGTTTTCACCGACATCACGGGGAAGAGGGAACTCAAGGCCTTGACTTACAATCCTGAAGTATCGAGAAAGCAATTGGGCCTAGCCATAGTCATGCATGACTATCCTCTCGCTATTGTTGAGCACTATTATACAAAAAATTTCCTCAGGGGTCTACAACCTTCATTTAAAGTTCCGTGTCGAACCACTATAATGAAGGAGATTCTAAACATGTATGAGGCTGAGAGAGTCAAGGTCAACAAGAGGATTGATGATAACATTGGTAGAATTGCCATCACTACTGATATGTGGACTGCCACTACTCAAAAGAAAGGCTACATGTCTGTAACTGCTCATTACATAGATAACAATTGGCGTCTACGAAGCCACATGATGCGATTTATTTATGTGCCAGCACCACACACAGCTGATAATTTGGTGGATGAATTAGTGAAGTGCATGTTGAAATGGAATGTCGATGGCAAACTATCATCTGTCACACTCGATAATTGCAGCACAAATGACAAGATGATGGAGATTATTAAGTCGAGATTAGTCGCCTCTTACTTGTTAAAGGGTGGAGATCTATTACACATGCGTTGTACTGCTCACATTCTCAATCTAATTGTGAAGGATGGGTTGGATGTGTTGAAGAGCGGAATTGAGAAGATTAGGGATAGTGTCATATATTGGACAGCAACCCCTAAAAGAGTAGAGTTCTTTAAACAAGTTGCGAAGCAATGTCGTAATTCTAATGACAAAAATTTGCAGGATGATTGTCCCACTAGGTGGAACTCTACCTACGTGATGTTGTCGGTTGCCTTACTATACAAAGATGTTTTCTTCAGGCTCAAAGTATGCGAACCTAGTTACTCTTCTTGTCCAAGTGAGTCGTAGTGGGAATTTGCTGCAGTCGTTTGTGACAAATTGAAGATTTTTAATGACATCTCGACATTGTTCTCTGGATCAAATTACCCTATCGTCAACCTCTTCTTCACAAAGATTTGTGAGTTGAGTGAGAAGCTTTTTGAATGGCGTATTGATTCCGACCAGAGGGTAAGTAGAATGGCAGAGTTGATGTGGTTGAAGTTCTCGAAGTACTGGATGGATATACATGAGGTTTTGGCCGTAGCGGTTGTACTCGATCCTCGTTGCAAGCTAGTAATGATTGAGTATTGGGAACATAAACTAGCCCGCACCCCGCACAGAATCAGCCATGAGAAGATCAGGGAATTGTTGTCCGGGCTGATTGAGGAATACCAAGCAAAAAATGTGCCCTTAAATGAGCATCCCACTAGTGAAGCTATTAACCCCACCGATGATGATCTTGACTTTGCCTTATATGTTAGAAATAGGAAGAGGTTGAAAACAACTCCTTATCAAACTGAGTTGGACAATTACTTGAATGAGGAGATTATTCCTAAATCTCATGATTTTGACATCCTGGTCTGGTGGAAAATGAATGGAGTGAAGTTCCCGACATTGCAAGCAATGGCCAGAGATTTGTTAGCTATCCCAGTAACTTCGGTCGCCTCCGAATCTGCCTTCAGTGCTGGTGGAAGGATATTGGATCCACATCGTAGTAAGCTTGGTCACGATGCGGTGGAAGCCATGTTGTGCACGAAAACATGGGTTCACGATGAGTTAAGAATAGGTATATCTAGAAATACTTTTAAGTTTTATACTAAACATACTTTGGTAAATAGGACATGCAAGTATATTTAACTATTATTGAATGGGTTTGACTTAGATTCGACGATCCCTGCTAATCAACTCGAGGGTTGTTTCACGGAGATTCTTGCTAGGTTGGATGAGGAAGAGGAGAATGTTGATGCAACTAATGTGTATTTTCAGCTTCGTAACTTGAGTTTCTAATTTTCTTCATTCTTATCATTTGATTAATTGTTTGTGTTTTCTATTTTGCTTGTTGCAGATAATTGATTCCAAGACATATGGTTGACTTCACGAAAGTTGTGATCATCACGTCGTTATGTTTTAAATTTATTTTCTTTGAACTCTTAGTATTCGCAATTTTGGATGTTAATTAGTTATTATTAAACAGAAGTATTTGTATTATTATTTTGGAATTTTAGATTTTTAGTTTTCATAATTAATTATTTGGTTAGTTGTTTAGTATTTCAGAATTATTTTTTATTAATTGTGTCACTTAATAAGTTAGTACAAACTAAATTATAAGATAACTTAATAAGTGTTACAATTAAAATAACTAATTATTTGGGCCACTAAGACCCATAATTATGCAGTCCAATTGAGTTTGGAAGCAGTTGGGCTGTATTTGGATTCGGATTTGGGCCGCAAATGTTGGGCTTCACATTGGGCCGGGTATAACCGTTGGTGCCCGGCCGCCCGTCGGCCACGGTCACGGTAAGGAAAACAGAACCGACAGGACCGGGTAGGGCGGTTAAAAAAAACCGGCCAAATATTAGGATGGTTATTGGTCCGCCAGATAACCGGGCCGACCCGGCCGAATGACACCCCTAGCCCCAATGCCTTATCTCCCTTGTTCTGCAATACCAACAACCCAAAGCTAATGGTCGGTTGATTTTAACGTGGCCGGATCAATTGATTCAACCAATTGATTCGGCTTATTGATTTAGAATTCTTTCCAATGAATTAAATCCTTACGAATTAATTATTCTTCAATTAATTCACTAAAGTCATTTTAGAAATTAATCGATACAAAGAAAAATTGAAATTTTTTTTTTGAACCAACCACTTAATCAGATTCGGTTCATTACAGCATGTTTGTTGTGAAAGTCATTGGGATATATTTATACGGTTAGCAGTTTTAGTTTTAAATAATGCTTAATTATATTTTTTGAACCAACCGCTTTTATCTCAACACCAATTACGAAGTAGGCATACCCCTATATCATACGCGAAATCGCTAGTAATATATGCTTCTGGAATATGATCAATTTCTAATATGTTATTTGGCCCTATGATCCACGTCCAACCAAAAAACAGAGCGGCAACACTGTCACTTTGTAAATATTAATTAAACCTAATTTCTCTCTATGGGCCTCCAATTCCCTCATGCTCGCTCTCTCCTTACTCTAATTTCCAGTACAACTCCAACGACAACTACATAGCGGTGGCAGCAATAGAGGAGATGACGACCCTTGTCGGCGCCGCGGGCTCATATATCGTGTTAGCTAGAGGTAAATCAAATGCGGCGCTTGATGAATCATCGGAGCGTAGTTGAGGAAAATCAGATTCCGCGACAGCACTCAATAGATCATCAAAGGCCCAGGAACTACGACGACAGAGGTCGATGGGCACGACGATGATAGAGCTGTTGCGGAAGTACAACAACGGCCATGAAAGGTTGAAGAAGAAGTATTATATTGTGAATCATATAAGTCGAGTGACTGATTAGAATTTACAAACTTCGATTATTGTCTACTAATTAATTAGGAAATGTTACAAACTTAGTCACTCATGTTTATATATTGTTGATTGTTTTGAATTTTAGGTCATTTTGCAATTTTTTGAATGTTTATGAGTAATGTTAAAAACATATGTAATTTTATAAATGTTAGTTGTCTAATGGTAACTTGTTTACTAGTTTTGAAAAGGGAAAATGGTACTTTGCCCCCCTCTACTTTGCCAAGTTAACAAACAGCCCCTTATACTATGAAATGATCAATTTACCCCCTCCTACTATGCCAACCTAACAAACAGCCCCTTCCATCCAAAACTTCATCCAAAATTCCGTTAAGTAATGACTCACCAATATGATTCATCCATAATTAATGACAGTACATTGCCACATCATTAATGACAGTACATTTTTAGTACAAAAGGCAATAAAAATATTAATTTTAAATTTATAAATTAAAAAGTATATATTACATTTTGTATGGATTTTTTTTTAATTTTTTTTTCAATTAAATAAATATTTTGTATTTAAAATTTTCAAAGTTATTTTTAGAAAAAATTGTATATTTATTTTAGAAAAAAATGTAATTTCATTTTTAATATTAAAATCCATAAAAAAGATATTTTTTAAAAATTATTTTTTATTTTTTATTTGTAAATTAAATTTATTTCTTTTTATAATTTTTTTTTCTTTTTAGTTCAGTTGAGATGGATGAAAGTCATTGATGTGGCAATGTACAATCATTAATTGTGGATGAGTCATATTGGTGAGTCATCACTTAACGGAATTTTGGATGGAAGGGGCTGTTTGTTAGGTTGGCATAGTAGGAGGGGGTAAATTGATCATTTCATAGTATAGGGGGCTGTTTGTTAACTTGGCAAAGTAGAAGGAGGCAAAACACCATTTTCCCTTTTGAAAACTAATAATCTTGTTTGTTAATGGTTATGTTAACTAGTTAATTCGATTAGATAATTAGTTAACAACTTGATAACTAGTTAAGTTATCTAAATCATGTTGTTACCTAGTTCAGGGGCAGAGCCAGGATTCAAACATGCACTGAGCCGTAATAAGGAAAAAATTTCAAGTTGCGACAACAAATTTAAATGACATAAAAAGTCTTCACTTCTATACCTACAACTTCAATTGTACACTACGATTTTTTAGTTTTGAAAATTCATCTAGTATAGAATCTCTATCTAGCTTTCTAGAGTAATCCCTCTCAATAACATCATCAAAGTATCAGCTAGAAACCCATCAGCCATGTTTCTAGCTATATCCGTTTTAACGAATTTCATTGCTGAAAACGCTCTTTTTGTAGTAGCAGTTAACACTAGCAGCGTCAATACAGATGAATCAATATGCATATCATCATGTATTGCTCTTCTAACCTTCTTGTTACCAAAATCTCTATCAATTTGGCTAATGATGGAACTTCAAAATCAGGCATCAACTATGGAGAACGGAGGCGGGAAGCACAGACGATCGGAGGAACAGTTGCATGGAGGAACGGATGAACAGAAGCAGAAAAAAAACCCTTAAAAAGTGGTCCAAAATTATAAAGTTAATCCAATTTGAAATCCACTTTTACACCTATATTGTATTGGGCTTTGTTTCTTTCTATGTTATAATTGATATACTTATGAATAGATACAAATATGGGCATTGTTCTTATTCTACACATCTAATTAAACGGGCTATGGGCTATTGAGATTTAGAATTTTATTCAAATGTGCATTGTCCGGATTCGAAAAATGAACTGAGACAGATTTGAATTATCTAATAAAATATACTCGATTTTGAAGCTCGAGACGGAAAGAGGGGTGAGTTGGTGCTCACCCGGGCTGAACCCCCCCCCCCCAAAAAAAAACAAATCCACCTCTGACCTAGTTAACTAGTTAGATAATTTGTTAACAAAAAATTAAGTTAATTTATTATTGTAATTCGTTAATTTGTTATCATCGGAATACTTGTTAAGTGTTACAGATACTAGTAATATGCTTATAACTTGTTAACTAGTTATCAGTAAAAATTCAGGTTAACTAGTTATCAGTAAAAAAATCAACACCTGAGATAGATGTTATTGCATACTTGTCTTTCTGAAGGATCTGACTCGGTGTTAATGTTTGTAACATTCTCGTCCAACCAGATGTAGTTTCGATTTAGGTTGATCCGGGACATCGAGAATGATTTCATTGGGGTCCTATCAAAACTTGAGGCCATTCGGAATAGAGATAATTTGAGTTCAAAAATCTAAATTTCAACAGTGAGCAAAGCAAAGGTGTGCTCCATAGAAGCACGCTGTGATCCAATAGAGCATGACTGTGTTTTTCCTTCTGGACACCTCGGTCGAGAAGTGAAATTGGTGAAGCATGATCATGCTTTTCTAACACACGACATGCTCTCCTTATTTTGAGCTTAATTAACTCATTTTTATGGGCTTTCTTCCTATTTTCCTCCCCTCGACCTAAAATTCTGTTGGACAAAACATTGAGTTCTCTCAACTTCAATCCTTGATTTTGGGAGCTCTAGGAGTCGAATTGAAGCGTCGTTTCTTGCTGCAGATACCTGGGAACAAGGAGAAAAAAATCTCCAAGTCCAATCAGAGATGGGAAGCTATTGTTTGATTTGGGTGTGAAGGAGAGTTACGAAATTGGAAGACGGGAAAGCTTGAAATCGAACGTCAAGAAGTCAATTAGAGTCTCCTATTCTATTCTAGGTGAGGGTCCTGTTTCAATAGGCTATTATGATCATTGAAGACACTAAATTAATAGTGTTTATCTTACCATATTAAACTACATTTTACACCCATGGATGCAGTTATGATGAGTATTTGGTGTAAATGTGTTAACTATGCGATTCTCTGCTCCAAGTGAATACATTGTCCATATTTTGTCTATTTTTAACTTGTATTTTAGTTTTTTTGTTGAGCCTCCAGCTTACCAAATTGTATAGGACTCTCTCACGAGTCTAGCGCTTCAAAAGGGGACCGATTCGGAGTTCGGACGGAGTGGGAATTGTTTCCCAGTTTTCCGGATTAGGACGGATTTTTGGTATTTAAACCCCAAAAGAGGCATTATTCATTCATTATTCAATTGTGAGATTTTTCCACGACCTAAAGAGAGTTGAGAGCTTATTTCGGAGCAATCGGAGAGATCCTGACGCCATTAATCCATCTCGGAAGATGCTCAGAGCTAGGAATTGAAGATTCTCGAGATCGGAGCTTCACGGAATCATCCAAAATTAAGTTTTTCAGATTCTTTCTGTTCTTCCCTTGTTTTAAGATGAATTCTTCTGTAGTTTTTTAATCTTATTTTTCAGACATGAGTAGCTAAAATCTTATAGCTTAGATTAGATGAACCCTAAGTGACCCGAGGATTTAAAGCGGTCACAGATCAGCGGTAATTAGATTTTAATTAAGACATTTTCTTATTCATAATTGGTTTGTTCTTAATCTGTGTTTCTTTTCTAACTTGATCACCTAGATTAGTTTCCTGTTCAAATAAGGATAGTTGGCGAACGTCCGCCTTGTTTTAGAACCTCAAATCAATTAATTAACCTATTCAATGAATTATGCCTTTTGTAGGAACCGTTTAGGGTTAATCCGTTTCTAGAGCAGCTCATTAAAAATTAATCAGGTGCACCAATTAGTTATCCGTTGCAGAAGTGAACGCATAGATGGTTAATTAATCTTGGTAGTTAGTTATGATAGAGCGAACGTTCTCGGACTTAGACCTAAGGGTAAGGAGCTGTGACGGTGTCTAAGAATTGAATGAATTAGGATTGAAAGTCGCCAGTTTTGTGATCACCAATGTCCTGGTAATCTTAGGGGGATTTGAGTCTAAGCTTTTGTGGTCAATCGTTTCAAACCTTAATCAATCAATCTGTCTTTTAATTTCAATTTCATTTTCTTAGCATAATAGTTTAGAAGTCGTGGAACTCACACCACGCAACTTTTTTAAAACCTGAATTTTGTTAGCTTCTTTGAGTAAACAATTTGAAGAACCCCATGGAATATGATTTATCCTACTTTAGTGAGATTGTATTTGATACCCTGTTTACATCGTTATCAATCACGTTAGGAGTTCTAATTTTGGCTTAGATTGAAATTAGGATTCTTGCATGAAACTGAGAGTGTAAAATTGGGGAAACTGTTGTGGTTGTCGGATTTCTTGATTGTTAATGTTGTTGTTCCTTATGGTTTCTAGAGTTCAATTATATAAACGGATCTTGGATAAGATAAGGAATTAGGGAGGAGATTCTTATGTATGTATAATATATTGTTCTACATTGTCAGTTATGGTTGCAGGAGGATGATCCCAATGAAGGATCATCCTAATTATGACGTATGCGGGTAATCATAGGCGCTCACTGGAAACTAGCCATGTTTCCAATTTTTTTGTAGGTGAGGTAGCCAGTGAGGTTAGCAGTTACCTTTAATTATATTATTGTCGTGAATATGGATTTATGGAAGAAAGGAATCAATTGTGCTATTGTGAAATGATGATGATGAGTTGGAAATTGTGAACTCAGATGACGAATGACGTTGATTGTGTTGATCTTGTGTGTATTGCTTGTGAATGAGTAGTACCGGAAGGATCCTACACTTCCCTCCATCCATTGCATTGAGATTGAGTCTGATCTATGGTAGAACACCTTGGTCGGATTGTCAAGGATTTTGGGTTACCTCCTGAGAGGAAAGATCCTTCTTTAAGAATACATGTGAATGCTTCTATGGAGAGGGATCCTAATTAGGATGCATGTATGATCTATGTTCAATTAGTAATCTTGAGCTATGATGAATGGATGATGATGATGATGAGAATGGTTGATGCTAGTTAGAGAACTACACTTAATTGTTCACATAGATTGTTGTAGGCTAATAACTAGTTAGGCATAAGGCTTGTATCTCATTGCTTAGTGTTGTTTGGTGGAGTATCAGGATAACTTTTATGGTTTAGTTCAACCCATAGTTGGGGTGTTGTCTCACTCAGTTTTAACCTGTGTATTCGTATCAACGTGATATAAATAATTGTATGACTTGAAAACTCATCAAGAATGCCTTGAAAAACATGAAAATGGACCGCAAGGATCCTGAGAGGCAAATTATGATCAATAATCATTAAATTTACCATATTTTGATTCATCAATTATATTATTGGAGGTCTCCTTTCGTTTTGACTATGTTATTTTCATGATTATTGCTTTAGTTTCTTATTATTATTCGACTTTGATGCCTATTTCCAGTTTAATCATGAGTCCAACCATATTGATTCAGGAAAGGCGTTGCCATGTTGGTCTTATGTCTTTTGGCAGTTGACTTGAGCCTATTTACAGAAACTGATAAAAGAGAGTGACATTTGCTAACTGTTTGCAGACTGTAATAAGTAGTATCGTTCTGATAAGTGAGGCAGTGCATATAAAAGCAATGAAAATTTTCTTTTCATCACAACTTTTTCATATGTAAAATCATTTTTCTCACTAGTATGAAACATCCTTTTTCCGAAAAAATCCAATGGCCCTTAAGAAACATGAAGAATAATTTAAATTGGCTAGTAAACATGGTAGTTGTACTTGGTTTGTATTTGGAAATCACCAAACATGACCTGATTTTATTCCAGAATTATGATTCTTTTTTTGTGAGAAGGAAATTAGAAAAGGACAATAGACAAAGAAAACAGAAAAGACTAGCATTACAGCTCAGCTAGTCAGGTGAGAACTGTCGCCCCAATCTGCTGCAAGGATATCCTCCATCTCAGGAGGCGGTCTCGAAATAAGCGTCTCCAATTCCCTTTGTTCGCGATTACCTAGTTTAGCAAACCAATCAGCCGCAACATTTTCTTCTCGATGCACATGATAGAGCTCTAAGGTCCTGAATCCGTTCATTAGCTCTCTGATGTCCAATATGACTGCCCACTTGGGATGATAACAATTACTGTTCTCATTAATTAATCGCACCATGTCCAAGGAGTCTAACTCCACCATCGCCTTCATGTACCCAAAAGCTTTAAGTAAGGAAATATCATCCTGAATTGCCAATAACTCATCTTGGAGAATATCTTGCGATCCTGCCCATGTGTAGAAACCCGCCACCCAAAGGTTGTGTTCATCTCGAATAAGACCACCATACGCTCTAAACTAGTGTTGGGGATATGACTCCCGTCTACATTGAGTTTTACCCACCCCTCTCCTGGTTTCTGCCATTTGATGATCCTTGGAGCTTGAGCACTCTCCCTGGAACGGATCGGGGTGGCTTGTAGCTCTCTTTCTAGTCTTTGACACTAGCTGTTAGATCGCTACTCTAGGCCAAGTTGGATCTCCATGAACGACTCTATTTCTTTGCTTCCAAATATGCCAACATATCGTCACAAACCAATGCCTCCAATCCATGTCCATAACACTTTTGGTGCCAACTTCTATGAGGTTAACTGTAGCCAATCGATAATGTTCCGATCAAAGAAATTATCAAAATTGTCTGGCACAATATCAAGCCAGATTTCTCTGCTTTGGTTGCAGTCCCTTATAGCATGAACAATTGTTTCTGTCTCTCCCTCGCTTGTTGTGCAGGCTGGTACCCTCAATGAGAACATGTCTGCGAGCTAACATTTCTATAGTGGGAAGGCTGTTGTGGAGCCGAAGCCAAGACATCCACAGTATACGTTGTGGGATCTTTAAATTTCAAATTCGCTTCCACCACGGGTCCTCAGGCTCATGGGAGTGCTTCTGGAAATAGGTCCACCAATAAGCGGATTTAACTTCATAGGAACCATTCTTCGAACTTGCCCAAACCCTCATATCGACCACTGTTCACTGGTTGCGAAGTGGAATTCTAAGAATCTCTTCCCTGATTTCTAGCGTGAAAAGGTTGAGGGATGACACCTCCCATTGGCCATTGATGAACGTTGTAATGCGTGCAATCAAATAACTGTCAAGCACAGAGCAGGACAGATCGTATCCCACGGGCCTCTTCTACTTGCTTACTCAAATATGTTGACAATTTTTATTTAGGAAAGAGCAACTTGTGCGTGGTGTGAGTTCCACGACTTCTATACTAAAATGCAAGGTAAATTGAAATGAAATTTAAATGCAGAATGATTGGTTGTTTGACTTAGACAAACGACATGCAAGCTTAGACTTTGAATCCCCCTTAGATCACCAGAGCACTAGCAATCAACAGACCAGCGATTTTTTATTCTAGTTCATTCAGTTCACAGACACCACCATAACTCCTGACCCTTAGGTTTAAGACTGGTGAACGTTCGCTCTATCCGATCTAGCTACCAAGATTAATTAGTCGCTCAGGTACGGTCGCCTCTTACGACGACTAAACTAACTGGTGGAATTACTAACGATTAATGAGTTACTCTTGCAATGGATTAACCCTAACTGGTTCCTACGAAAGGCACACTCCAATGAATAGGTTAATTGCTTGATTTGGTGTTTTAAAGTGAGGCGAACATTCGCTACTATCCTCAACTTAACAAGAATCTAATCTAGGTGGCCAAACCAGACAAGAAACACAGAGAACAAAGAACAAATCAAACATGAAAGAGAAACTGAATGAATTTCGAATCTAATGACCGCCGATCCGTGACCACTTTAAAGCCCTGGGTCACTTAGGGTTCATCTAATCTAAGCTCTACGAGTTTAGCTACTCATATTCAATACAGGAGAATCAAAGACGAACAAGAAATACATCTCAGGTAGGAAAGACAGAGAAGAACTGTAAAACCTAATTTCTACGAATCCTTGAAGCTTCAATCTGCTGGATCTTCAACTCCTAGCACTGGTTCTCCGAGATGGAAGGATGGCATCACGATCCTTTCCTGGCTCCTCGAACTCTTTTCACTCTTTCTCTCTCTGGTCTAAGTCTTCGAATTTTCGTCCAAAGTGTAAGTTATGAGATCTCTCTTTTCAGCTGGCGATTTTTCCTTTTATACCCGTCCGCGTTTTGGCTCGAAATCAACCAACTTTTCGCCAAAAAGTGAGGGAGTTTTTGACGACAAATCCCTTTAAAAACTTGGCTTGCTCCGTCTGTTTCTTCTGTTCGAGATTACTTGGAGTTTGCGGCGAAAACTTGTGGAGTTTTCGCTGAAAACTCCTTCTTGTAATGGTTTGCTGATCTCTTCTTGAGTTTTCGGCAAAAACCAATGTCTTTTCGCTGAAAACTGCTGTGTAATTCGGGCAGGGGATGTGTTGGCATTAATTGACTCCTTGGTTAATTCTGGTGTGGTTCCTTAAGGTTCCAATGCCTTAAACACGTCATTGGTTACATAATTTGACGGTAAAAACCTGTGCTATCATGGAAACACTAGAAAACCATGACCCGAAAAGGGCCAAGGTAACACAAATGGCACGAGATAGAGTAGTAGAGAGAATATTCGATGTTCTACCCTAAAAACCATATCTTAAGCCAAGAAATGTCGCTTAAATGAGGCTGATAATCACGTCAAATCGAGTGTCATCAAAATACCCCACACTTAAGCTTTTGCTTGTCCTCAAGCAACTGAATAGAATACGTTCAAGTTCACAAATGATGAGATTGATTAAATTGAATTTCAAGCATTCATAATGAATTATTAGACAGATAATACCTAGAACAAGCAACCTAACATGCATACTGATCAGCTAAACAACTTGGTCTCACTAAAAAAACTGCACACGACAAGAAGTAGTAACCAATCGTGCACGAACTTGACCTGACCGACCAGACTCCTCACACAGGAAATATTTAGTATAAGGGAAACTCTCACTCTCTGTGTTTAAGGACGTGTTTCTGCTCTCAATCATTTTCTGTTACTGAATTCTGTCATAAGTTTGCAATTCGACCACATCTCCACCACTGTGACAACACGAGGAACTAGTCAAGAAGGACTTCCCTGCTAGGACTGTAATGAATTCTACACTACAAGGGTTTATAATGAGATGGATGAAGGGGATGAATGATGATGGCTTTGGTGCGGTGCAGCTTTCGACTAACTTCCCTCGAATCTTGCCTATGGCTTCCTACCGTCTAACCAGACACGGGTGGAATAGTGTACGCTCGTCCTATGATACCATCAAGCAACATAGCACTTTGTTTTCTTTACATACATTTTTTCTGATTTTTCTTTTGACTTCGTTCTTCCATATGTAGGGAGAAGAACGTTATTGAACTAAAAACTTGAAACTTTTGAACTTTTCTGAAATCTTTTCTCTATATATTTTCGAATTTCGCTTCTTTTCTTCTTTTCTATTTTTTTCTTTTGTGCTGATCCTTTCTTTTAGTTGCTAGAGGGGTTTACACGTCTGGACATAATAGCTAAGACCACCTGTTTAATGGCTATAGGCAGGTTACCACAAACCGACTTCCAGTAGGTCAATCTAGAACTACAACCACAGGGGATCAACGGGGAATGAAAGAATGGGGGATGGCTGTAATGTATATCGAACCGAAAGAAACAGGCCAAGCTCAAGGGTTTAAACCTAATGGATTTATCGTTAGGTAGGCTATCTGGCTTAGTAGCTGAATCTAGGTGCCCCTATTATTCTAGAACTCGTGTCATCGTGTGGTCTTGAGTAGGTCTCATGCAAATTCTAACTCATTCACGCAAACAGAAAACGACTCAATAATGAATTTAAATTGCAAGTTACGTGGAATGGATCAAAACCTCACAGTTGGTTTGCTAGTCGAATTCGGTCATTTTCATGCAATCAAGGTGAGAAACTGCAAGTGTGATTTTTAAAATCCGTTCTGACCAGGCAATTCAACATCAAAGTACACACATTGGTTCTCAGGTTCTAGGTTAAGCAGTCTAAGCATCAATATGACAGATTGAAAAACAACTTAACGTCAAACATCAAGAACTGAGCAATTCTAAAGCTAGAGGAATCGGTCAAGGCACCACGAAACACAAAGAAAGGGCAATCAAGATCATGCATGGTTCTCTAACATCCTACCCCACACTTAGACTGTTCTGTGTCCTCACAGGACGAAAAAGAGATAGAGAGGAACGAGGAACCTGGAAAGGGGGTGTAGTGGACGGTTTCGGAGAGCGCTCCACGGAGCGGAGGAGAGTAGCTACCAAAAGACACCAACAAAACAAAAACAAATAAAAGATCAAAAAGAAACTGGGACAAGTGTCCCGGAACCACACATAAAAAAGATGGATCGAAATCCGAAAAGAAGAAAGAAAAATAAAGGGAAAGGATAGAAACAACCTGATCACTGTTCCGCAGGTGGGGGTGGAGGTGGAGTCGGGAGAGGATAAACGCCAAGTCGCTGCTCAAGCTGCTGTCGCCATGCGAGCTCGTCCCTATGTCTAGCTTCCTGGTTGGTCATGAACTGTTGTAGGACAGCCCATCACGCATTCAGCTCCTCTTCGTGCTCTACTCGGTTCTTCGTTCTACCATTGAAGTGAACCGTAAGAGTAGTTGAGCTGCCATTGCTCAATGCGCGCCAGCCTCTCGTTAATCTCGACAGGCATTTGTGGCTGAGGCAAAGGAGGCAACTCCAGAAGGGAGGCGGGGGCCTCAGGAGTGGCAACTGGTGGTGGGGGCTTCTTCTTTGGGCGGCGTTGCACCATCCTATAATCGCCGACACTGCCCGAAAGGTCGAGGCCCCGAGCTATGGCGAGCTCAGCTCGACTTGCTCAATCTGGACGCGAGGAATATCAGGGCCCCATTTGTCGCTGATCCCGAGGTTGCTGATCAAACAGGAAATAAAGGGGCCGCCAGCAAGTTTGGAGGGGAGTTTCTTGGTGGTCATGCGCTTGTGGAAGAACCTCCCAAGCCACCATCCAGGGTGAAGACGTTCCTCCTCTTCTATAGCACGAAACAGCACGAGTTCCTCCAGGGAGACATGGTGACGGCCCGCCTTGTGCTATAACACAAAGATTGCGTCCAAACACAATGAAGTAATTTAAAGAGAGGATGCACAATGTCACCTACCGTGGGGTTGATGATAGGCTTGACCTCGGGTTGACTGGCGACGAACTTCCATATCGCAGGGTAAGGTTCACGCGCGATAGAGTAGCCGTTTGAGAACCCAAGGGAGGCGTCCTGGACGATGGCAAGAGGGTCCAGCAGGTGGGCGAACTCGTCGAGGGTCTTCTCGTACTTGACTCCCCCGAGATGGAAGCGGACACTTGAGGAGGCGATGGGGCTTCCGAGTTGTCCACTCAAATGAACTCCAGAACTCCTGGAGGGCAACCAGGGTGTAGGGGAAGCCGAAAGTGGACAAAGAACGCAGGGCGGTTTGTTCAAGGATGTGGTCGGTGAGTGCCAAGCCGAGTCGTGCTTCTTGAGACTATCCAAGGAGAGAACTGCCACCTTCGCCGAAGGAATGTCTTTAATTTTCTCATATACCTCCAGTTGGTGCGGCTCAAGGGCAGCGATAAATGGATGCAGAGCCCCAGTAGCCTGTGGAACCAAGGTTGCAGCAACCGGTACCACGGCAGATGGCGTGGGTGGCCGGGAGGATTGAGCCTTTCCCTGGCGAGCCTTGGATCGGTGCTCTCTATCTGCACTTATGGTCTTGAAGCGCTTCAGATTCCTGGAATACACAACTCAGGGCAGACCAGAATTAGATGACAAGAATCCTACCCCACACTTAGTTTGAAACCACGATTCAGAGAAGAACGACGCGGGCAAGTGGGGGTAAGCAAACAAGCCGATGTACCACAATTTCAAAGCATATCAGAAAAGAAACGGCCAGCATGCAGGGTAAAAACGGCATTCAATCACCAAGTATGAGAAATGAGCAGTTCGACAAATGCAAAGCACAAGACAATTCATCGGCACAATATCATAGAAATCCATTCACGAGGGCAAAATAGATCAAAGGGATTCCAAAATTTTAGCCAGATTACACCGAAACAGCAAACACGTAATTCGAGGAAAATTGAAAAGTCAACCAAAGTCAACCATGCTGAAAACCGAAAGTCAATACGCCAAAAGATTCAAAATCAAGGGATGAACAACTAATCGTGAAGACATGACTCGAGAAGACGATTGGAAATCCGGGAAATCGACAAAAACTTGAAAACTCGTTTCGGGTAGAACCAGAGCTATAGAGCTCCGATTCTAGAGCTCTAGGCTGAAAACAACCAAGGAAGAGGAGGGAGGGGCGGCGGCAGCTCGGTCGGCGGTGGCGAGCGGGATGGCGAACAGGGAGAGCAAGACGGCGACTAAAATATGTTTTGGGGGGGGGTTTCATGAAAAATAAGGCTGACGCAGGATTTATATCAGTAGAAAAAGCTTAAATTTTTCGGCGAAAAAGTGGGGATTTTTTGGCGAAAAATCCTTTACAAATCAAAACGACGGCCATTTAAAATAGGTCATTTTTGCCGCGATGTCGGATTTCTCGGCGCGAACTCAGCGAAAACGAGGAACAAGAAGATCAGGAGGTTTGAAAACCAAAGTTTTTGGCAAAAACTCGTTTGAAAAACGGACGCTGACAGTTTTTTTTTCAAAAGGGATTTAAAAGAAAACGACTCAAAATGAAAACAAACTGACTCCAGCCGTGGGTTGCCTCCCACGAAGCGCTCTTGTTTAACGTCCGTGAGCTGGGTCTGACGCAAAGTAGTGTACATCGATGAGAGAAACAGCTAATCCTTGCAGATATCTCTTGAGCCTATGACCGGTGACCATAAATGATTCTTGATCGTGGCCTTTAATTAGGACGCTGCCCAAGGATGTCTGCCGCACCACGGTATAGGGGCCGGACCATCGGAATTTTAGTTTACCCGGAAAGAGCTTCAACCGAGAGTTATATAAGAAAACTTCATCTTCGGGGTAGAATTGCTTGATTGTTTTCAATTGGGAGTCATGAATTCTCTTGGTGCGTTCCTTATAAAGCTTTGTGCTCTCGTACGCGTGGAGACGGTGTTCTTCAAGCTCAGCGATCTGGTCGTGGCGCTTATTACCTGCTACTGCATAACTCATATTCAACTCTTTAGTAGCCCAAAACGCCTTGTGCTCCAAGCTCAACTGGCAAATGACATGCCTAGCCATAGACCAACTGATACGGCGAGGGTACCGATGGGAGTCTTGTAGGCAGTTCGATAAGCCCATAAGGCATCATTGAGCTTAGACGACCAGTCCTTGCGGGACCGGCCAACTGTCCTATCAAGAATCCGCTTGAGCTCACGGTTCGTCACTTCTGCTTGACCACTAGCTTGAGGATGGTAAGCTGTGGACATTCGGTGGGTGACGCCGAAGCGTTTGCACACCCGATCAAAATATCTGATGACACTTGAATTGACGTGATTATCAACCTCGTTTAAGCGACATTTGAGACATGATTTTTATGGTAGAATAGCGAATATTTACTCAACCGCCCTATCTCGTGCCACTTGTGTTACTTTGGCCCGTTTCGGGTCTATTTGATGGTTTTCTAGTGTTTTCATGTTAGCACAGGTTTTTGCCATCAAATACAGTAGCCAAAGATGTGTCTAAGGCATTGGAACCCCGAAGAATTGCACCAGAATCAACCAGAGAAGTCAATCAAGTCAACGAAAACCCTGCCCCAATTTACACTTAAGTTTTCGGCGAAAAACCCTTAAGAGTTTTTGTCGAAAACTCCAGAGGAAATCGTCTGATCTTCACAAGAGGAAGTTTTCGGCGAAAACCCCTAGTTCTCGGAGAAAACTCCTAGTCCGAAAATCACAGGAGACTACCGTCGAAAGACAACCATTTTACAAGTAAGTTTTCGCCGAAAACTTCACAAGTTTTTTGGCAAAAATTCCAGGCAAATCCGGCAGAAATCAGTTAGGTTTAAATACTAAAACCGACGGCTGATTTTGACATCTCATAACTGACACTTTGGACGAAAATTCCAAGAGGGAGACTAGAGAGAGGAAGAGTGAAAGGAGTTCGAGGAGCCAGGGAAGGATAGTGACGCCATCCTTCCACCTCGGAAAACCAGTGCTAGGAGTTGAAGATCCAGCAGATTGAAGCTTCAGGGATTTGTCAAAATTAGGTTTTGCAGTTCTTCTCTGTCTTTCCTACCTGAGATGTATTCTTTGTTCGTCTTCGATTCTTCTGTATTGAATATGAGTAGCTAAACTTGTAGAGCTTAGATTAAATGAACCCTAAGTGATCCAGGGCTTTAAAGCTGTCACGGATCGGCGGTGATTAGATTCAAAATTCATTCAGTTTCTCCTTCATGTTTGATTTTTTCTTTATTCTCTGTGTTTCTTGTCTGGTTTGGCCACCTAGATTAGATTCTTATTAAGCTAAGGAAAGAAGCGAACGCTCGCCTTACTTTAAAACACCAAATCGAACAATTAACCTATTCATTGGAGTGTGCCTTTCGTAGGAACCAGTTAGGGTTAATCCTCTGCAAGAGTGAAGCATAAATCGTTAGTAATTGCACCAGTTAATTAAGCCGTTGCGAGAGGCGACCGTACCCGGGCGACTAATTAATCTTGGCAGCTAGATCGGATAGAACGAATGTTCGCCAGTCTTAAACCTAAGGGTCAGAAGTTATGGTGGTGTTTGTAAACTGAATGAATTAGAATCGAAAATCGCTGGTCTGTTGGCTGTTGTTGCTCTGGTGATCTAAGGGGGATTCGAAGTCTAAGCTTGCCTGTCGTCAATCAATCAATCAATCAATTATTTCTGCATTTAATTTTCATTTCATTTCACCTGGCATTTTAGTTTAGAAGTCGTGGAACCCACACCACGCACTACGTGTTCAACCTTGAGTAATAACTGTCAAGCACAGAGCAGGACAGATCGTATCCCACGGGCCTCTTCTACTTGCTTACTCAAATATGTTGGCAATTTTTATTCAGGAAAGAGCAACATGTGCGTGGTGTGAGTTCCACTACTTTTATACTAAAATGCAAGGTAAGTTGAAATGAAATTTAAATGCAGAATGATTGGTTGTTCGACTTAGACAAACGACAGGCAAGCTTAGACTTTGAATCCCCCTTAGATCACCATAGCACTAGCAATCAACACACCAGCAATTTTTTATTCTAGTTCATTCAGTTCACAGACACCACCATAACTCCTGACCCTTAGGTTTAAGACTGTCGAACGTTCGCTCAATCCGATCTAGCTACCAAGATTAATTAGTCGCCCGGGTATGGTCGCCTCTTGCGACGACTAAACTAACTGGTGGAATTACTAACGATTAATGAGTTACTCTTGTAATGGATTAACCCTAACTGGTTCCTACGAAAGGCACACTCCAATGAATAGGTTAATTGCTTGATTTGGTGTTTTAAAGTGAGGTGAACATTCGCTACTATCCTCAACTTAACAAGAATCTAATCTAGGTGGCCAAACCAGACAAGAAACACAGAGAACAAAGAACAAATCAAACATGAAAGAGAAACTGAATGAATTTTGAATCTAGTCACCGCCAATCCGTGACCGCTTTAAAGCCCTGGGTCACTTAGGGTTCATCTAATCTAAGATCTACGAGTTTAGCTACTCATATTCAATACGGGAGAATCAAAGATGAACAAGAAATACATCTCAGGTAGGAAAGACAGAGAAGAACTGTAAAACCTAATTTCGACGAATCCTTGAAGCTTTCAATCTGCTGGATCTTCAACTCCTAGCACTGGTTCTCCGAGATGGAAGGATGGCGTCACGATCCTTTCCTGGCTCCTCGAACTCTTTTCACTCTTTCTCTCTCTGGTCTAAGTCTTTGAATTTTCGTCCAAAGTGTAAGTTATGAGATCTCTATTTTCAGCCGGCGATTTTTCCTTTTATACTCGTCCGTGTTTTTGCTGGAAATCAGCCAACTTTTCGCTGAAAAGTGAGGGAGTTTTTGGCGAAAAATCCCTTTAAAAACTTGACTTGCTCCGTCTGTTTCTTCTGTTCGAGATTACTTGGAGTTTGCGGTGAAAACTTGTGGAGTTTTCGCCGAAAACTCCTTCTTGTAATGGTTTGCTGATCTCTTCTTGAGTAATGGTCTATTTCTTCTTGTTTCAACCGGGATATTCTCAAATGTACCCTTGAGTGGTGCTTCACCCACCCATATGTCATGCCATAAAGAGATGTGAGAGCCATTACCCACTCGCCAAATAAGATTTGGGGAGATGGCATGATAGGCTTTACATATTCCTTTCCAGATAGTGGATTGATGATGAACTAGTCATAGAGAAGTTGCCATACTTCTGCTTTCCTACTTCCTTCCAAAGTGAGTTCCTGATGTGAACGTCGGCTGTCCGAAACTCGATCACCTCTTGATGTAAACCTTGGCTAAAGTCGCTCCGAGACCCGATCACCTTCTTTTGATAGCAAGCTCTTCAGAAAAACCTATGAAACCTTGGCGGATGCGTACTAAGATCCACTAGCACACGTAGTCTAGGAACCTTAGTTTCTAGTCGAGGGCGCCAGGACAGAAGGGTGTGACTTCTATGATAAGCCTAACCTAAGCAATGCAACAACTCGCACAGACTTGAGGAATGAACAAAAGTTCTATATTTTATTTAATCAAAGGGGTTTTTCCTTACAAAGAGCACCGGTGGTCCTTAGTTATACTAGAGGATCCGTGAACAGGCTCACAGCTTCCTATTTAGAATAGAACTCAGAAAATAATTAAAAAAAAGAACTAGAGTTCTATTTAGAGAACTAAAAGGACTTAAGAATTCCTAATTAATCGTTCAACTAAAAAGAAATCTGAGATAAACAACTAAAAAGAAATCCGAGATAAACAACTAAAAAGAAATCTGAGATAAACAACTAAAAAGGAAAAATATAAAGAAAACGTGTGGAAACCCTAATCCGGCAAAATCGGCGAGCAAAAACCCTAATCCGTGTCCGCATCGAATTAGTTAACCGGATGGGGGGACAACCCAACCTGTAGATTCAAAGAACAATCGGTTGGTAATCCGAAAAAGTATGTGGCAAGTGGCAAACAACCGCCTCTGGGAAGGCTAGCCGCCGTTCAATATTTGTGATCTCCCTGTCCAACCTTTATTGAAGCGGAAAGAAGCGAGAATCATTTCTGAACCAAGTAAACTCAGGACCTTGGAAATCTAGATCCAATAAACTACACTCCAACATGCGATCCGCTAGTTTGCAGGCAGACGAGTTCCAATTGCTTGAGCCTCCCCTTCGCTCTGAGGGAAGAGCGATTTCGTTAAAATCACCGAGAAGAGCCCATAGAGTAGAAATATGAGTAGAAAAAAATGTCCATTTACACTCTACAAGGGCTTGCGTAGCAAGCTGATAAAACCCAATATGGTGAGCGAGGACCAGAAATGAGAAGGTGGAAAACTTGAGGGGATGAGGTAAGAAGGGTAGCCGTCAAGGACCCATATACCACCACTTCGGTCTTCCGTTTCAACATTACTAATTTATCAAAGGGAAGGTTGCGTACAACTTTAAGTGCGCGCTCCGGATTCACTTTAGTTTCTACCAGAATAGCCCTATTAATGTCATTCCCACGAAAAAATATCACAAAAAGCTTTGCATGCCTCCTCGTTCACTACAAGAAAATTACCTCCTAACATCGAAAGTCTAACAGCGGACAGGAATTCACTGTTAGATTATACTGCCTAACAGCGGATATTTAAAAATCGCGCTGTTAAAATGAAAATTGGGCAGGCGCCAAAAAATCCCGCCTTGGCGGGAATGTGAAATTTTGGAGGGATACCTAACAGCGGATATTATCCGCTGTTAGCATGTCCGCCGTTAAGGATTGATGATGTGGCAATCTGTGTGCCCACCCCCAGCCAATCCGTGTGTTTTGTAATTTTATTTACTTATTATATTTTATTTTCCGTTTTTTTTGCCTAATTATGCAGGAAACCTAATTGGAGGGAGGGAGAAGAAGAAGAAAAAAGAAGGAGGAGAAGAAGAAGAAGGGAGAAGGAAGGAAGGAGAATGAGAAAGAAGGGAGAAGGAAGGAGAAGGAGAAAAAGAAGAAGGAAGGAAGAAGAACAGAGAAGGAAGAAGAACAAGAAGACGAAGAAGGAAGAAGAAGAAGAAGGAAGGAAGGAAGGAAGGAAAGAAGAAGAACGACGAAGGAAGAAGAAGAAGAAGAATGGCAGAAGGAAAAAGAAGAAGAAGAACAGCATGAGGAAGCAGAAGAATGGTAGAAGATAAAAAGGAAAAGGAAGAAGAAGAAGAAGAAGAAGATTAATCAAGATCTGGAATAGAGAAAGAAGAAGAAGAAGGAGAAAGGAGAAGGACAAGAAGAAAGAAGGAAGGAGAGGAAGAAGAAGAATGAAGCAGAAAGAAGAAGAAGAAGAGGAAGATCGGCAGAAAACCTGCTCCGGCGAGCAGGTTTCTGCAATTTTTTTTAATCCTGATCGGAACTCTAACAGCGGATAACATCCGCTGTTATAATTGTAATCCGTTGTTACAGTTAACAGCGGATATGGAGATATCCGCTGTTAGGTTTAACAGCGGACGCGTATCCTCTGTTAGATATCCTTACGTTAGTCAACCTAACAGCGGATACGTATCCGCCGTTAGGATTGCTAACAGCGGCCTATCCGCTGTTAGACTAAATAAAAATCCGCTGTTAAACCTCTTTTTTCTTGTAGTGGTTGCGCACCACGTATATTCCAAGCAAGGATATTCATTGAGATAGTAATGCAAGGGAGAATGTGTCAAAGTTGACGACAAGGTGGACTATGACTTCTGTTGTTTAGTCTTCTTGCCTCTAGCTACCTTCCAGCCCCTGATTTTCCCTCCCCTTACCATTCACGATTCTAGGAGGGGTTCACGGTCTAGCCGAGACCAATTTTTCGGGGGCGCTCTGAGATTTTCCTCGTTTGTCCGATGATTTCATCAACGCCTTATCAATCAAACTCATAGCCTTATTGGAGGATACGCTTGGACTTGAATCCATGTTGGTATCAGTATCCAAAGATTAGAATCTTCAAGGATTGATGGAATCTAAAGCTTTTCTTGGGCATGACTTCTTGCAGCGTCGGTTGTTCAGGCAGAAGTTCGTGCCAAGTTGTTCTTTAAATTTTCTTTCAGATTGTCTTCCCTACCTCCCGTGGTAGTATCCAAATTAAAGTTTGACTTCAAAGGCACCTTCATGTGGTTTTCCTTATTTCCCAGATCCATGTCTATGACAGCAACTGGCTCCTCCTCTTGGTCTACAACAAGTGAGGGGCTCGAGGTGATATTTGGGGCCTGATCCCACTAAGGAGTTGATTCCTTTTCAGTTTCCAAAGACCTCACATTAGCTTGCGAATCAGGTTCTTAGTTTCCTCCAAGGGGATGAACCGGTTGTTGGTCCTTCTCACTTTTCTTTGGTCGAGTGTCTTTGATTACCTGTCTTTCCATGTCCTCTTTCTTTGGTAGATGTTGTAGGTTTCATTGCCATCCAGTCCCCAAAGCTAGAAATGTGGCCTTCGCTTCCACCCTCACAAGGAGCGGAAGAACTAGTAGTAGGATTTGAAGCATGTTGACTGCCTTGCTGCATTAAGTTAGGGTCAGTAGACGCTCTAAAGCAAGACCTCATGTCGTGGCCCGCAAGGCAGCAATTAAGGCAGATAAGCGAGATCCCTTCGTACTCCACCTTTACCCAATTATTGTAACACCCGCACCAAATCACCCGAGTTGAACCGGTGGTTAGACTAGGAACCAGGGTTACGGTTTGACTCAAACATTAAGAAACCAATAAAATATTATTTAAACTCAATAAATTCATAAAAAGCAAAAGCAAACGGAAGCTTCTATGATTTCAAAATCAAATCATATTTACATTTTAAAATCACAAACAATTCCCATCATAAATTAGTCTAAAATCCCCAAAACGTCAACTGAAATGAAAATAAATAAAAGACAGCCTCGTCCTCGGTCACCGCCCTTCAGTCGTCTAGCTCAACACCAAGCTTCACTGCCAATACCCCACAACTGGTGCTTCAAGCTCGGTGATGTGATACTATTACATGTATTTTGAGCCTACGATTGACCTAAGAAATTCCCGTATTTTATCTCGTTGTGCCATGGTTTGTATGCTTTTAAAGTCGTTTTACACAATTTGCACTTTTGTTGCTCGGGGGTCACTTGTGGACTAATTTTATGTCTATTGGAGTTTTGTTTGTGTATTTTTCAGGCTATGGCATGATAGTACAGATGAAAAGGAGTCCATAGGATCAAACGGGAGCTTAATCAGAGTTCAGATGAGGGAGATAGGGCCATCGCAAGTTTGAGATTTCTGCACCCAGCACATGGCTTCTCGGCGAAAAGTTATACATTCTCGCCGAGAATGCATTCAAAATTTAATGCCAATTCTCATCATCAATTGTGCTGAAGATTATGAAGAAGTTCTCGGCGAGAACTTCAATATTCTCACCATGAACTTGGCTCTTTTCCGGCGTAGAGTTGGAGAATCCTTTTATAAGCAGTCGCTACCCCCACCCCCACCCCCCCCCCCCAACCCCAATTGGGGGAGAATCACTTCTTTTTCATCACCTACGACCCAAGAACACCCCACTTCATCTCTCACACCTTTGGAACCCTAGGAAGCCATTTGAAGACCCAAATTGGAGCAATTGGAGCTAAGGATTGAAGCCTCTCACCTTGGATTGGTATCTTGAAGTGTAAGAGTGAAGATTCCTCCATGGATGCTATGGTGATCTCTCCTTTTCCATTTCAAATCTTCTCCATGGTTGTGCTAGGATAAGCTTTAGGGTTTAACTTAGTTGGGTGATGATTCATGCTAGGATAGATGGGTGATTGTATGGGTTGAGTCCTCCATAATCAATGTTGTAAGAGATTGGTTCATAAACCTTGTGCTTGTATGCCATGATGAGCTTGATTGGTATTTTATGGTACATTCTTATATCATTCAATGTATGAAAGTGATTGGATGATGTTGATTTAAGGTTTAAGGATTGTAATTGATGATTTGAGAGATTGAATCTCTTTTTTGCAACCTTTTTCCACTTGGTTTTCTTGTTGGCATTTTCACAAACACTTGGTAGAGTTCTTGCTCAATTAGAGGTTGGACGACCTTGTGTTTGTTATTCTAGTGTCCTATGATTGATAAGAAAGTATCTTGCATCATTGCCTTGTGTTAAGAGATGTTAATTAGGAGATTAGGTGTTTGAGCATTCCATTGAACTTGATTTAGGCACTCTATTCCTTTGGTTCTATTGCGAGAGCATAGTTCTTGTGGTTTAGGAGTAGCGAATCAATCTTGCAAGAGCTTATTGGTTCTACCTAAGTGTTATGCATGGCCAATTGAATACACATTGATCCTTGTGACTCAACTTGACTTTCATTTCTCTTGAGCATGAAGAAATCCCCATTAACTTAACCTCCACTTCTCTTGTTTGAACTTCATTCTTCCTGGCTTAGTTATTGTCCTACTTGTTTAGTTTTTTTATGCATTTGAATCACTTTATCAAACCAAAACTCTTTCTACATGTCTAGACCGTCTACAAAGTGTGTGAGTATTAGTTTTTGAGAGAGCCTCAAGGAATACGACCTTGAGTGTGTTAGTAATCGTACCTTCTAGGTTGGTTATTGGCACGTCACTCGACAATTACTTCTAACTAAAAAGAGAGACTAGGGGGAATCAATTTCCTAATGAAACTGAGTGAACCCACTGGGCTTATCTATGCGCTATCCTAATCCAAAGGAGCGGTCTCAAACTCCACACAAATCATCGACAGTGGAACCAAACCCGACCTTAACCTGATTTTAATTTCCTACAGCAGTTTAGGTGATCACATAGGTTCAGTTCATCATTCACATCCACAATAGATAGCAACACCATTAACAAATTAATTCAACATCCAACAACAGAGCATGATTTACAGAACATTTCACGATCACCATCAATGCACACACATTCACGTACACAAATCACAATCATTGATCTAGGTAAGTTATTAGGCGCCAAAGAGTTATCCACACCACCACTACCGGCCACCACATCAATCTGACGCATCCTTTAAGGATCCTTCCTGAAGGAGAATACATTCTGGCGCATCCACGTAGGATCCTACCACGAAGGAGAACAACAACCAACCTTGGTAACCCGTCCAGTTCTACATTCATATATAGTTCACAATCCGTACATTCTATCACAAGCATTCTGACCACATTATCTAGACATCTCATCCATCTCATCGTGTCAGAACTCCACATTCCGGCATATTTCACAACTCATCAACACATTCACACAATAGGGTAATCAGCTACGTCACCTGATGAGCCCAACCAACCCTGGACACGACCTGAGCCCCCTTTCACCCGAAGCCAAACCAAAGCCTTCCGAGATAAACTTAACATCTACATAGAGACTTGGAGTAAAGAAGGTCACGAAGAGGATGCCGATTGATTTGTCAAAGAGGGCTACACCCTCCTGGAAATTCAAGGAGACACCAGGCCGCACCTGGAGCATGACCCAAGACCGATCGCTAAAGCCACGGGCCAAGGCCCAGCCAAGACCAGAGCCTCCGGCCAAGCCCAGCCGGCGCCCGACCGAGCAAGCCCACCGGGCCGCCACCAAAGCCCAACCGGCCCAAGTAGCCGATCACGGCCGAATTAGGGTTTTTGACCTAATTAGGTCTTTTATTCAACATTAAAGACTTCAGTTATTATTTTATGTTTTCTTCCTTTTTAGTCGGATTGTTTAGGCGTGATAGGACCCTAATTAGAATTAGGAGTCTTTATTTTATTCTTATTTAGGAAGTAGTCTTTAGGGAGGAGAGCTTGTTCCCTCACCTATATAAGGAGGCCGCCGGCCACCCTTGTAAGACACAACCTTTGAATCAATAAACTTCTGTTAGAACATATGTTCTCTTCCCTTCAAGCCTTTGCTCGTTGTTGCATTGCTGAAGGATCGACTTACCGTCAGAAGCATCCATCTTCTGAAGTGGCATCATCGACTTGATACTTCTGGTTCCTAGCTCCTTTATAGCTAACGGGTCGAAGTCCTCTCTCCATCCCGAACGGTTTCCTCTCGTTGCCTTGAAGATCAACTTGCGGTATTTAAGGGTCGTCCGTCCACGGTTGCAGTGGTTCACATCATCACCGGCCACCCCCACCTACAAGTAGAGGGATAGCCATGTCATGAGTCCAAGGATTACCCATCTGTTCTTCTTTCATAGGACGACCCCATATTGGCAGGGCCATCCTCCTGCATTTACAACCGACAACAATACACGATATCATACAACTTACAAACAATCCCCAAATTCATCCTAGCTCTCATTTCTACATTAATTCAGTAATCAATCCATTTCATCCCAAATCTTCAATCACAACAACAATCAAATAATCAATTAGATTAACAATCACATAACAGTTTACCCCTTCTACTCTCTTCGTTTTCATGCAATCCCTAGGTTTCAACTAAGTCGAACTAAAACCCTCACGCTGTCCAATACTATCTAACAACGCTAAGCCCTCACCTTAGCCTAAAATCAGCCCCTGAATTCTGTCCTGAAATGTCCAACTTGTCATCCTGATTCCACCGGTCCTAACGGTTCGTCTATCGGTGCTCTAACGGAAGTGTTGTGGGCGAAACTCTGAAATACCACCACAAGCCCTGCCAAACAGACCCTTAATGACAAATTCTCAAACACTGCCCAGACTAACTGAAGTTACCAAGGGATCACTTAACTTTCTGAAGCTAAAAGAAGGGCCACTAGACTTCCTGGAATACCCGAAGGAGGTCACCGAATTTCTCCGAAGAGTGCATCCCACCCTTTCTTCTTCTCCGGTCATTCTTCTAACACCGACGGGCCTTAGCCACCACCGACCATGCTTGCCTTCTCTCGTCACGTTTAACCCAGAATTAGGAGCTTCTTCTTCTTCTCTCAAGCCGCCGTCGAATCCTCGTTTCTTCTTTCTCTCGAAAAATGTGCGTTCTCCAAGTAAATGGGAGTAGCCCCACTCTCTTCATTTTTCGTGCCACAGCCGCCACACTCTCTTTCTCTTCTCGATCTCTCGTTGCCTTGCTCTCTGCACCATCCCCCCAAGTGGGGACTGTCCTCCCCCCAAAGAAAACCCTTAGACCAACTGATCCCTCTCTTCCTTCCTCCTTGCCCACGTCGTTGAACGAGCCCAACAAGGCTCAAGCCTTTCTCCTTTCACACTTATTGAACTGAATGGGCTTCATCCCCTGGCCCAAGTGTCCACCCTTCCTCATTTCCTTCTCAAACCGATCAGGCCTTCGGCCCGCTGCCTTCCCTTAACCAACCCGAACTGGCCAGAAGCCCAATCCTTTCTCTCTCTTGTCGGGCCTCAAGCCCTTCTTTTCCTTCATTTCCCGCCAAGCACCCTACTTCCCTCCTTCCCGCCAAAATGGAAAGAATTCAGCCCACACTGCTGGGTAGAAATGAGTTATTTCGGTTGGTTAGGTTGGCTTGGTCCGATCACTTGGTTCGGGACCTCGACTTGATGGTTAACCGAAAACACCTTAACTTGAAAGGTTTGATTCTCATCGATTGGGGGAAAGTAAATTAGCGAATTAAATTATTTAATTCGAAATAAATTCTCCCAACCTTTAAACAACGGGGAACCAACCAAATTTCTGAATCAAACTGGTTAGTTAGAATCGGGATGTTACAACTCTCCACAACTTCAAAGGATTCCATCCTCGAAATTCAAAACTAGAATTGGGTCATTATCCAAATTTCATCGTTACAGGAATCAATCCTACTACTAGTTTTCAAAATCCCAAGACTCATTTTCCAATAGGTGAAACATTTGTAAATTTCATTCAAATCAATTCATAAATAAAAAATCCAACTTCTCGTTTAAAAAACAATACTCATGAAAGTCAAAATTACATCTTGGTTAAGAATATCAAATTGCTTTCAAGTCCTTAACACCAATGTTAAATGAGAACAAACACTAACGCTCAGAACAATAACACATTTAACAAATTGAAAACATAAAATCTCATGACTAATTATCTTAATTGTGAAAACGCTTGCAACTTCCTTTCAAATCAACCAAGAATTGAAAACACTAGTCTTCCATCTAAACTTAAATTATTCAAATAAAATTTCATCCCCGTTAAAATATCAAATTGTTAAAATGCTTTATGAATTCTCAACACGAGTTACTCAAAGAAAAACTAATGTACGAGCTCAACACCAAAATACATCAAAATCACAAAAAAAAATCTCATCCTTTAAAAGTTTAAATCCCAAAATACAGTTTTACTCTTCAAACCCTTTTAAAATCTCAACAATGAAAACGAAATCCAAAATTTTCTCAATAGATTAGAATTTCAATTAAAACGCACATTTGAAATCTACAATTAGTTAAAACCCAACCTTCATTCTTTTCAGACCAAATGACTTAAAGAATTTCAAAACATAATTCAAATCAAGATTTCCAAACCTTTCAAATTACTTTAACCACTTTTCTCCAAACAATTAAAGCCCCCTTAAACTTTTGAGAATTCAGAATTTCACTTTAAAATCTTAACCAAAATATCGAGATAGATTCTTGTAACTCTGCTCAATTCATCTCTTTGACCACTGCCAATTCACCAATTAAACATCCGACCAAAACCCAACCACAAGACAACATCCTACTTTCCACTACCAATTCAGTAGTCTCACTCCACAACTTCAAAGCTTCTCATACGTCGTATGCCCTCCATACCTTACTTTCAAAATCACTTAAGCAACTTTCCATCTAATTGCATTAACTTGCCAACTACAAAACTGTTCTTACTCGCTAACCCTTCCTTAAAAGGTTCAACACTTCTCACCCCAAGCTAAGTCCAAGACTTCACTATTCTTACATCACTCTAACCAACTGAAGGGATTCCACTGATCAGTGACTTCTTCCCTCTTTGCTTTCTTCGTGACTTAGGAGGACCGAGGACCAAAACACTTTCAGTTGATAAATTTTCAAATCGCTTTCTTTCTTAAAACTCACTTTCATTTCAAAACCCCAACCTAGTTAAAATCATTTGAAAGACCCCTAGAATGTCAGTACTGCAGTGGTGTTCTGGTCTTTACATTAGAGGGTAGCTAATCCTCTAACAGAATGAATAGTTCATGCAGCATAGACAAATCAAGCTCTGATACCATTTGTAACACCCGCCCCAAATCGCCCGTGTCGAACCTGTGGTTATACTAGGTATCGGGATTACGGTTTGACTCAAAACATTAAGAAACCAATAAAAAATTATTTAAACTCAATAAATGCATAAAAACAAAAGCAAACGGAAGCTTCCATAATTTCTAAACCAAATCCAATTTACATTTTAAAATCACAAACAATCATAAATTAATTTGAAATCCCCAAAACGTCAACTGAAATGAAAATAATAAAAGACAGCCTCGTCCTCGGTCACCGTCCCTCAGTCTTCTAGCTCAACTACAAGCTTCACTACCAACAACCCACAACTGGTACTTCAAGTTCGGCAACTGCTTCTAACTGAAAAGAAAGACTGTGACATTCTAGGCAAATCCCACATTGACAAAGCACGGGGGAGATCCATGGGCTATGTAGAATAGTTCAAACTTAACTAACATGACGCATTTTGTGGTGTAGTGGTGGGGGGTTTGATCTTGAGAGGAGGAGGTCATGGGTTTGAATCCACCAACACCCAAAAACAAATCCGTGAGGGTTAGCCCAAAGCGGACAATATCTTGTCAGAAAAGGTTGGGATGTTACAAGTGGTACCATAGCCTCTCCCCGTCCCTCTTGAACGATGGTGGGGAAAACCTCAACGAGGATGTTGAGTCCCTAAGGGGGGTGTATGTGACATCTGATGTGACTTTAATTAGTACATTTTAAGCTTATGAATGACCTTTGAAATGCCCGTGTTTATTCGTGAAATGACATGACTTATATGCTTTTATTGAAGTTTTGTGCAAAGTGTCATTTTGTTGTCCGGTTGCCACTTTGGAGCCAAATTAGTGGTCTATTGGAGTTGCCTCTGTGCATTTTCAGGTTATGGCATCAAAGTACGGATGACAAGGAGCGCATAGGAGCAAACGGGAGGTCATTTGGAGGCCGGACGAGGGAGATATGAGCATTACAAGATCGAGCTTTCTGCAGAGTGCAGGGGTGCACGCCGTGCAGAGGTGCACGCCGTGCATTGTCCCCTGCACTAGAAATACTCTTGTTTTTGGCCATTTTGAGGCATTCTTTCATCTCCCTTGAACCCCAAACACATACCACGAACCCTCAAACCCTAGAACACATTTTTGGAGCAATTTGAAGCCATTGGAGCTAGGATTGAAGCCAACAAACCTTGGGAGAAGTGCTTACAAGTGGAGAAGTGAAGATCATCTCAAGGATTCATCCATGGTGTTCTTGGTGACCATTCTTCCTTCTTTTCTCTTTACTCCCTTGGCCATGTGTGGCTGAGTTTCTAGGGTTCATCTTGGATGGGTAGATTAGTTGTGCTATGATAGAGAGATGATTGTATAGAACTTGCCATGATTGATCTTGGTTGTATGAGGATGATTCCTAGACTTGTTCTTAATGCCATTTTATGCCATGTTTGCTTAATTTGGTCCATTCAATGTGATTTGATGCATGAGAGTGCTTGGATTGCATAGATTGTAGGTCTAGGGATTGAAGTGAGTGTGTTCTAAGAGATTAGATCATCTTATTTCAACCATTTTCACTTGATTTCTCTCTTGGGCATTTTATGAACACTTGGCGTGCATGTGGATTTTCATTCAATTGAGTTTGAAAAGGCTTTTTGGTGAATCTCTTAGTGTTAGAGCATTGATATGAGAGTGTTGTGCCTAGCCTTGTGGTCATAGAGTCTTAAGAGAGGGTCTTGTGTCTTGGCATTTCATCAAACACTAAGAATGCATCCTTTTTCACTTAGCTTGAGAGCGAGAGCCTAAGTTGAGTGGTGTTAGGATAGGGATTTGGTGCTACGAGAGTGCATTGAGTCTATAGAAGTGAAATGCATGGTCATCCGAATGCAAACTCGGTCTTGATTAGCTTGTTTGTTCAATTAGTCATCTTGAGCATGATGAAACTACCCACCAAGAGAACCCCTTTGTCTTTGATTTGAGCCACCTTTCTTCTTGCTTAATCTTTGTTAGTATTGCATTTCTTTGCCTTTGTTTCTTATTTTCTCGATCAAACCAAACCAATTTCAAATGTCTAGACCGTCTATGAGAAGTGTGAGTATTGGTCTATGAGAGGACCCCGTGGAATACGACCTTGGTAAAATCGCTTTTATCAAGTTTTTGGCGCCGTTGCCGGGGACTCTCTCATTCCTTTGAAAGCACTTAGTAGTGGACCGATCTATTCACTTCCTTCCGCTTTACTTTTTGCTTCCTTGTTGCTCTTTGTTTACTTTATTATCCCGCATCGTTGTATTACTCGGGTGTGTTTGTTGTGCTTGTTTGCAGGAGATTTTGGGTTAGTGCATGAGGCGTTCAGCTCGTCTATGAGAAGACCCGTCAATGCTAGGAACTTTGAGCTCAAGCCTAATATGATCCAAATGGTTCAAAATGGAGTGGTGTTCAATGGCATTGATGGTGAATGTCCATCTAGGCATCTCAAGGACTTCTTGGAGATATGTGACACGGTTAAGAATGACCAAGTTCACCCGGATTGTGTGAGACTCCGGCTCTTTCCTTTCTCACTCAAAGGTAGAGCTAAGTCATGGTTGGAGAATCAACCGAGTAGAGCTTTCACCACATGGGAGGGCCTAGCCGAAGCTTTCCTTGAAGAGTTCTTTCCTCCCTATATGACGGATGCAATCCGAGACCGCATTAACCACTTCACACAACACAAGGGAGAGCTCTTCCATGAGACTTGGAATAGGTTCCAAGCCATTCTTCGGTCTTGTCCTCATCACAACTTCGCCGAATGGAGCTTGGCGGACATCTTTGCTAGGTCCCTTGATTTTGAGAATACAAGGATGATCAACCAAGCCGCCGGAGGTGACTTAAGGACGCTCACTCCCGAAGATGCTCTAGAACTCTTCGCGGAGATGGCCAACAAGACAAGGAGTTGGTCTCGACAACAACCTCCTAAGTCTAAGTATGGAAGTGACACGCACTATGATTCTCGGTCCGTAAGTGTTGATGCACCAAAGGAGTCGTCTAGCTATGGGAAGAAGCCTAAGTTACCGGGGCACCAAGATGAAGATGATCCAATGATCGCCCTCCTTATGTCTAAGATCGACGCCATGGCTTCACAAGTAAGCAATCTTAGTATGCCTAAGCCATCTAAAGTGGGTAATCCACCGGTTGCTTCGGTATTTTGTTGTGAATGTTGTGGAGGCCAAGGCCATGATGTAAATGTATGCCCTTCTGCCAATTCTGAGCCTAACCAAGATGAAAACATTGAGGAAGTAAGCTTTGCACAAGGTCAAGGATTCCATGGTAACTTCAACCCCCAAGGGAACTATCAAGGGGGTAACTACAACCGTCCTTGGAACCAAGGAGGTGGGTACAACAAGCCTAACCAAGGGTACCAAGGCCAAGGTAATCAAAGTGGTGGTTATAACAAGGGTTACAACCAAGGTAATCAAGGAGGATTCCAAGGTTACAAGGGGTACAATCAAGGTAACCAAGGAGGAAACCTATGTAATCAATGGGGAAATCAAAAGCAAGGCAACCAATGGAACCAAGGGGGAAACCAAAACCAAGGTAGCCAAGGAGACAACCAAAATCAAGGTAACCAAGGTGGTGAGCAAGGTTCTAATCCACCGGGGATGTATAATCATAAGGGTAATGGGCCGCCGGTTTCACCAAGCCTTCTCAAAACAAAGAGGGTGGTTCTACAATCTCCCAAGAAGACACCAATGCGGCAATGATTCAACTTATCAAGAATCAACAAGCTTCAATTGCAAATTTGGAGAATCAAATGGGTCATATTGCTAAGGCACTTTCGGAGAGAACTTCGGGCTCTTTACCTTCCAATACCGAGATCAACCCCAAAGGTCCGTAGCATTGCAAGGTAGTGACCTTGAGAAGTGGAAGACCCTTGCAAGATACAACCTCTACCCCAATTGACTCTAAAAGGTACAAGATCCTAATCTAATGGTTGATGATGATGATATTAATGATCCTCCTTCGGATGAAGTTGAGGTTGAAGTCGAACCTCCTACGGGTAATGTGAGCACTAAGGTTGCCAAGGAACCTAGTAAGGCTACATCGAGTACACCACCGGTCTCTCCTCCCGCACCGGTTGTATCTCCATACAAGCCTAAGCCTCCATACCCATCTCGATTGAAGAAGGATGGCCTTGAGAAGGTTTTCAAGAAGTTTGTGGAGCGGATTAGTCAAATGCAATTCTCTCTCCCGTTTCCCGAAGCAATGACTATGATGCCCCAATATGCTAAGTTCATGAAGGAACTCTACACCAACAAGAGAAAGCTACCGGAGACATCTCTAGTCCACCTTAATGAGGAATGCTCCGCCGTTCTCTTCAAAAGTCCACCCAAAAAGCTCAAGGATCCGGGTACCTTTACTATCCCTTGTGCTATTGGTAATATTTCTCTTGCTAATGGTCTTGCGGATCTAGGTGCTAGTATCAATGTCATGCCTTATTGCATATTTGAGAAACTAGGGTTGTCTAATCTTCGTTCTACTCGTATGTACATTCAACTTGCGGACAAGTCGACCAAGAGTCCTAGGGGGATTGTTGATGATGTGCTAGTTAAAGTAGGCCCTTTTGTCTTCCTAGTTGACTTTGCGGTCATAGATACCGATGATGTGGATGTCTCATTGATATTTGGTAGACCATTCCTAGCTACTTCTCGTGCTTTGATTGATGTGCATGATGGAAAATTGACATTGAGAGTAGGACAAGAGAGTGTCACATTTTGCATAGCCGATGGCATGAAGTTTGTTCACGCACAAGATGATTTAGAGTACTCTTGTGATACTATTGCTTCGGCTAGTGTGTGTAGTATTTCTAACTTCGTGTGTCGAGATTCTTTGGATGTTTGCCTTAGAACGGATGTGCAGGAACATTTAGGCACCCCGGAGTTAAAAGCTCAAGTGGCTTACCTTGATGAAGGGAGAGACAAGTTAGAGGGTGAAACGATTTTTGTTGCTCTCCCGAAGGTGGAAAGGGTAAAGACCTCCTATGAAGAACCACCTACTCTTGAGCTCAAGCCTCTTCCCGCACATTTGGAGTATGCTTTTCTCATGCCAGATTCTAAGCTACCGGTCATAATCAATTATGAGCTTCTACCCGAGCAAAAGGACCGTCTAGTGGAGCTCCTCAAGAAGTACATGAGAGCTATTGCGTGGAGCATCTCGGATATTCAAGGTATAAGTCCCACATTTTGCTCACATCGGATCCTTATGGAGGAAGATTTCAAGCCGGTTGTGCAACCACAAAGAAGGCTGAATCCTAACATGAAGGAGGTTGTGAAGAAAGAGGTTATTAAGCTTATGGATGCGGGGATTATCTTTCCTATCTCGGATAGCCCTTGGGTTAGCCCCGTGCAAGTTGTTCCCAAGAAAGGAGGGATCACGGTGGTAGCTAATGACAAGGATGAGCTTATCCCGACAAGGATGATCACCGGGTGGCGTGTTTGCATAGATTATCGTCGACTCAATGATGCCACTAGGAAGGATCACTTTCCTCTACCTTTCATGGATCAAATGCTCGAGCGTCTCTCCGGTCACGAGTACTATTGTTTCTTGGATGGTATGTCCGGGTACTTCCAAATCCCGATCGCCTCGGAGGACATCGAGAAGACCACATTCACATGCCCTTTCGGTACTTTTGCTTATCGACGGATCCCCTTTGGGTTGTGCAACGCTCCCGCTACCTTCCAACGGTGTATGCTTGCTATTTTCGATGATTTCGTGGAAGATATCATGGAAGTGTTCATGGACGACTTCTCGGTTTTTGGGGATTCATTCGACCTATGCTTGAGGAACCTTGAGAAGGTCTTGCGTCGGTGTGAAGAAACCAATCTTGCATTAAGTTGGGAGAAGTGTCATTTCATGGTCAACGAGGGGATTGTTCTTGGTCATAAGATCTCTAAAAAGGGCATTGAGGTTGACAAGGCAAAATTGGAGACCATCTCTCAACTTCCTCCACCCTCATCCGTGAAAGCCGTGAGAAGCTTCTTGGGGCATGCCGGTTTCTATAGGCGTTTCATCAAAGACTTCTCGAAAATAACTACTCCTATGACTCGGCTTCTTGAGAAGGATGTGGAATTTCGTTTTGATGAAGAGTGCTTGCAAGCTTTTGAACTCCTCAAGGGTAAGCTCACGAATGCCCCTATACTCATTGCTCCGGATTGGTCAAAGTCATTTGAGTTGATGTGTGATGCTAGCGATTACGCCATTGGAGCGGTTCTAGGCCAACGAATCGACAAGAGATTCCATCCAATATACTATGCAAGTAAGACTCTCAATGATGCTCAAAGGAACTACACAACTACGGAGAAGGAGCTCTTGGCCATAGTGTTTGCTTTTGATAAGTTTAGGTCCTACTTGGTACTTTCTCACACTATTGTCTTCACGGACCACCAAGCTTTGAGGTACCCTCTATCTAAGACCGATGCTAAACCAAGGTTGATCCGATGGGTCCTTCTATTGCAAGAGTTTGATATTGAGATTCGAGATAAGAAGGGGTCCGAGAATGTAGCCGTCGACCACTTGCTCGCTTGGAAGAGGCGGAAATGGTACACAATGGTAATGAAGAGATCAATGACAACTTCCCCGATGAGCTATTATTCGCTATAGCAACTTTAGAGTTCAAGGAACCTTGGTTCGCGGATTTGGCTAACTATCTTGCTAGTGGAGACTTGAAGGAGGGCCTCTCCACTCAAGACAAAAGGAAGTTCTTTGCGGATTTGAAACATTACTATTGGGACGATCCTTTTGTATTTCGAGTTGGCTCGGATGGTATGATTAGAAGATGTGTCACTTATGGAGAGTCTAAGGACATCATGCGACATTGCCACTCCGGTCCTACGGGTGGACATCATGGAGCAAATCGCACGGCTCGCAAGGTACTTGAGTCCGGATTCTTTTGGCCCTCGATCTTCCGAGATTGTCAAGACTTTGTCAAGTCTTGCGATGCGTGTCAACGTTCAGGTAACATCTCTTCCCGTAATGAAATGCCTCAAAATGTCTCGTTAGTGGTAGAAATATTTGATATATGGGGTATTGATTTCATGGGACCGTTTCCTACTTCGCATGGTAACAAGTACATATTAGTTGCGGTAGATTACGTGTCTAAATGGGCGGAGGCACAAGCTTTGCCTACCAATGATGCCCGAGTCGTAGGGAAGTTTCTTGTTAAGTTGTTCACCCGTTTTGGTACCCCTCGTGCTATCATTAGTGATCGAGGTACTCATTTTCAAGGGCAATTCGATAGAGTATGCCACCGGTTCGGCATCACTCATCGGATGTCCACCTCGTATCACCCTCAAACTAGTGGCCAAGCCGAGGTGACCAATAGGGAACTTAAGAGAATCTTAGAGAAGACGGTCGACCAATCACGGAAAGATTGGTCGAAGAAGCTTGATGACGCTCTATGGGCCTACCGCACGGCCTACAAGACCCCTATAGGCACTACTCCCTATAGGATGGTCTATGGCAAAGCATGCCATTTGCCGGTAGAGCTCGAGCACCGAGCTTATTGGGCATTGAAATTTCTAAACCTTGATATGAGTCTCGCAGGAGAAGAGCGTAAGTTTCAGGTACATGAGCTCGAGGAGTATCGCCATCATGCATATGAGAATGCAAAGCTTTACAAGGAGAGGACGAAGCTCATTCATGATTCCCGTTTGAAGCCGGGCAAGGATTTCAAAGTTGGTGATCAAGTTCTACTATACAACTCTCGGCTCAAGCTCTTTCCCGGGAAATTGAGGTCTCGTTGGTCCGGCCCCTTTACGGTAACTCATGTTTTTCCTTATGGCACCATCGAGGTAATCTCTCCATCCCAAACCGAACCTTTTAAGGTGAATGGCCATAGACTTAAGCATTATGTTGTTAGTGATACTATAGGTGCTGTTGAGGTCTTGTCTTTGGTCGTGCCTTGAGTGTTCCTTGCTTCGTCGAGCTTAAGACGTTAAACAAGCGCTTCTCGGGAGGCAACCGAGTGTTTTTCATTTCTTTTCTTCTTGATTTGATTGCATGATTGTGTGTTTTTGTGGTGTTCAAGGTCCTTGAGTTGTTGTGGTGTCCTTTGTGGTCTCGTAGGCGTTGAAATTCTGAGTTCGGGGTCCTTTTGGGTTGATTTGACGGTGTTTTGGTCGTTTTTCGTCGAGGTGAAAATTTGTTTTTAAGCTGAGGAGGTGCACGCCGTGCACCACTGCACCCCGTGCATGATGCACGCCGTGCACCGTGCACGGTTTGGTGCACGTGCTTTCCAGGAGGATTTGAAAAAAATTTCAGCTCCGAGGTGCACGCCGTGCACCACTGCACGCCGTGCCTGATGCACGCCGTGCACCGTGCACGGTTTGGTGCACGTGCTGTCCAGGAGGATTTGAAAAAAAATTCAGCTCCAAGGTGCACGCCGTGCATCCATGCACGCCGTGCACCCTGCACGCCGTGCACACTTGCACGCCGTGCACCTGATCTTTCCCTTACTTTATTTCGGTTTGGTTAGTGGTTGAGTCATCTGATTCTTGTTTTTCCGGTTTGAGTCATTGTTCGGTTTGGTTTTGGGCCACCCAACTCACTTGACCCAGCTGATCTGACCCAACCCACCCACCAACCGACCCACTCACCCGACCCGGCTGACCCACCCAACTAAACCCAACCCAACCCCCCCTTATCCCCTCCCTCCTCACACCCGACCCCAGCCTCCCTCGCGTCTCTAGCCCCAACTCCGCCGACCCGCCCATCGACTCCAATCAACCGCCCGACGCCACCACACCGACCAGCTCCAGCCGCCGCCACCCGTACGCATCTGCCGCTCAGCCGTCGCCGCCGCCACCACACGACTACTCCCGCCGCGCCCCACCAACGCCATCTGCCCTGCCGCCGACTCCAACCAACCCGCCACCACTCCAATAGCGACGCCACCCCCCTTCCGTTCCACCGACCCAGCCCCCCTCTCACTCTCTCTTTCACACTGCCCCCGCCGAAGCTTCCCCCGCCGACCCAGCTTCACATTCCGCCGCCGACCCGCCAGCTCCATTTCCAAGCCCACCATTTTAGATTCCCAGGTCCGGTTTCTTAGTGCTTTGGGTTGTTTGTTGCTTGGGTGCTCTGTTTTACTTCTTCATTGATAATTGTGGTTTGTTGGCTTGATTAGTGGGTGGTCAGTTGTTTGGCAGTCTTTCGATGTGGCTGGTGTGGTTAGTTTTTTTTTTTGGTTTTGTTGGCTGTTGATTGCCTTATTCGCTTGCTTGCTTGCAAGTGTGGATTATCGTTGTGGGCAGTGGCAGTTAGCAGCCGGTCAATGGCTAGTTGGTTTGTGTGCTTCGTTGGCTTGTTGAGCAGAGTGTGTTTTGGAATGTTGCAATTATTTCCTCGTTTGATTTGTTGATTTTGGACAGCGTGGGATGGGTTGTGGTTTGACAGTGTGATTAATTTGTTCCATGGTGGTTGATTTGATTGTTTAAGATCAGTGGCGAATGATGGTTGATTTGTGTTATTTGGTTGGGGGGATGAGCATAGTGTGTTTATTCTTTCGTTTTGGATGGAGGGGTTGTTTGGTTTTGAATGGACATTTGTGATATCTTACTTGTTGTGGTGCTTAGTTGATTGGTGTGGATTGTCACATGTGTGAGTGTGTTATTGATTCATGACCACTTTTTGGCCGATTTGGATTATTCATTGCCTTGTGCTTAATTCGGGGACCGAATTCCATTCTTTGTGTGAGGAGGGGTGTGGTTAATCACCACTCATTGGTTTAAACTTTGTGCATTCCTCCTTACATTGTGTGGACTTAGGCTTATATGTTCTTGATTCGTGTTTTTGATCCATTATGCATGCCTTTTGCTTAACTGTGGATCTCTGTGATTTAATTTTTGCTAGCATAGGTTGTTGCACTTGAACTTGATGATCTTGAATCGTGCTCAATGTTGTGCTCAATGGTTTGATCATGTGTTATGACTAGGCGCCTTGATAGGGTTTGTGTTAGGAGTGTGCCCTTCTTGTTGATTCTTTGTTTGCACTTCTTTTGCAGGATGCCTCCTAAGGGTAAAGCAGCTTCTTCATCCTCCGCCCCCAAGCGATCCAAGGCACCAGCTTCCAAGAAGAGGAAGGGACAGACTGGGGAGTCTTCTGCTCCTCCACCACGGTCGCCTTCGCCGCCTCCAGCTCCTCTTGGCGTCGACCCTCCTGAGTCAGTGGTTCAGAGGATCTTCGACTTCGACCCTAGGGATCGGGCTTACAGTCGTTATCAGGTTATGGCAAGATGGCCTGTGGCGAGGCAGGGTAGATTTGATTTTGAGGGGTTGCAGAGTCATGATGGTTGGTTGGATGCTTTGAAGACTTTGGCTGATGGAGCCGGTATTTGGCCGCTCTTGGAGGTTGACGAGAGGGCGTATGAGTGGCCTACAAAGGAGTTCTTGAGCACTCTCACCGTGGAGTGTCACGAGACCACTAGTGAGGTTTGTGTGCGCTTCAGGCTCGGCGGGATGGCGCGTGTGTGCTCCATTGACGAGTTTGGATACCGCCTTGGGTTCTATGAGTGGGTGAAGGTTCAAAGTGGCGAGCTCTCTGGGTTGGCTCTCATATCTTCTCTTGCGGGAGACGCCAAGAGTGCATTCTTCAAGGAAATTGCACCGAGGACTAGAGGTTATTCAGCTCGCTCATCCAAGGTCACAGAAGTGAATCGGCCTATGCTGAAGCTCCTCCATCACTTCTTCCGGCACTCCATCACCCACAGGAAGTCATCCTCCTCTCCAGGTGTAGTCTCAGTCAGAGATTCGTTTCTCTTTTATTGCTTGGAGAGGGGCATCAAGCTGCATCTAGGTGATTTAGTGCTAGGAGCCCTCCTTCAGATACAAGCTAATGACACTATTGGTGTTCTGCTGGGAGGAGGATTTGTGACCAGGTTGGTGCGTGGGTATGAGTGCCTTGATGCTTTTGGTCCTGCTCCAGCATTTGTCGAGCCTCGACCAGTTCTCTTGAGGATTGTCCTACCTACAGCTCAGATCACAGACCTTCTGGTTCCGACTTGTCGGGTCTCAGATGATGACAGTGATGAGGAGGATGTAGAGATCGACCCTACTTCGCTTCATGAGCTTATCTCAGGGATGGGTCGCCTCACGACCGTAGTGGAGGATATTCGTGAGGGACAGAGAGAGACAATGCGGCGATACAGGATCTTAACAAGAGAGTTCAGAACCTAGAGGCGTACAACGCTAGGGACTTTGAGAGCCAGCAGTTCTATGGACAGCAGCTTGCTCAGGTGCATGAGGTTCAGCAGTTTCAGGGTATCCAGATTACTCAGATTCAGCATTCTCAGTACTGGCAGCAGCATCAGTCCTACTACTACCAGGAGAGCTTCCACTCTGAGTCCGGCCCCTCCAGCACTTGGGCAGTCTTTCCACCGCCTCCCCCGTTTGACGGCTACCATCCATGGTCACAGTGGTCTGGGCACCCACGACCACCACCCCACTGAGAGCCATAGGATCACTCACCACTTCTCAGGACTTTGGATTTTTCCTTCTCTTTATTTTTGTTTATGACTGCATGTTTTGTTGTGTTTGACCTCTGGTTTTCTCTTTTCATTTCTGGCTTTGCACTTGTCATGTTGTTGGATCACACATCTCATCCGTACTCTCATCTTGTCGACTATGGGTTGTGTTTGAGTGGTATGCCCTCCCTTGTTTTCTACAGGTACCCCTGATTCAGGTCCTCGTCCTGAACAGGTTACTTGACCCGGGATTCCATCTCCGGCTTCTCTTCTTCACCGCGCGGTATATTCGTTCCACCTTATCCTCTCTCTCTCTTGATCATTGAGGACAATGCTCATGTTAGTCGTAGGGGAGTTTGATTTTTGGTGTGATTATTTGTCGGTAGAAGTCTAAAGCTATGTTGTGATGTGTTGCTTGATCTTAATTGAATGTCGAATTCCTCTATTGTAGAATCGTTCGGTTCTTGACTTTTGGTGTTTAATTGACTTCAAGTTTTTGCAATGACGTTTAGACTGTCCTGCTTAGAACCTATAACCAGCATGTTAGCACTAATATCAAATGAGTCTGGGCCAGAACTGAGATTTTATCACTCTTGCATGTTGGTTGATTGGTTTGATACGTGTTTTTGTACCGCTCGATAACACCGGTCTAAGATGATGAAGGCAATCAGAATTTTTCCCCTTTTCCATGTCTTTCTTTACCCTTTTTGATCCTTCGTGATTGTGGCTTGAGATTAGACGGAATCCAATTCGAAATCTTGTGTGGAAGTTGTAAGGGGCTAAGGATCAAGTGGCTAAATTGTGAAAAAAAAAATGCTCAAAAGAAAAGCTAGGCAAGCTCGGCACCTAAGTGAAGTGTCGGGTTGAGCACTAAGCAAAAGGGCAAAGGCTGTGAGCTAGGCAGGTTCAACACCTAAGTGAAGTGTTGAATCGAGCACTGGTATGCAGTAAGAAAAAAAAGAAAGAAAAAGAGTTCTCAAATGTAGCCCTTGATCCTAGCCAGAGTTTTGTAAAGTACGGATCTAGAAGCGGATGAAGTCGAGTCGATAGCCACATCATAATCACTCACCACTTACGATCCATGTCCCGATTTCAAGTCCTTTTGATTAGAGTTGGTGTTGTCGTGGTCGGTTTTGCTGTGTCCCAATCAACCACTACTTGAAGTGTGCAGAAATTAGTGAGGTTTAGACTTGTTTGGTTGATGTTCTTGCATGTGTAGGTTTAGTTTGTTCGTGGAACAGTTTAAGCTAAATTGTGATTGCTTGAATCTCAATGGACCGAACTTGTCATTTGTGAACTTGGATGTTTTCTAATTCATTTGCTTGAGGACAAGCAAAGCTTAGTCGTAGGGGAATTTGATGTGACTTTAATTAGTGCATTTTAAGCTTATGAATGACCTTTGAAATGCCCGTGTTTATTCGTGAAATGACATGACTTATATGCTTTTATTGAAGTTTTGTGCAAAGTGTCATTTTGTTGTCCGGTTGCCACTTTGGAGCCAAATTCGTGGTCTATTGGAGTTGCCTCTGTGCATTTTCAGGTTATGGCATCAAAGTACGGATGACAAGGAGCGCATAGGAGCAAACGGGAGGTCATTTGGAGGCCGGACGAGGGAGATATGAGCATTACAAGATCGAGCTTTCTGCAGAGTGCAGGGGTGCACGCCGTGCAGAGGTGCACGCCGTGCAGGGGTGCACGCCGTGCACTGTCCCCTGCACTAGAAATACTCTTGTTTTTGGCCATTTTGAGGCATTCTTTCATCTCCCTTGAACCCCAAACACATACCACGAACCCTCAAACCCTAGAACACATTTTTGGAGCAATTTGAAGCCATTGGAGCTAGGATTGAATCCAACAAACCTTGGGAGAAGTGCTTACAAGTGGAGAAGTGAAGATCATCTCAAGGATTCATCCATGGTGTTCTTGGTGACCATTCTTCCTTCTTTTCTCTTTACTCCCTTGGCCATGTGTGGCTGAGTTTCTAGGGTTCATCTTGGATGGGTAGATTAGTTGTGCTATGATAGAGAGATGATTGTATAGAACTTGCCATGATTGATCTTGGTTGTATGAGGATGATTCCTAGACTTGTTCTTAATGCCATTTTATGCCATGTTTGCTTAATTTGGTCCATTCAATGTGATTTGATGCATGAGAGTGCTTGGATTGCATAGATTGTAGGTTAGGGATTGAAGTGAGTGTGTTCTAAGAGATTAGATCATCTTATTTCAACCATTTTCACTTGATTTCTCTCTTGGGCATTTTATCGAACACTTGGCGTGCATGTGGATTTTCATTCAATTGAGTTTGAAAAGGCTTTTTGGTGAATCTCTTAGTGTTAGAGCATTGATATGAGAGTGTTGTGCCTAGCCTTGTGGTCATAGAGTCTTAAGAGAGGGTCTTGTGTCTTGGCATTTCATCAAACACTAAGAATGCATCCTTTTTCACTTAGCTTGAGAGCGAGAGCCTAAGTTGAGTGGTGTTAGGATAGGGATTTGGTGCTACGAGAGTGCATTGAGTCTATAGAAGTGAAATGCATGGTCATCCGAATGCAAACTCGGTCTTGATTAGCTTGTTTGTTCAATTAGTCATCTTGAGCATGATGAAACTACCCACCAAGAGAACCCCTTTGTCTTTGATTTGAGCCACCTTTCTTCTTGCTTAATCTTTGTTAGTATTGCATTTCTTTGCCTTTGTTTCTGATTTTCTCGATCAAACCAAACCAATTTCAAATGTCTAGACCGTCTATGAGAAGTGTGAGTATTGGTCTATGAGAGGACCCCGTGAAATACGACCTTGGTAAAATCGCTTTTATCAACATCCTAGGCAGGGGCGGAACCAGGATTAGAAGATGCCCTGAGCCGAAATTGAATACATTTTTTCATAAATTTTAATAATAGTATAAACAATTACTACTAAAATATATAATACATTAAATATATTATTTACTCTCAGTATGTAATGCTATTCACCATTAGATTATTGCGCCCGATATATTTTTTCTGAAGATTAGTAGTATTACTCTTGATCAAATGAAAATTGGAAAGTTCCACCGGCGATTTTTTATTAATTTGTATTCTTACTCATTCATAAGTCGAGATAAAATGGTATTGGGCTTACTCAACCCTCTACAATGTTAACGATATATAAGTATTAAAGAAGGGTATGGTTAATATATGATTGAGTATATTAACCATATTAGCTTAAAAAGACAAATGTTTTAGAATATATTTAGTTTTTAAGTTTAAATAACAATAATCCAAGTCGAATGAATATAATACTGAGCCCGATTTAAAATTTGCACTGAACCGGATTTGAAAAAATCACATAATTACACTCGAATTTAACGCCTGGACCGAAAATGGGGTGAGTTGGGGCTCGACCCGGCTCCCCTATCTCCGCTCCTGATCCTAGGCCAATCCCACATCGACAAAGCACGGGGGAGATCCATGGCTATGTGGAATAGTTCAACTTTAACTGACATGACGCAATTTGTGGTGTAGTGGTGGGGGTTTGATCTTGAGAGGAGGAGGTCATGGGTTCGAATCCACCAACACCCAAAAACGGATCCTTCCACGAAGGAGAACAACAACCAACCTTGGTAACCCTTCCAATGGATTCACCCCAGTGAATCAGACTCAACACAACCATTATCTCGAGTGGGGTAGTGTGGACTCCTTCCAGTTCTACATTCATATACACTTCATAATCCATACAATCTATCACAAGCATTCTGACCAAATCATCTCGACATCTCATCCATCTCATCATGTCACAACTCCACATTCCGACATATTTCACAACTCATCAGCACATTCACACAATAGGGTAATCGGCTAGCTCACCGGCCACCCCCACCTGCAAGTACAGGGATAGCCATGTCATGAGTATAGGGATTACCCACATGTTCCTCTTTCATAGGACGACCCCACATTGACAAGGCCATCCTCCTACATCCACAACCGACAATACACGATATCATACAACTTACAAACAATCCCCAAATTCATCCTAGCTCTGATTTCTACACCAATTAATTAATCAATCCATTTCATTCCAAATCTTTAATCACAACAACAATCAAAGAATCAATCAGATTAACAATCACAGAACAGTTTACCTCTTTTACTCTCTTCATTTTCATGCAATCCCTAGGTTTCAACTAAGTCGAATTAAAACCCTCACGTTGTCCAATACTATCTAACAACGCTAAACCCTCACCTTAACCTAAAATCAGCACCTGAATTCTTTCCAGAAATGTCCGAATTTTCATCTTGATTTTGCCGGTCCTGACGGTTCGTCGATCGAAGCTCTAACGGAAGAGTTATGGGCGAAACTCTGAAATACCACCACAAGCCCTGCCAAACAGACCCTTAATGATAAATTCTCAAACATTGCCAAGACTAACTGAAGTTACCAAGGGATCACTTAACTTTCTGAAGCTAAAAGAATGACCACTGGACTTCCTGGAATGCCCGAAGGGGTCACCGAATTTCTCTGAAGGGTGCATCCCACCCTTTCTTCTTCTCTAGTCATACCTCTAATGTCGGCGGGCCTTAGCCGCCGCCGACCATGCTTGCCTTCTCTCGTCACGTTGAATCCAGAACCAGGAGCTTCTTCTTCTCTCAAGCCACCATCGAATCCTTGTTTCTTCTTCCTCTCGAAAACGTGCGCTCTTCAAGGAAATGGGAGCAGTCCCACTCCCTCTCATTTTTTGTGCCACAACCGCCACACTCTTTCTCTCTCTCTCTCTCGCTGCCTTGCTCTCTGCACCATCCCCCCAAGTGGGGACTATCCCCCCCTAAAATAAAACCCTTAGGCCAACTGATCCCTCTTTTCCTTCCTCCTTGCCCACGTCGTTGAAGAGCCCAACAACGCTCAAGCTTTTCTCCTTTCACACTTATTGAACCGAATGGGCTTCAGCCCCTGCCCCAAATCTCCACCCTTCCTCATTTCTTTCTCAAACCGGTCAGGCCTTCGGCCCGCTTCCTCCCTTAACCAACCCGAACTGGCCAGAAGCCCAATCCTTTCTCTCTTTTGTCGGGCCTCAAGCCTTTCTTCTCCTTCATTTCCCGCCAAACACTTGCTTCCCTCCTTCCCGCCAGAATGGAACGAGGCTTTAAGACTAAAAGAATTCATCCCACACTGGTGGGCAGAAAATGAGTTATTTCAGTTGGTTAGGTCGGCTTGGTCTGGTCACTGGGTTTGGGACCTCGACTTGATGGTTAACCTGAAACACCTTAACTTGAAAGGTTTGATTCTCATCGATTGGGGGAAAGTAAATTAGTGAATTAAATAATTTAATTCGAAATAAATTCTTCCAACCTTTAAACAATGGGGAACCAACCAACTTTCTAAATTAAACCGGTTAATTAGAACCGGGGTGTTACAATTATCATCCACCCAAATAATTAGGAGTAAAGGTTTGTTAAGGGAAATTTCCACGCAGATTCTCGCAAACTTTCCATGAGCAATAAGGGTCGTTTGCCTGTCGATACGAATGGGCTTTTCGATCTCTTTTCCTATAGCGTACAACGCATCATCATTATAGAATTATAAGGGTAGTCCCGAAATCCGAACCCATGCAATAAACGTGTCCATCATTGCCTCATCCGACACGAAATTCGGCGTCCATTGTCTCATCATGACTAGGTTTCTGGATACAGTGTAAGGACCTCCAGATAAGACCTTAAGAGCATCTTCCTTATCAAGGAATTTCACAACGAAAAACCCATGTCCAACGTCAAGAAATTTTGCTTCATTTCGCGTCCTTCAGAGCGAGTTAAGCCTATTGACCATGTGGTAATATCCAACTAATTTACCATATAATTGATTGATGATGGCGTTCTCCTAAGCCTCTAACCATGGGTGTCGGACTTGCTCAGGGAAACTTATCATGGGTATTAGAGGGTTTCCATCACAGAGATTGGAAACTATATATCAACTTTTGAGTGCTTGGGTCAGTCAAGAACTCGAGTTCAGGGATCCTTCCCTTACTTCTAATCCGAGAGATTCCTTGAAGGTTGTTGGTTTGCTGGAGCAGAATGGAATACTCCCTGTCGGTGGAAGGTCTCCTCAAGACCCCGCCACGGCGGCCATAGAAAAAACAGAATCCCAAATCGCTTGTCGCAAAATATAGCTTTTTTCCAACGGTGGGATTTCAAAATCTGTGTCTGTCAGTGGTTTTGGTTTTCCATGCAGCGGCCAGCAGCACGTTATAGAGTAGGAGGTGGAGTTTCATAGTTGGGTCGTGGCCTATTATGGATTGGGCTTTCCATAATAAATATATTGGTTCACTAACTGATCAATTGGATAATTGGACTGATTCATTTGATCACACCATTTAATTTGCACATTTTTTTTAAAGGTTTGATTATTCGGACTACTCTGTAACCCGTTTCATAGTAATAGGATCACTATGTAACAGATTAAAGTTTTAGGATGAGTGTGTAACCCACCCTATAGTTTAGGGACGTACTAAATAATTGACCCATTATTCAGTGAACAAACCAATGGATCAACCAGTTTGATTATTCAATTAAGTTAAATCGGTTGGTTAATGAACTAAATAAATCAATCTGTTTGGTTGTGAGTTTAAGGAAAGTATGAAACGTCATAACCGTCGGATATTCTGTGAATCAGGCCAATGTACCGTCTTTATGATAGATTATGACTCTCCTCTATAAATTGACTGAGATATGATAAAATCGCTAACAAATTAATTATAAAAAATCTTGATACAATTATGGGTTGGTGAAAATATATTGTTTCCTTTTATTAAATAATTAGTATGTTTTGTATATTGGTATCCAATTTATATTTTACAGTTACCAAATAAATTTTGAAGTACCCATATTCGCTTGCATTCCAAAAAAAATAAGGAATTATCATTTTTTAGAAAATATGTACCCGTATTAACTTACATTCCAAATAAAAATTTAGAATCCGTTTCATTCCTCGCATTTTTCCCCTATAAAATCTCATCTCGTTTTCCTCATTTTCATACATCAAATACAAAAAAAAGAACAAAATCATGATTGAAAAGAAGGCGATACTCGCTAGGATAAAATAATAAGAAGAGAGATACAATATTTATCATGGGAGAGGTTCCTTTCAAGAAAGGTTTGGAAGGGATGAAGATGCACGAAATTTGCTGCTTAGAATGGTTCCTAAGGAATTACAAGGAATACAAATGCATGAAATTTGCTGCTTATACTGGTTCCACGTGGATCACAAAGGATGAATATGCATGAAATATGTTACTTGTTCTTAAAAGAAACAAATCGATGCATTAAGGAAAAAACGAGAAGATGTATCCCATGACAAGCAGCAATTTTTGTATTTGCTAAATGAGATGCTAGTTCTACAATGTCAAAATGTATATAATTTTCATACTTGTGACTTATGATTGTATTAATCCTGTCCGAGTTTATTAAATTATTTGTTTCATATTGATCAACTCATGAGAATATGATGATTGCTATTCTTCAAAAATAGTAGACTCAAAGTAAAATTCAAGTTTTCTCTTCAATACATTGACATTTTCTTACAACAACCATTACAGGCTGAAACGATTTTGCACTTTAGCCCTTCTACAATAATTAAATCATATATATCTTCATCTTCATGAATGTGAAATCCCAGTTTTATTTATGCAAAGAGATTATGAAGTGCTATTTGAGTATACCATCCCAATAACTCATTTTCATTTTCTCTTGTCTTCTCTCTTACTTTTCTCTTTGTTTCATTATTAGTTGTCGTTGACACTTCAGGGTGAGCAGTGGCAACCTCCTTTTTTTCCTCGGCGCCCATTTTTTTTTTGTCCTCTTTCCTTGTTGATTTTTTTCCAAGCAATTCCTTCATACATGTCTTTGTTTTCTTTCAAGAAGCCTTATCTTTCTCTTCCAATGAGTTTTTTTTATCTCCTTCGTGGAGGTTTTGTCTTTTACCTTCATCTTTGTATGTTCAGAGTTTATTTCGTGGGTTGGTTTCAATGAAAGCTATAGATATGTTTCTATTCTTTCTCTTTATTTCTGCTTGTCATCCTCGCTTCACTTGTTGTTCGTGGTGATTCATATATGCATGACGATATATTTCGTCACGAGTTCAGTTCATTGAGTATTGGAGTAGGGATGCTATCAGTAGTTGGTTCTTGCATGTCTCGTAATGTTGGTCGATTGTTTGAGGAGTGGTGGTGTGGGTTGGTCTAGAAGGATATATGCTCATTCTTTTTCAATTCAGCTCATTAGTGTTCTAGGTCTCCACTCTTCAAGATGGTGTTGGTGGTTGTTGTGATAGTGTGGAGAAGATGAAGCTAGGGTTGGAGTCTCTTTTGGTTTTGGCTATTAGTAGCTATTTTTTTCAATTTTCTTGTAATGGGTCTTGGGTGGGATTCACCTTATATGTCTTTCTCTTTTCCTTTTGCATTCACTACAAGAAAATAAACAATTTGTTACTGTTTTTTATTCATGATTTATGAAACCGTGACAAACTGGTCACGCTTTTATATGAACCGTGACAAACTAGTCACATTTTTATATAAACCGTGACAAACTAGTCACAGTATTATATAAACCGTGACCAATTGTTGGACTCCCTACACGCTGGCAATTCGCCTGAAACCCTCTTGGCCAATCACACTTATTCAATTTCTTTTACTTTTTAACGCTCTCTTCTCCATATTGGCAATCCGTCTGAAATGATTTCTCCTCCACTCCTTCCTTGTTGACTCCAATCCCTTCCTTCCTTCTTCAATTCGATTTATCCTTCCTTCATCCCCTCTTCGATTTCTCCTTCCCTCTTCGATGATGGTGGCCGGCGGATAGAAAGAAGAGGAGATAGACACCAAATTTGAGCATTTCATCATAACAAACCAATGAAATCCAATGAGCATCTACCCCACTACAAGAAACAGTGCATTTAACAGCAAGCAGTTTAACAGCGGCTACTTTTTTGCCGCTGTTAAATTATAAAACTCGTGTAATTTAACAGCGGCCACTTAGTCGCTATTAAATTAGACAATTTAACAGCGGCATGTGGCCGCTGTTAAAATAAAACAATCTGATTGGTTGAACAAGCTAGACGCGGATAACAATAAATCGAATCTCTCTCGTTGATTTAATCGTGGTTAATCTCAGCCGTTGATTTAATACAAACCCTAATCAGCTCCCATATCTATTTCGGATCTGCCGCCTCTTCTTCCTCGCCGATCCTCATTCTCTTCTTCCTTTTCTTTTTCTTTTTCTTCTTCTTCTTCTTGGCTGATCCTCTTCTTCTTCTTCTTCTTCTTCTTCTTTTTCTTTTTCTTCTTCTTCCTTTTTTTCTTCTTCTTCTTCCTTTTCTTTTTCTTCTTCTTCTTCGCCACTGCCCTTCTTCTTCTGAGTATTCTTCTTCTTCGTCGATCCACCGATCTTCTTATTCTTCTTCTTCTCCTTCGTATTCTTCTTCATCTTCCCCCACAGCTGTCGTCGTCGCTAGTTTCGGCCGGAGGAGGAGGACGGGATCTGGCGTCGACGAAACCTGGTGGAAGAAGACACGACGGAAGTTGGTGGAAGAAGCGACGGAAGCCAGACGGGATCTCGCGTCGACGAAAAGAGGAGAGCGACGGATCTGGCGTCGACGGAAGGAGGAGAGTGACAGAAGCGACTATCGCCGGAGTTCCGGCTCAATCGCCTGAGCTCCGGCTATTACTTTAATCGACGGACTGATTTAACAGCGGCCTGTGGCCGCTATTAAATTATTTAGTTTAACCGTGGCCACAATTTACCGCTGTTAAATGCGTTTGCCATTGGGCAATTTAACAGCGGCACGTGGCCGCTGTTAAACGTGTTTTCTGCCGCTGTTAATTAAACAGTTTTTTGTAGTGCCCAAACAAGTTACTGATGGTTTGGTTTGGTTTGATTGATTCACACTAATTATCAGTGACTAATAGAAAGCACAACAAGTGATAGGTACCATACATAAAACAATAACATGCGGTGGAAATCAATTTCATTCAACTAAGAGGTGGCCATCTCTGGGATTATTTCAGACAAAAGATCACAATTCACATACCAAACCACAATAAATAAAGGCTTCAGATAAATCAGAAGGCATATGAACATACAGTAGCATAAACTGAATCCCATTTGAACTGATGATCATACAGAAGCATAAACTTAATCTCATTCTAATATATGATCATACAGAAGCAGAAGCATACACCAACAGAGTTCTCTACACACGATGAATGGTTAACAGAGAAAAACATACGGAAAATCATGCTTACCTTTGGTGTTTGACTCTTGCAGAGTCTTTCAAGACTCACCTATAGTTTGTATCATTCAAACCGAGTTCGTTTAACTCTATAAAATAACAATGAAATCATTAGTAAGATTTCAATTTAAAGTTATATAATTGAAAAAAACATGTATTGAATAGATTGTACCTTCCTCAAGGGCCTCTATTTATTCAAACTTTTCCTCGATGGCAACCGTGTGAGTACTTGATCTAAGCCAATATTGTGCACAAATGAGACTTTCTACAACCTTCGGTGTTAGGGAACTACGAAATGCATCAAGCACCCTACCACCTATACTGAATGCAGTTTCAAAAGCTACAGTAGAAATTGGACCGCCAAAACATCTTTTGCCATCAACCCTAGTATTGGATAATCAGATGAATTCCTTTTCCACCATGCTAATATATCAAAATTCATCCCATTCTAATATATTTTTGTCTGGCCCATAGGGTTGGATCAACATCAATCTAAGTTGAATCATAGATGGAGGTAACGAGGACGAATGCACATACAACTCACTCTTAGACGACAACTAAATAAATGAAAGCATGAAGAAAGTAAAAAGAAAAAGGAGAGGCTCAAAGGCATACCTTGTTTATTCCTGAAACAACATGCACACTAGAGGAAAAAGAAAAGGATAGGACATTGGTTTCCTTCGCTCCAAGCTCCTTACTAGTGAGTTGTAAATTACAGTTTCAGTGTATATGTAAGGAGACCAAGGCATTATCATCTAAATGACAATACCAGAATATCTTATGATTTGGGAGAAGACTGCTACAGAGTCAGAATAACAACAATCATTACAAGTTTACAACAACTTACATCATAGAATGCACTTGCAATTCAGCTGTGTAATTCAGTCAGGCTGGAAATCATAGTACAGATGCACTTGCATCAAATCAGGCACTTCTCTGGTGGGTTCTGGTAGTGGGAAGAGCTTTGCAAGTAGTGACTAATTGTACATTACCAGTAGTCTCCACAAGAACAGGTTCCATCTTTAAAATGATGGAAAAGATTTGTATCCCTGAAAAAAATCTCCCTCTTCTCAAAAGATGAGATGAATTTTATAACAACGTGACAGTCTCCGCATATCCTAAGGTTCTTAATTACTTGAAGCGGAAAGCCAGGGCTCGTATTTACTAGTCCTAATGCAACAACCAACTTCTCACTGTGGTCGCACAACATCTCCTCGTCATGTTCCTCCACATCTTGCAGCACAAAGTCTGTATGTGGTAAGTAACCTGACTTCTGCATCTCCAATCTCACTTCTGCCAACTTCTTTGTGATTTCTGGCTTTTGAGGATGTGACTTATCACCCGCAAGAAGCATATGCACTTTATTCTTGATCTTGATCCAACTGCAACAAGGATTATTAAAACCCTCACTCTCCATCCTCTCCTGAACCATATCAACTTCAACCCACATTGACTTAGAAGCATATATGTTGGACAAAAGCACATAATTACCAGGATTCGTTGGTTCTAACTCAAAGAGTTTGTGGGCGACTACCTCTCCTATAGCTACATTATTATGAACTCTGCATGCACTAAGCAAAGGACCCCAAATACAAACATCAGCTTCAAAAGGCATCTGCTTGACCATCATATATGCTTCGGCCAGCCTTCCAGCACGACCCAGAAGGTTTACCGTGCAAGAATAATGTTCCATTTTAGGCTCAATTTCATAATCTCTTGACATGCTATCAAAATAGGACCTACCTTCCTCTGTCAGTGCTTAGGTTCAGTGCTTCCTTAGTTTTACCATGCATGGCATATCCACCCAGCAACGCATTCCAAGAAACCCGATTTCTGGTAGTCATTATATAAAAACAACGCCTAGACAAGTATATCCTTCCACACTTAACATATATGTCAAGCAACGCCCTACTAACATAGATATCATAAAAGAAAACATTTCTCAAAGAAAAGCAATGGGTTGCCTTTCCGTGCATCAGTGCAGCAATGTTTCCGCAAGTTGGAAGCAAGTATGGAATCGTTGCAGAGTTGGGCTTTATCCCCTCCATCTACATCACTCTAAAAAGTTCCAAAGCTTCCATATCTTTTCCATTCTGGGAGCAACTAGCAATCATTGAAGTCCATGAAATAACATTCAAGTCGAGTCCTTGGACCTTGAATTGCCTAAACATCTTTAATGCATCTTCCACGCAGCCGTTCCTCGGCAGTCTAGTAATTAATGCGTTGCATTCGCCAACATCCATATCCCGCATCTCTTCACACACTTTCGACATATCCTTGGGACGTGCACATTTTCCATACATATCAACAAGTGAACTAACGGCCCAGTTGTCTTGTCATAAACCTTGCTTGATGATACAACCATGAATCTGAATCCCCCAGCATAACATCTCCACGCCTCTGACTGCCGGAAGCACACTAGAAATGCTGGTACCGTCAGGATTAAATCCTTCCGAATGCATATTCCTAAACATCAAAACGACATCTGAATATTGTCTGTTGTGATTAAACCCAGAAATCATCCCATTCCAAGACACCAAATTCAATTGCAGGCCCAGCTTTGTTGCTTTACAAAGCAACTCTTTCGTTTCATCAACATGACCCTTTTGTGCATAACCCGAAAGCAGAGCACTACAAGCGACCACATTTGGTTGAGGAATTTTATCAAACACCTTACGGGCTTCCATCAGTCTGTCGCATTTTAGATAGAGATGGACCAAAGATGACAGAATAAGAGAATCTGAATGGTACCCATTTACACACGACAAACAATGAACCTAAGTCCCAGTCTTGAAAGATGATAATCCAGCAGCCGCCTTGATGACACTAGGAAGGACGTGACCATCTGGGGAAACTCCCTAAGCAAGCATATTAGCGAACAAGCAGATTGCCTCCCCATACTAATTGTTTTGAGTCAAGTGATAGATGTGGGCTGACAAAGAGAGGGCGGACGATTCAGCAGGAACCATGTTGAGGGAAGGACTCGCATTCCTCAAATCGTGGTGACAAGGTTCAGTGTAGAAAATCTTGGAGGCGGCGAAATGCTCAAACCGCGAATCAGCACCGGTGGTGATTAAGGTCAAACCATGAGTTCAACGGGATTGGAATGAGGTGGAACCAGCTAAATGGTTAACAGAACGGTTAAGGATTTGGAAGCAGGGGAGAGTACGTCTTGCCATTGCTACTTCCAATTTCCCGCCGCATAACCGAGCTTGCGAATAGAAGATTGACGGCTTAACATCTATACCCAACTTTGGCCGGCCACATATTTGATTTCTTCAATAATCAAATTGTTTACCCTTCAAATCTTCATAATCTGACTAACACCTCTATTTAATTCAACTAAAATTCGATCATAAGATCACACAACATTTCCAAAATGCAAATCTAATTATAACACAATAAACTACTTTTTTACTACATGTAAATGGCCCTTCAAAAGGTTTATTTTAACTGAAAATTTTCATTGTATCGCCTCGAATGGGGAAATTAACACGGTTACAAGTTTTGAAAAATATGAAGTACATTATCATTCCCAATATCTGAAATCGTCTCATTCGTTGCTACTTTTGTGGGTTGGTTACACAAATGATCACCGATCTTTGGCCAAATAACCCGGCACTCACCGTCCTTTAAAAATTTTCTCTTCCATTACTGAGCTTTGGCCGATTATCCTAGAGGTCACCACCGTCTACGGACATCCAATTTTCCATTCATCCGCATATGTGGCGATGCCATCTAGGCAGCCATATCATCTAAATTGCCACATCATCTAAATCAAGCCCCAAACCCAAACCTGAACCCATACACCCACTCCAATTACCCAAATCTAACTGTAATTCCTCCTCCTTCCTCTTCCTCTTCCTCCTCCACCACAACCACCAAGCTCCACCGCCACCCTCTCTCCCCACCACCGTCAGGATGTTGCCGCCACCGGCAGTAGTTGGGAAGCTCTGACGAGGGAAATCAGAGATAGAGAAGAGGAAGAGCAAATTAATCTGGCAGATCTGCCGATCTACTCTTCCTCTTCTCTGTCTCTGATTTACAGACTTCAGACAGATGATCTGTTTGGCAAAACCATAGGAATTTATTCATTATCCTAGCTATACACAATCTCGAAATTTAGATTCAAAGGAAATTTAGGATAATTATCCTCCAGTTGTTGCAAAGCTTGTTTGGTAGCCAATCTGAGCTCCTTCTTCCCCGGTCCAGACGAATTCTTCAGATCATTCACCTGAAAGATAATCGTCCAAGCCTGAAATTGAGGCTCCTGATGCTCTTCTCCAAGAACTGAATCCTCCACCATAAGAACTTCGTCCGCTTCTCATCATCGGACCGACTTCCTAAACTCATCTAGAGCCTTCCTCTCCAGATCAGACAAATCGCTTACTCGATTGCTCTCTTCCTTAATCGAAACCAGAGACTGAGGAATATTCCTCACAAGCTTCTCATCAGGCTCGCCACCGGCGAGCTTCTCTCTGATAAACACTGATTTCATCGGCGAAACATCCGCCTCTTCTTTCTCCATCATCGCCAACATCGACTTGTTCAGGTTCTTACCGGCGGTGGTGCTTCTGTGGTGGATGATTCGTTAGGGGAAACATCGGCACCAGGTGTTTTCTCTGGCGGCGACATCAGTCTTACAAGATGTCCGAAGTCTGTAAATTAGAGAGAGAGAGAGAGAAAAGGATAGAGAAAATTGGAAAATCTGTCAAATCTACTCTTCCTCTTCTCTCTCTCTGATTTCCCTCGCCGGAGCTTCCCAGCTGCTGCCGGCGGCGGCGACATCCTGACGGTGGTGGGGAGAGAGGATGGCGGTGGAGTCTGGTGGTTGTGGTGGAAGAGAGGAGGAGGAAGAGGAAGAGGAGAGGAAGGAAGAGGAAAGAGTTAGATTTGGGTAATTGGAGTGGGTGTATGGGTTCATATTTGGGTTTGGGGTTTGGTTTAGATGATGTGTCAATTTAGATGATGTGGCTACCTAGATGGAATCGCCACGTATGCGGATGGATGAAAAATTGGATGTCCGTAGACGGTGGTGACCTCTATATGATAATCAGCCAAAGCTCAGTAATGGAAGGGGATTTTTTTAAAGAACGGTGAGTGCCGGGTTATTTGGCCAAAGTTCAGTGACCACTTGTGTAACCAACCCCTACTTTTTCCAACCTATCTGTCAAGACGTTAAGGGATCGAGGAAGAAAAGATACCTAGATTTGGGGTTCCTCTTGAGAATTTGGTTCATGGTTTGGAGACAAGCCACACATTTCCATGGACAGATGGCCATGCTCCTCATTAGGGCATCCACTAGGGTAATACTATTAATTTTAACACATTTCTTCGCCCTTGAAATCGTTGCAATCTTGATGGCATTGAGCAACGCCTTTGCTTCTACGACGATAGTGGACGGACAACTTAGGGTGCCTGCATAACCTTCTACTACCTCTCCATGTAAATCTCTAATGACGATCCCATATCCCGCCTTTGGGGGTCTTTGCTATAAGAGCCATCACAAAGAATTTCCTTACATGGGGTTGGCAGTGGAGAAAGTTGAGTCTATGTCACATTGGGGTTCTGAGTTGACTGCCTAGGGACTTTTTCCCACTCATTCTTAGTCCTATTTGCAACATGCACAGTGGTGTCAACCACAAGGACTTTATCATTGAAATCATTTCAAATCTGGCTCTCCAGATGTTCCACATAACCGCTATTGCCAGCCTTTCATCAAAGTTTGCATTCCTCTCCCATATTTGTTCCATCCATTTTAGCACACTCACTCTTCCCTCTGGTGGACTATAGGTGGTGCACACCTTCTCTCAACTAGCATTTTCATGCAGGTATTAAAAATGCAATAGGCTATATCTCCATCCTTCGTCTGGCAAATCGTACACACTATCTCCCTCATAGATTCTCCCAGGTTGGCAGAGCGTTTTAGAAACATCTCCAAATGAAGAACTTGTACTTAGGGAGGACATTCAAGTTCCATAGCTTCCTCCATAATGGGTCTACATAAATGTGGCGGTTGGGGGTAATTTCCTTGATCTCTTCTATAGAGAATACTTTCTTTAGTTTTCATGGGTCCCACTCATCTCTCTCTTCATTTATCCATTGGATCGGCCTATCTCTATTTGTGAGGTTTTGTGGCATTCGGTTTGAAGCCTGGTAGAGATGGGATTCACGGGGTGCCATTCACTAGAATTTTCTACACTCCTAGATTTAGAGTTGCCCATGATGCTTGCCTAGATCCACGAGGCGCCCGCCCCTTTCTTAGCCTCGAGGAAACTAGACTAGTGGAAATAGATACCTTTCATGAGTCTAACTCAGAGCTTATTGGGTTCTTCTATGATGCCCCAACCCTGTTTCACCAGAAGAGCCAAGTTAACACTCCTAAATTCCTTGCAACCCAACTCTCCCACGATCTTGGGTTGACATAACACATCTCCATTCCTCCAGTGAATTGTCTTGGTATTCCTAGAGCTCCCCCAGAAGAAAACCCTTAACATTGAGTTCATTCTATTTTTCAGAGGAGAAAACACGAAATAATGTACGTCAAGATTACCTAGAAAATTGTCTTCAACATTATTTCTTTTCCTACGTAGTATATGAGTTGACTTTTCCACGATTGACTGTGAACATTTTAAACCTAAAACAAAATAATCAAACTCGAGCCCGGATAATTTGTATTATTTGGATAAGGCTGCAGATCCGGCTCCAACCCTTTCCAAGGGTTGGAAGCCTCCAACCTTTTCTCAACCATTAGATCACACTTTGACTCTTTGACCAATCCAATGGTCTAGATTGTTAGGGAGTATTTAGGACTTTACACGCACTATTTAATTTTTATAATAGAATTTTTAACTGATAACTAGCTAACATCATTTTTTGTTTGATAACTTGTTAACAGAATTTTTACTAACAGGTTAACCAACCGAGTTAACTAGTTAACAAATTTTTTACTTGATAACAATATTTTTGTTGACTAGTTAACCAACTGTGTTAACTAGTTAACTTATCAAGTTGTTAACTAGTTATTTTTTACCCGATGACAGTTATTTTTGTTAACTAGTTATCAAGTTGTTAACTAGTTAACCAACTGAGTTAACTAGTTATCAAGTTGTTTTTATGTTAACTAGTTAACAGTATTTTTTTAACTGATAACTAGTTAACATTGTTTTTTATTTGATAACTTGTTAACGGATTTTAACCTGATAACTAGTTAACGAATAATCATATAATCAAAATTTTAACGAGATTTTTTGGTGATAACTTGTTATCAACATTAGTTAACTAGTTATCAAAATTAGTTATTAGGTTTTCTGATGTTAACTAGTTATTTTATTAGTAACTAGTTAACAAATTCTTTAATTTTGTTTTTAACTAGGTAACAGTGTTTTTTTACTGATAACTATTTAACATATTTTAACCCGATAACTAGTTAACAAGATTTTTTGTTAACAAGTTATTTTAACTAGTTAACATAACAAGTTTAGAAGATTTGAGTTGATAACTAGTTATAAAAATTAGTTAACTAGATAATTTATCGAGTTAACTAGTTAACATCATGATTGACATAACTAGTTAACTACTTTTCCAGTGATTTTTTACTGATAATTAGTTAACAAGTTAACTTGATTTTTTTACTCATAACTTGTTCCAGCCTTGTCGCCTGGCCCAATAAAGGAGGCCCCAGCTTGTTGGTCCTCGCGGAGTGTTGTACCTCGTAAGTAGCGTGAGGGGTAGTCAGTTCAAGGAAAAGGGGAGGCGATCAGTTTAAGGAATGGGAGAGGGAGGAGAGTAACGTACCGCGGAGCGCTTGTCCGCTGGGTAAAGGTGTTGTCCCCCGGTTAATAGGGTGTACGGGGGTATTTATAGTACCCCTGCCTTGGTTGTCAAGGCTGAATCTTAGCCACTCGTTTGTGGCTCCCGTGGGATGTTGACACGTGTCCGCTCTGCCTTGGAAACCTAAGTGTCGCCGAGTAACCCTAGGAGGCCGCCGAGCTGGGCCATCGCTTTGGGCCTTACTCCACCTCCTGGGCCAGCCTGTTCGGCCCATCTGATTTACCGCCTGAGTCCGGGCCCCTTGCCCTAACCGCTGTGTTCGGGCTACCATGTGGGTTGCCTCGTGGGCCGTCATGTGGGCTTTTGGACTTCGTCGGGCTAGGCCCATCAATTGCCCCCAAGCCCTTAGCCAAGCTTTGCTTGGCTGAGGGTTTACCTATGACTCGGATCGCTCGTGTTGTGTCGCTTTATCGCATTGCTGTCCTATCGCCTTGTTACTTTGTCATTTTGTCGCTTTGGTGTCTTGATTCTTATCGTTTTGGTGTCTTGGTTCTTATCGCCTTGGTGTCTTGGTTCTTATCGCCTTGTCCCTTTTGTCGCTGCTTTCTATCGCGCCCCTTCTTTCCAGTTTTTCACGCACCTCTCTACCGCTCAGGGCATCATGGTCTTTTACTCCCTACCTTGCTGGAGAAGCTGGGGAAATCGGGGTATTTTAGTAATTGCCCAGAAAGCCATCATTACCTTATCCCTTCAGACGTCATCTCAGCCGCGCGTGCCCCAATGAAACGTCGCGACGGCTCACCTTCCCGCCAACACGCCTTTTTAACCGCGCGTGTGACTCACTCATTCACCGCGACGGTTCCGTTCCCGCTCATTGCACTCCTATATAAACCCCCTTCTTACCGTCTTCCTCCTTTTTTTACTCCTTCTCTGACACCTTGACTCCCCATTTTTACAGTCTTCTTGCCTCCACTGCTTCCTTACTCCTTCCGGCGAGTCCTCCACTATCTTCTCCTTCCCCGTTGATCGGAAAACGTTCGTTTCTCCTTCTTCCGATCTCCCGAAAACGTTTATCTCTTCCTGCCATTTTTCAGATGTCTGGAGCCCCCCGACGCCCACCTGGTACATGACTCTTCCCCTCTTTCTCACTCCCATTGCCGTCCTGCCGTGTGTTTCCTTCTTTTTTCTGCTTCTTGTTGTTTCTTTTTTTTCTTTGAACCATGGATTCCGCCTCCGATAGCCAGAACCAAAGTCATTCCTATTCCGCTGGTACCGATTCTTCACCCTCTCCTTCATCTTCCTCTTCGTCCTCTCCTTCTTCTTCCAGTCATTCCCCTGAACGGGCACCCTTAAACCCTCCATCCACAGCCAAAACCTCGTCTGCCCAAATTTCTGACGTAGCAGAAGAGAATTTTGATGAATCACCTGCCCTGCCTTTTTGGGGTCCCCACCAAAAAGGATTCGAGCGGGCCCGTCATGGGGTCGAGATTGATCCTGAGGCAACTAGAGTCACTGGCTCCTACTCCATTGGCAACTGGCGATCTATGTGGGGAAGAGCTACCTGTGACGAGCGCACGGTCATCGGCCCGGGCTACTTTCCTTCAGGGTCGGTGGAGAAGATCGCCCGCGTTCTTCCGTTCGCCATGCTGCCGTCTACCTGGGAATTCGCCGTGGCCTCTCGGCTTTCCACTATTGGCAATTGCCCGCCAGGGTGGCACGGCGTCTGGACCGAGGCCTTCACCAATGGCCTTCGCCTTCCGCCATCCTCGTTCACGGTCGCCCTGCTTGAGTGCTTTGGCGCTTCTCTTGGCGCCTTTAACGTCGGGTGTTGGGCTACAGCCTCTGCCTTTGAATGCAGCTGTGCGACCAAGAAGATCGCCCCCACTCTTCGGTTGTTTCAATTAATTCATTATGCCAAGCACACCTCTAATGGCATCAGTTTCGTTCGCCGAGCTGATCTTACACAAAAGGGCACTTACTCATCACCGAAACCTCGCCCTACATGGTACCATTCGTTTTTCTACTTCGCCCCAGCGACACGGATCGCCATTGGGCTTCGCTGCTCCCTTCATCCTGGTCTTCTGGTGACGTGAGTTCTTTCAACGCCGAGCTTGATCCTACTCCTGATGAGATACTCCTTCGTCGCCAGATCCTTCTTGATTGCCATCATCTATCGACCACTTCTGGCCTGCGGACTGCCCAGGCGGGAATACGAGGAGGTATACTTTATGTCTTAGACGGTGCTGATTGTTTTCCTCCCTTCCTAGCTGTCGCCGTTCATCTTGCGTGATTGAGTCGTCGTAGCCAAACCCTTAGAAACGTATAACCTTTATATTGTCGCCTTTTTGTGCTTTCTTTTCTTTCCCCCTTTTTTTATACTAATCTTTGGATGTACCTTTCCTAGGTGCCGTAAGCCTCGCTGGGTGCCTCCTTAGTACCACCGCGCGTGGTCCTGTCGCCGATACTCGTCCCAGCCGCTCTGAGGCCGCCCCCGTCGCCCCTGCTTCTGCCCAACCTTCGCCCGAGAAATCTAAGGGGAAGAGGAAGGCGGTTGAGACGGATGAAAGCCTCCTTTCTTCAAAGAGGAAGAAGAAAGCTGGGGTTTCCAAGCCGAGGAGAAAGGCAGGTGAGGGCTCCAGCAATCCACCGCCGCCGCCTCCACCAGTGATAGAGGTGGAGGATGCCGATGCTGAGACTGAAACTCCCCTCCGCCGCTCTCATCGCCAATCGCCTCTGGCGCATGACAATCCGTCTGCTAGGGAGCCCTTAGAGCATCCTGCCGACGGGAACGTCATCTCTTATGACGACTCCTACCTTCCTGACGAACCTATTCCCCCTCCCCGGGATCCGGAGCATCCCGAGTCTACACCAGCTCCGGAGCTTGATCTTCGTCCCACCGAGCCTGCTCGCGACCACTCTCGCCCGCCTCCTGTCAACACCGACCGTGCCCACCGGGCCAGCTGGACAGAGCGAGCTAACACCCTCTTTGATCGCCCTGCTCCTGCTGGTCGCGAAGGTGAGGGTCCCTTTCGCCTTCCCTACTTCGCCGTCGTTCATCCGGTGGCATCTCACATATCGCCCCGGATGGCGAGTGACATCACGGAGGAGTTCTCTCGAGGTGTCTACGAGGGGGTGACCGCTCCTGATGAGGGCTCGGAGATTACGGACCTGCATGGGGCGACTTCCTGCCGCCTCCTTCAGGTATTTATGGAATGCGAAGTCAATTTGCTCTGTCCTGCTTCCCTAGCTCTGCTCGCTGCTTCTCACCCCCTTCATTTGTTTTGTTGCCTAGGCCGTGGCCGAGCTCGGCGATCTTTCCTTTGCATGTAAACACATGCAGGAGGAGAATCGGAGGCTGAAGGAGGATGTTGAGAATCTGCGCTCTTTGCGCATGGATCTCACCCGTTATCATAACGAGGAGAAGGTATTCACTCGCCTGCCTCGTCTTTCTCCCCTTTTATATATACTTTTTCTCGACTTGCCACCTTACGATCCTTGCTAAACCTGCACGTTGCTGTTTGTTTGTTTGTCTTTTTATCTTAGCGACGGGCAGATGCAGCGACCTCTGCTGCTGAGTCTCTGAAGGAAAGCCTGGCTGAGGCGACCGGGCGGATTTCCCAGATGGAGGGCGTCCAGGAGGACTTGCAATCTGCTAATAAGCACATTGTCGCCCTCGAAGCCGAATTGGATGAGGTTCGTGTCAAGGTTGCTCAGGTGGAGGAGATAGCCGCCGAAAGGGACAGAGCTAAGGAGCTGCTGAATGACTCTCTGGCGGCTGAGTCGGCGGCGGATCGTGATCTTGCTGCTGCCAAGGCTCAGTACGATGAGACTGTGGCTTATTACACTCATGCTCTCGGCGAGAGTATGCGTGTAGTAATGCGCAGCTGTCGTAATGAGTTCTACGAGCTGTTTCCCAACAAGGGCTGGCCAGGGCGAAAAATGGTTCGAGCCGTCCTTCGAGGTCTCAATCGCTATAACTTTGGGGTTCCCGACCTTCCCGATGCCGAGGAGGAGGCCTATTTTTGAGATGCTGCTCGCTTGGAGCGGGAGATAGTGGCGGCAGATGTCGAATATGTGGCGGCCACTCGCCTCAGCCGTGGCCTGCCTGCTCTGAATCTCGATGGATCGGAGGTTCAGCCGCCATCATCTGATCAAGCCCCCTCGACCAGCGGCAAGGACTTCAATTCCGCCGCTGACTCTTCCAAAGCTGGCCAGAAGGGCTCCGGTGCCAAAGACCCATGATCCCGCTGTCAACCTGCTGTCAACCTGTTGTTGTCGTTGTTTTTTTTTTTTTGTAAAAAACTGCCTTACTAAACTCTTCCTCGTGAATTTTCAATCTTTGGCTCCTTTTTTTTTTGTCTTATTACACCTTTCTTAATCACTTTGCTTCTTTTCATCATTAACTAGATGTTATACCGATATGTTAATGCCTTTAGGTCTTACATAGCGATCCCAATGCCCTTAGGTCTTACATGATAAATTTGATGCCCTTAGGTCTTACACAGCGATTTGTTAATGCCCTTAGGTCTTACATAGCGATCCCAATGCCCTTAGGTCTTACATGATAAATTTGATGCCCTTAGGTCTTACACAGCGATTTGTTAATGCCCTTAGGTCTTACATAGCGATCCCAATGCCCTTAGGTCTTACATGATAAATTTGATGCCCTTAGGTCTTACACAGCGATTTGTTAATGCCCTTAGGTCTTACATAGCGATCCCAATGCCCTTAGGTCTTACATGATAAATTTGATGCCCTTAGGTCTTACACAGCGATTTGTTAATGCCCTTAGGTCTTACATAGCGATCCCAATGCCCTTAGGTCTTACATGATAAATTTGATGCCCTTAGGTCTTACACAGCGATTTGTTAATGCCCTTAGGTCTTACATAGCGATCCCAATGCCCTTAGGTCTTACATGATAAATTTGATGGCGCGAAGACATATATTAGATTCAATCATTAGGGCCCTTAGTTGCCTTAAGAACTAGCCTTGGTTACAAGTGTCTTTTTAATCATAATATCGCCTGAGATGCATGGAGTTCCAAGTTTTGGGGATCTTTGCTCCATCTAACTCTGCTAGTTTGAAGGTGTTGGCCCCTACCACTCGCCGTACTCTGTATGGGCCTTCCCATCCGGGGTTGAGCTTGGCCGCCCCGACCGCCGGCCTGAAGATCTTTCGCAGCACTAAGTCATTGAGCGCGATGTGATGTGGTCGGAGCTTTAAATTGTACCGCCTGGCTAACTGCTCCTTTTCAGCGATCAGCCGCATCTGTGCCTTTTCTCTTTTTTCCTCAATCATATCTACGTTAAGCATCAATTCTTGTTCGTTGACCTCATCCCTGTATTCCTGTATTCGGATAGATGGGATTGAGATTTCTACCGGAAGGACCGCCTCAGTCCCGTACGTCAATGTGTAGGGAGTCTCCCCTGTCGCCGTTTTATAAGCCGTTCGGTGAGCCCATAGTACATGATCGAGCTCCTCGACCCATACGCCTTTACAGCCATCCACTCTTTTCTTTAATCCTTGTAGAATAAGTTTATTAGCCGCCTCTGCTTGTCCATTAGCTTGTGGATAGGCGACCGAAGCGAATCTCAGATTTATCCTCAGGTCATCACAAAATTCTTTAAAGACCTGTGAGTCAAACTGAGTTCCATGGTCACATATGATACTTTCTGGTATACCAAATCTGGTGACGATACTTTTAAATGCAAACTTCTGTATCTGCTTGGCGGTGATACTTGCCACCGCTTCTGCCTCGACCCACTTGGTGAAATAATCAACTGCCACGATAAGGAATTTCCTTTTCCCGGAAGCTTCCGGAAATGGGCCTAGGATATCCATCCCCCATCTCGCGAATGGCCACGGGCTGACATTCGCCCGGAGCGCTGTTGCGGGCAACTTGTGATAACTTGCGAATTCCTGACATTTGTGACATTTCTTCACCAGGTCGCCAGCTTCCTTTCTCATTGTTGGCCAATAGAAGCCTTGGTATATTAAGTTCCTTTCCAAACTTCTTGTTCCTAAGTGAGTACCGCATACTCCTGAATGTACTTCCTCTAGGGCCCAAGCTGCATCATCCTCTCCCAGGCATCGCAAGTATGGACCCATAGCTGATTTCCGATACAGCTCTCCCCCTATTATAGTACACCTCCCTGCTTTTCGCCGGAGCTTGGTCACTTCTAACGGGTCACTTGGTACAGTGTCGTTATCCAAGTATTGAATAATAGGCGTTCGCCAGTCGCTTTTCCCAATTCCGTTAATCACGTGAAAAACACTGCTTCCTCCTTGTTTCTTTTTCCACTGTGACCATTCGCCCTTCTTCAAAATCAGTCGCCGTTGCTAGTTTCGATAATGCATCCGCATGGCAATTCTCCTCCCTAGCAATCTGGGATATAACCACCTTCTTGAATTCTGATATAAGCAGTTTTACCTCATCGAAATAAGGGAGGAGCGACTCCTCCTTTACCTCAAAGCTCCCATTAACTTGGTTGACTACTATCGCCGAGTCTGAGAAAACTCTGATGTTAGTAACTCCCATACTCTTAGCGATTCGCAAGCCAGCCTCTAATGCCCCGTACTCAGCTGCATTGTTGGTTCGATTGGTTGCGAATCGCAATGCGACCTCGTGGAGGATCCCCCCAGGAGACCTTAGGACTATCCCTGCGCCTGACCCTCCTTTACTCGAGGCGCCATCTGTGAATAACGTCCATTCATCGCCTTCCTCGGTATCTTCTTGTACTGCACCTTCGACTACAAAGTCAGCAAGGACCTGGGCCTTGATCGCCGTTCGCGGTTGGTATCGAATGTCATACTCGCTTAGCTCGATCGCCCACTTAGCTAACCGCCCTGCCATGCTCATAGATCTTAACGCATTCTTAATCGGAAGATTCGTGAGCACATATATCGTGTGTGCCTGAAAATATGGTCGCAACTTTCTGGCCGCGCAGACCACAGCGTATGCCATTTTTTCTATCGCCGGGTACCTTGTTTCAGCATCGACCAAGGTTTTACTTGTATAAAAAACAGGGTGTTCGACTTTGTCCTCTCTTCGAACTAAGACCGCACTAACTGCCTTTGGAGAGATCGCGATATAGAGAAATAAATCTTCATTTGATTTCGGAGATGCAAGTACAGGAGGGGTAATTAAAAACTGCTTTAGCTCTTCAAAAGCCTTGTTACATTTATCATTCCATGCAAACTTTGATGCATTCTTTAAAGTCGCAAAGAACGGAGCGCATCGGTCGGCGATCCTGGGAATGAATCGATTGATTGCCGTCAGTCTTCCAGATAGAACCTGAACCTCCTTCACAGTCTTTGGAGGGGCCATCGCTGTAATCGCCGCGATCTGCGCTGGATTAGCTTCAATTCCTCTCCTGGTTATGAGGTATCCTAGGAACTTTCCTGATGTTGCCCCGAACACGCACTTCAAAGGGTTCAACCTAAGCGAATACTCCTGTAGTGTATTGAAGGTTTCCCTTAAGTCGCCAAGATGGTCATTAGATCTCTTACTTTTGACCAGCAGGTCATCCACATACACCTCCAAGTTTCGGCCGAGCTGCTTGACAAAGACTTTGTCGATCATTCTCTGGTAAGTCGCGCCAGCATTCTTGAGCCCGAATGGCATCCCTCGATAGCAGTAGTTCACCGTGGGCGTCATGAAAGCTGTTTTCTCTTGATCTTGTTTGCTTAAAGGTATTTGATGATATCCCGAGAACATGTCCAGAAAGGACAGCATTTCATTGTTCGCCGTTGCGTCTACCAGCTGCTCTATGTTGGGCAAGGGTACGGATCCTTGGGGCAAGCATCGTTAAGGTTGGTGAAGTCGACGCACATTCGCCATGCTCCTGACGATTTCTTGACAAGAACTACATTAGCCAACCACTCAGGATACTGTACCTCTTTGATAAACCCTGCCTTCAAAAGTTTGTCCACTTCATTTGCCACCGCCTGCTGCCTTTCTCTACAGATGTTCCGCCGCTTTTGCTGGACTGGGCGACTCCCGGGCTCGATCGCTAGAGAGTGTTTGATGATGTCTGGAGCAATTCCTGGCATGTCGCTTGGTGACCATGCGAACAGGTGCGAGAACTCTTGGAGCAACTTGACCAACTCCTGTTTCTTGTTATCGCTCAGGTAGGATGAAACTCGAACTGTCTTACTTTCATCTTCTTCGAACAGCGGTATTGGGACGTCCGATTCTGCTGGAACGACTCTTTCTCCTTCATTCTCCGCCTCCAAGCTTATGGTGAGGCACGTGCTTTTAGTCGCCGCCCTGTAACACCTTCTGGCGATGTCCGGGTGTCCCCAGGCGAAACCTATCCCTTCATTAGTAGCGAACTTCAGTACTTGGTGCACTGGGGAGGAGATCGCTTGGAAGGCGGCGAGTGCAGGTCGCCCTAGGATCATGTTGTACGTGGATTGACAATCCATGACATGGAAGTCGATGGATCGGGTGACCTGCAAGTCTCCATCCCCAATGGTTATTGCCATCGTGGCTATCCCCTTGATGGGAACTGTGTGTCCTGAAAATCCTGAGATGGTAGTTTTTGTCTGCCTGAGCAAGCTAGCTGGCAGGTTCATCTTTTTGTACAGCTCCCAGAAAATAATGTCCGCAGAGCTTCCTTCGTCAACCATCACTCGCTCCACTCGGCTATTGTGTGTGATTACTTGAATCACCATCGCCTCCAAACTTGGGCCTCCTACCCTGGCCATGTCTTCTTCCGAGAATCCCAACGTTGGGCGACTAACTTGGTCTATCATCATCACCTCCTTTGTTTCCTCCTTTTTGACTTTCTTTGTCGGGCAACTTTTCCCACCGAAAATGGTTTGATAAACGTGGTTTACCTCAGGTCGAGGCTTTTTCTTGATATCTTCATTGTCCATAGGCTCCTTAAGTCGGGTGAAAACATCACCCTTCTTGTCTTGTGATTCTCCTTGTCCTCGGCGATCATCTTCTTGCGGCTTGTTTTTCCGCTTTGAGCTGACAATGAAATCCCTGAGACGTCCTTCGTTTATCCACCTTTCGATTTCATTTTTCAATTCCCTGCAGTCTTCAGTGGTATGCCCATGAGAGTCATGGAAATCGCAAAACCTTTGGCGACTTCGCTGATCCGCCGGGGTGAACATTGGCCCCGGCCAGTTGATGGGGTGTCCCTTATGCTGCATGTACAGCAGAATCTTTCTTCGCGATTCTGAGAGGGGTGTATAATCTGCCCTCTCCTCTTGATATCCTCTCTCCTGATAACCCCTATGCTCCCCTGGGTATCCTTTCTCTTGGTAACGCCTTTGCTCCCCTGGGCGATGTTTCCCGTATGGCCGTGTCTCGGAGGGCTGCCCTTTGGCATGCTTGTTCCCTGTAACGGGCTTTTCTTCCATCTTCGCCGCTCCATGTAAAGGTTCTGCTAACTGCTCCTCAATCAAAATAATTTTGTGTACTCTGGTTTCCAAGTCGGATAGCGACTTCGGAGCCACCTGTAGCAGCGACTCCCGCAGCCTGCCGTTATGAGTCGACTGGAATAAACTTACCGCAGCGATTTCATGATCTACCCTCTTGATGGATTGGACGACCCCAGTCCATTCATCAAAGAACTCCTTCAGCGACTGGTTCGGCTTTTGCCTCAAGCTCACCAGCGCTTGCAACGGGACCGTCCTTGTTTTCTTGCACTCATACTTCTGTGAGAAGATCCTCGCAAAGCCCTCCCACGATGTTATGATGCCCTCTGGTAGATTCATGTACCACTCCCTGGCTCGCCCTCCCAATGTCGCCGGAAAAGCTCTGCAATATGCGGCGTCGCCAGCCTGCTGCATTTGCATGGCGATCTGGAAGGCTTGCAAATGCTCGTCTGGGTCGCCAGTACCTACATACCTATCTAGGTTGGGCGGAACCAACCCCTTAGGTAGTGGCTCGGCGAGTATCGCCCTGGACAGAGGTTGGCGAACCGCCATCTGTGCAGGGGAGATTTGAGTAGCAGAGAGGAATTGCTGTAACGCTTCCAAATGGGAGTCCTGTGGCGATTGCCTGTCCTGAGTGTTGGCCCTGAGAGCTTGAGCTTGCTGAGCGATCACCGTTTTCAACATCTGTGTGAGCTCAGCATTCTGTTGCTCAAGGGATCGAAATCGTGCTCCAACAGCTCATAGGCATCGCCGGTCGGAATAGTACTCTGGGACTCCGAGTCGCCCTCGAATTCGCGCTCCATGTTTCTTGTGAGGTTTGGGTCTGCTCGAGAACCTGGGTTGACATACTTGACGGGTGTTACTCCATCTCCTCTTTCGCCATCCTCGCCCATCAGAGTGGGCATCGCTGATGAAGCCATTCGCCTTCAAAAGTCGCCTGACCGTCCCCCTATCTGGTGCGCCAATTGTTCCAGCCTTGTCGCCTGGCCCAATAAAGGAGGCCCCAGCTTGTTGGTCCTCGCGGAGTGTTGTACCTCGTAAGTAGCGTGAGGGGTAGTCAGTTCAAGGAAAAGGGGAGGCGATCAGTTTAAGGAATGGGAGAGGGAGGAGAGTAACGTACCGCGGAGCGCTTGTCCGCTGGGTAAAGGTGTTGTCCCCCGGTTAATAGGGTGTACGGGGGTATTTATAGTACCCCTGCCTTGGTTGTCAAGGCTGAATCTTAGCCACTCGTTTGTGGCTCCCGTGGGATGTTGACACGTGTCCGCTCTGCCTTGGAAACCTAAGTGTCGCCGAGTAACCCTAGGAGGCCGCCGAGCTGGGCCATCGCTTTGGGCCTTACTCCACCTCCTGGGCCAGCCTGTTCGGCCCATCTGATTTACCGCCTGAGTCCGGGCCCCTTGCCCTAACCGCTGTGTTCGGGCTACCATGTGGGTTGCCTCGTGGGCCGTCATGTGGGCCTTTGGACTTCGTCGGGCTAGGCCCATCATAACTAGATAATTAGTAGTTATCAAATTGTTAACTAGTTAACCAATCAAGTTAACTAGTTATGAAATTGTTAACTAGTTATCAATGTCAACAACATAAAAAATAGTGACTAAAATTGCAAAGTTTAATACTAAAGAACCAAACTAAATAAAAAATAGAGTGACTAAATTGTAATTTTTTGGAATTATTAAATAATTGTTTTAGTCGTCTTCAACCTTTCATCCGCCGTGCCGACTCTCCGATGCTCTGTTTGCCGCCATCACATAAACTTCACCAGCCCCGTAGACTCGGCAACGGGGAAGATGACGGATCCACTTAGCAATGCTAACAATTAACAACAGAGGAGGAGGAAGCAGTTAACGGATCCACTTAGCTTGAGGTCGATTCAACAAAATCGGTCGGAGAAATCACCGGCTCCGCAGCCGTTCGGATCGAGGAGAGTGCAGTGGGAGCAGACGAAGAGGACGCAGCCACCGAAGGAGTTTTTGGGCGGCGGCGAGGGGTGGCCGCGGATGGTGACGCGGACGTCGATTGCGGTGAAGGCGTAGTAGACTAAGGGCATGGGGAGGAGGGAGCCGGCGGTGATTCGGAGGCAGGCGAGGAGGAATCCGATGGGGATCCAGAAGATAGTGAGCAGAGCGATGAGTGGTGTGGGTTTCTGGACGAGGCGGTCGTCGTGGAAGACGATCGGTGTCGTGAGCTTGTCGGCGGTGACAGGTTGGGTTTTCGGGTTCGGTGGGAACGGATGGCCGTTCAAAAGAGGTCGACGGCTGTGTTTTGGGAAGGATAATTAGGGTTAATTCTTTTTTTTAAAATGCCAATTTTACCACTCCTGTTTTTGGTTGGAATTCGGTCCAACCTTTAAAGGTTGGGTCCGGATCTTGAGCCATTTCGATAACTAATTTATTATTAGTATTATACTATAATTCAGAGTATTAATTATTTAGAAAATATTAATATTGTGACACCCCAATATGGGCTGCCGTTAGAGAGTGAAAAAGAATTGTTGGGTTCATCCTGTTTGGGCTTTTTACAACTGTACTAACTAAAGAAAGATAAAGAGAGTCCAAGCTCCACTTGAAAATGGACTCCTATAATTAACCAACTTTCATTCCCTCCCCTACTTGGTTTCTACTGTTAACAGGAAGAGCTTCCCTAGGGTTTCCTGCCGCTTTCCTTCCTTCCTCCCGCCTTTCATAATGGTACGTCCCTCTACACTCCGTTGATCCGTGCGTGATGCGTTATCTGCGATGACTCTGTTCGAATCCATAGTAGTGGATTCAATTCTGGTCTAGAATTTACGAGAACGTGGCCTGATGTCTCGTCCCCCCTGAGACTCTTGTTCCTAGTAGTACGGTAGCTGAGAATGATTATCTATCCAGTCTGTAGATCATACGACAGTTAGAAATCTGTCTGTTGATTGTAGTTCCTAAGTCCATGGTCTGTTCTTTCGTCAGATGGTGAGCTGAATTAGCTGAGTAATTTGTGATATATTCTTTCACTTTCATTTGCTTTAGTTGTTGGCTGACCTAGCTGAGTCTCTTGTTTTGCAGGCCAAGAGAACCAAGAAGGTTGGTATTGTTGGCAAATACGGTACGTTTCTTGCTTACCTGTCCCCTCTTCTTTTAGCTAGCTGTTTGGGAATATAAAAGTTGTAACCGTGTATTTGTTTGCAGGCACCCGATATGGTGCTAGTTTGAGGAAGCAGATTAAGAAGATGGAGGTTAGCCAGCACAGGAAGTACTTCTGTGAGTTCTGTGGAAAGGTAAAACTTTAGACATTAGACATTAGTTAAGTCTCCGATGTTATCTTGTTGTAGAGCAGAGCAGAATTGATGATGGATGGAATGTATGGTTTGTTTTCCAGGATGCTGTGAAGAGAAAGGCTGTGGGTATCTGGGGATGCAAGGACTGTGGCAAGGTCAAAGCAGGAGGTGCTTACACAATGAAGTAAGACAACAACTCTCCCCTTTGTAAATTTGTTAGCAATGGGGTAATTGGTGTTTTGCATAAACTTATTGTCATTGTCTTTTGTCTTTCCTTAAACAGCACTGCAAGCGCTGTTACAGTGAGGAGTACAATCCGCCGATTGAGGGAGCAAACTGAGAGTTAGATTGAGTTACAATGATACAGCTATCCGATTTTGTTTTCTTGATTTTTACTAGTTCAGAACAATGCTTCTTTTTTGGGGGGGTTGAATTGAGAAGAATGTTTTGTTTTTACCTTTTTTTCTGGTTGGTCTTCTACACTTGAGAATCATCATGTAATGGGTTTTGTTGAGAAGATATTTTCTTTTCGTTGCATTAATATCTAGTCCCTTACTCCTTACAGCTTTCATATGCTTCCACCCAAAAAGGTTGAAAACCAAATCAACGCCTCTTTTACAACTGTCTATATGACAAATTTTGTGCGTCCAATTCTTCTCTATGGGTTTTCTCATCCACTTTTTTTTTACTTTTGGTCTGGTTGTGGGTGATGATGGTTTATGATCATCAGTAATATCAACTTAATTTGTTTTAGTTTTACAAAATTATTGCTTGTGGTTGATTGATTCCGGTTAATATGTACCATACTACCGTCTGGTGCCCCCACTTCAATAGAGTTTTTAGAAACCAAGTACATTTCCTTCTGGAGTTGTCTGTTGTAGGAATGAATTATATAATTTAACAACAAATGGTACCACACACAATAACTTACAGAATATGCAAAAACTATTATTTTAAATAATCAAAATAATAACACAATTTTAATAATACATGACGAATATGAATGGTAGAATCTCAATGTGTATATTGTAACTGTACCATTCATAAAAATATATAAATGGTACAATTTTCACAATGAATGGTACTATCACATAATATAAAGAATTACAATATACAATGAATGGTATAACTACGTGACTTTCATTGATAATTTTCAACACGGATAACTGTACTATTCAAAGATAACAAACAAGCTCTCTACAATTATTTGTGCAAAACATACCCTTCTACTTAGAATGCTTAACAAACAAGCTCCCTTACAATTATTTGCATAAAACATACCCCTCTACTTTGAATGTTTAACAAAGAAGTACTTCCATTAGAATTTTGATAACTCCTTTACCATTTTGCTGACACGTTATGCTGACTCAGTCTATAGGTTGTTAGATTTGACATGTCAGCAAAATGAAACGACTCATTTCTAACTCGCCCTATAATTAAGTATTTCACCCTTTAAAAATACATTGCCTTGATCATGTGGTGGGTGGGAGGACAAACACATGGCAGTCGGCAAAAAAACTGATGCCGTTTTGAAACATTTTTCAAGTTGGAGATTAGATCATTAATAAAAGACAATACGTGTCAATTACCCGCCTCTTCAGAAAGTAGTCATAGGCTCATCAGTGCAGTGGTTGAAAAGTGTCATTCAATTGCCGGAGCCAACAAAGCCTTGCTAGCCGATGACCAGATAGTTAAGTGGTAGAGAAAAAAATAAAAAAATAAAAAATAACATAGTGAAATATACCTAAAATGAATCTTCAAATTGATAAAAAAACAAAATTCAACCCAACTTTAATGACTGAAAATCAAGTCAAGTCATGAGATTTGAAAACCCTTGATCCACGCCCTAATTTGTTCTATCAAAATTCATAACAAATGGTCTAAATGCATAAATCTGTCAGTTAAATGATAACATCTTGTTCAGTGCACTGATGTAGGCCTTAACACTTGACACCACAATGTCCATTCCTGCCCCAGAACCACTGCAACCACACACCATGATCATTATTATTATTCAGATGTTTATTTATGTTAGTTTGTATGTGGAGAGATGAAACTGATATCTTCTGTCACCCAACAAATGTATTCTACTTACCTAAACGTGCGTTCAAAAGGCTTGTCAGTAAAAGCATGTGTTGGAGAGTGCTTGTTCTCCCCACGAATTAGGACTCGAGTCGTTGCAATTGCATCAATACCTTCTGCAACAGCATTCATGGAGTACTCCAGTAATGTTGCCCCTTCCTGCATTTCAGAACGCAGAAAAATTAGGATCAGCTATGCTAAAACAAATGCAAGTACCCACCATAACAACAAGTCAACAACAAAGTTGAATTGCTGTAAGCATCAGACTGCAATCTTAATTCTTGTTCAATACATCCAAACTAGTCTAAGAGATCTTCAAAGCAATAAAGTGCACTTGTTTCATCAACATCCAACTGAACAAGTTACAAACCTTTACTATGAGATCAACTGCCTTGTATGCAGAATCCACTGGACCAGTTCCAACGGAGCACGCAATATGCTCTTTCCCATAAGCATCAGTGAGTTTGACAGTGGCAGTAGAAAGACCAAGTGTTCCACATGTGACCTGTGTACAACTGTTAATTAGAGCACTGCAAATCAACAACTGAAAGACAACTTTACAGAGTAGAAACAATGAATTGAAACGGAGTAAATCAACAGCTGCAATCGCGAAAGACAATTCAATGCCATTGAAGTGGAAATTCTCGGATATCCATACAATCCCTACACAAGAAAACATTCCTGACTGTTCACAGCCTCTTCCCCAATTTGTGTACTCAAAGCAGAGATGATGGAATTCAAAACCTCCTGTAATCTCTTGCTCTTCGAATAGAATTATGTATTGCATATACCTTTGCTTAATCTACTGTTCTCCTTTATAGCACCACAACTCTCATCAACGAACTCAAGGATTCCACATATTTCCTCAACTAGAAGCATGAACTCTTACAGTTACAGAACTGAGAAATCTCATCTGGACTGAATTATATTCTGTTAATGGGGAGCTGTTGGCAATACACTGTGTAGACATGTTTCTTGGGCCATGAGCCCATCCGAATAGAGAACAAAAGATTGGTATTTTTTTCGTCGTGGAAACTCCTTTGAGAGAGGACTATAGATCGTACACCTTCATAACTAAAGGGGAAAAAAGGAAAAACGGGTCGAAAGAAATGGGGAGGCTAAGAGGGGATTGGGGGCCAGTTTATGTAGGAAACTAAACTTGATTACAGTCAACTCGTAACACAGGACTTCATAAGCACATCAAGAGAAAAACATACGATCTACCTGCAGGTCATGAAGCTTCCAAACAGTCTCTGGCTGGAAAACTTCATCAGTCACCAAAGCTAATATGTCTGCATCAGTAACTTGCTGCAGAACCATAAAGCTAGTCCAAGATCAACAGACAACAGATGGAAATATATAGATATCACTGAAAGTCTAACCACATAAGAAGACTTGAATTGATTCTGTTTTTTCTGGATATCAGATTGTAGTAATTTAATTATCACCTTTTTTTGTTCAGCTATTGCCTTAAAACGCCAGAAGATATTGTCAAGCTGCTGATCATCCAGCTGATAGCCGAGCTAAACAAAGTACGAAGAAGAAACTGTAAACATACAGCTGATATAATAATCATAATAACTTCACCAAGTCTAACTAGATAGAAAGTACCTCATTCAATCGATCCTTCAATGCATGGCGCCCACTTTACCCAGATCATGAACAGTTTTGAAACAAACAAAGAAAAAAAGCAAGGGTAAGATGACAATGTCTACACAATATCCGACCTAACAAATTGAACATATGGTTACCCAGGATGTGGGACGATTGGTTTGTTTGTTAAAATTTATTAAATTAACAGTTAATTACAAACATTTTTCGATGAAACAGAACTACACAATTTCTTGCAACTCCTGAATTCAATGAATCACAACAACTCTTTTCAATTCAAAACCAGTAAGTAAAGCAGTAAATGTATCCAGATTCTGCATTCTCTATAAGAGTTACTGAATGATACCTAAGTTTTCCCAGGACAATACCAGCATCATTGGATCTTTCGAGGCCAATTTCTTCAGGTTCTATAATCTCATATGTGCTTTTATGTTTTAACATTCCATCCTGGAGCAAATGAAGCATGCGTAGCATTAATAGCACAAGACAGGCAACTTAATAAACAGCTGCTTCATCAGATGGGAGAAATAGGCCATCAACAAAGGTACACAGCTATGTATTAGAGAAAGAAACTGAAGCAAAAAATATACCCCAGGGAAAAATGCAACAGATGTATTGCTCGCAAAAGCATCAACTATTGCAATCACCCCTTCTCAACATCTCAACACGTCTACCCCCTTTCCCTGTTTCTCCTATGTCTAGAGGCTGCCGAATCTAAGTAATTCTCATTTATTAGAAACGCACATGGACTTCTTCACTGTGGAATTGTGCGACTTATTTGGTTCAGGCCTATGGTGCCTAAAGCTGGAATGAGCCATGTCCATTAAACAGCTCGGGGAGTATCAAAGAAAATGGTTACAACCACTAGTTAGGATTATCATTACGTTATTTGTTAACTATTTCAGATTAGCATTATTGTGATATTGTATCCATGTTTCTGGTGGTAGGATTAGGATGAGTTTCATTCTTGTTTAGCATAGGACTCCTAATTAGTCAACTATCCTTTTCATGATAGGAATAGTATTGCAAACCAATCAAAACTTATCAATCGCATTTGCTTTGTACGTGAAAGGCAGAATGACTATTAATAAAGTCTATTACTGTGTTTTCTGAAACCCTCTAAAGTTATGTTATACGATTCGTGACCCTCTAACGTTGATATCAGAGCCAATCTAATGACGAACACTTGTTCTTGCTCCATCAATTCTGCCAACCAGCCCAAGAACAATTCCATATCAGCCACCCATATCAACCTGAACAAGTTTTAACCCTTCACCACCAGGTTGGCACACTTCCATAGCATGATGTTAACTAGTAATAACAAAATAACTGGTGGAACTAAATAAGTTAACTAGTTATATAACCGGTTAACATAAACATAGTTAACTGACCATAGTAATTAGTTAACCAATTCTGATAACTAGTTATTAGCAAAATAACTTGTTAACTAATCATCAGCAAAAACCTGTTAACTACACTTTTTCTACTTAGAAGGCGCATGCGGGCACATGTTTTTCTCTCAACTTTCTGCAAAATAAAACCATCATCCCTATTGCACTTTGCTGCCGGTGTAGTTCCCTAAGTGGGTGAGCTCCTCTGGGGGCTTCATCCAACGAGTGAAGTGTGCCGACGGATCTCTGATGATCTCTGGAACTAGCACATTGTCCTCCCTATAGATTTCTTTGTCTTCCTAATCTTTTGTTCTATAAATGACCTGGACTCTACGATACCTATTTCGAACCTTAAGGGGGGCTCTTGGGCCTCGATTGTAAATTTACCAGAACCAATTCCTGAAGCTCTTAAGGGGTTAGAGGGAAAATCTGGTAGCACTCTCAAGACTGTCGGATGCCCTAAGGGTTATGAAGAACAAGCTTCCCTGTCACTTGCCTCTTCCTTGAGTGCTTCACGTGGGTTTACCTCCCATTACTAATAGAAGGAAGCAACCTGCTAGAGTAAAAGGCAAGGGCTCTAACCCCTGGTTGATTATGAAAGTTGTTTCATGGAATGTCAAAGGATTGAATAAAGTTAGTAAGCAGAGTGATGTAATTAAGTTTTTAAATACACATAATATAGATATTGCTATTTTAATAGAGACTAGAGTTTTGAATAAGAATGCTCTTAGCATCCTCACTAATAAGTTCAGTAGCTGGACAAGTTTTGGCAATAATGATCACTCTCATCTGGGGAAAATTTGGATTCTATTGAGGCCTTCCTACCCTGAACATCATATCTCATTCAGCTCAGCATGTTCTCTGTGAAGTAGTGGGAACTGTTGCTTTTAATCTCATCCTACTCGGAGGGATTTTTATTTATATGTTTCCATGCAAGTTAATGGCCCTTTCATGGTTGTTGGAGATTTTAACGTTGTTATTCATCCCAGTGAAGCTTCAAATGGTGATGGTTTTACAGCTAGTATGAAAGATTTTAAATCATGAATTGATAGCATGGGGATTATTGATCACACTTTTAGGGGGGCCTGGTTCACTTGGATAACCATTGTGTCTCTAATCCTATTCTTGGGATAACCATTGTGTCTCTAATCCTATTCTTGGAAGGCTTGACAGGCTAATGGAGAATGGCTTAAAGCTATTCCTTATAGTGAAGTGATTGTAGGCCCTTCTATGTTCTCTGATTACTGTAGCATTACCTTGAACACAAATGTGAATTTTTTTATTCATAAAAAAAAATGCGAATTTGAAAACTAAGCCTAAGCCTTTCAAGTTCTTCCGATTTTGAGTGATAGCCCCAGCCTATGATGAGATTGTCAAGGAAGCGTGTAAAGTGGATGTAACAGGTTCTCCTTTGGGAAAAGTTTTCTCTAAACTTAGAGAAGTTAAATTGGCTCTAAAAAGCTAAAGAAGGATGTGTACTCTGATATCAGCAGGCAAGTTTCTGAAGCTGAACATCTCTTGATGATTGCTCAGTTAATCGCACTCATTGCCCCGTCAAGTCCTGCTAAATCTGAAACTAAACAAAGGTTTGAGGAGTGGACAACTCTTAAAGTAGCTGAAGAGTCTTTCCTAAGGCAAAAGGCAAGAGATAATTGGGTGAATAATGGGGATTCAAACACCAATTATTTTCACCGATTTCTCTCTGTTAAAAGGGAAAAGAACACCATTACTAGATTGGTTAAAAGGGCAACGAACACCATTACTAGATTGGTTTCTCACAAGGGGCTATTCTCACTGAATGTGCATCAATTAACGTTACAAAGAAGGAAGTTGGAACAGAAGGACCCAAACGGCAAAGTGGTCGAAGTAGGAGGGGTAAAACGAGCAATTTATAGTATAGGGGGCTATATGTTAAGTTGCAAAGTAAAGGGGGGCAAAAGTGCTATTTTCCCTATTATTATTAGGTGTTTCCTAGTTGGAATTATTTTAAAAGCAATGGTAAGAGTCTCGACAGCTACAGTAACTCGTGGTAATCTAGTATAAATCATAAGATTTTGAATCAGATTTCAATGGGAATTTCAGAGTTTACTACAAGGGTTATTCTCGTGTTTTATTCAGTTTATCAACTTCAAGTTCTTCCTCCATCCTATAATATATAAACCCTAAATTTTCATGGTTCTTCTCAACTCCATCAACCTATTTCTTTAAATATCCCCCCAAGAAAAAAACCTAAAACACATCATGGAGGGAGAGTAAGGACATTCGTATAAGGCACTTTCAGATGTTCCTTATTACTAGCATGTCTGTTCTGGATATCAACTCTAAAAGCTAACAGAAATAATAAACCTAAGAACAACAATAGTAGGATCCTTCAAACAAAACCAAGCTTCTGGATTTTGAAGTATAAAAAGTTTTCACGTTAACCTGATGTATCCCACTTTCATGAGCAAAAGCATTAGCTCCAACAATAGCCTTGTGAGGCTGCACTTGCAAGCCACTGTAGTCCTCCACCTGAAAAACCATTGCACGCAAGCAAAACACATGGATACATGCTCACCAAACAAAATGAAATAAATTGAGGATGCAGAGAGCTGTAAAAACGTTACCATCTTGCTTGTCATTGTAATGTGTTTGGTGTTGATGCCAGTGTACAGACCTCCTAAAACATGCTCACCGCGGCATTTAATGGCCATTACAACCTACATAATTTGTCACAGACATAAGTTAACTAATACAATAATAATTGAGTAAGAAAATCACGTTGAGAGAAAGGCACAGGTGAAGAAAGTTATTCAGGTCAATTTGGGAGTTGTATATTAAGGGCCTCCAAGAGCCAAATGGGACTTGTTTGGCCAATACTACTTGCTTAACAACAGGTGATTTGTAGAACCCCCGAGTATTATGCATGTTATGTGCATGATTTGGAGCTCAATTCCATAATTCACCACGACAATAACAATTTTTCCAAGAGAACTTACAGATAATTGCTTGCTTATTTTTATCCTTTTTCATCTACTTAGGCCCTTCTGATTAAGTTTGCAAAATTTCTGACCTTTCAATGTATAGATAGTTAGGAAATTTATTAGGCATCTGATCTTATAGAACTATTGACTCAATGTGACATAGTAGTAACTTGATCCATTAAAATCCCAGAAATCAGAAATGCATCATAACGTTCTAGGAAGACAAACTGTTTACCTCCTCGAATGAAGCATTTCCAGCTCTTTCTCCAATGCCATTGATTGTCACTTCTACTTGTCTTGCACCCGCAAATGCCCCCTGAAATTATTAACAGTCCAGATTTGAACATAGTTTCGTACATGTTTGGTTGTACCCAAAAATACTTCAAGAATAAAAACATTAATAGTGACATACCGCCAACGTGTTAGCAGTAGAAAGTCCAAGATCATTTTGGCAATGCGTTGAGATGACAACATTTTCAATTCCTGGCGTATTGGCTTTTATATCAGCAATTAGTTGTCCAAATTCAGTGGGCAAATTAATACCAACAGTATCAGGTATGTTCAGCGTTGTAGCTCCAGCTTTGATTACTTCACCCAAAATTCGGTACAAAAATTCCCTGTCGGACCTGAAGGCAAACAACAAAGCATAAGCATCATAAACAACCAAAACCACAAATAACCCACAGAAAGGATAGTTTTTTTATTCAGACAGTAAAACAAATAGATTAGGAGACATACAAGTACTGCATCTTTATCCATTTTACTGACACTCTTCAAAAAATTAGAGGTGACTTTAGAATTTGACCATGTCCATCTGTATCCTTGTTAATTCACTGCTTACAAAAATTCCCTATTCCATCATAATACTACTAGTGAGCAAAAAAAAAAAAAAAAAAAACTACTAACTAAGCAAGCAATTTTCAACTTCCATGATAAATTACGTCACTATATTTAGCCAGGCAACGATAAACAATATTTTGATGGGTTACGTTACATTACATAAGCAGTATTATTGAAATTTCTCTCTGTATGGCAAGGCATTGTTACAGCCAATTACTACTGCCTAATCACTAATCAATAACTTGTCCGTCTATAGTTCAACTTTAGCTTTTCTACTGATCATTGTTGGTCTAGAACATACAGCATTCCTCTGTAATGTGATTTTCAACAGTCTAATTCCATTCCAGAATCATCCAATACAATCATCCAACACGGTGTTGAACCAGAGAATTCATAGGCCAGAGATCCATCTTTCAATAATCATGGCATGCTCTTTGAATCCTAAATAGCTACGCTACAGAACCAGGGACTGGTATAACCCACAGCATCTTAAAAGCACCAAGAGACAGAGCAATGCAACATCAAAAGAGAAACAAGGGTTGTAGGTAACCTGCCAGCATCCTCAGGGCTGAACTCAACGTCTTGGCAGCCCAAACTCCTAGCGAAGCTGACCATGGACCTGGCAATCTCCACCACCTCGTCTTTAGTCTTCCTTAACTTGTACTCCATGTGAATAGGGCTGGTGGCGATAAATGTATGAATCCGGGGGCGTTTGGCGTACTTGACGGCATCCCAAGCCGTCCGAATATCTTTCTCATTACACCTAGACAGCCCGCAGATGACAGGAACGTACCCATCCTGATCCACCGCATTCCCCACCTCCTCGGCAATAGCCTTGACGCCGTCAAAATCATCCTTGGAAGCTGCGGGGAAACCTGCTTCAATTATATCCACGCCGAGCTTGGCGAGCTGGCGGGCGATGTCCAGCTTCTGTTTGGAAGTCATGGTGGCGCCGGGGGACTGCTCGCCGTCGCGAAGCGTGGTGTCGAAGATGCGGACATAGTTAGGGTCAGAGATTTGGTTGGGGATGTAGTCAGGCCGGCGGCAGCGGGAGACAGGCAATGAAGAAGTGGTGGTGTTGGAGCATGAAACCGAAGTTGTGTTGAGGCGGCGATGGAAAGGGGAAGCGGCGGCGGCGGAGGAGGAGGAGAAGGAGGAATGGAAATGGCGGAAGGGGAGAAGCGGAAGTGGAGGGTTAGGGAAGAAGGAGAGAAGGGTGGTTTTGGTTTGGGGAACTGGGAAACAGAGTATCTTAGGGCCGGAGGAGAGACGGCAGCCATGGAGAAGTTTGAAGGAAGCGTGAGATTGAAAACCCTAGGCAAAGAGAAGATTGAACAAAAGAGATAAAGCTGAGTGGAAGAAGAAAAAACACACTAGACTAGTGTTTAGTTTGGACTTTTGGTTCGGAGTGAGAAAGATTGTAGCTGGTCCTTAATCTTACTCTCACTGGCAATGGCGGCGGTCTGCCAAATGGAAATCCATTGCTGCGGTCAATTAGGAGTTAGGACCCCTATTATTCAGCATTTTTTTCTTCCTAATACCTTAGATGTCACGAATTTCATAATTACTCATGTATATACCATTTATTACTTATCTTTTCGGCGTCACCTATTATTAGCCCATTTTTTTTCGGTGACCAAATACATATTTGGTCTACTAAACCAAATTAATTTCAGCCATTGATTTAATATTAAAATAATAAGATTATCCTAATCTTATATGATCAATTAATTACCTAATTAATTTAATTAGTAGATAATGATTAGGAAGGTCTTTTAATATTAACATAACTAATATATTTTTATCTTTTCCCTCTATTCCCTGCAACTTCTTCTCAATTCCCTGCAATTCTTTTCTTTCTTCCCTCTCCTTTTGCCGTAATTTCTTTTTTTTTTTCTCCGGTCAAGGTTCAGTTTAGATGTTTAGACTAAGTGTACACGAATTTTTTCTCCGGTAGGCTTTATATATTCTCAGTACACTAAAAGTCTCTTATTAGAAAATCTAACTGTACAATTTTTTTTTGTTTTCTAATGCTGCATTGTTAATGATTAAAGTCTATTTATGAACCATCTAGACTCCAAACATGCTATATTTATGTTGTTTGATCTTTGTTTAAGTATCAGTTTGCTGATTTGATGCATGTATTAGGACACCTTAGATGTGATTTTCACTTCAATGTTAATGATGCATGTACTAGGACACTTTAGTACTTTTCCTGCATTAGGACACCCTTGATTCTATTAAAGTTAACCTCTTTATAGGACACCTTAGTACTATACAGTTTTGTCTAACTATTCTCTCCTTTATGTGATTATGATCATTTCTTAGGCATCGATTAGATGAAGCTTCTGCCATTCATGGGTGTGTATTAGTACATCCTAGTATTATTTGTAGTTTGCAGCTTTTGCCGAAATTTTGTTGGTACTGAAATTTTTGGTTAGCTAGTGTTAATGATTATTGTACTAGGACAACTTAGATGTGAATTTCGTTTCAAAGTTTATGATGCATGTATGGACAACAAAATCAAGGGTGTCTTAATATTTTTCCTGTATTAGGACATCCTTGATTCTATTGAAGTTAACCTCTGTATGGTGAACTGTACAAGATTTTTTGGTTTGCTGATGTTGCTATGTTAATGATTCTTGCACTAGGACAGTCTATTTATGAACCATCTGGACTCCAAACGTGCTAAATTTATATTGTTTAATCTCTGTTTAATTATTGGTTTGCTGATTTGATGCATGTACTAAGACACCTTAGATGTAAATTTCATTTCAATGTAAATGATGATTGTACGAGGACACCTTAGTACTTTTCCTGCATTAGGACACCCTTGAATCTGTTGAAGTTAACCTCTGTATGGTGAACTGTACAAGAATTTTTGGTTTGTTGATGCTGCAATGTTAATGATTCTTGCATTAGGACAGTCTATTTATGAACCATCTAGACTCCAAATGTGCTAAATTTATGTTGTTTGATCTTTGTTTAAGTATTGGTTTGCTGATTTGATGCATGTACTAGGACACCTTAGATGTGATTTTTACTTCAATGTTAATGATGCATGTACTAGGACACCTTAGTACTTTTCCTACACTAGGACACCCTTGTCCATGGCTGATGACTATATTGGCGACGGGATTGAAATACTCCGAACAAGCAATTGCAAGAAATCGACCGAAGAAGAAAGAAACAATTGAAAAAAACAATGTCGCTAGAGAAGAAAGAAACAATTGCGGTTGGGGATTTATTTTAAAGATAAAATCTTGGACTTTTGATTCTCTTTCCATAATTATCCATTGAATTAATTATGTCATAATGATCCGTTGAATTAATTATCTACCATAATGATCCGAATTAAATAATTAAATAATGAATAAGTCAATCTAATCTGAACCATTCATTTTTATCTAATGGTTCTTGTTAATTTGGTCTAATTGACCAAATTTGAGGTTTGGTTCCCCAATAGGCTCCGCTATTATTAGATTCTGAGTTCCACGTAACATGCCGTCTGTTTTCAGCATTTCCATCATATATGTTAGTGTGAGCTGGCTAACTTGCCCACGTAAATCGTTTCCGCACATGTGGCATATGCCACATCATTATTTTAATTGACCATACAACTAAATTTTTTTCTCCCTCCACCTCCTCCCTTTCTCCCTCCTTCACTCCACTCATTTGCTTCGCCGCCTCCGGTGAGCGATGACGGCCGGAGTCTCGGATTGGCAATAATCCAGCTACAAAGTTGATTTTTGAGACCATTCAGATGAGTACCGAATTAAAAGCTTTAATTTCAGACCTTTCTGCCGCCGCAATCTGAGCTCGCACGAAATCAAGACAACTCTCAATGAAACTTTCCCAATTCCCCTGCATCAACGTTTCTTCTTCCTCTGAAACCCCACTTTTCTTCCTTCCTATAAATCCCAATTCCCATCTCTCCCCACTTTCAATTCAATTTCCCATAACGGCAAGAATCACAAATAAAAAACCCATCTCTTCAAATTGTGAATCTCGAAGAAAGATGACTTCAATCGTAGCTCTAATTCCCAGCTGTTCAAACGTCGACAGCAAGTTCAGCAACGATTTCTGGCTCAAGCTCAAGCTCATCCAGGAAGAAGAAGAGCATAATGGAGACGAATTGGAACTCGAGGTCGAAAATGACGAAAAAAAGAAAAAGAAGTGGAGGAGGAGGGTGAATTCAGTTTCGTTGGAGCATTCGGCGACGAAACCTTGATCTCCGTCGACGAGGCCTTTGATCCGCCCGGTGTTCCCTCTCTTCCACAGAGATCTCCTCCTCCCTGAAGGAGAGGAGCGAACCCAGCTGTCGGAGGAGGGTTCGTACTGCGAGTGGGGAGGGAAAACGACTACGGCGTAGAGTTCGTGTCGAATAAGAGCAATTCCACGGGGTTTTCCAAGCTGTGGAGGTTCAGAGAGCTTGTGTTGAGAAGTAATAGTGACGAGAAGGACACATTCGTCTTTCTACATCATGGTAAATGGAACTCCGGCCGGAGGTGGCGAAGCAAGGAGAAAGAGTGGAGAAAGAGAGGAGAGAACGGAGAAGAAGAAGGATTTTTTATTTCATTAAATTTCATTTTTAGTTTTAAGAAATTATAAAATATTGCCACGTAGGATGCCAACTAAACTAGTTTATACAGTCAGCTAACTTCGTATGAAGTATTCCTCTGCGCAAGATGATAAATGTTTCTCAATTGATGCTATGGAGTTGGCTTCGGCCAACTTTGTTACTAATGCCTTGTCTAGCGACCCGCTAGAGTTGTGTTTGATTTCAGGTATAGAGGACGCATTGGATGATCCGGAACAGCTCCAATGGCAAGAGGAGCTCGCCGACTAGAAATCGGCATCTGCAACCACTTCTGCGCCATCACCTCTCGAGCATACACCAAACCGGATCACCACCTCGTATGAGCAGCCACCAGAGCTCACGTTAAAGGAACTCCCAGATCATTTAGAGTACACATTCTTAGGGAGGGAGTGTCAGCTGCCGGTTATCATCAGCTCCGCTCTGTCATCCGGGCAAAAAAAGCAATTAGTCAAGCTTTTGAAGAAACACATCCAAGCTATAGCCTGGCAGCTATCCGACATCCGGAAAATCTCCGAGACGTTCTGCAAACATCGGATAATGGTAGATGAGGAGTTCAAACCGGTGAGGCAACCACAACGCCGGTTGAACCCGATGATGCAAGATGTCATGAAGAAGGAAGTTCTGAAGCTCCTTGACGCCAGAATTATCTACCCCATCGCCGATAGCCCCTGGGTCAGCCCAACCCAAGTCGCCCCAAAGAAGGGAGGGATCACGGTGATGCCTAACCAGAAGGGCGAGCTTATTCCTACCCGTACCGTTACAGGATGGAGAGTCTGCATTGATTATAGATGCCTCAATGATGCCACCAAGAAGGATCATTTCCCTTTACCATTCATTGATCAGATGCTTGAAAGGTTAGCTGGCCATGAATACTATTGTTTCTTGGATGGGATGTCCGGATACTTCCAGATTCCGATAGAGTTCGACGACCAAGAGAAGACGACCTTCACTTGCCCAGTTGGTACATTTGCTTATCATCGTATTCCATTTGGGTTGTGCAATGCCCCATCCACCTTCCAGAGATGTATGCTTGCCATCTTCGGAGATATGGTAGAGAACGTCGTGGAGGTATTCATGGACGACTTCTCTGTTTATGGAGATTCGTTCTCTCACTGTCTGGCTAACTTGGACAAGGTGCTAGCTCGCTGCGAAGAGACGAATCTAGCTCTAAGTTGGGAGAAATGTCACTTCATGGTAACCGAATGTATTGTTCTCGGCCATAATATATCTAGACTTGGGATCGAAGTTGACCGCGCCAAGCTTGAAATAATTGCTAGCCTCCCGCCACCTTCCTCTGTCAAGATAATTCGTAGCTTCCTTGGTCACGCAGGATTCTATCGGAGATTCATCAAGGACTTTTCCAAGATAAATCTCCCTATGACAAAACTCTTGGATAAGGATGTATCGTTCGTGTTCAATAAGGCTTGCCTTGAAGCTTTTGAGATCTTGAAAACCAAGCTCACCACCGCACCTATCCTCGCAGCACCGGACTGGAGCCTTCCCTTTGAAATCATGTGCGATGCTAGTGACTTCGCGGTTGGGGCCGTTCTGGGGCAGAGGAAAGAGAAGAGATTCCATCCAATCTACTTCGCTAGCAAGACTCTTAATGATGCTCAACGAAACTACACCACGACAAAGAAAGAGCTCATAGCTATTGTATTTTTGTTCGACAAGTTCAGATAGTATCTGGTGCTCTCGCATACCATAGTTTACACTGATCATGCTGCTCTGCGCCACCTTCTAGCAAAGTAGGACTCGAAGCCCAGACTAATTCGTTGGGTGCTTTTACTTCAAGAATTTGACATAGAGATCAAGGACAAAAAGGGAGCTGAAAACGTAACAGCCGATCACCTATCACGGTTCGAGGAATCCCAACCAGGTAAGTCCCCTACCTCTCCCATCGATGATTCTTTCCCTGATGAGTTGTTGCGTCTTGAATATCAAGAACAGGTGAATAACATAGCTATTGAGTCGTGGGCAATTCATCACGCTCAGACCTTGAGTAATATGACCACAACAAATGAGCCATGGTACGCAACCACCGCCAACTACCTTGCCTCTGGTACCATTCCAAAAGAGTTCGACCACAACATGAGAAGGAGTCTGATCAAGATGTCCAAGTTATACTTCTGGGATGACCCCTTCTTATTCCGAATCGGAGTCGACGAAATGATCAGGAGATGTGTTTCATTTGACGAGGCAGCCGACATCATGCGACAATGCCATCAAGGCTAGTTTGGAGGACATTTCGGAGGAAATCAAACCGCACAGAAGGTGCTGGAAGCTGGATTCTTTTGGCCGACTATATTCCATGACTGTGATCAATTCTCTCGCCATTGTGATGCGTGCTAGAGGTCAGGTAACATTTTAAACCGCAATGAGATCCCTCAAAATATTTCCTTAACTATTGACATTTTCGATGTGTGGGGAATTGATTTCATGGGACCTTTTACGCCCTCCAACGTATATTCTTGTAGCCGTCGATTATGATTCTAAGTGGGCAGAGGCGGAAGCCTTACCCGCTAATGATTCAAGAGTGGTAGGGAAGTTCCTTCAACGTCTTTTCACGCGTTTTGGCACCGCACGCTTCATTATAAGCGATAGGGGCACCCACTTCCATGGACACTTCGATCGGGTATGCAAGCGTTTCGGCGTGACCCATCGAATGTCCACCGCTTATCACCCTCAAGCTAATGGTCAAACAGAAGTGACAAACCGTGAGCTCAAGCGGATTCTTGATAGAACAATTGGCCGGTCTCGAAAGGACTGGTCATCTAAGCTCGATGAGGCCTTATGGGCGTACCGAACTACCTTCAAGACTCCTATCAGTACTTCACCATATCGACTCGTTTATGGCAAGGCATGCCATCTACCGGTCGAGCTTGAGCACAAGGCGTTCTGGGCTATTAAAGATCTGAACTTGTGTCTTTAGTTTACAGGAGATAAAAGGTTGATGCAGATAGACGAACTCGAAGAACACCGCTTTAACGCCTATGAGAGCACGAGGCTTTATAAGGAACGGACCAAGAGGATTCACGATTCTCATTTGATAGAGCATAAGACATTCTACGCCGGAGACCAGGTCCTTCTGTACAACTCCCGCCTGAAGCTCTTCCCTGGGAAGTTGAAGTCCCGGTGGTCCGGTCCCTACACAATTTTTTTTATAAGGTGGGTCCCTACACGGTTATTAAGCAAACATCGCTTGGAGCTGTCGAAATAAAAGGACCATCAAGAACCATTTGTGGTGAATGGTCATAGGCTCAAGAGGTATCTCCAAGGCCTAGTTGCTGCCCTAATCGACGTTCACCACTTCAATTCGACCTTGCGACCACCATCCAGGTATCGTCCAGCTCAAGGACGTAAAGTAAGAGCGCTTCGTGGGAGGCAACCCACGACTGGAGTCAGTTTTAATTTTTGAGTCAGTCGTCGCGTTTCAGAGTCGGTTCGGGAGAGCCAAAAGTGTCTCTTGTGTGTGTCGTGTGTGCTCGGTTCAATTCCGATTTGTGTTGTTTTGGTTTTGTTTTTCCCCATTTTCAGAGTTTCCCGAAATTTCAGAAAAATACTTTAAAACTGCAGGTTATGATCTTCACCGAAAACTTTCACATTTTCGGTGACAACTCCCTTTTAAAACCTCTTGTCCATGTTCAACCAGTTTTTTTATTTAATTCTCGGCGAAAAGTTTTACACTTTTCGGCGAAAACTTTCTTTAAAACCGGCAGACTATTTTTTTTCTATTAAAAAAAAAAGATTTCCAGCGAAAACTCACCATTCTCTTCGCCGAAAACTTCCAGAAAATCCTAAAAAACTTTTCACCTTTATCTATCCTTTTCGGCCGAACCACCCCCACAATTTCCCTACATGGAGCCCGAAAATTCCCAAACCCAACCTTGCGCCGCCGATTTAAAACGTCTGCTGCTACCGCTTTCTCGACCACTACCATCCGCCACCGATGCCGCCGCTCAGTTCCTCTCATTCCCCTGTTCGTTTTGTTACCTAGATCGCCCGAATCGGAGCTCTCTAGCCTCGGTTCCACCCGAAACACCGTTCTCAAGTGTTTCATCGATTCCTCCTCGTATGTTCGTTTTCAGCCACCATGTCTTCAAGGTTAGTTGTTGGGTTTTTCGTTCCGAATCTTTTGTCGTGTAGATTGCTGAATTTCGCTGAGTTTGACTTCGGTTGACTTTTCTGTCTCCCTCGATTTGTGTGCTCGCTGTTTCGGTGTGATTTTTGCTGAATTGTTTGAACCTAGGTGATCTAGTATGCTCAGGGAGTGTTGTGCCATGAATTTATGATATTTGAACGTGAATTTCTATGCTTATTAGATGATTTTATTGCGGTATTGACTTTTGTGAACTTGCGGTTTAACCTTAAATTTTGGAGCCCGTATGACTGCCAGGTTCATTCCTTCCCGTGCCTAGTGATAGTTACATGTTGATGTGAATTTATTTAGTGCATTTTGAGCCTATGATTGACCTATGAAATGCCCGTGATTGATCGTGAGATGCCATGCTCTATATGCTTTTATTGATATTTTGCGCAAAGTATCCATTTGTTGTCCGGTTGAAACTTTGGAGCCAAATTCGTGGTCTATTGGAGTTACTTCTGTGAATTTTAAGGTTATGGAATCGAATTACGGATGACAAGGAGCACACAGGAGAAAACGGGAGGTCAATTGGAGTCCGGACGAGGGAGCTATGGCCGTTGCAAGTTCGGGATTTATGCAGAGTGCAGGGGTGCACGCCGTGCACTGCCCCTGCACTATAAATACCCACGTTTTTTTTTACTCTTTTGGGGCATTGTTTCATCTCCCTTGAACCCCAAACACATACCCACGAACCCTCAAACCCTAGAACACATTTTTGGAGTAATTTGAAGCCATTGGAGCTAGGATTGAAGCCAACAAACCATGGGAGAAGTGCTTACAAGTGGAGAAGTGAAGATCATCACAAGGATTCATCCATGGTGTTCTTGGTGACCATTCTTCCTTCTCTTCTCTTTACTCCCTTGGCCATGTGTGGGTGAGTTTCTAGGGTTCATTCTTGGATGGGTAGATTAGTTGTGCCATGATAGAGGCATGATTGTATAGACTTGCCATGATTGATCTTGGTTGTATGAGGATGATTTCTAGACTTGTTCTTATTGCCAATTTATGCCATGTTTTCTTGATTTGGTCCATTCAATGCGATTTAATGCATGATAGTGCTTGGATTGCATGGATTGTAGGTCTAGGGATTGAAGTGAATGTGTTCTTAGAGATTAGATCAACTTATTTCAACCATAGTTGCATGATTTCTCTCTTGTGCATTTTATCGAACACTTGGTGTGCACTTATTTTTTCATTCAATTGAACTTTGAATAGTCTTTTGATGATTCTCTTAGTGTTAGGACATTGACATGAGAGTGTGATGTCTAGCGTTGTGGTCATAGAGTTATAGGAGATGGTTTTGTAGCTTGGCATTTCATCAAACACCTTTAGTGCATCCTTAGTCACTTAGCTTGAGAGCGAGAGCCTAAGTTGAGTAGTCTTAGGATAGGGATTTAGTGCTACGAGAGTGTATTGAGTCTACAAAATTGATTTGCATGATCATTCGATTACATCCTCGATCATGTTTGGCTTGTTTGTTCATTGTCTCCTCTTGAGCATGATGAAGCTATCTTTCCAAGTGAACCTCCTTTATTTTTGATTTGCACCGCTTTGTTTTTCTTTCTTGTTTAGTTTCCTTTAAGCTTTTGATTTCTATTTCAAACCAAAACTCCTTTCAAATGAATAGACCGTCTACGAGGAATGTGAGTAGTGGCCATTGAGAGAATCCCGTGGAATACGACCTTGAATGTTGTGAGTTGAAATTCACACGTCAAGTTTTTGGCGCCGTTGCCGGGGAACTTTCTGAATCCTACGAAAGCTTTTAGTAGTGGACCGATCTATTCACTTCCTTCCGTTTTAGTTTTGCTTCTTTGTTATTTGTTTTTGTGGTTTTGTTATCCCGCATTGTTGTACTACTTGGTTGTGTTTGTTGTGCTTGTTTGCAGGTATACGTAGTAGTGCATGAGTCGATTCACTCATCTCCAAGCACCACTTCGAGGCCTTGAGCAAGTCATTGATTCACCAACACTTTCTCCACCTCATCTAGTTTATGGGAGCAAGGTTGTAAGTAAGATGAACTCGTGGCATGGAAATCAAGGTTATAGTACCTATCAAGGTTGGAATCCATCTCCTAACCCATATTATGATCATCATGCTTCATCCAACTGCTACCAAGAAACTTGTGAGGGAGTTAGCCAATGGTGGGATCAAGATCAGCAAGCTTCAACGCCAATGTGGAATGAACAATGTTCCTCTCCATCTCCACCCTACCATCAAATCTTGTCAGAGTTTACCAGCTATGAACAACCTTCTTCACCGCCTTCCATGCTAGAAGAGCTCTTGAATATGGTGAAAGAAAGTAAGCGTCCTCAAGAGGATTTCGTAAGCCATGAGCAACACTCTTCACCCCCTTCCATGATAGAGATCTTGCAAATTGCGGAAGACAATGCGAACCAGGTTAATCGCTTAGCTCAAAGCATGGCGCTCATCAACGAGATTCTTGAAAATGAATGTCAACCCCATAAGGTGGAGCATGTTTATGATGATGAAGATGGCACTTGTGAACCGGAAATGCTTGACATGGTAGAAGATTTGGTAGTGGAGGAGATTGAAGGACATGTTCTTCCTGAGGATACACCAACCAATGATGATGTGTGGAAAGAAGAACCAAGGAGACTTGAGGATGTTGACGCTTTAGAGGAGGTGAGATGTGACGTGAAGACTCTTCAAGAAGAGGTGGTACCGAGAGTGGAGCACGAAAGTGAACAACACCACCCTATTGTGGTGCCACCAAAGATTGAGAGTACCCTTCAAACTTCTTGCTTGGTCATGAAGTATTTATGCCAAGAACCCAAAGACACATGCATCTCGACCCCTCCTAGAGTAGTCATAAGAGTGGAGCCGCCTATACTTGAACCGGAGGACTCCTTGAGTGGCATCACCAACTTGGTAACAATGGAGCTCAATGGTGGCCCCCCACCTCACTATCTTCATCAAGCTTCCAATTTCAAGGGTAGTGAGCCAAGTCAAGGTAACAATTGGCACTCAATATTTGCTCATTGGCTATTCTACCCTTTGCTTTTGATGTTACTTGGAGTTCAACTTTCATCATGGAAGAAGCTACTTGACTTCAAGGAGGTGTTGAGTCGGATACCATAACACATGTATCGTCGAGCTTAAGACGGTAACCAAGCGCTTCTTGGGAGGCACCCCATGTTATCTTTACTTCTTCGCTTTTAATTGCTTTTGTTCTAGTTTTTGTTTTGTTTTAGCTTCTTGGAATAAGGCTTGGCAAGCATTTGGGATCACTCTTCACCAAGGTCTTCATGGAACTCTTTCACCTCTCTTACATCCGACCTCTCTTCTTCACCGCACAGTATATTCGTTCCACCTTACCCTCTCTCTCTTGATCATTGAGGACAATGCTCATGCTAGTCGTAGGGGGAATTTGAGGTTTGGTGTGATTGTTTGTCGATAGAAGTGAAATGTTATGCCTTGAATGTTGTGCATGTGCTTGTTTGAATGCCAAATTCCTCTATCGTAGAATCGTTCAGTTCTTGACTTTCGGTGTTTAATTGACTTCAAGTTTTCACAATGGCGTTTAGACTGTTCCACTTAGAACCTTTAACCAACATGTTGGCACTAATATCAAATGAGTCTAGACCAGAACAGAGATTGGATCACTCTTGTAATTTGAATTGATTAAAGTCCCTCGATAACACCATTCTAAGATGATAAAGACAATTAGATTTCACCGCATTCAGCCAAAAAGCCTACCAGAATCATTATCCTGTAGGATAACCTGTTGAGCCTTGGCCTGTTTGTTGGTTTACACCCATTTTCATCCCTTATCCATGTTTTCATTCCCTTTTTGATCCCTCGTGATTGTGGCTTGAGATTTGACGGAAATCCAATTTGAAATCTTTTGTGAGAGTTATAGCTAGCTGAAATCAAGTGGCTAATTCGACAAATCAAGTGGCTAGTGTGTGAAGAAAGTGTTCAAGTTTCTCAAATTCTTGAAGTGCCGTAAGAAAATCTAGGCAAGCTCGGCACCTAAGTGAAGTGTCGGGTTGAGCACTAGCATAGGCAAAGGCTGTGAGCTAGGCAGTTCCAACACCTAAGTGAAGTGTTGGATCGAGCACTGGTATGCAGTAGAAAAAAGAAGAAAAAAAGAAAAAAAAAAGTTCTTAAAAGTGGCCCTTGCTATAGTGATCCTAGCTAGAGCTTGTAAAGTGTAGATTTAGAGGCGGATGCAGTCGAGTTGATAGCCACATCACGTTTACTCAACACCTCCCAAATACTTCATACCTTCACCTAAACCGCATCATTTCCCGAGTTTAAGATCTTTTGATTAGAGTTGGTGTTGTCGTGGTTTAGACTTGTTTGGTTGACGTGTGCAGAAAATAGTGAGGTTTAGACTTGTTTGGTTGACGTTCTTACTCGTGTAGGTTAAGTTTGTTCGTGGAACAATCTAAGCCAAATTGTTATTGCTTGAATCTCAATGTGACCGATCTTGTCATTTGTGAACTTGGATGTTTTCTAATTCATTTGCTTGAGGACAAACAAAGCTTAGTCGTAGGGAAATTTTATGTGACTTTATTTAGTGCATTTTCAGCCTACAATTGACCTATGAAATGCCTGTGATTGATCGTGAGATGCCATGCTCTATATGCTTTTATTGATATTTTGCGCAAAGTGTCCATTTGTTGTCCGGTTGCCACTTTGGAGCCAAATTCGTGGTCTATTGGAGTTACTTCTGTGAATTTTCAGGTTATGGCATCGAATTACGGATGACAATGAGAACATAGGAGAAAACGAGAGGTCAATTGGAGTCCGGACGAGGGAGCTATGGCCGTTGCAAGTTCGGGATTTATGCAGAGTGCAGGGGTGCACCCCGTGCACTGCCCCCTGCACTATAAATACCCACGTTTTTTACTCTTTTGGGGCATTCTTTCATCTCCCTTGAACCCCAAACACATACCCACGAACCCTCAAACCCTAGAACACATTTTTGGAGTAATTTGAAGCCATTGGAGCTAGGATTGAAGCCAACAAACCTTGGGAGAAGTGCTTACAAGTGGAGAAGTGAAGATCATCACAAGGATTCATCCATGGTGTTCTTGGTGACCATTCTTCCTTCTCTTCTCTTTACTCCCTTGGCCATGTGTGGCTGAGTTTCTAGGGTTCATTCTTGGATGGGTAGATTAGTTGTGCCATGATAGAGGCATGATTGTATAGACTTGCCATGATTGATCTTGGTTGTATGAGGATGATTTCTAGACTTGTTCTTATTGCCAATTTATGCCCTGTTTGCTTGATTTGGTCCATCCAATGTTATTTAATGCATGAGAGTGCTTGGATTGCATGGATTGTAGGTCTAGGGATTGAAGTGAATGTGTTCTAAGAGATTAGATCAACTTATTTCAACCATAGTTGCATGATTTCTCTCTTGTGCATTTTATCGAACACTTGGTGTGCACTTATTTTTTCACTCAATTGAACTTTGATTAGTCTTTTGATGATTCTCTTAGTGTTAGGACATTGACATGAGAGTGTGATGTCTAACCTTGTGGTTATAGAGTTATAGGAGATGGTTTTGTAGCTTGGCATTTCATCAAACACCTTTAGTGCATCCTTAGTCACTTAGCTTGAGAGCGAGAGCCTAAGTTGGTAGTCTTAGGATAGGGATTCAGTGCTATGAGAGTGCATTGAGTCTACAAAAGTGATTTGCATGGTCATTCGATTGCATCCTTGATCATGTTTGGCTTGTTTGTTCATTGTATCCTCTTGAGCATGATGAAGCTATCTTTCCAAGTGAACCTCCTTTATTTTTGATTTGCACAGCTTTGTTTTTCTTTCTTGTTTAGTTTCCTTTAACCTTTTGATTTCTATTTCAAACCAAAACTCCTTTTAAATGAATAGACCGTCTACAAGGAATGTGAGTAGTGGCCATTGAGAGAACCCCGTGGAATACGACCTTGAATGTTGTGAGTTGAAATTCACACGTCACATGTCGTTGAGCCTATGATTGTGCCTTGGGATACCTTTTATCATGTTTAGCTACGCTTAATTGCCGAATTTTGCAAGGTGTTGACTTTTTCATACTTGTCGGTTTACCTTTGTATGAGTGATGTGCGTTGGCTGCCTTGTTTGCTTGCCTTGTGATGAGTCTTAGTTATCAGTTATTAGATTGGCTTATCCCCACTCGGTTTTCCTCATTTCCTTGTGAAATTGAGTTTTTCGACAAGCGTGGATTAGTTTTTCGAGAAGATGGTGGATTAGGTTTACGAAATTTTGAGGTTTTTTAATCAAGCTCTCCTTGCAAAACAAGCGTGGAGGATCTTGCAAGACCCAAGTTCATTTTTTGCTCGCATACTTAAATGGAAGTATTTTCCAAAATCATCCTTTTTGGAGGCGACAAAAGGTTCAAAACCATCATGTGGTTGGAGAAGTATTCTTCATGGTAGGGACCTACTTTGTCAAGGGATCAGATGGCAAATCGGAAATGGAAGATTGGTTGATCATTTCCGGGATTGTTGGATATCTAACCTAAATTCCTTTCAGCCAGTTTTGAATTTCTCTGGTCCCATGTCTTTCATCCCAGGGACAGTGGCAGATTTGATTAGAGATGGAAAATGGAACGTTGATCGATTAAATATGATTTATGATATCGATACCATTACTAAAATCAGGATGATCTCACTACCCCGTGAAGGAGTGGATGATAAATTGATTTGGCATTATGGTTCTTCGGGAGCATATACAATGCAGTCAGGATATGAGGTCGCAAGTGGTAAATTTTCTCCGATCACAATTTTTGGGCCTACATCAATGGTTGATAAGACATTGTGGGATAAGGTCTGGTCTTTGCAAGTCCAGCCTAAACTTCAAATCTTTCTTTGTAAAATATTAAAAGGTATTATCCCAACAAGGGGAAATATTAATAAAAGGTTTACCATTCAAATAGAATGTCATGTTTGTCTGGTTGAGGAAGAGTCTTCAGAGCATTTGTTTATGAGATGTATATTTTGGCAAAAAAATTGGCTAAGTACGTTAACATTAACACTCATCCTTATGATCCTGATTGTGTCATATATTCATGGAGAAAATTGTTTAGGTACAACATGAAAATTCAAGTTGAAATCTTATTACTTTGGTGGCGTATTTGGAAATCACGAAATAATGTTATTTTCAATCGAGCTCAAACCCTCCCAGATATCCTTGGGGGATAATTTCGGGCTCAGTTATTAGAACATGAGGATTTTCTTAAACATTCTCTACTATCCAAGAAGATTTATCCTCCAAAAGCCCCATGTAATTCTTACAATGCGGAAATTTAGTTTCCATTTAATTTCCATATTAAGGTTGATGGGGGTACTTCGAAAGAAGTAGGAGGAGCTATTGGCTTTGTGGTTTTTGATGCGGTTGATCATATCGTTTTCGCAGGTGGTAAAAGTTTTCACCTGATTTGGGACCCCTTTACAATCGAATGCATTGCAGTTAGGGAAGCTCTACGCTGGTGTTTACAAGTTGGGATACTAGAAATACATATTGAAGGGGATGCAGAAGTAGTACAAAAAAACATTATGGATAACAAGACTTTGCACCCCTTCGCTGGTGCTATTATCCAAGAAATAAGACAATTAATCCCAAAATTCTCAAGGTTGAAATATAACACAATTCTGAGAACACAAAATGGGTTGGCGCATTTGGTTGCAAAGTTTGCTTTAAGTTTCCTTCCTGCTTCTTTGGTGTTAGTCAATCTTTCTCTTTTTGCGTCTATTAATAGACCTTGAAGGATTATAGTCGTGTTAGTCGATTTTTATTTTTCGCTATCCCTGTCCCCCTCTTCTCATCCCCTTCTTTTTTTGTTTTTTGTATCTCCTAGGTTGGTTCGCTATCTTGGTTCTCCCTGTCCCGGGAGTTTGCCTTGGCAAAAAAAATTGAGTTTTTTTACTAAGTGTGGGGTGAGGCTACTATGTTCTCATCAGGATTTGCTTTGAGTTTCTCTTTTCAGAAACCCAGGTAAGTTTAAGACTACTGGAGCCGACAGAGAGCGACGGATGAAGGCCAGACTGGATAGAGTTCCAACCTCATCCTCTTTCGCACCGAGAGTCGTGGCCCCGGAAGTCCCCACCTCCAACACTCCAGCTCGCAACCCCACCGAGGGCCCCCATCCGTTCATCACCTCCCTTCCTCCGGCAAACCGGGTGACCTACGACAAGATCAAGGACATTCCCCCAGCCCAGCTGACAATCCTCTCTATAGACAACATCAAAAGCCACAACCAGGGATGGCACGCCAACATCGACCGCGCCCTCGAGCAAACTGGATTGCGAGCTCTAACCACTTATGGCTCTACCTGCCCTCTGGTCGCCCTCCAAGAATTTTGAAGCTCGTTTGAATGGACCACACAAAAACCTCATCGACTCCTAAAGTGTATCCGCTTCCGTCTCGGTGGAGTCCAGTACGAGAAGACCCTCGATGAGTTCGCTCTCCTTTTCGACCCCCATGCCACCGTCATGGAAGCTTCCCTAGTTTTGAAGAAGTCACCTTCGTCACCCATGACCCATATCCAGAGATATGGCGCTTCATCACTGGTGACCCCGAGTCCGATCCCAGCCGCGCCAAGATCAGGAACATCGCTCACCCCCTCTTCAAATTCCTTCATTATGTTTGGACACGATCTCTGTGTTACTGCAGTAAAGAGGCGCGCCACCACATTTCCCTGGAAGAGTTCATTCTCTTCCGTGCCGTAGAGGAGTTCACTCACATTCACCCAGGGTGGTGGCTAGCCCGTTTCTTTCATAAGCGCACAACCACCAAGAAACTACCCACTGCCCTTCCAAGCGGCCCTTTCGTCTCTTGTCTGATTAACACACTTCAGATTCGTGACAAATGGGACCCCAACCTTCCCCGCATCGAGATTGATCACATTGGAGCAAAACTCGCCGTCGCGCGTGGCCTCAACCTTTCAGTCAGTCTTGACGTTTACACACTGGCGCCTGCTCCCACCAGGAAGTTTCCTCCTCCACCACCAGCGCAGACCTGAGACCCACATGGTGAGAGACTGATTCGCATGGATCAGTGGCAACGGGACTACTCCTCCGGTTCCCATTAATGGCAGAAGGACCGGGTAGAGCATGAGAGGACACATGATGCCAGATGGCGCCTCATGCAGCAGTTCATGGTAAAAAAAAACACTCGACACCGAGCAAAGCTGGCCTGGCGACAACAGGTGAATGAGCGCCTAGGCATTGCACCACCACCCCCGCCTGAGGGACAGTGATCAGGTCATATCATTTTCCTTTCTTTCTATTTCTTCTTTTCGGATCTCGATCCAACTTTTTTCTGTGTGGATCCGGGGCACTTATCCCGGTATCCTTTTGATCTTTCTTTCCTTTTGATGTTTTTGTCTTTGTAGGGACTCGGTTAGCTGCTACTCTGCTCCATTCTGTTTCTCCGAGCTCATCCACTACACCAACCATCTGATTCCAGGTTCTCCATTTCTCTCTATCCTAATTTAGTCCTGTGAGGACACAGAACAGTCTAAGTGTGGGGTAGGATGCTAGAGAACCTTGCATGATCTCGATTGCCTTTCTGTGTGATTTTTGTGGTGCATTCCAGTTCCTCTAGCATAGAATTGCTCGATTCTTGAGTTTTGATGTTAAGTTGTTTTTCAAACTTTCGTAATGATGCTTAGACTGTTTAACCTAGAACTTGTAACCAACTTTCTTGCATCAATGCTAAATCGCCTGGTCAGAACAGAAAATTGATATCACTCTTGTAGTATTTCACCTTGATTGCGTGAAAATGATCGAATCCGACTAGCGAACCAATAGTGAGCTTTTGATCCATTGCACATAAACTTGCAATTTCAATTATTTTTGAGTGATTTTCTCGTACCTTGAATGAGTTAGAATTTACATTAGACCAATTCGAGATCACACGATGACACAAGTTCTAGGAGGATAGAGGCACCTAGTTGAAGCTACTTAAGCCAGATAGCCAACCTAACATTAAGTCCATTAGGTATAAACCCTTGAGCTTGGCCCTTCTTTTGGGTGCGTCATACATTACAGCTAATCCCCATTTTCATCACCCCTTGATTCCTTGTGGTTGTAGTTCTAGATTAGCCTACCAGAAGTCGGTCTGTGGTAACCTGCCTATAGCCATTAAACAGGTGGTCTTAGTTATTATGTCCAAACATGTAAACCCCTCTAGCAACTAAAAGAAAATCGGCAGACAAAAAAAAACCCAAAATGTGCAAAGTTTCAAAGTTAGTAGTCTAGTTCAATAACGTTCTTCTCCCTACAAATGGAAGAACGAAGTCAAAGAAAAAATAAGAGAGAAGAAAAAAGTCAAAAAATGCGAATTTCAAAAAAATATATAATAAAGTGCTAGGTTGCTTGAGGGTATCATAGGACGAGCGTACACTATTCCACCAGTGTTTGGTTAGATGGCAGGAAGTCATGGGCTAGATTCGAGGGAAGTTAGTCGAAAACTGCACCGCACCAAAGCCAATTCCATCATTCATCTCATTATAAATCCTTGTAGTGTAGAAATCATTACAGTCCTTTACAAAAGTCCTTTTGACTAGTTACTCGTGCTGTCAAAGTGGTGGAGATTGTGGTCGAATTGCAAATATATGACATACTTTGGTTGAGAAAGTGATTGAGAGCAGAATCACGTCCCTAAACACAGAGTGCGAGAGTTCCCTTATACCAAATATTGTCCGTGTGAGAAGTCTGGTCGGTTAGGTCGGATTCGTGCATGATTTGTGTTTACTACTTGTTTATGTTCAGATAATTAGTGAGACCAGGTTGTTTGGTTGACGTGTAAGCATGTTAGGTCACTTGTTCTAGAAGTAACGGTTTAATAATTCATTGTGATTGCTTGAACCTTAACTTGATCGATCTTGTCATTTGTGAATCTGAGTTCGTTCTAGTTTAGTTTGCTTGAGGACAAGCAAAGGCTTAAGTGGGGGTATTTGATGGCACTCGATTTTACGTGATTATCAGCCTCATTTGAGCTACATTTCCTTGCTTGAATCTCAGGTTTTAGGGTGATTTGGCATGTTTTCACCTAATTGCTCTAATTCTTACTGTTTTGGTTACTTTGGCCCGTTATGGGTCTATTTGATGGTTTTCTAGTGTTTCTGAGATTACACAAGTTTTTCCGTCAAATACGTAGCCACAGGCGAGCTCTGGAAGCGAAGGAACCTCGAGGAATTGGCCCGAAATCAACCCAAGGAGCTTTCGAGTTAAGAAAATCACCCCCCTGCTTGGCACATAAGTTTTTGGCGAAAGACCCAAGTCTTCACCAAAAAGTATTGTAGACAATGACACTGCCAACCGGGAGAAAGAATTCCTCGGCGAGAACTCCAGAGGTCTCACCGAAAACTAAGGCACAAGTTGGTCAGTCGAAGACAGGAGATCCAACCAGGATTTCACTTGAAGTTTTCGGCGAAAACTCTCAATGTTTTCGCCGAAAACTATTTCCTTTTCCGGCTGGGAGTTGAAACCCCTATAAATACAGAACCGGCGGCCACAATCAATATATATACTTTTTCAAGGATTAATTCCCCAGACTTCAGAGAGCAGAGAGAGTAAAGAGAGTTCGAAGAGTCGGGAAGAGATCGTGACGCCATCCTTCCATCTCGAAGAACTCGGAGCTAGGAGTTGAAGATTCGGGAGACTGAAGCTTCACGGATTCATCGAAATTAGGTTTTACAATTCTTCTCTGTTCTTCCTATCGGAGATGTATTCCTTGTTTGTCTTTGTTTCTCTTGTTTCGAATATGAGTAGCTAAAACTCGTAGAGCTTGGATTAGATGAACCCTAAGTGACCCAGGGCTTTAAAGTGGTCACAGATTGGCAGTAATTAGATTCAGATTCAGACAGTTTTTCTTACATGCTTGGTTTGTTCTTTGTTGTTGTGTTTCTTGTCTGGTTTGGCCACCTAGATTAGATTCTTGTTAAGCTGAGGATATGAGCGAACGTTCGCCTCACTTGAAAACATCAAATCAACAGTTAACCTGTTCATTGGAACAATTTCTCTTCATAGGAACCAGTTAGGGTTAATCTGATGCTTGAGTAAATCATTAATCACTAGTTGCAGCTGGAAACAACAGATGGGGAAGAAAGATGGGAAGAAGAAGGCCATGTAAATTGGGAAGAAGAAGGCTGGTTAGATTGGGTTAGTGAGTTTTGAGTTTGGTTAATTAGGTGATGTGGCAATGAGTGAGGTGGAAAAAATAGCTGAGTTGGCATGCTGATATCAGCATTTAACGGAATTGTTGGATGGAGAATTGATGGAATGACCAAATTGTACAAACACTATAGGTTAATGACAAATAGGTTACAAATTAAAGGTTAATGACCAATCTGTTACAACTCCTGTACGTTAATGACCAAAATGATATTAAGCCCCTAAATGCTGCAGACGAAGCACCAACTTGAGCAGAAGGGGAAGCCATAGAAACAGGCTGGCGGCCGCCTCATGAAAGCGTAATCGGCCAGTGGCTGGCCTAGAAAATCATCAATTCATTATTTCAATCATCGTATATGAACCCAATAAAACCACTATGGTGATTAATAACTTAGTATAATATGTATGAATGATTTTTGTAGATTAAGAAATCAGAAATCTCTAAATCAATTTGGAAAGAAGATAATTATACTTCCGAAAAGAGAAAAACGAGAATATGAGGGTCCAATACGTCAATTCCTTTGCATCATGAACACATATACGATCTTGAATCACCACAAAACCATTATCAAGGGTGATAAAGGAATATCCATGCCTATTTGGATCCCTTCTTTCACTTCTTTAATTTCCTCACCGGAACCTCCAACTGCGTTTTGTAAGATCTTTTCATTTAGCAATGGCCTTAGAGTGAACTTGGCCAGTAACCCCTTACTCTCATCCATGATCAACTCTGACCCCATTTCTCTCAACTGTAGCAACTCTAACAATTAAAGCATCTACCACCACATTGCCCTAGTGGTGAACGTGTCGTTGTGATGCGTTTCAACCAAATAACTAACAAAGCTACAAAAGCTAGGGTAGATCGTATTCCACGAGCCTTCTATGATTGACTACTCCAAAAACTAGCAAAGTACTCGAATGTAAGCACTTCGTGCGTGGTGTGAGTTCCACGACTTCTAATTCTAAGAAATGCAGAGAAATTTAAAAATTAAACTAAAGCAGATTGGAAATTAGGGTTGAAAACAAGGATGACAGACGAACTTAGACTTTGAATCCCCCTTCGTTCCCCAGAGCATTGGCAATCAACAGATCAGTGGATTTCGATTCTCATTCAATCAATCACTAAGACACCACCATAACTCCTGACCCTTAGGTTTAAGATCGGCGAACGTTCGCTCTATCCGTTCTAACTACCAAGATTAATTAGCCGCCCGGGTACGGTCGCCTCTCGCAACGACTTAACTTAACTGGTGCAATTACTAACGATTTATGAGTTACTCTTGCAGTGGATTAACCCTAACCGGTTCCTACGAAAGGCACGCTCCAATTATAAGGTTAATTGTTCAATTCGATGTTCTAAAGTAAGGCGAGCGTTCGCTTCTATCCTTAGCTTAACAAGAATCTAATCTAGGTGATCAATCCAGACAAGAAACATGAACAATGAAGAACAAATCAAACATGAAAGAGAAACTGATTGAATTTCGAATCTAATCACCACCGATTCGTGACCGCTTTGAAGCCCTGAGTCACTTAGGCTTCATCTAGTCTAAGCTCTAACGAGTTTAGCTACTGATGAACGTCGCAGAAGTGGTTGTTCAAATACTACAAAGCTAACAAGAGCTAAGCAGATCGTATTCCAGGGGTCTTCTAAGATTGACTACTTCAAAACTGGCAAAATACTCGAAGGCAAACAAGTTGTGCGTGGTGTGAGTTCCACGACTTCTAATTCTAAGAAATGCAGAGAAAATCAAAACAAATTAAACTAAAGCAGATTGGAAATTAGGGTTTGAAAACAAGGATGACAAATGAACTTAGACTTTGAATCCCCCTTCGTTCCCCAGAGCATTGGAATCAACAGATCAGCGGATTTCGATTCTCATTCAATCAATTACTAAGACACCACCATAACTCATTACCCTTAGGTTTAAGACCGGCGAACGTTCGCTCTATCCGTTCTAACTACCAAGATTAACTAGCCGCCCGGGTACGGTCGCCTCTCGCAACGACTTAATTAACTGGTGCAATTACTAATGATTAATGAGTTACTCTTGCAGTGAATTAACCCTAACCGGTTCCTACGAAAGGCACGCTCCAATTATAAGGTTAATTGCTCAATTCGATGTTCTAAAGTAAGGCGAGCGTTCGCTTTTATCCTTAGCTTAACCAGAATCTAATCTAGGTGATCAATCCAGACAAGAAACATAAACAATGAAGAACAAATCAAACATGAAAAAGAACTGATTGAATTTTGAATCTAATCACCGCCGATCCGTGACCGCTTTAAAGCCCTGGGTCACTTAGGGTTCATATAGTCTAAGCTCTAATGAGTTTAGCTACTCATGATCATTACAAAAGAAACAAAGACAAATGAAGAGTTCATCATCCAGAGGAAGAACAGAAAAGAATCTGAAAAACCTAATTTAGACGACTCTAACAGACTTCGATCTTCGGTAAACTACACTCCTAGCTCCGGTCTCCGAGATGAAAAGGATGGCGTCACGATCTCTATCCAGCTCTTCGAACTCTAACTCTTTGCTCCAGAACTTCAAAGAAAATCGTAGGATTCTGATTCGAAAAATATTTTCTGATGTAAAATTATGATCTCTCCTAATGGGCCGCCGGTTAAGTATTTATACTTAACCTAGCCCAGCCGGATTTCTTCTAGGATTTTCGCCGGAAATAGTGAATTATTTTCGCCGAAAATATGCTTGTGAGTGGAAGTACCGCCGGCTGATTCTCCTGTGATTTTCGTTTCAGTCTGAAAACCCAACGGTTTCGCCGAAAACTTCTTCGGCTGAGCATCAGTGAATTGTTCTTGCATTTTCGTCGAAAACCATAGGTCATTTTCGCCGAAAATGTAAGTGTGAACGGGCAGACTTTTGGTTTAACTTGATCGGCTCCTTGGATCGATTCCGGTTTGATTCCTCGAGGTTCCAACGCCTTAGACACGTCCTTGGTTACTTATTCGATGGCAAAAACCTGTGCTAACATAAAAACACTAGAAAACCATCAAATAGACCCGAAACGGGCCAGGGTAACACAAATGGCACGAGATAGGGCAATCGATTGAATATTCGTTATTCTACCCTAAAAACCATGTCTTAAGCAAAGAAATGTTGCTTAAATGAGGCTGATAATCACGTCAAATCGAGTGTCATCAAATACCCCACACTTAAGCTTTTGCTTGTCCTCAAGCAAACTGAATAGAGACGCTCATGTTCACAAATGATAAGATCGATTAAATTGGAGCTCAATCAAACACAATGAATTATTAGACAACTAATTCCTAGAACAAGAAACCTAACATGCATACCGATCAGCCAAACTACCTGGTCTCACTAATAAACTGCACACGACAAGTAATTAGCACCCAATTATGCACGAATTTGACCTGACCGACCAGACTCCTCACATAGGATGTATATAGTACAATGGGAACTCTCACTCTCTGTGTTTAAGGACGTGTTTCTGCTCTCGATCATTTTCTGTTACCGAATTCTGTCATAAGTTTGCATTTTGACTACATCTCCACCACTGTGACAGCACGAGTATCTAGTCAAGAAGGACTTCCCTGCTAGGACCGTAATGAAATCTACACTACTCGGGTTTATAATGAGATGGATGATGGGGATGAATGATGATGGCTTTGTGCGGTGTAGCTTTCGACTAACTTCCCTCGAATCTAATCTATGGCTTCCTACCGTCTAACCAAACACGGGTGGAATGATGAACGCTCGTCCTATGATACCCTCAAGCAACCTAGCACTTATTCTTTTTCTTTATAGATTTTTTCTTTTCTTTTCAACTTTTCTTTTGACTTCGTTCTTCCATTTGTAGGGAGAAGAACGTTTTATTGAACTAAAACTTTGAACTTTTTCTGATTTTTTTCTTTTCTTCATTTTTTTTTCGAAATTTTCTTTCTTTTCTTACTTTACTTTTTTTTTCTTTTTGTGCCGATTTTTCTTTTAGTTGCTAGAGGGATTTACACGTCTGGACATATTAGCTAAGACCACCTGTTTAATGGCTATAGGCAGGTTACAACAAACTGACTTCCGGTAGGTCAATCTAGAACTACAACCACAGGGGATCAACAGGGAATGAAAGAAATGGGAAATGGCTGTAATGTATTATCGAATTGAAAGAACAGGCCAAGCTCAAGGGTCTAAACCTAGTGGATTTATCGTTTGGTAGGCTATCTGGCTTAGTAGCTGAATCTAGGTGCCCCTATCCTTCTAGAACTCGTGTCATCGTGTGGTCTCGAGTAGGTATCATGCAAATTCTAACTCATTCAAGTAAACAGAAAACCACTCAGAAAGAATTAAAATTGCAAGTTACGTGCAATGGATCAAAAGCTCACAGTTGGTTTGCTAGTCGGATTCGGTCATTTTCATGCAATCAAGGCTACAAACTACAAGTGTGATGTTAAAAATTCTGTTCTGACCAGGCAATTTAGCATCAAAGTATACAAGTTGGTTCTCAAGTTCTAGGTTAAGCAGTCTAAGCATCATTATGAAGGTTTGAACAACAACTTAACATCAAAAATCAAGAACTGAGCCATTCTAATGCTAGAGAGACTGGAATGGAATCACGAGGCACACACAAAACACAATCAAGGGCAATCAAGTTCATGCAAGGTTCTCTAGCATCCTACCCCACACTTAAATCGGACTGCGTCCTCACAGGACTAAATTAGAGTTCAGAGTGAAGTAGAAGAACCTGGACCGAGATGATTGGCGTAGGGGATGAGCACGGGTCCTCAGAGCGGAGGGAATCTACCAAAGCGAAGCAAAGGGAATCTCCCGATTGCCTACAAAACAAAAACAAGTGAAACATAAAAAAGGAAACCGGGACAAGTGTCCCGGATCCACACAGAAAAAAAGTTGGACCGAAATCCAAATAAATAATTAAAAAGAAGGGACAAGAAAGAGGACATAACCCGATCACTGCTAACCAAGCGCGTGGGGGGTGGAAAGTGGAGAAATTCGCCGAGCTGGCGTTGCCACGCCAGCTGTGCCTCATACCTCCTATCGGCGCGGCGCATATGTTGCTGCATAATAGTCCATCGCGCTTCTTGGGTGGCGTTGTCAGTTATGCGCCACTCATGCAGTCACTCGTACAACTCACCGACATTTGCGGGGTGGTGTCGGGGCTGCTGGGGAGGCGCCTGGTATGGATCGGGAATGTGCGGCGGCGACTGGTGAGCATACCCTGCCTGATGATGCGGCGAGGGTATATAGTCTTGGAATTCTGGCGGCGACTGGGGCTGCTCCTGCTCAGCATCATCTTCTTCCTCCGACTCGATCACAGGCTGGAGTGGAGGATCTGCTGCTACATGGGGACTGAGGTCGAGTTCTAAGTCGTACTCAACCGCTAAGTCTCCTCCAACAGTCCTAACTCGGTGTCGTGGAATGTTCGGGCCATATTCATGGCTGATGCCGAAGGAGATGATGAGCTGTCCTATGAAGTTACCCCCCAAGAGTCTACGAGGTGGCGTCTTCATCTTGGTCTTCTGGCGGAAGATGCGAGCAAGCACCCAGCTGGGGTGTAGAGGGTAGCTCTCTCGGATGGCTCGAAGAAGCATGAGCTCCTCCTTGAGGATATGGTGGCGATCCTTATCTGGAACATATAAAAGCGACCTACGCCAAACCATATGAATAAATTTAAAGAGCGGGTGAGAGAGCGACTTAACTGAGTTGTTCGCCCCGAGGCGATCGCCAGGTACGCCTGTCATGTGGCTCCAGAGCGCATGGTACTCCTCCTCGTCATCATCGTCGCCCCAGCCTAGGTGATGGTCGTGATAATGCTCGTAGGGGATGCCCAAATGAGCAGCAAACTCATCGTAGGTGAGCTGCCTGTACACCCCACCAAGATAGAAGGTCACAACCTTCTGGCATTGCTTCCTCTTGTGCTCATCCAGATCGAAGGTTGCCCAGAACTCCTGGAGAGCAATGTCTGGGAACTCGGTAGCAATGGTGGTCAGCTCTAGGAGACCGGCCGGTGCTAGGGCGTCATGCACGTTCCGGTGGTAGTCCTCATCATGATCATGGAGCGACTCCATGGAAAGAGGGCGCACGTCAGCTCCACGAATATGCTGGATCTTCTAGAAGCACTCGAAGTAGAAGTCTGGTAGACGAGCTATAATGCGATGGTATCCAGCCCGATGAGGTAGTGCGGATGGAGGACCCAGAATGGCGGGTGTGACGGGAGCGGCAGCTCCTGAGCTCGAGGCGCCATCAAGTCGCGCCTTAGTCCTGCGCTCATAAGTGGTGTTCCTAAAACCAGGATGAAACCAGATTAGTCAAACTTAAACCCTACCCCACACTTAGTAGAAAAACTCAATTTCACAGAGAAATGAGGGAAACCGAGTGGGGGTAAGCAAATCGGAGTAACCGGAAATCATAGACAGTAAAGTACATGCTTAGGAACAGCCATAATCAGATAAGCACAATCAGAGTTCAAAAAGTCAAACCGACATTCAGAAAGTCAACATTATAGCATATTGAACCCTAATCATGGCAAGACTATCACAAGGTGGATAACGACGGTAAAATATGATCTCAGATGGCAAACACGATAATCTGAACTAGGATGAACACGTACGACAGCCAAATGATCAAAAACAGTTCATGGTCAAACCGACATTTCTCACAAGTCAACATAACAAAGAATCAATCGTATGCATAGTAACACATGATCAAATGATATAGAAATTAAGCACGGAACTCCCTAAGCATGCTAGAATAGTTCTACGAGTTCAGCTAACCTAGTTCACACGAAATCAGTCGGCACGCAAATCGAGGCAAACCGAAAAGTCAACCCCGACGAAATTCAGCAATCCATATGTCAAAAGATTCGTATTGAAAAGCTCTACAACTTACCTTGAAGCCATGGGTGCTAAAAACGAACGGTTTGGGAGGAATCGGTGAAAAACTCTGAAAATAAGGGTTTCGGTGAACGGGAGCTGTAGAGCTCCGATTCGAACGTTCTAGGGCTTGAAATGTTCGGAATGGAGAGGGGAGTTGAGTGGTGGTGGTTTAAAGAGGGTGGCGGCGGCGGTTTTGAAAAACAAAGGTTGGGGGGTGGGGTTCGGCGTTTAAAACGAAAATGCAAGTGAGAGAGAGAAGAGATAATACCGGATTTTAAAGGGTGAATTTTCGGATTTTCAAAGGAATTTTCGGCGAAACCAATAGGTTGTTTTCGCCGAAAATAGACGTTCAAATGCACTGCTGGATTTCAAATAAATTTTCGGCGAAAACACCCACATGGTTTCGCCGAAAATATGAGTTAAAAACAAAGCCGTTTTCAAATAGGTTTTCACCGAAAATATACAACTCTTCGAACCGAAAATATGAAACAGTGAAATTGGTTCAAAAATTCAAAAGGTGAATTCGCCGAAAACAAGGGTGATTTCGCCGAAAATTTTGAACTACTCGGGTGAAAATATTTTTGCAAATCCGGCCAACTTCAGAAAATCACAGTTAAATCCACAAAAATTGGAACGACCTCAATCAACTTGCGACTGACTCTATGACACACAGAATCTACACGAAAAATAATAAATCAAACAAACTGACACTTTTGGCTCCCCCGAACCGACTCTAAAACACTAAGGTTGACAAAAATTAAAAACGGACTCCAGCCGTGGGTTGCTCCCACGAAGCGCTCTTTTATTAACGTCCTTGAGCTGGACGATACCTGGATGGTATTAGGAGACATCCCAACTTAGATTCTCCTTAACGCTCTTGTTGGAGTTCATGAAGTACAGCTTCGGGACTTCTCCGGTAAGCGTGAATCTCTTCCCGTTTGCATGCAAAAGCTTGGTACGTGCATCGGGAAGATGATCAATGATCTTGAAGGGCCCAAACAGCTCTCTGGAGAGGTCATCCTTCTTGATTGTTATGATGGAAGGAATGAGGACTGTCGGCTTCTTCTTTTCTTTTATCTCCGACTTGGTATCACCAAGATCGGTGATCGTTAGTACTTCCTTAGGAGATGCTTTCGGCTTCTCCTTCCATACTTGTTCTGGCGCCGGTGTCTCGGAACGAATTGGTGGTGCAACTGGCTCGGTGGAAGACGGTGAATTTTTGGCCTCCAGACCATTTGGGTCTTTGTCTTCTTGTTCTTTCCCCGAGGTCTGCTCGATTTAGTGCTCGGTGGCTTAGAAGAGGCTTGCAGTTCCTTCTTCTTCTTAGGCGGCTTCTGAACCGAAGTTTCTGGATTCTTCTTAATAACCTGGTCAATACCTGCAACAACAACTGATCTAGAGGCACTGGAAGAAGCATTAGTAACGGAGTTGACCGGAGTCAACTCCACAGTTTCAACAGCTAGGCAGTGAGATTCTTCATTCTTAGAGTCATATTTCATGCCATCTTTAAGACAGAATGTTTTCGTTTCTTTACCGACCCTTAGAGTTAAAGAACCATTAGGAACGTTAATATTCATTCCAGTAGTAGCCATGAAAGGTCGACCTATGAGAATGGTAGAATCATCTGTACTAGTATCCATAATCACATAGTCAGCTAAGAACGTGAACGGACCACATTTAGTAACAATGTCTTTAATCTCTCCCTTAGGGGTTTTAAGTGATCTATCAGCAAAGACAAGTTGCATACTAGGCGGTTCAAGTTCTCCTAGGTTTAATTTTTCAAAGAGGCTCATAGGCATGACATTAACAGACGCTCCTAGATCAACTAAACAACGTTCAATCTCAACGTCATTGATGACCAAAGGCAAAGTAAAAGAACCAGGATCAGATAACTTAGATGGGTATGGAGAGGCAGGTTTCTTAATACGAATGTCAGGATATCCTGCCTTGTTCCCCTTCATGCCAGTCTCGATCCTTGCATTTGGCAGCAATGCTCTAGGAAAAGGAGGCTTCACGACGTACGGTGCAAGAGGAGGATCATCCTCCTTAGGCGCCAGTTCCTGTCTTCTTCTTCTTCTTCCGGAGTTTCAGCGATCCTGCGTAAGACAGAGCAAGCATCAACAATTAAGTTTGGGAGTTTTCGAGCGGTTACCATCTTGGCTTGCTCCTTTCTCGGATTCGGCTCTGTCTGGCTTGGAAGTTGGCCAAATGGTCGACCAGATGCTAGCATGCTCGAGATATTGTTCACGGCTTGCTCAATTCTTTGTCCAGATGCTATCTGTTCTTAATTTAGAAGAGCTTGAGCCTTGAACTGACTGTCATGATCATCGAGTCTGGTGATGATCTGGCTGAGCTTCTTATCCAGGTCACTGACATTATTCTCTCTTTGATGTTGCTGCCCTGGATAGGTATTGTTAAGATATTGATTCTGGCGATTGCCAGGAGCAGTTCCATAATTACCCAGATTGCGATGCGGCGGCTGGTAGACACCTGCCGGCGGATGGTTAGGCTTCTGATCCTGAGCTGGACCAGCGGGCGGTTATTCTGGTTCTGGTTATGGTTGGCGCCAGCATTGTAAGGAGGTCTGTCTTGATAGTTCCCTTGCTGTCTGAAGTTACGGTAGCCAGCATAACCATTCTGATTATTAACGAAGCCTTGTTGAATGAAATTTACCTCTTCAGCAGACCAGACTTTGCCTTACCAAAATTCTGACAACGGCCTCCGTTATGTGCGCAAGCTCCACACCACTCGCAATCGGCAACGTAGACAGAGGCTGCCGGCGGCTTGATCGGTGTGGTAGACTTCTTCAAATGCTTCTCTACCTCTGCTTTGATTGTAGCTTCGAGATCTAGCTTGCTCCTTGATCCTTCAGATTGTCGTTCCTAGTTCCTTGACTTGGAAGCACAGTTTGCGAAGTGAAGAAGAGCAGCTTCAGGTGTTAGTGTAGTGCAATCCCCTTCAGCTAGAGAATTGAGCCACTTGGCGGATTCTTCTCGAAGTCCACGAGCAAAGATCTCAGCTAACTGCCTCTGCTCGAATCCATGATGCGGGCAGGTGTAGAGAAGTTGTTGGAATCGATTCCAAGTATCATACAAGCTTTCTCCTTCTTTCTGAGAGAATCAGGCGATGCTGTCCTTGATGGCGGTTGTTCTGGCCGGAGGGAAGTATTCTTCAACGAAGTCCTGAGCCAGAGTATCCCAATCAGTGTAATAGCCAGGTGGTTTGCCAGTAAGCCACCTCTTAGCAGGGCCTTTCAGAGAGAACGGGAAAGCTCTCAGACAAAGAGTGTTTTTGTCGAGGTTTCCGCTCTTGAAAGTGCTGCAGAGATCAAGGAAGTCTGCAAGATGAGTGCACGGATTGTCTAGGGGCCTGCCTTCAAACTGTAAATCCCTAGAGATCATAGTCAAGAATGGAATCTTGATCTCATAGTCAGGATCTCCTTCAATGTGCGGAACGGCAATGGCAGATCGAACGCTAGTCGCGCTCGGCTTGTTATAGTCTGCTAGACTCTTCTGTGTAGGTGGTGGCGGCGGCGGTTGATCGCCATTTGGTGGTGGTGGTGGTAATCTATCGTCCATGGCGGGAGATGTAGGAGGTGAAAGTGATGCGGTGTATGAAGTGGATGAAGATGACGGTACAGGTGAAGATGGAGATGAGGAACTCTCCTTCAGTTCCTCGATCTTGATCGGAGTGATGAATGGATTGGATCTGCCTTTCTTCAGAATCTGTGATCGTAGAGGTGGAGCAGAACTGCCTGGTCTCTCTGCACTCTTAGCCTGTTCGGTTTGAGAGCGAGTCCAAGGACGGTGAGGCATACACCTGTAAACCTACAGATAACAAAGACAAACAAAACCAGTGTAAAATCGAAGTGGATGGTAGATGAAAGATGGAAAGTAGAAGAATAAATTGCCAGTTCTTCTTTCGAACAATCAAAAGAAGTTCTCCTTCAGTTCCCCGGCAACGGCGCCAATTTGATGAACGTCGCAGAAGCGGTTGATCAAATACTACAAAGCTAACAAGAGCTAAGCAGATCGTATTCCAGGGGTCTTCTAAGATTGACTACTTCAAAACTGGCAAAATACTCAAAGGCAAACAAGTTGTGCGTGGTGTGAGTTCCACGACTTCTAATTCTAAGAAATGCAGAGAAAATCAAAACAAATTAAACTAAAGCAGATTGGAAATTAGGGTTTGAAAACAAGGATGACAAACGAACTTAGACTTTGAATCCCCCTTCGTTCCCAGAGCATTGGCAATCAACAGATCAGCGGATTTCGATTCTCATTCAATCAATTACTAAGACACCACCATAACTCCTTACCCTTAGGTTTAAGACCAGCGAACGTTCGCTCTATCCATTCTAACTACCAAGATTAACTAGCCGCCCGGGTACGGTCGCCTCTCGCAACGACTTAATTAACTGGTGCAATTACTAATGATTAATGAGTTACTCTTGCAGTGAATTAACCCTAACCGGTTCCTACGAAAGGCACGCTCCAATTATAAGGTTAATTGCTCAATTCGATGTTCTAAAGTAAGGCGAGCGTTCGCTTTTATCTTTAGCTTAACCAAAATCTAATCTAGGTGATCAATCCAGACAAGAAACATAAACAATGAAGAACAAATCAAACATGAAAAAGAAGTGATTGAATTTCGAATCTAATCACCGCCGATCCGTGACCGCTTTAAAGCCCTGGGTCACTTAGGGTTCATCTATTCTAAGCTCTAACGAGTTTAGCTACTCATGATCATTACAAAAGAAACAAAGACAAAGGAAGAGTTCATCATCCAGAGGAAGAACAGAAAAGAATCTGAAAAACCTAATTTAGACGACTCTGACAGACTTCGATCTTCGGTAAACTACACTCCTAGCTCGGTTCTCCGAGATGAAAGGGATGGCGTCACGATCTCTTTCCGGCTCTTCGAACTCTAACTCTTCGCTCCAGAACTTCAGAGAAAATCGTAGGATTCTGATTCCAAAAATATTTTCTGATGTAAAATTATGATCTCTCCTAATGGGCCGACGGTTAAGTATTTAAACTTAACCTAGCCCAGCCGGATTTCTTCTAGGATTTTCGCCGAAAATAGTGAATTATTTTCGCCGAAAAAATGCTTGTGAATGGAAGTCCCGCCGGCTGATTCTCCTGTGATTTTCGTTTCGGTCCGAAAACCCAACGGTTTCACCGAAAACTTCTTCGGCTGAGCATCAGTGAATTGTTCTTGCATTTTCGCCGAAAACCATAGGTCATTTTCGCCGAAAATGTATGTGTGAACGGGCAAACTTTTGGTTTAACTTGATCGGCTCCTTGGATCGATTCCGGTTTGATTCCTCGAGGTTCCAACGCCTTAGACACGTCCTTGGTTACTTATTCGATGGCAAAAACCTGTGCTAACATAAAAACACTAGAAAACCATCAAATAGACCCGAAACGGGCCAGGGTAACACAAATGGCACGAGATAGGGCAATCGATTGAATATTCGTTATTCTACCCTAAAAACCATGTCTTAAGCAAAGAAATGTTGCTTAAATGAGGCTGATAATCACGTCAAATCGAGTGTCATCAGCTACTCATGTTTATCACAAAAGAATCAAAAACAAAGAAAGAGTTCATCATCCAGAGGAAGAACAGAAAAGAATCCGAAAAACCTAATTTAGACGACTCTGACAGACTTTGATCTTCCGTAAACCACACTCCTAGCTCCGAGTCTCCGAGGTGGAAGGGATGGCGTCACGATCTCTTTCCGGCTCTTCGAACTCTAACTCTTCGCTCCAGAACTCCAGAGAATTCTTCGAATTCTGATTACGAAAGTATATTATGATGTATATCTTTATTTGGGCCGCCGATTAAGTATTTATACTTAACCCTAGATTGGCCGGATTTGCCTGATATTTTCGCCGAAAATAACAAGGTATTTTCGCCGAAAATCCTAGTGTAAATGGATGGCCCTTCGGTTGCATTCTCTTGTGATTTTCGTTTCGGGTCGAAAACTTAACGGTTTCGGCGAAAATTTCCTTCAGCCGGCGGTGGTCGATTTGTGCTGATATTTTCGCCGAAAATCCTAGTGTATTTTCGGCGAAAATTCTTTTGTAAATCGGCAGGAATTTTCTGAACTTGATTGGCTCCTTTGATCGATTCCGGTGCAATCCCTCGAGGTTCCAACGCCTTAGACATGACATTGTCTACTTATTTGACGGCAAAAACCTGTGCTAACATAAAAACACTAGAAAACCATCAAATAGACCCGAAACGGGCCAAGGTAACACAAATGGTACGAGATAGGGCAATCGATTGAATATTCGTTATTCTACCCTAAAAACCATGTCTTAAACAAAGAAATGTCGTTAAATGAGGCTGATAATCACATCAAATCGAGTGTCATCAAATACCCCACACTTAAGCTTTTGCTTGTCCTCAAGCAAACTGAATAGAAACGCTCATGTTCATAAATGATAAGATCGATTAAATTGGAGCTTAATCAAACACAATGAATTATTAGACAGCTAATTCCTAGAACAAGAAACCTGACATGTATACAGATCAGCCAAACAACCTGGTCTCACTAGTAAACTGCACACAACAAGTAATTAGCAACCAATTATGCACGAATTTGACCTAACCGACCAGACTCCTCACACAGGATAAATATTTAGTAAAATGGGGAACTCTCACTCTCTGTGTTTAAGGACTGTGTTTCTGCTCTCGATCATTTTCCGTTACTGAATTCTGTCATAGGTTTGCAATTCGACCACATCTCCACCACTGTGACAACACGAGTATCTAGTCAAGAAGGACTTCCCTGCTAGGACCGTAATGAATTCTACACTACTTGGGTTTATAATGAGATTGATGATGGGAATGTATGAGATGGCTTTGTGCGGTGTAGCTTTCGACTAACTTCCTTCGAATCTAATCTATGGCTTCTACTGTCTAACCAGACACGGGTGGAATAATGAACGCTCGTCCTATGATACCCTCAAGCAACCTAGCACTTATTCTTTTTCTTTACACGATTTTTTCTTTTCTTTTTTTTTTTCAACTTTTCTTTTGACTTCGTTCTTCCATTTGTAGGGAGAAGAACGTTTTATTGAACTAAAAACTTTAAAACTTTTCTGCTTTTTTTCTTTTCTTCACTTTTTTTTTCGAAATTTTCTTTCTTTTCTCTCTTTTTTTTTCTTTTCTTTTGTGCCGATTCTTTCTTTTAGTTGCTAGAGGGATTTACACGTCTAGACATATTAGCTAAGACCACCTGTTTAATGGCTATAGGCAGGTTACCACAAACCAACTTCCGGTAGGTCAATCTCGAACTACAACCACAGGGGATCAACGGGAATGAAAGAAATGGGAAATGGCTGTAATGTATTATCGAACCGAAAGAACAGGCCAAGCTCAAGGGTTTAAACCTAATGGATTTATCGTTGGTAGGCTATCTGGCTAAGTAGCTGAATCTAGGTGCCCCTATCCTTCTAGAACTCGTGTCATCGTGTGGTCTCGAGTAGGTCTCATGCAAATTCTAACTCATTCAAGTAAACAGAAAACCACTCAGAAAGAATTAAAATTGTAAGTTACGTGCAATGGATCAAAAGCTCACAGTTGGTTTGCTAGTCGGATTCGGTCATTTTCATGCAATCAAGGCTACAAACTACAAGTGTGATTTTAAAAATTCTGTTCTGACCAGGCAGTTTAGCATCAAAGTACACAAGTTGGTTCTCAAGTTCTAGGTTAAACAGTCTAAGCATCATTATGAAGGTTTGAACAACAACTTAACATAAAAAATCAAGAACTGAGCCATTCTAATGCTAGAGAGACTGGAATGGAATCACGAGGCACACATAAAACACAATCAAGGGCAATCAAGTTCATGCAAGGTTCTCTAGCATCCTACCCCACACTTAAATCGGACTGTGTCCTCACAAGACTAATTCTAGAGTTCAGAGTGAAGTAGAAGAACCTAGACTGAGATGATTGGCGTAGGGGATGATCACGGGTCCTCGGAGCGGAGGGATCTACCGAAACGAAGCAAAGGGAATCTCCCTACTGCCTACAAAACAAAAACAAATGAAACAATAAAAAGGAAACCGAGACAAGTGTCCCGGATCCACACAGAAAAAAGTTGGATCGAAATCCGAAAATAATAAATAAAAAGAAGGGACAAGAAAGAGGATACAACCCGATCACAACTCGTCAGGCGCGTCGAGAGGTGGAAAGTGGAGGTAATCGCCGAGCTGGCGTTGCCACGCCAGCTGTGCCTCATATCGCCTGTCGGCGCGGCGCATATGCTGCTGCATAATAGTCCATCTCGCCTCTTGAGTGGCGTTGTCGGTGATGCGCCACTCCTGCAGTCGCTCATACAGCTCACCAATGTCCGCGGGGTGCGGTCGGTGCTAAGGGTGAGGCGCCTGGTATGGATCTGGAATGTGCGGCGGCGACTGGTGAGCATACCCTGCCTGATGATGTGGCGAGGGTATATAGTCATGGAATTTGGCTGCGGCTGGGGCTGCTGCTGCTCAGTATCATCTTCTTCCTCCGACTCGGCTACATGCTGGAGGGGAGGATCTGCCGCCACCTGGGACTGAGGTCCAGCTCTAGGTCGTATTCGACCGCTAAGTCTCCTCCAACGTCCTAACTTGGTGTCGTGGAATGTTCGGGCCATATTCATGGCTGATGCCGAAGGAGATGATGAGCTGACCTATGAAGTTACCTCCCAGGAGAGCACGAGGTGGCGTCCGCCTCTTGGTCTTCTGGCGGAAGATGCGAGCAAGTACCCATCCGGGGTGAAGAAGGTAGCTCTCTCGGATGGCTTCGGAGAAGCATAAGCTCCTCCTTGAGGATATGGTGGTGATCCTTATCTGGAACATATAAAAGAGATCTACGCCAAACCATATGAATAAATTTAAAGAGGGGGTGAGAGAGCGACTTAACTGAGTTGTGCTCCCCAAGGCGATCGCCAGGCACTCCAGTCATGTGGCTCCAGAGTGCATGGTACGCGTCCTCATCATCATCGTCGCCCCAGCCGAGGTGATGGCCATGATAGTGCTCGTAGGGGATACCTAGATGAGCAGCAAACTCATCGTAGGTGAGCGTCCTGTACACTCCACCCAGATAGAAGGTAACAACCTTCTGGCCTTGCCTCCTCTTGTGCTCATCCAGATCAAAGGTCCCCAGAACTCCTGAAGGGGATGTCTGGGAAGTCGGCAGCTATGGTGGTCAGCTCTAGGAGGCCGGCCGGTGCTAAGGCGTCATGCACGTTCCGGTGGTAGTCCTCGTCGTGCTCTAGGGACTCCATGGAAAGAGGGCGAACCTTAGCTCCCCGAACATGCTCGATCTTCTGGAAGCACTCGAAGTAGAAGTCAGGTAGACGAGCGATAGTGCGATGGTACCCAGCCCGACGAGGTAGTGCTGCCCGACGAGGTAGTGCTGGAGGAGGGCCCTGAACGGCGGGTGTGACGGGAGCGGGGGCTCTGGAGCTCGAGGCGGCATCAAGTCGTGCCTTGGTCCTGCGCTCATAAGTGGTGTTCCTAAAACCAGAATGAAACCAGATCAGTCAAACTTAAAACCTCACCCCACACTTAGTAGAAAAACTCAATTTCACAAAGAAATGAGGAAAACCGAGTGGGTGTAAGCAAAGCAGAGTAACCGGTAATCATAGACAGTAAAATACATGCTTAGGAACAGCCAGAATTGGATAAGCACAATCAGAGTTCAAAGAGTCAAACCGACATTTAGAAGGTCAACACTATAGCATAATGAACCCTAATCATGGCAAGACTATCACAAAGCGGAGAACGACGATAAAATATGATCTCAGATGGCAAACACAATAATTTGAACGGAATGAACACATAGGGCAGCCAAATGATCAAAAACAGTTCATGGTCAAACCGACATTTCTCACAAGTCAACATGACAAAGAATCAATCATATGCATAGGAACACATGATCAAACGATACGGAAATTAAGCACGAAACTCCCTAAGCATGCTAGAACAGTTCAACAAGTTCAACTAACCTAGTTCACAGAAATCAGTCGGCACGCAAATCGAGGCAAACCAAAAAGTCAACTGAAAGTCAACCCCGACGAAATTCAGCAATCAATATGTCAAAAGATTCGTAATGAAAAGTTCTACAACTTACCTTGAAGCCATGGATGCTAAAAACGAACGGTTTGGGAGAAATCAGTAAAAAACTCTGAAAACAAGGGTTTCGGTGAACTAGAGCTGTAGAGCTCTGATTCGAACGTTCTAGGGCTGAACGGGATCGGAAAAGAGAGGAGAAGGGAGCGGCAACGGTCGGCGGTGGTGTTTTTAAAGGGGTGGCGGTCGGCAGTTTCGAAAACAGTAGGGGGTATTTTTTCGTTTTTGGTTCGAAAATGGAAGTTGGGGAGAGAGAGAGGATAAGACCGGATTTTTAAAGTGGAATTTTGGGTGATTTTCAAAGGGATTTTCGGCGAAAATAGTAGGGCATTTTCGCCGAAAATTTACGTTCAAATGCACTGTCGGTTATCAAAGATAATTTCGCCAAAAACACAATGAATTTTTCGGCCGAAAATATGAAACAGGGGAATTCAGTGAAAATCGAAAAGGCGATTTCGCCGAAAATAGGGGTGATTTTGTCGAAAATTTTTAACTGCTCGTGAAAATATTTTCGCAAATCCGGCAAACTTCAGAAAATCACAGTTAAATCCACAAAAATCGGAACGGCCTCAATCAACTTCCAAACGACACTACGACACACAGACTACACACGAAAAATAATAAATCAAACAAACTGACACTTTTGGCTCCCCGAACCGACTCTAAAAGACTAAGTTCGACAAAAATAAAAAATGGACTCCAGCCGTGGGTTGCCTCCCACGAAGCGCTCTTTTATTAACGTCCTTGAGCTGGACGATACCTGGACGGTATTAGGAGACATCCCAACTCAGATTCTCCTTAATGCTAGCATCGGAGTTCATAAAGTAGAGCTTCGGGGCTTCTCCGGTGAGCATGAATTTCTTCCCGTTCGCGTGTAAGAGCTTGGTTCGTCCGTCGGGAAGGTGGTCAGTGATCTTGAACGGTCCGGATAGTTCCGTCAAGGGATCGTATTCCACAAGGAAGACAGTGGATGGAACGAGAACGATCGACTCCTTATTTACTTTAATCTCCGGCTTGATATCACCAGGATGGTGATCGTCAGTATTTCCTTAGGAGAGGCTTTTGGCTTCTTCCTCCATACTTGTTCCGGCGCCGGTTTCTTGGAAGAATTGGTGGTGTAGCTGGCTCGGAAGAAGATGGCGGAGCTTTTGGTCGCCAGACCATTTGAGTCTTCGTCTTCTTGTTCTTTCTCCGAGGTCTGCTAGGTTTTGTGCTCGGTGGCTTAGAAGAGGCTTGCAGTTCCTTCTTCTTCGACGGCTTGGGAGGAACAATCTCGGTTTCTGCTTGATAACCTGTCCAACACCTGTAACAACAACAGATCTAGGCACACTAGAAGAGATATTAGGACGGAGTTGACCGGAGTCAACTCCACTGTTTCAACAGCTAAGCAATGACATTCTTCATTCTTCGGATTATATTTCATTCCGTCTTTAAGGCGGAACGTGACAGTGTCTTTACCAACCCTCAAAGTCAAAGAACCATTTGGAACGTTAATATTCATTTCCAGCAGTAGCCATGAAGGGTCGTCCTATGAGAATGGTAGAATCATCCTTACTAGTGTCAATGATCACATAGTCAGCTAAGAACGTGAACGGACCACATTTAGTAACAACGTCTTTTATTTCTCCTCTAGGCGTTTTAAGTGATCTATCGGAAAGACGAGTTGCATAGTAGTTGGTTCAAGTTCTCCTAGGTTTAATTTTTCAAATAAGCTCATAGGCATAACATTGACAGACGCGCCTAGATCCACTAAACTACGTTTTATTTCAATATCGTTAATAACCAGAGGTAGTGTGAAAGAACCGGATCAGAACACTTAGCTGGATATGGAGAGGTAGGCTTCTTGTTACGAATGTCAGGATATCCTTCTTTGTTTCCCTTCATACCAGTCTCGATCCTTGCATTTGGCAGCAATGCTCTTGGAAAAGGAGGCTTCATGACGTACGGTGCAAGAGGAGGATCATCCTCCTTAGGCGCCACTTTCTGTGCTTCCTTCTTCTCTGGAGTGTCAGGCATCCTGCATAAATCAGAAGAAGTATTAGAAGACGAGCTTGAAGGATCTTGAACAGTTACCATCTTGGCTAGCTCCTTTCTCGGATTTGGCTCTGTCTGGCTCGAAAGTTGGCCGAATGGTCGACCGGATGCCAGCATGCTTGAGATGTTGTTCACGGCTTGCTCAATTCTTTGTCCAGATGCTATCTGATCTTGATTGAGAAGAGCTTGAGCCTTGAACTGACTGTCGTGATCATCGAGTCTGGTGATGATCTGGCTAAGCTTCCTGTCCAAGTCACTAACGTTGTTTTCTCTCTGATGTTGCTGCCCTGGGTAGGTGTTATTCAAGTATTGGTTCTGGCGGTTGCCAGGTGCAGTTCCATAGTTGCCCGGATTTCGATGCGGCGGCTGGTATACACCTGCCGGCGGATGGTTAGGTTTCTGATCCTGAGCTGGACCAGCTGGGCGGTTATTCTGGTTTTGGTTATGGTTGGCGCCATTATTGATAGGGAGGTCTGTCTTGATAGTTCCCTTGCTGCCTGAAGTTGCGGTAGCCAGCATAACCATTCTAATTATTAACGAAGCCTTGTTGAATGAAATTTACCTCTTCGGCAGACCAGACTTCTGCCTTACCAAAATTCTGACAACGGCCTCCGTTATGTGCGCAAGCTCCACACCATTCGCAATCGGCAACGTAGACAGAAGCTGCCGGCAGTTTGATTGGTGTGGTGGACTTCTTCAAATGCTTCTCTACCTTTGCCTTGATAGTAGCTTCGAGATCGAGCATTGATGCTGCAGTTTTAGCGGTATCAAATAACTAATCTACCAAGGTAGACTAGATCGTATTCTACTCGAGGTCTCTTCTTCTTGTCTACTCAAATATGCTGGCAAATTACTCAAGTTTAAACACTTAGTGCGTGGTGTGAGTTCCACGACTTCTAATCTAATAAAGCAGGAAAATAAAAGGCAGAAATATTAAAAGGTTGACTAACGAGAAGATAGACGAGCTTAGATTTCGAATCCCCCTTAGCTCACCAGAGCATTGGCGATCAACAGATCAGCGGTTTTCAATTCTCATTCAATCGGTTTCCATACACCACCATAACTCCTTACCCTTAGGTTTAAGACTGGCGAACGTTCGCTCTATCCGATCTAACTACCAAGATTAACTAGCCGCCCGGGTACGGTCGCCTCTCACAACGACTTAATTAACTGGTGCAATTACTAATGTTTATGAGTTACTCTTGAAACGGATTAACCCTAACCGGTTCCTACGAAAGGCACGCTCCAATTATAAGGTTAATTGGTTGAATTGATGTTTTAAAGAGAGGCGAGCGTTCGCTTCTATCCTCAGCTTAACAAGAATCTAAACTAGGTGATCAAGGAAGACAGGTTTAAGCGCCAAAGCAGGGAACCGTCTAGCGACTAACCCTAGCTTGCAAAAACCTAATCTAGGCGATCAACCAGAGAAGAGACATAAACAATGAAGAACAAAACAACCATGCAAAGAGAAACTGATTGAACTTTGAATCTAATTACAGCCAATTCGTGACCGCTTTAAGCCCTGGGTCACTTAGGGTTCATCTAATCTAAGCTCTACAAGTTTAGCTACTCATAACGATAACAGAAGAATCAAAGGCAACAAAGAAGATCATCATATAGAGGAAGAACAAATAAGAATTGAAAAACCTAATTCTGACGACTCCCACGAAGCTTCAATCTGCTGGATCTTCAACTTTAAGCTCCGAGCTCTCCGAGGTGGAAGGATGGCGTCACGATCTCTCCACGATTCTTCGAACTCTCTAAACTCTATCTATCAACCCTAAGGTCGTGGCTAATCAGCCAAAATTCGTGTATTTCTATTCTGGCTTCAAAAAGTCTATATATACCCCAGAAAACCTTTACAAGTTGGAAAAGGCTGAAAATTAGGGTTTCTGCCCGGATTTTCAAAGGAATTTTCGCCGAAAATATCACCACATTTTCGCCGAAAATATTAGTTAAAAACCAGCTCCAACTTGTTTCGATGATTCCCGCTCCGTTTGAACTCCGATTTGGTCCCCGTTTGAAGCGCTGGACTCGTGAGAGAGTCCTCTATAATGTGGTAACCTGGAGGCTCAACCTAAAAGCTCACAAAAAGGGTAAAAATAGCCAATAAATGGACAATGTATGCACTAGGAGCCTAGAATCACAAAGTTACGACAAATGCACCAAATAACTCATCAAAATTGCATCAAAGGGTATGAAATGTTGCTTAAATGGGGCTTATAATCACATCAAATCAGTGTCATCAAAATACCCCACACTTAAGCTTTTGCTTGTTCTCAAGCAAACTGAACTAGAACACACTCAAATTCACAAATGACACGAGATTAAACTGAGATTCAATTCTAACGATTTGGTTTAGACTGTTCCACGTAGAAAAGGTGATCTACACATGCAAGAACATCAACCAAACAAGTTTCGATCTCACTGTTTTCTGCACACTTCAAGTAGTAGTTTAAACGAAGCACGTTTCTTGGCAAAACAATGAATCATAATTACCCGACTACGATAACACCAATTCTAATAAAAAAAAACTTTAAGCTCTAGCCATGATGTGGGTGCGGAGGTAGAAAAAGTGACATGGCTATCGACTCGACTTCATCCGTTTCTAGATCTGTACGTTACATGTTCTAGCTAGGACCGATTTAAACAACAATTTATTTCAAGTTTCAACTTCTTCCATTGATTTACTGCATACTAGTGCTCGATACCAAACACTTCACTTAGGTGTTGGACCTGCCTAGCTCACAGTATTTGTGCCTATGCTAGTGCTCAACCCGAACACTTCACTTAGGTGTCGGGCTTGCCTAGCTTTATTTTCAGCACTTTAAAGAACTTAGCATTGATTTGCACAACTTTATTACTTGATTTAACAATTTAGCCACTTAATCCTAGCTAGTTATAACTTTTTACACAAGATTTCGAATTGGATTTCCATCTAATCTCAAGCCACAATCACAGGTGATCAAATATGGAGTGAAAAACATGGAAGAAGCTAGCATTTATCATCTTAGAACATGTTATCGAGCTTTGTTATTAACAAACCAATTAATTCAATTAATTCAAGTTTCAACTACAGAAGTGATTTATGATCTGTTCTGACCTAGACTCATTTAATATCAGTTCTGACACGTTGGTTACAGGTTCTAAGTGGAACAGTCTAGACGTCATTGTTCAAAATTGAAGTCAATTTCACATCAAAAGTCAAGAATTGAGCAATTCTATGCTAAGAATTTTCAAATTTGAACCACAGAATCATAGATAGCAAGCAAGATCCCGCATAATCCTAGACTCCTACCCCACACTTAAACGATTATGTGTCCTCACAGAGCTAATCTAGAGTAGAGAGATACGAAGAACCTGGAAGGTGATGGTCGGTGTAGCGGATGAGCACGGAGAGTCCGGAGTAGAGCGGAGTAGCTACTCAAGTTCCTACAAAAACAAAAACAACAAAAAGATCAAAAGGATACCAGGACAAGTGTCCCGGATCCACACAGAATAAAAGTGGATCGAGATCCGAAAAGAAGAAAGAAAAGAAATGGAAAGGATAGAAACAACCTAATCACTGTTCTAAGGGTGGGGGGTTTGATTTTCGCGAAAACAAATACCTAAGGGGGCCTTAAATACCGGTGAAAAAAAGCACATTTTCGGCGAAAAAGCTGAAGAATTTTCGGCGAAAATCTCAGTTGGAATGAAGAAATGTTTTCGGCGAAAAGGTGGGATTTTTGGTCGAGAAGTAGAAACAGGAGAACAGGCCGGTTTTGAAACACATATTTTTGGCGAAAATATGGGTGAATTTTCGCCGAAAATAATCTTGAAAATGGTCGGTAGTTTTTTTTTTTAAAGAGGGGTTTTAAAACAGAACGACTCAAAATGAAAATAACTGACTCCAGCCGTGGGTTGCCTCCCACGAAGCGCTCTTGCTTAACGTCCTTGAGCCGGACGATACCTGGATGGCGATCAAGAGACATCCCAACTCAGGATTTCTCTTAGGCCCGAGTTGGAGTTCATGAAATATGGCTTTGGGAATCCTCCGGCAAGTGTGAACTTCTTCCTGTGTGCGTGAATTAGCTTGGTTCATCCATTGGGAAGATGACCAGAGATTTCAAATGGCCCGAACAGTTCTTTCGAAGAAATGTCCTTCAGAAGATCGTTCTTCTCCGGTGGCTCGGTAGACGGGGGCTGAGCAATTGGCTTCCAAACCGCCTTGTCTTCTCTTTATTCTCCTCCTTTATCTCGCCAGGATCTATAACGTTTGGTGATTCATGAGGGGACGCCGTCGGATCCTCCTTCTTTCTCGGCCTTTGTGCCGGCAGCTCATTCTTCAGATTAGGGACCTAACCAATGCATCTCTTCTTTGACTGGGGCTTGCATACCGTCCTTGAGGCAGAAAGTCATGGTGTCCTTGCCGACCCTTAATGTCAACGAGCCATTCGGGACATTAATGTTAATGCCGGCTGTTGCCATGAACGGTCGGCCTAGGAGAAGAGTGACATCTTCCTCTCGAGTATCCATGACAACAAAGTCAGTCAGAATAGTAAAAGGACCACAACGGACAACCACGTCTTCTATCAATCCCCTAGGCAGTTTAACAGATCTGTCGGCAAACACTAAATGCATGCTAATCGGTTTTCAATTCTCCTAGGTTCAATTTCTCATACAAGCAGGTAGGCATGACATTAATGGAAGAACCTAGATCAATTAAACTATGATCAATTTTCACATCATTAATAGTGCAAGGCAAAGTAAAAGCACCGGGATCGCGACACTTAGCTGGGGGAGGTATGGCGGTCGTCTGGCTGTGGATCACGGAGCATTCTTCCTCGAGGGAGACGGAAGACAACTCTCCCTTCTTCTTGTTCTTCACAAGATCTTTCGCGACTTTTCCAACCTCCGGTATCATCTGGATAGCATCAGTAACTGGTATCTTGATATCTGTGTTCTTCAAGTATCCATGCCACTTTCTGTACCGGGTATCATGATCTTTCTCCTTTGATTGCGCAGCCTTAGGAAATGGAATCCGAGGCTGATATGGAGGAAGAGGCGGTGCATGTGCTGTCTTTGTCAGGGAAGGCGGGGCAGTCACCTCCTCTTCTTCTTCTCTATCCTCCTCCTCGATCTCTGGCTTGTCAATGGCTATAGCATCATGATTTATGGCCAGTTCAGGAGTGCAGGATCAGCTGATTTCTTATCGCTTCTTGTGGAGACAGCCTTGACGTGTTCCTTCCTAATGGTAGAGTCACTTGAACCGAGGATTGATTAAGGAGGGGGCTACTAGTTATCAAGCTAACCATGTTATTAATCATTCTCTCCATTCGTTGACCTTGAGCTTCATGTTCTTGATTTATGACGGCTTGAAGCTTGAATTTCTCCTCATAGTTATCGAGCCTTGCCATGATCAGGTCGAGCTTCTTGTCTACCTCGATATCCCTTGTGTTTCTGATGTAGATCTCTGAGGTTGATCTTGATAACTATCACTCAAGTACTGATTCTGACTCTGGTTAAAACCGAAGTTGTAAGGAGGGCGCTCTTGGAAACTTCCTTGTTGTTGAGGAGGTTGTATGAACTGACGATAATCGGGGTAGCCTCTTTGATTGCTGGTGAAGCCTTGATCAATAAAGTTCACTTCCTCTGAAGACCAGTTACCAAAAATCTTCTTCATTTCTTTCTGCACTTCAATCTTGATCTGATCTTCACGGCTTGGTCAGCTCTTAGTTGCTCCAAACTGTCTCTCCCAGCTTCTCGACTTAGATGCGCAGTTTGCAAAGTGAAGAAGAGCAGCTTCCGGTGCGAGTGCGGTGTAATCTCCATCAGCTAAGAAGTTAACCCATTTAGCTGATTCTTCGTTCATCCCTCAGGCGAAGATCTCAGCTAGCTGTCTTTGCTCAAATCCATGATGAGGGCAGTCGTAGAGAAGCTCTTAGAATTCGTTCCAAGCGTCATATAAGCTTACTCCTCTCTTCTGAACAAATCTGGCAATGCTGTCCTTGTAAGCTGTAGTTCTTGAAGGAGGAAAGTATTCCTCTACGAAGTCTTGAGCTAGACTATCCCAATCGGTGTAGTGGCTAGGTGGTTTCATACTGAGCCATCTCTTGGCAGCGCCTCTAAGGGAGACTGGGAAGACTCGTAAGCATAATGTGTTCTTACCGAGGTTCCCACTCTTGAACGTCTCGCACATGGCTAGGAAGTTCACCAAATGTGTGCATGGGTTATCTTGCGGCTTCCCTTCGAACTGAAATCCCTAGAGATCATTTCCAGGAAGGGGATTGTGATCTCATAGTCAGGATCGTCGTCATTAGAAGGCACGGTGATGGAAGACCGAATGTTAGATGCGCCGGCTTATTGTAGTCCACAAGACTCTTTGGAGCAGCCATTGCGGAAAGGAAGGATGGAACGGAAGTAGTTTGATTCTGTATCAGCTATGATCTGCAAGAGACAAAAACAAACAGAACCGGTGTAAAATCGAAGTGTGATGGAAAATGAAAGATGGAAAGTAGAAGAATAAAATGCCAACTCTTCTTTCAAACAATTAGAAGAGTCCCCGGCAACGGCGCCAATTTGATGCTGCAGTTTTAGCGGTATCAAATAACTAATCTACCAAGGTAGACTAGATCGTATTCTACTCGAGGTCTCTTCTTCCTGTCTACTCAAATATGCTGGCAAATTACTCAAGTTTAAACACTTAGTGCGTGGTGTGAGTTCCACGACTTCTAATCTAATAAAGCAGGAAAATAAAAGGCAGAAATATTAAAAGGTTGACTAACGAGAAGATAAACGAGCTTAGATTTCGAATCCCCCTTAGCTCACCAGAGCATTGGCGATCAATAGATCAGCGGTTTTCAATTCTCATTCGATCGGTTTCCATACACCACCATAACTCCTTACCCTTAGGTTTAAGACTGGCGAACGTTCGCTCTATCCGATCTAACTACCAAGATTAACTAGCCGCCCGGGTACGGTCGCCTCTCGCAATGACTTAATTAACTGGTGCAATTACTAATGATTTATGAGTTACTCTTGAAGCAGATTAACCCTAACCGGTTCCTACGAAAGGCACGCTCCAATTATAAGGTTAATTGGTTGAATTGATGTTTTAAAGAGAGGCGAGCGTTCGCTTCTATCCTCAGCTTAACAAGAATCTAAACTAGGTGATCAAGGAAGACAGGTTTAAGCGCCAAAGCAGGGAACCGTCTAGCGACTAACCCTAGCTTGCAAAAACCTAATCTAGGCGATCAACTAGAGAAGAGACATAAACAATGAAGAACAAAACAACCATGCAAAGAGAAACTGATTGAACTTTGAATCTAATTACCACCAATTCGTGACCGCTTTAAAGCCCTGGTCACTTAGGGTTCATCTAATCTAAGCTCTACAAGTTTAGCTACTCATAACGATAACAGAAGAATCAAAGGCAACAAAGAAGATCATCATACAGAGGAAGAACAGATAAGAACTGAAAAACCTAATTCTGATGACTCCCGCGAAGCTTCAATCTCCTGGATCTTCAACTTTAAGCTCCGAGCTCTCCGAGGTGGAAGGATGGCGTCACGATCTCTCCACGATTCTTCGAACTCTCTAAACTCTATCTATCAACCCTAAGGTCGTGGCTAATCAGCCAAAATTTGTGTATTTCTAATCTGGCTTCAAAAAGTCTATATATACCCCCAGGAAACCTTTACAAGTTAGAAAAGGCTGAAAATTAGGGTTTCTGCCCGGATTTTCAAAGGAATTTTCGCCAAAAATATCACCACATTTTCGCCGAAAATATTAGTTAAAAACCAGCTCCAACTTGTTTTGATGATTCCCGCTCCGTTTGAACTCCGATTTGGTCCCCGTTTGAAGCGCTGGACTCGTGAGAGAGTCCTCTATAATGTGGTAACCTGGAGGCTCAACCTAAAAGCTCACAAAAAGGGTAAAAATAGACAATAAATGGACAATGTATGCACTAGGAGCCTAGAATCACAAAGTTACGACAAATGCACCAAATACTCATCAAAATGGCATCAAAGGGTATGAAATGTTGCTTAAATGGGGCTTATAATCACGTCAAATCAAGTTTCATCAAGCTTGCTCCTTGATCCTTTAGATTGTCGTTCCTAGTTCCTTGACTTGGAAGCACAGTTTGCGAAGTGAAGGAGAGCAGCTTCAGGTGTAAGTGTAGTGCAATCCCCTTCAGCTAGAGAGTTGACCCACTTGGCAGATTCTTCTCGAAGTCCTCGAGCAAAGATCTCAGCTAACTGCCTCTGCTCGAATCCATGATGCGGACAGTTGTAGAGAAGTTCTTGGAATCGATTCCAAGTATCATATACGCTTTCTCCTTCTTTCTGGGAGAATCTGGCAATGCTGTCCTTGATGGCAGTTGTTCTGGCTGGCGGGAAGTATTCTTCAACGAAGTCCTGAGCCAGAGTATCCCAATTAGTGTAGTAGCCAGGTGGTTTGCCAGTAAGCCACCTCTTAGCCGAGCCTTTCAGAGAGAACGGGAAAGCTCTCAGACAAAGAGTATTTTTGTCGAGGTTTCCGTTCTTGAAAGTGCTGCAGAGATCAAGGAAGTCTGCAAGATGAGTGCACGGATTGTCTAGGGGCCTGCCTTCAAATTATAGATCCCTAGAGATCATGGTCAAGAATGGAATCTTGATCTCATAGTCAGGATCTCCTTCAATGCGCGGAACGACGATGGCAGATCGAACGCTAGTCGCGCTCGGCTTGTTATAGTATGCTAGACTCTTCTGTGCAGGTGGTGGCGGTGGTGGTGGTAGTTCTCCATTTGGTGGTGGTGGTGGTGGTAACTGATCGTCCATGGTAGGAGATGGAGGAGGTGAAAGTGATGCGGTGTATGAAGCGGATGAAGATGACGGTGAAGACGGAGATGAGGAACTCTCCTTCAGTTCCTCGATCTTGATCGGAGTGACGGGTGGATTGGATCGGCCTCTCTTCAAAATCTGTGATCGTAGAGGTGGAGCAGAACTGCCTGGTCTCTCTGCACTCTTAGCCTGTTCGGTTTGAGAGCGAGTCCAAGGACGGTGAGGCATACACCTGTAAACCTACAGATAACAAAGACAAACAAAACCAGTGTAAAATCGAAGTGGATGGAAACATGAAAGATGGAAAATAGAAGAATAAATTGCCAGTTCTTCTTTCAAACAATCAAAGAAGTCCCCGACAATGGCGCCAATTTGGTGAACGTGTCGTTATGATGCGTTTCAACCAAATAACTAACAAAGCTACAAAAGCTAGGGTAGATCGTATTCCACGGGCCTTCTATGATTGACTACTCCAAAAACTAGCAAAGTACTCGAATGTAAGCACTTCGTGCGTGGTGTGAGTTCCACGACTTCTAATTCTAAGAAATGCAGAGAAATTTAACAATTAAACTAAAGCAGATTGGGGTTGAAAACAAGGATGACAGACGAACTTAGACTTTGAATCCCCTTCGTTCCCCAGAGCATTGGCAATCAACAGATCAGCGGATTTCGATTCTCATTCAATCAATCACTAAGACACCACCATAACTCCTGACCCTTAGGTTTAAGATCGGCGAACGTTCGCTCTATCCGTTTTAACTACCAAGATTAATTAGCCGCCCGAGTACGGTCGCCTCTCGTAACGACTTAACTTAACTGGTGCAATTACTAACGATTTATGAGTTACTCTTTCAGTGGATTAACCCTAACCGGTTCCTACGAAAGGCACGCTCCAATTATAAGGTTAATTGTTGAATCTAATCACCGCCGATCCGTGACCGCTTTGAAGCCCTGGGTCACTTAGGGTTCATCTAGTCTAAGCTCTAACGAGTTTAGCTACTCATGTTTATCACAAAAGAATAAAAAACAAAGAAAGAGTTCATCATCCAGAGGAAGAATAGAAAAGAATATGAAAAACCTAATTTAGACGACTCTGGGACTTCGATCTTCCGTAAACCACACTCCTAGCTCCGAGTCTCCGAGGTGGACGGGATGGCGTCACGATCTCTTTCCGGCTCTTCGAACTCTAACTCTTCGCTCCAGAACTCTAGAGAATTCTTCGAATTCTGATTACGAAAGTATATTATGATGTATATCTTTATTTGGGCCGCCGGTTAAGTATTCATACTTAACCCTAGATTGGCCGGATTTGCCTGATATTCGCCGAAAATAACAAGGTATTTTCGCCGAAAATCCTAGTGTAAATGGATGGCCCTTCGGTTGCATTCTCCTGTGATTTTTGTTTTGGGTCGAAAACTTAACGGTTTCGCCAAAAATTTCTTTCAGCTGGCGGCGGTCGATTTGTGCTGATATTGTCGCCCAAAATCCTAGTGTATTTTTGGCGAAAATTCCTTTGTAAATCGGGCAGGAATTTTCTAAACTTGATTGGCTCCTTTGATCGATTCCGGTGCAATCCCTTGAGGTTCCAACGCCTTAGACATGACATTGGCTACTTATTTGACGGCAAAAACCTGTGCTAACATAAAACACTAGAAAACCATCAAATAGACCCGAAACGGGCCAAGGTAACACAAATGGCACGAGATAGGGCAATCGATTGAATATTCGTTATTCTACCCTAAAAACCATGTCTTAAGCAAAGAAATGTCACTTAAATGAGGCTGATAATCACGTCAAATCGAGTGTCATCACCTAGTTTGAGTGATACTTCACATGGTCATAATCCTTAAGTAGGTCAACCCACCTCTTATGTATTCTATTCAAGTCTTTTTGCTCCATAAAGTATTTCAAAATCATGTGATCAATCATGATCTTAAAAGTAGGTCAACCCACCCGTATAGGTAGTGAAGGCACAGATTCAAAGACAAGTTTACTGTTGCCAAATCTTGATCATGCACTGGGTAGGTCGACTCATGCACCTCCAACTACCTAGATCCATAGGAAATCACCTTACCATTATGCATCAACACACAACCCGAACCCTCATAAGATGCATCGCTACTGTACACAACATACTCAAGTCCACTAACTTGCAAGGTAAGCACTAACATGATGGTGAGTCAATTTTTCAAATCCTCAAAACTCTCATGGAAAGCCTTTCTCCAAACATATTGAGCGTCCTTTTTCATCAGTGTAGTCAAGGGAATTGCTATCTTAGAGAATCCTTCAACAAACCTCTTTTAATATTCTACCATACCCAAAAAACTCACAAGCTTGAACAAATTCTCTGGAGGTTCCCACTTCACCATGGCTTCTACCTTCTTAGGATTTACCTCAGTCCCCCTTAACAGTAATTGGATGCCCCAGAAACAAGACTTTATGAAACCACTTGGAAAACTTGGAAAATAGCTGTCTTTCCCTAAGGGTGGGCTAAAACCAACCTTAAATGCCGAACATGCTCTTCCTCTGTCTTGGAGTACACCAATATGTTGTTGATGAACATGATAAAAAACTTATCAAGCTACTCACGAAACACCTTGTTCATTAAGACCATGAAAGCAATAGGGGCGTTAGTCAAACCGAAAGGCATCACAAGAAACTCATAATGCCCATATCTGGTGCAAAAGGCGGTCTTGGGAATAGCTTCATCGACTACTTTCAAGTGATGGTAACTAGACCATAGATCAAACTTGGAGAAGATAACTTCTCCTTGAAATTGATCAAAAAGATCATCAATCCTTGGAAGTGGATAATTGTTCTTCATTGTCACCAGAATAAAACGTCATTAGTTGATGCATATACGCATGCTCCCATCCTTCTTTTTAACAAACAACATAGGTGCACCCTATGGGATATACTGGGTGGGATGAATCCTTTGTCAAGCAACTCCTGCAACTTCTCATTGAGCTCCCTAACCTCCATTGGTTCTATCCTATAAGGCGCTATCAAGATGGGTGATGTTCCAAAAGAAATCTCTTTTTTCCGACAGAACACTAGGGAGATCATTGGGAAACACATCTCAAGTCCATGCTGATTCTTCTCCGCTATGGGTTGAAAGCACAAAATGCATCCAACTGCCCCAGGTTCTATTTGCTTTGCTTGTCCATTCCATCGACTTGCTTCAAAAAACAAAGCATGAACCAAAATAACTTTCAGTCAATTTTGTAGCTTTGTTATGGCCAACACAGAGTCCATGATTGTGTTATGACAAGAGTTGGAGCAACTGCGAGGGGCACCAGAGAAGAAGGTGGATATGTTAAAATTTAAAGATGAAATATCAATAGCTAAATAGGAGTGTAACAGGAAGTGAGAGGGAGAAAGAGAGATAATAGGAACAAAGAAGTGGTTCGTACCTCGATAAGATACTAATCCGTGTAGTTGAAGGGAGCAGGTGATTGAAGGTATTCAGCAGGCACGCCAAAGAGGTAGCGGTGATACCAACGCCTATATTCACCAAAGAGTTGTACATGGTGTTGCTTGTCTATTGAATAAGAATAACACGGTTGATGAGGATTAGCTGAGCCTTATTTTGTTATTCAGACCTTAAAAGCCTGAGATGAGACAACAAGAACACACTAGAAACACAAAATATAGAAATATTCATAGTTGGATTACATCGGGTCGTAATGGACCTGACGAACCATAAAAGATAATCCAAAATAGATCCATCAAAATTAACTATTTTAAAATGAAATCCAGGTGTGGAAAAAAGTAAGCAATGTTTTCAGAACCACACCAATCGAATTATTTTGGTTATTAGCTAAATAAATAATGGAAGACCTTGTAGTCTTTTTGTAAAGTAACTACACCTCCATGAAGGAGGTCATATGTTCAAATCCACACATAATTACCTTAAAAGAAAAAAAAATATAATACTTTGAAAAAAAATTTATATATAAACAACTTGAATCCGACAATTTTTAATTGTCAAATCAGATCGACAATACTGAGAGTTTAATGGAGAAATCAAACTTATTTAAAATATAATATAGTGGGAGAGATGGCGGTAAAAATTGATACTTTGAAAGCCTATGATAGGGTGGAGTGGGGGTACTTGAGGGAAGTTATGAGGAAGATGAAGTTCGGAGAGAAATGGGTGAGATGGATGATGATTGTGTTTACCTCGGTGGAGTACTAGGTGGTGGTAAATTCAGACTTGGTGGGTCCTTTAAAGCCAACACGAGGGTTACGACAAGGATGTCCCTTGTCACCTTACTTGTTTATTTTATGTGCAGAAGGGTTATCAGCCTTACTTAGGTCGGCGGCAAGGAGAGGAGAAATACATGAGGTGGCGTGTAGTAGAGGGGCCCCGCGGATCAACCATTTACTCTTTGCTGATGATAGTTTTTTCTTTATAAGGGCGAAAGTGGAGAAGGCTCGACGGTTGAGGCGCGTTCTTGACACTTACTCATCTACTTCGGGGCAGCTGGTTAACTACCAGAAGTTTGGCATTTTTTTCAGCTCTAACACACATATGATGCCGAGGTAGGGATTGACGGCAACTATGGGTATCCACCGCCCCTTGGATATTGGCAGGTATTTGGGGTTGCCATTGTGTGTGGGGAAGAATAAACGAGCAGTGTTTACGCAGATGCGAGATAGAGTGTGGAAGAGGATGCAAGTGTGGCGGGGTAGGCATATTTCATTTGCAGGGAAGGAAGTGCTAGTTAAGGCGGTAGCTCAAGCGATACTGTATCACATGAACGTCTTCATGTTGACAAAAATGGTGGCGGAGGAGTTGGAGAGGATGATCAATAGCTTTTGGTGGGGTACGAAGGGGAATGGAGGGGAGGTATCGCGTGGATGTGGTGGGCTCGCTTGTGTGTTCGAAAGGAGTTTGGGGAGCTCGGTTTCCGCAATCTCATTGATTTCAATCTGGCAATGTTGGGAAAACAAGGTTGGAAACTGTTTTCCAACCCTAACGCTCTGGTGCCGAGGGTTTATAAAGCCAAATATTATCCGTTCGGGGGATTTTTCAAAAGCTATGGAGGCTCATAACCCTAGCTTTGTTTGGAAGAGCGTTCGAGCATCCCAAGATGTTGTTAGAAGAGGGTATCGATGGAGAGTTGGAAATGGGCAGAAGATTGGTGTGTGGGAAGAGTTGTGGTTGAGGGAGGGTGATAGTTGTCGGGTGTTGTCTGAGGCCGAAGAGGGCACTGAACACTAGAAAGTTGCAGATTTGAAGAAAATAAATTGCGACGGATGGGATGAGGATGTTGTCCAAGCCTTATTCGTGGAAAGAGATGTTGAGGCGATATTCAAGCTGCCGCCGCCAGATGGGGACAAAGAGGATCAACTATTGTGGCGGGTAAGTAAAACTGGTGATTACTCGGTTAAACCTGCTTATCGGTTAATTCAGGAGGTAAACCAGGAGAGTGTACATGGGTTACGTGTTGAGGGGGAGTAGGATAGACTTTGGAAGATTGATGTACCGGCAAAGATGAAGCATCTCCTGTGGAGAAGCGTCTGAGGTGTACTACCAACGACGAATAGATTGCGTCAGAGAAGAATTGACGTTGAAGATAAATGTGGACTTTTTAGCCACGGGTCGGAAACGGTGGAACATTTGCTTTTGGGGTGTGACGTTGCTCGTAGCTGTTGGAGAAGAGTGGGAATGGAGGAGTTGCTGCCGCAAGGGGAGATCTAGGAGGACGGGTGGAAAGTGTGGGTGATGAACCTATTGCGTGCAGGTAATGACAATAATCATATTATGCTCGTAGCAATGGTTTGGGGGTTGTGGTGGGAAAGGAATGATTAAGTGTGGAACAGGCAGTCGGCGACGGAGGTGCGTATTGTTTTCTTGGTGTAGGAAACGCTGGCGAGTTGGCGTTAGGAACATAGTGCTGTGGGGGGGGGGATGAGGCGAACAGTGATGGGGAGATTCCATAGGTGGCACAAGCCGTCGGCGACCTATTTGAAGGTCAATTGCGATGCGACAATGTTCAGAGAGGTGAATGCTTATGGGATCGGGGTTGTAATCAGAGATGAGGAAGGACAGTTGGTGGGGTATCAATTGGAGAAGAGAAGAGGCAGCCCACCGGTCGACGAGAGTGAGGCGGAGTCGATGGTACTGACACTGTAGTGGGTCAGAGAGCTAGGCATCAGCAAAGCAATCATCAAGACAGACAGTCAGACAACGCATATGGCTATCAGCAGGGAGGGGGGGGGGGCGACATGACTGCATTTGGAAGAATTATTAGCAAAGGGAAGTAGCTGCTTGTTAACCAACCTAGATTGAAGGTTGACTTTGTTAGGAGAAGTGGGAACACGGTCGCGCATGAGCTCGCTCGACGATTGAGGTTCCTATCTGATACCATTTTAGGGTCAGAGTCTCCGGACTGGCTTTGTAACAGTTTGAACGATATTTTCCATTTGAGTCATTAATGAATCACACGTTTATTTAAAAAAAAATTATTTGTAATTTATAAAATATAGCGACTTAAAAGCAATTGCTAAAAACTTTAGAAGAGTATGTGACATTCATTATATGATATGAGTACTAAAACAATATTAATATTTTATATATAAAATAATGCTCTCAAAATCGTATCATATATCATACCTGAAAATCAATGATATGAGGTTTCTTAGTTCAACCACAATTCCATATCGATTATATCGTTTACATCATTTGTAATATTAATTACAATTTAAATATATAAATTAGTAATAATATATCAAACCGATTAAAATATTCATTAGACCGAAAAATACTGACATTACACAATTAAATAAAAAAGATTTAGAGTAATAAAATCAATCCAAACTTCTCAATCCATGTTAACCAATTTAAATTATTCTCAACCATTGATAAGATCACTATCAACGATGCAAACAAATGTTATTCAGTTCATTAATTAGTAAAGTAATATTAAGGGATAATAGCTCGGGAGGCCCTTGTACTATGGAAAGATAACAAGTGAGCTTCCATACATTTATTTACGCAAAATCCTGATTTTGATCTTGAAATCTTACGGTTTTACGATTTCATTGGTATTTAGCTATCCTGATTTCACGTAAAATCTATGGGTCGTGAAATCTAGTAAAATCTCGATAATAATCTTAAAATCTTATAAAATTAATGATTTTTCTTGTAATTTACGATTCCACTTCCAAGGCAAATTATTAGTTTATACAACTACATGTAAGTTAGAACAAAGACAATTACTGTCTATTGGTTTTATTTTGAGATTTTGATTAATTAAATTAGAAGTTATTACTAAAACATGTCTAAATTCTAATTATTTATTTCCTCAAATGACCGCTTAAGAGTTGACATTCACTCTTATTTTCTTATCTAGACTTTTCAAAGTTGGGTAGTGGTTTCTTTTTCGTCTCACCAACTCAAATAACTTACATATGAAACATGAGAATATCTTATTTAATTACATATATTTATGCTTACTATGTTGTTGTCTTAAATATTTTTCAAGTAGTTAATAGAATCTTACGATTTTACGATTAAAAAACTATGATTACGATTTCACTAATGTTTTCGGTTCCACGTGGAATCCCGATTTTGACTACATCGCTTAGAATGTTTAACATAGAAGTCATTTTGTTATATTAATTTCACTGAACACCATCATGGGTTTGCTGACACATTATGCTAACTCATCCCATTGGTGGCCAGCTTTAACACGTCAGCAAAATGACGTCATTTTTCCTCTAATGATTGCAGCTGATAAAGGGATGAATATCCCCTCATCCTCTTCCTCTTCGAATTGTTTCACCGACAGACCTCAATCCACCTTCGATTTGCAGTCATCTCCTCTGACGTATGGTCGACAACGGCGAGCCTCTTCAGGTCGAGGCCCAACAATAAGTACTTCTTCCCTTTCCCCACGTTCAGATTTTTTCTCTACTCCCTTTAAAGATCCCTAAACATATTCTTAATCATATCTCGATCAAATCCCTCTACTCCAGCAAACGTGCAATGATCGTGTACCTCTTCCCCTCCCTTCGGCGTGCCTTCGACTAGTATAGCTTTCAAGTACATTCAATTTTCCCAAACCCCACTTTGTTATCTCAATCAGTTTGAGAAACCCTAATTCTCAATGTCATCTCATTATCACAAAATAACACTTCAACCCTTTTTTCTGTGACATTGCGATAGTAAACATAATTTTGTGGTTTGTTTCGTGTGTTGGACCACATTCAATGCACACATAATTGGAGGTATCTATACAAAAAAGAAGTGTTTCATGTTTGTCGTATATGTTATCTTTTTCGTTGTAGGACCCCATTCATATTCTATATTTTGTTGTAGGATGATTGTACCTTTGGCCTACCATTTAAAAGGGAAGTTTGTCACTCTAGGTCATGATTTAGTTTACAAAGGAGAGAAGTTGTCACAGAGGTGGTATGACCAACTTGTTCGATTTAGAAGTGGCTATAAAATCTCATGTGAGATATAGTGGTGGAGCTCAGCAATACTATAAAGTGCCCACCCAACACAGTGTATCTAAATTTTGGTTGATACACAATTATGATAGTGTGCTAGATATGTTGAGATCATATATGAATATGGAAGTATATTCCATGTGTGTGAAGCAACAAACTGATGATGATGAATTTGGTGAGGAAGATGATGAAGAGGAGGAGGATGAACTTGATAGTGGTTATGACATTGGATCATGGAAAAGTGAGGAGGACAATAAGGAGTTGGAAGCAGTGAAGATGAAAGTGATAGAGCCAAGAAAAAATTAGAAGAAGGAATCATGATTGCAGTTCAAATGATGATTGTTTTGATGGTGATGACAGTGGCGGGTTTGGGTTAGATTAGATAGGTTATTATCAGAAGACTAATTATGAAGAGGAAGTTTCAGCCCACGGTATGCGGATAAAAGAATCATTGAATAGGTACAATCCCAATACCTTTTTTATGATCGGTATTGGCATTATCATTAATCAAAACTATAAGATCCGCACCAGAAGGAATGTGAAGGGAATGTGAAGGGAAGGTATATAATTGCTTAAAAAAATTAAAATACTCAAATACGGATAACTATAACTCTTTCTGCCGTCAATACTCCTCCTGCCATCACCACCTCCAGAACTATCTCAGTTATCACCATTATTTATAATTCTCATTCCAATATGAATTATCATCATAGCATCATTATTACCTGCAAATGGTGACAGAACGAGCATCTCCATATCAGGCACAAAACCCTCACCAAATTTAGAATCACCATCTCCAGAGAAGTTCTATTGTCCGACTTCTGCTGGATTAGATGATTCATTCAGATCATACATGGCGTTGGCATCAGTGGCAGAGCTAGAGGACTTGGAGGATGTGACGACATTGATGTAGTTCTTTAGGGCGACGCCTCCATTTGTAATAACATGTTGTGATGTTTGTTTGTGTTTGAGGCGGATTGAAGGAAATCGACGACGTTTTGTGGTGTTCCAGTGGTTCTTGATGGTGTTTTCGGTTCTCCCATGGAGTCGTATCACAATTTCAGCCCATTTGTTTCCGAATTCTTTATGAGCTTGGATTAGTATTTCATCTTCTTCCTTGCTCCATGCGTTCTTCTGCAATATTCAACTCTCTCGTTAACCACTTAATACAATCTTTGATTTTAGTATTACTTCACCCACGTACAAAAAATCACTAAGACTAGTTCTTATCACTCACTCACTCACATAACCTTAACACATGTTTTGTTGTTGAGAGTGGTATTTTTCATGAATTAAAAGATTATCATATTCGATGTTTATGTCAAAATCATAAATGTAAAGCATAAAATAAACTCACAAGCTCCTTAATAATTGAACCCTTGATGAGAAACATACATGCATAGCAAATATTTACTAATCTTAATAATCATAATGGTGGTATGGTAGATTTGGTTTTGACACATAGAAAAGAACCCTCCTTACAAAATTTCACATCATTACACAATTTTTAAATTAAAATTTATTTATTTTATTTTCCCTATTATTAAATTCTCATGTATTAAGTACTTCGACATTAAATATATTATAAATAATAAATAATTTATGTTTTTAAATATAATTAAACTAATATGATAAGATGATGATAAGAATAAATAAGTATCAAAATAATTTATTAAAAATTATAAAAATTTATTCTTAGAGGTGTTAGTGTGGTAAATTTTATATATTTTTAATTTATTTTATATGAGTTATAGATTAGTGAACTTATATACCATCCAAATTGCAAGTTCATCATATTTCATATTTACGGGATTTTGTTTAGTTGAAATTGGTTAAACTTAAATCATTGATCAAGTTGGGCCATGTTGTATAACATTATGATTTCTGTGTGGATTATTTAGAAAAATTGTATTCCAATTTTATAGCATTAGAGTATTTTAGTTTGCATATAGTATAATTCACTCAACCACAAGTTATATATGTTGTATGTTTATTGGTTTATCAAGAGCTTTAAGGGTAATTTGCATGTAGTAAAAATGTAGTTGACTTTGTCATAGTTTGATATGCATTTAGACATGTTGTGCAACCTTACTTGATTGAATTTGAGTTTAGTCAAATAGAGGTGAATGTTAGTCATATTATGAGCTCATCTTATTATAGGTTTGAAAGGGTAAACAATTTCAAGAAATGAACAGTTTTATCCAGCCAACGCGCTAGTTACAAAACTAGTTATAAGATAAATATTGTCATCTCAAAGATGTATTGTTCATATAAGTATTTAACCTTTTCTAATACACAATATAACTTCATAGAAGTATTTTGCTACTCGAAGTCCAACCATCATACCATAACAAAATAGTTCCATATTGAAATTTAAAAATTATCATAGTTAGTCAGGAAACAAACAACACATACCAACCACCTAAAAATTTCATGAAACGTACGTTAGGCGTTAGCATTTACAACCTCACATTTTATGTGTAACAAACATTTAATGTCTCTTAACTACGGCAATCTGTCACTTCCATAAAAGACAAATGACGCCCTTGGTAAACCCATTACTCCCACACAACAAGCCAACAAATATATGAAGGATAGAATTTTTATAGTAATCAAATAGATGGAAACTCCACGTATTACCTCCAATAAAGAAATTACACTTGTAATTATTCTTTATGAACTTACTTGTTGTGATTTCTATTTGATATAAATGAATACTTACTAACACAATTTTAACCGTTCTTTCTAGAATGTAAATCCAAAAGGATAATTAGGAATAGAGTAAATGAATACCTTGATACCAGGCTTTAGTTGGTTGTACCACCTTTCTCTGCATTGTTTGCCAACCCTACCACCAAGCACCTTTGCAATTACAGACCAACTCTTTAGTCCATGCACACCCACTAAGTGAATCAACAATCTGTAAAGAACCATTAGCAAATCCAATTGTAAACGGGAAAAAAGAGACAAGTAAATAATTAATATATGATATACAAGTTACTTACCTGTCTTCTTCAGGACTCCATTGCCCTTTGATGAAACCTTTCATCTGAGTTGGTGTTGTTTCCTCATTCTTTATCTCCGGAGATATCATTTTGTTACAAACTTTGTAACCCTTCTTATCAGCAGCAAGTTGTGTGTGTTTATCATGACCCATGTAATTTTGAACTCTAAATCCAGCTCTTTCACCTTTGATCATCTCTTCCTCCTCACTGATGTTTTTGAAAGAATTATATAAATCTCCACCATACGAGTTAAGATTTTTTCCACCATGATAATCAACATTATGATAACCACCAGTTGGGAATAGATTGACAACCGGTGGTAATGAGCTCGAGGAACCCACATTGAGATTGATCATTTGACTCTTGTTTGTACAAGTGAGATCATTTTGATGATGATGATAATGAAAGTGATGGTGGTGGTGGTGCTGGCTGGAGTAAGATGAGGGGAATCCTATTTCTGGATCTCGTATTCGATTAATGTATGAAGAAAAGGAGGGTGGTGGTGGTGGTGGGAATATAGAGATATACGATTTACCCTTATGGTTTGATGAAATTGACAAGGATAAGGATCTGAAGCTATTAGTAGTGTTGCTATAATCAACAAAACCATTGATAGGTGTCTTGTGAGGGTGATATTGATCATCTAGATGAGTAGAATTGTGCAGCAGCAACTGTTTTTGAGGTGAAGAAGAGGCATGAGTGATTTCTTTGTGATTCACTCTAAAATCATTTGTTGTGGGTGGTTTTTGCTTTGGAGGATTGATGTCAGAGCGAAGGTGATCGAGAGAAAGATATTCATCTCTCATTCATTTTCTATCAAACTCCACGAAGAAGAAAAATGAGAAAAATGAGTGATAGAACAAAGAGAAGTCAAGAGAAAGACAATAAGGATGAACTATTTCACCTATATATAAAGAAAAAATTCAAGAGGAAAAAATTAAAGAAAGGGGAAAACTTATATTGGCTGTCCACATTTATTATCTTTCTTAATTAATGTATTTAAATTCAACATTTTTTTAAAAAAAATTAACATTTTAAAGCACATTAATGGACAAGAATCAATACCACCAGTAAAAAACAAGATGCACCAGGAAAAGAGAGAAGTTGGCAGATGAGTACTTTTTGTTTCCTCGCCTCGCCATGCCTACCGTGTCGGCAACCTCTGAGCCTCCGTTAACTTCCCAAAGTATACCGATCATATCCCCGTGTAAGGAATTCAAAAGATCCAAGACTCTTGATGGTGAAGGGCTATTTCACCCAACATGAAAAGAATATTTGCAGTCTAGCTTGCACGATCCATGTGAATTCTATCGTGTCGTTCCGTGACACGGTCATGGGGGACATTCCTGAGCTAAGTAGTGATCAAGAAGATACCTTCCATTTTTTCGACGAGTCGGATGATGAGGGAGATGATGATCCCACGTGCCTTACCGTTTGAGAAAATCTTAATCAAGAGAAGATGGAGAAACTCCCTGATCCTTCGCACCCTTGGGAAAATTTTGTCCCGCGCGTTTATGTCTGTCACGCTCCAATCCCTTTGGGAGATGAAAGGAAGGTTTCAGATTTGGGACATCGGCTTCGATCACTTCGTCGCAAGATTTGATGAGATGCAGACTACTCTAGAGCTTTCTTCGAGGGGTCGTGGTTGGTGGGAGATCACTATGTGATCTCAGAGGATTGGTGACCCAACTTTGAACCTAGCTATTCCTAAGTTAGTAATACTCGTGTTTGGGTTAGACTCCCAGGTCTCCCTTGGAGTATTTCAATGTCAACGTGTTGAGCTTTGTGGGTGACAAACTTGGTAGAACTATCAGAATCGATATCACAACCATCTTTGGTTCACTTGTATTAATTTAGGTTTTACTTTTGATACTATTATAATTTGATCCTTGTGCATTCAAGTTTAGGTGTGCATTCCTTGTTCATACAGTGTATGCTCTAACAAAATGCAATCTTATAATACAATCTAGTTAGCAATAAACTACTTGTGTCTAAGAAACTAACTTGAAATGAGTCCTTACCGGTGAGATCTGCTGCTCTGGTCATTTGCACTGTTTGTGTTGATACTATTATATTCAGAACACTAGTATTAACAACTTACTAGTATTAATTCTGATGTTGATTTGATTGTCAATTTTGATTAATAATACTGGTATTTATAATTGTGTTCAGGATGACTAATGCACCAAAAAAACGTGGGGAACTTAAGAAGAAAAGTCAATCAAGAACCATAAAACCGAAGCTTCTAGTAGGAGACTAAACCGGTCAAAAGTCATGGATCTGAAAGAAGGTGAAAATTTTGTAATATTTTAGTTATTTGAAAATGAACCAAATGGAGGTTTCATTTAGGTTTGAAAAGTTTCTAGTAAAAATTTTAATTGAACGCGCCGCTCGTGTGTCTTGAGTAGCGATTAGGTTTACTGTTCCATTGCTTACGGCGGTCATGGCTGGCAGCTCTGGGGCTTCCGAATCCTGTTCTCCGGTGAGATCCTAGGCTTCGATTGTTGCTAGTGAGAAGACGGATCTTCGGTTTGTTGAAAAATCTAGGGATGCGGTTGTGAATGGCGCCTTCGTCTTCCAAAGGAGGTCCTTGAGGTCGGAGCTAAGAAGCTTTGATCAATAGTAGTAGCACAGTTCTTGGGGGATGCTCCTCTCGCTCGAGTGATCAAGAGTATGATAAATCGGTTGTGGGGATACAAAGGGGAAGTTGTTTTCTCGGAGCTTTCTGCTGGATTCTTCCTCTTCGAGTTTCCGCTGGAGACCCTCTGCAACTGGGTATTATCCAGATCGTGGCATATTCATCACTCAGCCATGATCTTGAGAAGGTGGGAAAAAGGAATTACTCTTCTGGATTCTCCCCAAAGGAGCTTCCTGTTTGGATTGTGATAAAGAAGGTACCTCCAATTCTCATCAATCAGGAGGGTGTGAGTTGGCTTGCAAGTCAGGTGGGGCGTCCGATTAACAAGTTTGTTAGGGATGGCCTGGATGTGTTCATACTAGTACTTTAAATATAATAGTATCAAATCAAACAAGTTATTTCATACACAGTTTGCCAACATCCAAAAGCAAAAACGTAAGTGATGAGCTGCAATTTAGCGGTCAATCAAATAACTACCAAGCTGTGAAGCTAGGGTAGATCGTATTCTAGGGGTTTCCTCTAGTTCCTTACTCAAAGGTGTTGGCAAAATAATTCAAGGTTAAACACGTTGTGCGTGGTGTGAGTTCCACGTCTTCTATACTAAAATGCAAGGAAAAATTGAAATGAAATTAAAGCGAAGAAAATTGAAGATTGATTGATTGACTAGAAAGAAGACAGACAAGCTTAGACTTCGAATCCCCCTTAGATTACCAGAGCAACAGCAGTCAACAGACCAGCGATTTTCGATTCTAGTTCATTCAGTTCACAAACACCACCACAACTCCTGACCCTTAGGTTTAAGACTGGCGAACGTTCGCTCTATCTGATCTAGCTACCACGATTAATTAGCCGCCCGGGTACGATCGCCTCTTCCAACGACTTAACTTAACTGGTGCAAATTCTACTGATTAATGAGTTACTCTAGCAATGGATCAACCCTAATCGGTTCCTACGAAAGGCACACTCCAATTATAAGATTGATTGTTCGATTTGGTGTTTTAAAGTAAGGCGAGCGTTCGCTTCTATCCTTAGCTTAACAAGAATCTAATCTGGGTGGCTAAACCAGACAAGAAACACAGAGAACAAAGAACAAATCAAACATGAAAGATGAAACTGAATGAATTTCGAATCTAATCACCACCGATCCGTGACCGCTTTAAGCCTTGGGTCACTTAGGGTTCATCTAATCTAAGCTACATGAGTTTAGCTACGTATATTCAATACAGAAGAATCGAAGACGGACAAAGAATACATCTCAGGTAGGGAAGACAAAAAAGAACTGTAAAACCTAATTTCGATGACTCCTGGCAGCTTCAATCTGCTGAATCTTCAACTCCTAGCACCAGTTCTCTGAGATGGATGGATGGCGTCACGATCCGTTCCTGGCTCCTCGAACTCTCTCGACTCGTTTTTCTCTCCCCTCCTTCTAGTTGTTTTTTGTAAGTCGTAAGTTGTAATTGTCTTTTTTCTTTAGCCGCCGATTTATGTATTTAAACCTACCCGAGATTTTCTGATTTCCTCTGATATTTTTGCCGAAAATAATAGAGGGTTTTCGGCGAAAACTTCTTCTTAATCGGGACAGTGGATTCCTTCTTGTATTTTCGGCGAAAATCCAAAGGTATTTTCGCTGAAAATCTATGTGTAAAATGAAGCAGGAGTTTCCTTGACTTGAGTGATTTCTCCGGTTGATTTATGTGTGATTCTTCGGGGTTCCAACGTCTAAGACACGTCCTTGGCTACCGTATTTGATGGCAAAAACCTGTGCTAACATAAAAACACTAGAAAACCATCAAATAGACCCGAAACGGGCCAAGGTAACACAAATGGCACGAGATAGGGCAATTGATTGAATATTCGTTATTCTACCCCAAAAGCCGTGTCTTAAGCAATGAAATGTCGCTCAAATGAGGCTGATAATCACGTCAATTCGAGTGTCATCAAAATACCCCACACTTAAGCTTTTGCTTGTCCTCAAGCAAACTGAATTAGAACACACTCAAATTCACTAATGACACGAGATTAAATTGAGATTCAATTCTAACAATTTGGTTTAGACTGTTCCACGTAGAAAAGGTGACCCACCCATGCAAGAACATCGACCAAACAAGTTTTGATCTCACTGTTTTCTGCACACTTCAAGTAGTAGTTTTAACAAAGCACGTTTCTTGGCAAAACAAATGAATCATACTTAATCGACTGCGATAACACCCGTTCTAATCAAAAAGACTTTAAGCTCTAGCCGTGGTGTGGATGCGGAGGTAGGAAAAGTGACGTGGCTATCGCCTCGACTTCATCCGTTTCTAGATCTGTACGTTACATGTTCTAGCTAGGACCAATTTAAACAATGATTTATTTCAAGTTCAACTTCTTCCTTCAATTTATTTACTGCATACTAGTGCTCGATACCAAACACTTCACTTAGGTGTTGGACCTGCCTAGCTCACAGTATATGTGCTTATGCAAGTGCTCAACCCGAACACTTCACTTAGGTGTCGGGCTTGCCTAGCTTTATTTTCAGCACTTTAAAGAACTTAACATTAACTTGAACAACTCAATTACTTGATTCAATAATTTAGCCACTTGGTCCTAGCTAGTTATAACTTTTTACACAAGATTTCGAATTGGATTTCCGTCTAATCTCAAGCCACAATCACAGGTGAACAAATATGGAGTGGAAAAACATGGGGGAAGCTAGCATTTATCATCTTAGAAGGGTGTTATCGAGCTTTGTTATTAACAAGTCAAAACTGTTTAATTGATTCAAATTTCAACTACAAGAGTGATTCGTGATCTGTTCTGACCTAGACTCATTTAATATCAGTTCCGACATGTTGGTTACAGGTTCTAAGTGGAACAGTCTAGACGTCATTGTTCAAAATTGAAGTCAATTTAACAGCATAAGTCAAGAATTGAGCAGTTCTATGCTAGAGTGACAGGACAGGACAAGAGTCACGAGGCACACAAAGATAAAGGCAATCAAGATCATGCATGGTTTTCTAACATCCCACCCCTGCGTCCTCACAGGACCAAACTAAAGGAGAGAGATACGAGGAACCTGAAAGGTGATGGACGGCGTAGTGGTCGAGCACGAAGAGGCCGGGGTGGAGTAGCTACTCAAAATCCTACAAAACACAAACAACAAAAAGAACAAAAGGATACCGCGACAAGTGCCTCGGATCCACACAGAATAAAAGTTGATCGAGATCCGAAAAGAAGAAAGAAAAGAAAAGAAAAGGATAGAAACAACCTGATCACTGATGCGAGGGTGGGGGTGGAGGCGGGGAAATGCCAAGTCGCTGCACCAGCTACTGTCGCCATGCGGTATCATCCGTGCGTTGGGCGGACTGGTCTGCCATGAATTGCTGGAGAATAGACCAACGCTCGTTCTGAGTTTCTTCATGTGCTACTCGGTCCTTCTGCCATTGAAGCGAACCAGCCGAGTAGTCTAGCTGCCACTTCTCAATACGCGCCAACCGCTCATTCATCTCCGTGGTTATTTGCGCTCGCGACGGCGGGCGGTCAACTGACTGGTGAATGCGGTGAGGGGGCAATGTGCAATGCTCAAAATTCGCTGAAAGGTCGATGCTCTGTGCTATGGCGAGTTCAGCCCCTAAATGCTCAATCGGGATACGAGGAATGTCGGGGCCCCATTTGTCACCGAGCTGGAGGTTGCCGATCAGAATTAAAATGAAAGGTCCTCCTGGAAGCTCAGAAGGAAGCTTCTTGGCGGTAGTGCGCTCGTGAAAGAATCGTGCAAGCCACCATCCGGGATGCAGGTTGGCATCCTCTTATAAAGCACAGAATAATATGAGCTCCTCCAAAGAAACGTGGTGACGGCTCGTCTTGCTGCAATAACACAGAGATTGCACCCAAACATAATGCAAGAATTTAAGAATAGGGTGAAAGATGTCACCGACCGTGGGGTTAACGATGGGTGATATCTCATCTTCGCAGGAAGCCCATCTCCACACGTCTGGGTAAGGAGCACTCGTGATGGAGTATGTGTCCTCGAAGCCAGCTAATGTTGACGTGTGGATCCAGCAGGCGGCCGAACTCGCGAAGGGACTTCTCATGAAGAACACCACCGAGGCGAAAGGAAACGAATTTCTGCTCACGTATAGGCTTCGGGGTGAGGCGCCGGAACGAACTCCAGAACTATTGGAGGGCGACAAGCGGGTAGGGGGAACCATGAGCGGTCAGCACTCGTAAATCGGCTTTATGAAGGGTGGTGTCAATGGTGGAGTGCCAAGCCGGATTGTGCGCCTTGAGACTGTCTAGAGAAAGAACTGCCACCTTGGCCGGAGGAATGTCTTTGATCTTCTGAAAGATCTCTAGTTGGTGCGGCTCCAGAGCTGCAATGAAAGGATGTAGGGCCCCATTGGCAGGTGCAGGAATAGATGAGATAGGAGTCACAGGGGTTGGTGCATCCTCGGGGATGATGGCCACAGTCGTCGATGTCTGTGCAGCCGGTGCGGGTGTTCGGGAGGGGGGTGTCCTGCTCTGGCGAGTTGTGGATCGTTGCGCTCTATCTGCACTGGTAGTCTTAAAACGTTTGGGAGCCCTGTAAAACATAACTCAGGAAAGACCAGCATCAGAAAACAAGAATCCTACCCCACACTTAGGTTGACAAGCGGAGGCAAGCAAATAAAATCGAGAGAGCAGCGAATCGAGATATAGCAGTAAAGAACGGTGAATCAATTAAGCAAGCATGCAGAAAGGAATGATTCATTAACACGATCGCACAGACAACAAGTCACGAGCCCTAAAAGGGTCACAAAGAAATGCCAGAACCTAGCCAATTGACACCGACAAAGCAATCATGAAAATCGAGGGAGAACCAAAAAGTCAACCAAAGTCAACCATGCCGAAAACCGAAAGTCAAAAAGCCAAAAGATGCACAATCAAGGGCTGAACAACTAACCGTGAAGACATGACTCGAGAAAACGATTGAAAATCCGAGGAAACGATGAAGAACTTGAAAACTAGGTCGGCCGGAACCGGAGCTGAAAGGCTCCGATTCTAGGGTTTCGGAAGGGGCTGGGCAAAGGAGAGGGGCGGCGGCCAAAGGAACGGTGGCGGCTTGGCAATCAGCGGGCAGGCGGCGGCGGCGAACAGAGAGAGTGAGGTTTGCAGAAAATTTTCGGATGGGGAGGGGTAGTGAATTTCGCGAAAATAGAAAACCGAAGAGGCCTTATATACCGGTGGAAAGGAGGCAAATTTTCGGCGAAAAGGCTGATAGATTTTCGGTGAAAATCTCAGTTTAATTAAAGAAAAGTTTTCGGCAAAAAGATGGTGGTCTCGGTCCGAAAAGTTGGAACAGGAGAAACAGGTCGGTATGAAACAGGAATTTTCGGCGAAAATAATGGTACATTTTCGCCGAAAATGAGCTTGAAAATGGCGGCAGTTTTTTTTTTTTTGAATTTCAAGGGTTTCAAAATGAAACGACTCAAAATGAAAATAAATGACTCCAGCCGTGGGTTGCCTCCCACGAAGCGCTCTTGTTTAACGTCCGTGAGCCAGACGATACCTAGATTCAGATCACGGATCCGTCGTGAAGTAGTGCATGTCGATGGAAGAGACCGCTAATCCTTGCAGGTACTTCTTAAGCCTATGCTCATTGACCACAAACGGCTCTTGATCGTGCAATTTAATGTAGACGCTGCCTAAGGGTGTCTGCCGAACCACGGTATAAGGGCCGGACCAATGGGACTTCAGTTTACCCGGGAAGAGCTTCAATCAAGAGTTATATAAGAGGACTTCTTCTCCAGGGTAAAACTGTTTGATCGTCTTTAGTTGAGAGTCATGAATTCTCTTCGTGCGCTCTTTGTATAGCTTCGTGCTCTCATAAGCGTGGAGGCGGTGCTCCTCAAGCTCAGCGATCTGGTTATGGCGGTTATTACCTGCTACTGCATAGCTCATATTCAACTCTTTGTTAGCCCAGAATGCCTTGTGCTCAAGCTCAACTGGTAAATGACATGCCTTGCCATAGACCAGTTGATACGGTGAGGTACCAATGGGAGTCTTATAGGCAGTTCGATAAGCCCATAAGGCATCATTGAGCTTAGATGACCAGTCCTTGCGAGACCGGCCAACTGTCCTATCAAGAGTCCGCTTGAGCTCACGGTTTGTCACTTCCGCTTGACCATTCGCTTGAGGATGATAAGCTGTGGACATTCGGTGGGTGACGCCGAAGCGTTTGCACACCCTGTCGAATTGTCCATGGAAATGGGTACCCCTATCGCTTATGATGAAGCGCGGTGAACCGAAACGCGTGAAAAGACGGGTAAGGAACCACCCCACCACTCTAGAATCATTAGTGGGTAAAGCTTCAGCCTCAGCCCACTTAGAAACATAATCAACGGCTACAAGAATGTACTTGCTTCCGTTGGAGGGTGTGAACGGACCCATAAAATCGATTCCCCAAACATAAAAAATTTCAATAGTTAAAGAAACAATTTGGGGCATCTCATTACGGTTAGAGATGTTACCTGATCGCTGGCATGCATCACAACGTCGAGCAAGAACGTCGCAGTCACTAAAGATTGAAGGCCAATAAAACCTGTTCCGAGTACCTTTCTTGCCGTGCGGTTTCCTCCAAAGTGTCCTCCGAACTGTCCTTCATGGCATTTACGCATGATGTCAGCTGCTTCAGTGTAAGAGACACATCTCCGGATCATCCCGTGAAGACTGATGCGGTATAAGAAAGGCTCATCCCAGAAGTACGACTTGGCTTCTTTAAAGAGCTTCTTGCGTGCATTGAAATCCAGCTCAGGAGGTACAATGCCGTGTGAGAGATAGTTAGCCAGAGTTGCATACCAAGGCTCCTCTGAATCGGCGGCATTACTCAGATCTTGAGCGTGAGGGATTGCCTAGGGCTCGATAGCTATGCTGTTAACCTGTTCATATGCTTCAACACGCAACAGCTCGTCAGGGAAAGAATCATTTATAGGGGTAGTAGACTTACCTGTTTGCGATTCCTCCAGTCGGGAAAGATGATTCGCTGCTAGATTCTCTGCTCCCTTCTTATCTTTAATTTCTATGTCGAACTCTTGGAGGAGAAGGATCCATCGGATGAGACGTGGCTTCGAGTCCTGCTTGGCTAATAAATGGCGAAGGGCAGCATGATCTGTGTAGACGATGGTATGTGAAAGAACCAGATACTGTCTAAACTTATCAAAGGAGAAGACGATAGCCAGAAGCTCTTTCTCCGTAGTAGTGTAGTTTCTCTGAGCATCATTGAGTGTCTTGCTCGCAAAGTAGACAGGATGAAATCTCTTCTCCTTCCTCTGACCAAGAACCGCGCCAACGGCGAAGTCACTAGTGTCGCACATAATCTCGAATGGAAGATTCCAATCCGGTGCTGTAAGAATTGGTGCGGTGGTGAGTTGAGTCTTCAAGGTTTCAAAGGCTTCAAGACAGGCTTTATCAAAGACGAAAGGAACATCTTTCTCAAGAAGCTTCGTCATTGGAAGAGTGATCTTGGAGAAATCTCTGATGAATCTTCGGTAAAATCCAGCATGACCCAGGAAACTTCGAACTGTCTTGACTGAGGTCGGCGGTGGTAAGCTAGCAATGGTTTCAAGCTTGGCACGATCGACTTCTATACCGGTCTTAGATATTTTGTGGCCCAGAACAATGCCTTCGGTGACCATGAAATGACATTTCTCCCAACTAAGAGCTAGGTTGGTCTCCTCACAATGAGCTAGCACCTTGTCCAGATTAGCCAAGACACTTGGAAAATGAATCTCCATAGACAGAGAAGTCGTCCATGAACACCTCCACCACATTCTCTACCAGATCTCCGAATATGGCAAGCATGCATCTCTAAAAGGTAGCGGGAGCATTACATAAACCAAACGGAATACGACGATAAGCAAACGTACCAAACGGGCATGTGAAGGTCGTCTTCTCTTGATCATCAAGCTCGATGGGGATCTGAAAGTAGCCGGACATCCCGTCTAAGAAGCAGTAGTATTCGTGACCAGCCAATCATTCAAGCATCTAATCAATGAACGACAGTGGAAAGTGATCCTTCTTGGTGGCATCATTGAGTCATCGATAATCGATGCAGACTCTCCATCCGGTAACTGTTCGGGTAGGAATGAGTTCACCTTTTGGATTAGGGATGACAGTGATTCCTCCTTTCTTCGGAACGACTTGAGTCGGACTGACCCAAGGATTGTCGGCAATAGGATAGATGATACCGGCATCTAGAAGCTTGAGTACTTCTTTCTTTACAACCTCCTGCATCAGAGGGTTAAGTCGGCGTTGCGGTTGTCTGACCGGTTTGAATTCTTCATCAACGACTATTCGATGCTTGCAGAAGGTTTCAGAGATGCCTCTGATGTCTGCTAACTGCCAGGCAATAGCTCGGACATGCTTCTTGAGTAGCCTGATCAGTTGCTCTTTCTGCTCGGGAGACAGGTTCGAATTGATGATGACAGGTAACTGGCAGTCCTTCCCCAGAAATGCGTATTCTAGGTGGTCAGGCAGCTCCTTCAAAGTAAGTTCTGGCGGATTCTCATATGAGGTAGTAATCCGACTCGATGCTGGCTCAATATGTGTAGGCGCAGTGATGGGTGTGAATGTCACCTTCTGCTCGTCTAACTCACCTTGCCATAGGCGCTGCTCTGGATCTTCTAACGCATTATCAATCCCTGAAATCAAACACAACTCTAGCGGATCACTAGATAAAGCATTAGTAAAGGAGATGGCTGAGGCCAACTCTAGGGGATCAACAACATAACATTTATCATCTTGAGCAACAGAATATCTCATGCTATCTTTAATGTGGAATGCAACACTCTCTTGTCCTACACTTAAAGTTAACAGGCCTTGTTTGCAGTTTATATTTACACCAGCAGTTGCTAAGAAAGGTCGACCTAGGATAAGTGTTCCGTCTAACTCACGAGTATCTAGAACAACAAAATCCACAATTATAGTAAACGGACCACAGCAAACAGCTACATCTTCTATTATACCTCTAGGTAGTTTGACAGACCTATCGGCTAACACGAGATGCAGAGTAATCGGTTTTAATTGCCCTAGATTCAGCTTTTCATATAGATAAACAGGCATAACATTAATAGAAGCACCAGAATCAACCAGACTGCGATCAATTTTAATGCCATTAATAATGCACGGTAATGTAAAAGAACCAGGATCAGGACACTTAGCTGGGGGTGGTGGCGGCTGTCGAATGGGAGATGGCGCACCGAGAATAGACGCGCATTCATTAGTAAGCGTGATAGAGTACACCTCCCCGTTCTTCACTTTCTTCACGAGATCCTTAAAGAACTTCCCGAGTGGTGGTATGATTTCCACAGCTTCAGTCACTGGTATCTTGATCTCTGCAGTCTTAAGAACATTGTACCACTTCTTGTACTGAGTGTCGTGATCCTTAGCCTTGCTCCTTGCAGCTTTTGGGAAGGGAATCCGAGGAACATATGGCACCAAAACAGGCTCAGGAGCTGTCCTGGGCGGAGGAGGAGGAGGAGCGGATGCTTCCTCTTCCTCTTCTGTGATATCTTCAATTTCTGGCATATCCATGGCAGCACTGGTATCTGGTATCACGTCAAGTTCCGGAGCCTTTGGATCAGTTGTTTGCTTGCCGCTCCTGGTGGTAATGGCTTGAGCGTGTTCGCTCTTTGTACCAGAGTCTGCTTGAAATGCTGCTGGATTAAGGAGAGGATTGCTAGTAAAGAGTTTAGTCATATTGCTTATAGCATCCTCGATCCTCTGGCTCTGAGCTCTCTGTCCTTGATTGAGTGCAGCTTGGGCTTTTAATTGAATGTCGTGGTCGTCAAGTCTGCTCATAATCTGATTGAACTTCTTCTCATAATCCATGTCTCTATTGGAGTACGGCTTTGCTTGAAACTGGTTTTGTCCTCCAATGAATCCCGGAGATTTATAATAAGGATCTACTAACCGGTTGCTCTGGTTCCGTGGCACGTAATTTCTGTAACCGGCATAGCCTTTTTGATTATTAGCGAAGCCCTGATTGATGAAGTTTATCTCCTCTGTAGACCAGACTTCTGTTGTGCCGAAGTTGAGGCAGCTTCCACCGTTATGAGCACAGGACCCACACCATCCACAGTCAACTGAAAAGATGGTGGCTGACGGGGGATCTAGGGGAATACCAGCTGCTTGTAGATGTTTCTGGACCTCTGCCTTGATCTGCTCTGCAACACTCATCTAACTCTGACTCTTGTTTCCTTCTATTTGCCTCTCCCAGTTTCTAGACTTTGAAGCACAGTTAGCAAAATGCAGAAGAGCATCCTGAGGAGTAAGGGCGGTGCAATCTCCGCCAGCTAGAGAGTTGACCCAGTTTGCAGATTCTTCGCGCATACCACGAGCAAAGAATTCAGCCAGCTGTCTTTCTTCATACCCATGGTGAGGGCAGTTGAAGAGAAGAGATTGGAATTCATTCCAAGTGTCATACAGGCTTGCGTCCTCTCTCTGAGTGAATCTGGAGATGCGGTCTTTATAAGTAGTTGTCCTTGCGGGAGGAAAGTATTCCTCAACAAAATCTTGAGCTAATGCTTCCCAGTTAGTGTAATGACTCGGCGGCTTGCTTCCAAGCCACTGCTTAGCTGCACCTCTGAGAGAGAAAGGAAAGACTCGGAGATATAAAGCGTTCTTGTTGAGGTTCCCAGACTTGAAGGTGTTACAGACAGCTGAAAAAGTCATCTAGATGGGTGCAGGGGTTATCATCTGGCCTCCCTTCGAATTGCACATCCTTAGAGATCAGTTCTAGGAGAGGAATCTTAATCTCATAGTCAGGATCATCGTCATTAGAAAGCACGGTGATGGGAGATCGAATGTTGGATGCACGCGGCTTACTGTAGTCCGCAACACTCTTAAGATTAACCATTGCGGTAAAGGAAGATGGAACGGAAGTGATCCGTTACTGTACCTGCTATGATCTGCAAGAGACAAAAACAAACACAACCGGTGTAAAATCGAAGTGTTATGGAAAATGAAAGATGGAAAGGTAGAAGAATAAAAATGCCAACTCTTCTTTCAATGAAATAGAAGAGTCCCCGGCAACGGCGCCAATTTGATGAGCTGCAATTTAGCGGTCAATCAAATAACTACCAAGCTGTGAAGCTAGGGTAGATCGTATTCCAGGGGTTTCCTCTAGTTCCTTACTCAAAGGTGTTGGCAAAATAATTCAAGGTTAAACACGTTGTGCGTGGTGTGAGTTCCACGTCTTCTATACTAAAATGCAAGGAAAATTTGAAATGAAATTAAAGCGAAGAAAGATTGAAGATTGATTGATTGACTAGAAAGAAGACAGACAAGCTTAGACTTCGAATCCCCCTTAGATTACCAGAGCAACAGCAGTCAACAGACCAGCGATTTTCGATTCTAATTCATTCAGTTCACAAACACCACCATAACTCCTGACCCTTAGGTTTAAGACTGGCGAACGTTCGCTCTATCCGATCTAGCTACCACGATTAATTAGCTGCCCGGGTACGGTCGCCTCTCGCAACGACTTAACTTAACTGGTGCAAATTCTACTGATTAATGAGTTACTCTAGCAATGGATCAACCCTAATCGGTTCCTACGAAAGGCACACTCCAATTATAAGATTGATTGTTCGATTTGGTGTTTTAAAGTAAGGCGAGCGTTCGCTTCTATCCTTAGCTTAACAAGAATCTAATCTAGGTGGTCAAACCAGACAAGAAACACAGAGAACAAAGAACAAATCAAACATGAAAGATGAAACTGAATGAATTTCGAATCTAATCACCGCCGATCCGTGACCGCTTTAAGCCCTGGGTCACTTAGGGTTCATCTAATCTAAGCTACATGAGTTCAGCTACGCATATTCAGTACAGAAGAATCGAAGACGGACAAAGAATACATCTCAGGTAGGGAAGACAGAAAAGAACTGTAAAACCTAATTTCGATGACTCCTGGCAGCTTCAATCTGCTGAATCTTCAACTCCTAGCACCGGTTCTCCGAGATGGATGGATGGCGTCACGATCCGTTCCTGGCTCCTCGAACTCTCTCTACTCATTTTTCTCTCCCCTCCTTCTAGTTGTTTTTTGTAAGTCGTAAGTTGTAAGTGTCTTTTTTCTTTAGCCGCCGATTTCTGTATTTAAACATACCCGAGATTTTCTGATTTCCTCTGATATTTTCGCCGAAAATAATAGAGGGTTTTCGGCGAAAACTTCTTCTTAATCGGGACAGTGGATTCCTTCTTGTATTTTCGGCGAAAATCCAAAGGTATTTTCGCCGAAAATCTATGTGTAAAATGAAGCAGGAGTTTCCTTGACTTGAGTGATTTCTCCAGTTGATTTATGTGTGATTCTTCGGGGTTCCAACGTCTAAGACACGTCTTTGGCTACCGTATTCGATGGCAAAAACCTGTGCTAACATAAAAACACTAGAAAACCATCAAATAGACCCGAAATGGGCCAAGGTAACACAAATGGCACGAGATAGGGAAATTGATTGAATATTCGTTATTCTACCCCAAAAGCCGTGTCGTAAGCAATGAAATGTCGCTCAAATGAGGCTGATAATCACGTCAATTCGAGTGTCATCAGCAAGACAAGAGAGTAGGCATTTGTAAGTGTGTCCAGTACAGATTCCTACTCTCGGACATCAAACATGTTTCATGAAAGTATGAATACTAATATAGTCTCTTCAGCTTAAAAATACATGTTTCACAAGTCACAACAGGAAATTCTCCTAAATCCTACTCCATTATGAGTACAATACGCCAGTAAAGAAAACATGTTTTGTATTCCAGGAAAGTAGCAAGATATCATCTTCACCATCCAAACCATGACACCATATCAACATGAACTTTTTCAGTACATCTAACTCAGTCCAGAGGCAATTCCTACCATCAAAACACTACTTAGTGTTTTGATATGAAAACACCCATCATAATCATTCATTTTTTAAGGGGATATCTAATGGCTAATGTTAAAAGGATAGGAGTGTAATTTGATATTTTTAATTTTATTTTATCTTATTTTCAAGATCTTTAATTGCAATTTAATTAAATGAATTTAATTTTCTATCTCTCCCTAGGGTTCTATTTTTCCACCGTCTGTACGTTCTTTTGCTTCTCCGACCATAATTTTTTCTCGTCATCTTCTCTGACCATCCTTTATAGTCGCTCGTTGTTCCATTTTCATATTTAGGAACAATCATATAGGGAGCCGTTTTATAATATCTTCGGTCATTGTTCCGTTTTCATATTTATGAACAATCTTCTTAAAATCTTTGTTCATTGTTCCGTTTTCATATTTAGGTACAATCTTCTTAAAATATATCTATATTTATTGTTCCGTTTTTATATTTAGTCACAATTTTCTTAAAATATATGTTCCTAAATCGTCAATCGAAACAAATCTGGAACAATTAGATCTGATAAAATTATATCTAAACCCTATACAAACTTGGCATGTGTTCCACTGTCGCCTATACATCCGTTAAAATTATATATGATAAAACTAAACCTATAGTAACTTGGCATGTGTTCCACTACCACCTTTAGATCAGATAAAATTAGATATAAGCCCTAAACCTTATGATTTGCCGTTCCACTGCCGCTTGAGGATGACGACGAAGGAGGCTAGAGTGGCGGTGATAGATATGGACGACGAACTGGCAGATGGTGTTGCGCGGTGGTGAGGACTGCAAGAGGGCACGGCGGTGGGTGTGATGCGGCGGTGGTGGGTGCGACACGACGTCGAGGATGTGGAGGACGTGCGTCGACGGCGGCGGTGGGTGCGACGTGGCGACGAGGGTGTGGAGGACGTTGGTCGGCTGTGGCGGTTGGACGATTGGCGCCATGGTGACGGCTGCCCAATCTCCCGATCACGACGGCTGGACGATTGGCGTCTATGGTGGCGGCATGGGCGTATGGCGGCGGTTGATTTCCAGAGTTGAGAGCATTTTTTAGGCGGATTATATTTTTTAGGGTTTTGTGGTGAAACCCTAGTATGATTTACTATATATATTAGTTTCAAATGACTATTTTGTCCATTTTAATTTAGACCATTAGATCTACTCTCTAATCTTATGGTTATAAGGGGTGTCCTAATATGAAAACACTAAAGGGTGTTTTCATGGTAGTAGATCCCCATTCCAGAAGTAAAGGGAATCTCTTAAACCATATCACGGTAATTCAGAGAACTCACAATTTAAGGCGATATTGGAAACAGGGCTGATTCACTACACAATAAGTCCCTCACAAGTCCCGACACCTCGATGACTGTAGTGGATTATTTTTCGCAGACTTCTTGGATGAACAATGCATATTACTAGTGGATTAGTTTGTTTGAATTAGTATGTTTGACCGAAGTGGATTAGTATGTTTGAATTTTGGTTGATTATGTCATCAAGATAATGGTACTTGTGTTCATGAATACTTGTATTTTGATAAACTCCAACGCTTGCTAATTTGGAAGTTTTTTTGTTATTAAGAATGATTTCAGGAAAGTTTTTATTTTATAGAGGATGTATGCTATATATGTTGAACGCTTCGGTACGCCACTAAAAGTGACGTACTGAGTATGTCACTTTCTGTGAATCAATCTGGAGCGTCCGTTTTATTTTCAATTGAGTTCATAACTAGGTTAATTAACAGATTCATCTGCACACCCCATCTAACTCCATTTTATTCTTTCATTCTTATCCTCAGACAGTTGGAGTCCGACTCGGTGATTCTCATCCTAATCTCCACGCCGACGCCGACGCCGACTGTACCTCGACGCCGTCCTTGCCTCCTTGAAACCGTAATTGAAGCTGAGAAGCAAGCAGCAAAGGACTTGATTCTGGAGAAGAGAAAAGACAAGGAGGCGGATTTGTTAAAGGAAGTCGAAGAAGAAGAAGAAGAAGAAAAAGAGGAGGCGGATCCAGGAGCTTTGAAGAAGAAGAAGATCCAGGAGGATTTGGTACGAATTCGGATTCCGTAAGGTCTATAACTAGGGTTTATAACTTAATTTCATTCTCATCCTCTTCTACGACTCATCATTTTCTCCGACCAGATTTCCTCTCTTCTACTTTCGACGCCGTCCCCGCCTCCAACTGATGACGAAGTTCCGACGACGATGACTATGATGAGGATTACCGCACTGACATCATTGATCAGGCTAATCACACCCTCCTTGCCCTCAAGCAACTCAGCAAGTTCCGCACCGGTAAAACATCCCTAGAGACTGTCAAATATTGGCAAAATTGTGCTTCATGGTTTGGGATTTGGTTATCATCTTGATATTTGATACCTTCCTTGTTTCAGGAGGATTTGCTAACTGAAGCTACAAGTTTTACACAAGGTCTTTAATTGTTTTGCTCCTCTCTGTAGCTGGCTTGAGCAGTGGCTTCAATCTTACACTGATTGATCCACCATGGGAAAATGGAAGTGCCCATCAGAAACTAATGTGCGTAATTGTGTCGGTTTTACTTCAAATGATTTTTGATTCCTTTCTGACTTGTTAACTAGCCTGCTTATGCTCACTATTCTAAGTTCAGTACCCAACTTTGCCAAACCGTTATTTGTTCAGCCTTCCAATTAAACAACTTGTGCATTCAGATGGGGCTCTTGTAGCCTTATGGGTGACCATTAGAGAGAGATTACAGAGGTTTATTGATGAAGAGTTGTTCCACTCACATGGAGTTACTTACGCAGCTACTATTTTCTGGTTGAAGGTGATCCATTACCTTTTTGTATGTTCAGTGATATTGAGTATGCCCAAATTTTACCACCATCCCAAGTTAGCTAATGTGAAAACCTTGCAGGTTAAACCAGATGGCTCATTGATCAGCGATTTAGACCTCTTTCATCATAGGCCATATGAATGCCTTCTTTTGGATTATTGCGATGGGAAGGTGATGGGAGGGTTTTCGGCTTGAATTTGTTGTCTATTTCCTACAGTTAGTACACGATTCATGAAAGATGTGTAAGCCTATTGCAGGGTGCAGGTTCTGAGCTGTTGCATAGTCCCATGGCTAGAACAGCATAACTCATGTCCCGTTTGTCGCCAGGAGCTTCCTTTCCAAGGATCGAGTAGTAGCAGTAGCAGCAGCACCCGTAGCTGCCCCAGCTCAAGCTCAAGAACAAGGAGCAGCAACTCATCACACAGAAGGGAGAGCGGGATAGTGGGAGAGAAGGAAGAAGTAATCCTTTCTCCAGTCTGTGGCCATTTCGCAGCTCTAGCTCCACTTCTAACCAAAGAAGGACCACCGGTAGCAACTCGACATCAATGACAATGAACGAGAACACTCATCACCAGATGGGTTATTCAGGATGGCCATTTGACTAGTAACTTATGTTGCAAGGTTGACTTGTGAGCTGTGAGTTGTTGTCCATAAGTGTAAGTTGGTGTGAGTTTTGCTATGCATATGTTGATGTTGTGGGATGATGTTTTTAGGTTGTTGCTGCTATTATGTTATGCATATGTTGATGCTGTTGTGAGCTTTGGGTTTGGAAAAGCTGAAGTGGGAAGTACAGGAGCGTAGGTTGAAATGTGGAGGCACAGTTAAACAGAGAGTTGCAAGGCTTTTCCTGCTGTATTGTAATTTTATCCTTGTTGTGACAAATTAGGAGTCAAATACTCGACCCAGAAAATGCAGTTCAGATTTTGAACCAGTAGTATATCCTATAAAAGTAAGCTCTTGTCGTCCTTTGATGCAATCAGCTTGGACACAGTGTTTGCATTTTGTTCCAAATTATCAAAAATATTATTAAGGGAAGAAATACAAATCAATAAACATAATAAAGTCATCTTAATTTTGGACAAAAAGTATCAAAACTACTTTGATCATAAGTATCAAGCTGAATCTGAACGGCAAACGCTGAGATGAACTGTGACATGGAACGAAACGAGTAGCCTCTCATTGGGCCTTTGCTTTTTTCTTTAGTCGAGAACTTCTTCGTAGATTTGATTCATCCTGCATTAATTTTGTATTAAGTTATAAAAATAAAATAGATAATAAGAATCTAAATAATATTGAACCCGAGGTAATACGTTATAGTGTACCTGCTCATCAATGTCACTCGGAGAATTGTAATCTAGGCCGTCATCATCATTTTCCTCCTCGCTAGTGTCATCGGCATCATCGATATCAATTGTGTTGTCATTGATCATCTCAATGTCATTAACCGCACCCACTTCATCAATGTTATTAACATCACCCCCTTCTTTGATATTAACTTGGGCATTACTCTCAGTCAATACCACTTTGCATGTGGTTCTTGTGTGACCCTTACCACCACATCTACCACAAATTCTTGGTTTTCCCCGAAGCCATTTCTTACTTGAACCCTTTGATTTAGCATGTAAAGGGTTTTTTACACTATCAAATTCTGGGTTAATTTGAGTCTTATTTTTTTGAACATTGCCTTCATTCTTCTTTATGAGATCATCAGACAATGGTTTCGTTATCAAGCGAGCATCAATGAAAGACTGTGTCGTCATTGCACCGTAATGACATATTGCGAAAGCATCTTGTTGTAGAATACCATACCTGATGGTGTATAGTTGTTCTTCATCCATAATCGTCACTGTTTGGTCCCAACACTCCGGAGCTTTTGGATTCTTTGTCCACCTTTTCTTTACGAGGGTGCTTGGAAATTCTTGGATTTTCTCTTCTTTCAATACGAATATTATGTGACAACATGGCAATCCCATGTACTCAAACTTCGAACAACTGCATTGAGTCATTTGCGTTGTTTGATCATAAGTGACTTCAACAAGTACATCTTCAGAATCTCCATACATACTGATCGCGTACTTGTGATGCTCTGTAGTTTTCGTACATTTATCTTTGATACACTCACTCGACTTCTCGATCTCTTCTTTGACCTTTATGAATACCTCATTCGTGAATATTGTTGCAACACTCTTTGTCAGCACCTTCAAAGCTCCTGATCTCAAATCTGGCATACCATAATTAGATTTGAAATCTAGTTTAATCTCCTTTTCCCTCAATTCGTCTAACCAACGATCGTAGTTCAGAAAAAATTTCTTCAATTTGTGTTTACGCTCCACGTACTTTGCAAGTTGTGAATTGAACCCTTCACATCTAGATGTCGTTGTCAATCCTGCGAAGAACTTGGTTCGTAAGTATGCGTGCGCCCAATTCTCACGACACTCGTATAAGTCATTCATAATCCAGTTGTTGTGTTGTAAATCACAAGATTCCACGAGTTGTGACCACTGTTGCTCAAATTTTATCTCCGTCAAATCAGCCTTCGCAATATCAAAAAATCCCCTGATAAACTTCGCCGCATATTGTGACTTCTTCACATGTTCCCCGATATTCTTATTAATGTGCCATAGACAGCGGCGACGAGTTGCATCTGGAAACACTTTGATGATGGCATTTTTCATTGCCTTGTCTCCATCTGTGATGACCGAATGAGGTTTCTTACCACCCATTGCTTCACACAATCTCTCTAGCACCCATACATAATTTGTCTCAGTCTCATTCTTTAGAAGCGCGCTTCCAAATATACAGGTTGAGAAGTGATGATTTACCCCTGCACGAATGCAATGAACAATAATATTAATTAAAAATTTTATAATTGCTTTACCATCACACTTAAACACAAATTTCATACCTGAAAATACAACCAGTGGCATGTTGTAAGCATTTTTTTATATGTCGTGTCAAATGCCAGTACCTCGCCAAAAGATGTGTAGTCGGCAATACTCATACTGTCGGTCCAAAATATATTCTCTAGTCTACCTTCATCATCTTTAGTATACTTCATGACAAATTTAGCATCCTTCAATTTTTTTTTGTCAAGGTAGGAAAGTGCTGCTTTGACATCGTGGTCATTGTCCTTAGAAGTGCTTTCTCTGTATAATTGATTGTGAACATCCTTATTAGTGAATCCCACTTGGTCATGTCCGCCAGATGTGTGTACCATGTACTTGTACGCAAGACTTTGGCTCATGCCAGCTTCTGTCATGTTATGAAGTTGAGCCAATGATGCTTCATGAATTTGCCTATGTGAAGGAATCAAATGTGCTTGCTTTGGCAGGACGTCTTCATGAGCGTGCTCAATAACAAATTCATCAACAAACCATGTATCGTCATGTGTTTTCTTTCAAAATCGTATATGCACTTTGCACCCAAATCTAGTATCCATCCTAGGCTCTGTTTTCCTTTCGCCCTCGTACTCGCGCCTAAATCCTTGTTGACTACATAAGAATGTTTTATGTAGAATCGCGTTGTCACCTTTCTTAGAGCGATAAACTTTTCCAATTCGGACACCAAAGCCTCTCGCATATGCATATTTTCTATACCATTTCTCGCCTTCGTCAGAATTTGAGAATATAAGCTCCTTCACCTCTGCATATGTCATGTTTCTCAATTTCACGAGTTCAACTTCTTGTACACCTGTTGTTGCTTCTGGAGGTAAAACATCAGGTGTATGTGCAGGTGTTCTAGCATCTACAGCCTCACTGGCTTCTCCATCATTACTTTGGGTGCCAGTTGTCACCGGTGTATTCATCATTCTGCTTCAATTTAGAAAAAATATTTACGTTGATAAATATTTTAGCAATAAATTTTTTGAATTTAAATTGTGACATACGAAATTAAGAATAAAATAAATAAATAATTATGTAACAATAGTAAATAATATATTTCACATAATTAAATAACAAATATATTTTAAACCAATTATGAGAACCTATATGAAAAAGAAATTGACCAATTAAATAAATAAAAAAGACTAAATAGAAAAAAATGGAAACGCCAAAAAAATGAATTGCACATGGATTGATGACGTGGACGGTCATGATTAAGATCTTTTCTTTTTCATCGTAGAGTTATAATTATTCAATCCACAAATATCTTGCCGAGAATATCTTACCGAATATGGAGAGAGACGTCGGAGAGAGACAAGATGCCGAAGATTGAGGAGACACACGCGGAGACGAGACTGGAGAGAGACAAGATGCCGGATAGAGACGCGTAGACAGACGACTGGAGACGAGACGCGGAGACGAGTTGCCGGAGACGAGACACCGGGAGAGAGACGCCAGGAGAGAGACGCCGGGAGAGAGATTCCGGGAAAGAGACGCCGGGAGAGAGACGTCGGGAGAGATACACCGACGGACTCCGGAGACGCAAGCAGTTGCAGATGTACACATGCTTAAATCTCAGGAACTCTTGACAAAGGTGAGTAGATTAACTCAAAATTTGGTGGTGTTGATGATGAATGAATTGATTGAGGCTTATATAAGATTAGGTTTATGACCTTGTCTCAATTGGAATAGGATTACAAGAAATCCTTTTACGAATGGGAAAATAAGATTCAAACTAGGATTTCCAATGACTTCTTCGTATAGGATTAAGAGTTCTTACAAATACAAATCCGCATACTACTTCTCAAAATAGGAATAACATAAAGCCAGTATTATGGCTATTTAGATGTTATCCAAATAGCTAGGGATTTTGATCATAATTGTAGGTGCTAATTGGCAAGGAGATGGTCAATGAACATAGATGTTGATCATAATTGTAGGTGCTGGAAATGTTCAGGTTAAGCTTGCAAAATTGAGTCAGTTATAGAAGGCTCTGCCTGTTAATTGCCTTCCATGTCTTCCACATTTGTAGGCTGAGCTTTTCGACAAACCGTTGATGGATCCACATTAGGGGAATGCTATTCAGTTGTAGATGCTGTTGCAAACTGCTGGCTTAATCTTCTCGGTGTAAGCAATATTGGTATCACGCTTCTCGGTGTATGGTCAATTCTTGGACATACATTCATGATATAGGTATGATTTTCTCCACCATTAGACTTCCCTATATTCTGACAACTAGTGAGGATGCTGCTATTGTGTATGAATTTGTTTAAGGCTGTTCTGTCTTCATTTGTATCTGGTCAACGAGTGATAATGGATGCCTGTAATGATGGTATGAGCAGGGAACGCCAGTGAGTGAAAGAGCAATTCCTGTTGCAATCTTTGAGATGGATACTGGTAAAAGTTCAGAATAGTGTTGGGTTATTTCTGTTTTGATATTTTCTTCAGATTATTGACTGCATTTAACAAAATGTAGAAATTATGAAATTCTATTTACGAAACTGGCGATAGTGGTAGCACTGGTGTTCCGTCCACTGAAAGCATACCTGACCACCATCCTTCTTCAAATGGTTTCAGTGGGGTGGAGGATAGCTGTCCTGGTAGCTTGAATGTGGGAAGTCCTCGCCACTCTTGTGTGAATGTGGATAATAAGCTACAATCAAGACCTAGTTAAAAGAGGAGTGGTTCATTTAATCAGAAGGATGAATCACATGTATTAAGAATGGAACAGAAATATGAGATAATCGATCTGCCCTACTTGTTTTTATTAACCAGGAGAGTGGTGCCAGGCGTGGCGACTCCCTCAAGCAACGACTGAACTTGCTTCTGAATCCTGTGAAGGTACTAACTTGAATTCCATCTTAACTTTAGCATTTGTGGAAACATTGGCCTTACAAATCGCGAATTACTTGTTTGTATTGACAAATCAAAGGGATCTGTCCACTTTATCTTTGTTTTCACTTTACATAGTATTGAATGTGCAGTTAGCTACTTAGCTTATCTTGTTGCTACTTTCACTGTATTACAGGTATTTGAGTTGAGTTCAACACAAGGGCCAGAGGGGACTTTACCTTTTCAGGAAGGTGCCTCACTTCAGAATTCTTGTATGTGGAGGAGGCGGCACAATGAGCTGGGTTCTTAATGCTATAGACAATGGGCTGGGTTCTTTCACTTTGACTTTTCACGAAGTTTAGCCTGATTTAACTGAGAAAATTGTTTGTTATTTATGATATCGAGGTTCTAAAATTTAATTTCTTGAACATCAATTGTGTACTGTTTCATTTCACTTAGGAGATATATGAGACAAATGTCATTAAGCGGTTATACAAATCCTTTTCGTTTATGAATATTGTGTGTTTCTATTAATGGAACCAAATAAAATATCATTCCAAAAACATTCCAACATTATCCAAAAATTAAACCAGAAACATTCCAACATTGTTTAATTGAAAGAAGATTTGTTTTAAAGTGCAAAATCTATGTATCTTCGCACGTGTTTAACTCCACGACTCTTAAGTATCTTGTATGCATCAGCTCTTGTCAACACGTTCTTCCTCTCGAAATTTTCAAACTCCATCACCATGTCCACCAATAGCTCCTTACGATTAACTAAAACATATGGCTGATTAAAGAAATCATTGTAAGATTTACGTAGGTGACAAAAAAAATTAAAACATGAAATTAAATGAACATTAATATTTACCCCAAATTTACTGAAGAGATGTTTACTATCAACGGCTATCCAGGAGCACACCCATAATCCAGAGTCTGACCTAAAAGACCCAAACACAAAATTTTTTGTTGAAATCCACACTTAGTTTTTTTGCAAGAAGCGTTCACAAAGTTAAATGAGAAATGTATTAAAAATTAAAAAGTTGGTTAAATTTGGTTACCGCTTCTGTTCTGGGAAAATAGATGGAAATTCTATTTGAAATTCACTAGTGTTTGGCTCGCCATTAGCTGATCCACTCTTGGCGTAGACTAGTTTCAACAGTTCAGTTATAAAATTCATCTGCAAAATGAAGCGTTAACAAGAGAATATCACTTATATTTTAATTTATACAAAGTTAATTTATCATACATTAAATAAGCGAAGGATGAATGTCACTAACCATAAAGATTGTTGATGTTGTCTGAATTTCACGATTAGAATAGTTAGGGCAGCAATCCCCCACGTAAACCATTTTGTCTTTCATTAATATCACCACTAAATACCAATGCTCATTATTATCTTTCATGGGTATGAAAACCTACGATAAAAACTAATAAGATTTAAAACAAGATTGAAGGTAGGAATAGAGAAACTACAAATAACCTAAATTTTCACATTACAAAAATGTAGAAACATAACCTGTCCACATCCAAAAGCGGTTAATAAAAAGGTGAACTCATACTCCTTAAATGCTTGATGGGCTGTTAATCCTTGATGCATGGCTAATTCCTAACACAAATCATTAAAATCCCTCATTTGCACAATCATAATCATAAAAACATGAAATTATGCTAGGTTTTTAATTAATTACTTACATGTAAATTAGCAGGAAGAAAACACCGCATACCATCTTCCCTCAAATCTTTCATTATGTTCAATTCATATACGGTTCGTTGAAAAGCAACACTTGTTATAACCTGTAAACTAGGCATTCCATTAGCCTTATTTTGTTTGAAGCATACATATTCTTTTCTTTAATTATAGAAATAAGAGCTTACAAGACTTCGAATATAACTTACATTCGGATCCAACATGACATCGGTGCACAACGTCCATAGGGCTGTTCGATTACATTTTTTATCATCATGGGCAACCAAAATTTCCTCCATGGGTAGACTTCCATCAAGTATGTATCGAGATAGACCCTTTTTGCTCTCAGCCAACTCCATGTAATCCTCATCGTCCAACTGCATAAATTGTTATATATTTAATCAATGGAAATATAGACTAGAATAATTTCTTTTGTTATATTGATGTGGAATGATCCATCAAGTAGGTATAGACAAGACTGAAATCATATACGTTTTTCTACCTTGGGAGTAGGAAGAAAAGTAACCTCGTCAACGTCATCAATATATGGATTTGAGTCACCCGATATCGAAATTACTTCCGGTATTGTCATCCTATTACGTTTTCCTGCATTAATAGGGTTTTATACGATAAATTATTCACAAGAATATTTAATCTGATTCATAAAAGTAACCATAACTCACACATATAATAGGAACCTATAACAACTTACTTGACGATTCAGAACCGGTAGAATTTCCTGATGAACCAAGTGTAGCTTTCCCCTTGTTATTCATCCTCTTACAGTTTTGCACACAATGAGATAATCTACTGAGAATGGAAGAATGAACTAATGAAAGAATAGCCGACTGTGAGAAAGCAAAAAATCAGTTTGAAGCAGCAGCAGCCGACTGTTGGATTTATCTACCTGAAGCAGCAGCTGACTGTTGGAGAGCAGCAGCCAATGTGATTTGGTAGCAGCAACCGACTGTTATAGGCATTTAATAGCAGCAGCAGCCAATGTGATTTGATAGCAGCAGCCGGCTGTTATAGGGATTTAATAGCAGCAGCAGCCTGTATAGTGGATTTGGGAATTGGTTTATGCAAGTTTGCAAAGGGGATGGTTTATTTATACCATTATAAGTATCCTATCTTAAAGTGTATTCTTGACCTAAATAGGAATACTAAATGAGGACGAACTCCACAAATATTGATGTTTATATCATTGAATATCTTAATTTAATAAATTTATTAATACAATAAAAAACTATGTTATACATCTAATCTGAAAAGGTCAATTGCGATATAACATGTCTCTTTATTACATCAATTTTTAAAAATATTTCCTCATTACATCAATTGCAGGGCTGATTCCCCAGACTGCAGCTCCTGAATACCCTCCCTTTTGGCCTCCATTGCGGAATCAAACTCACATCTTGATAAGCCTTAGCTTCACACTGTATCATCCATTCAAGCGGGAAGATCTGACACAGAAGAGCAACAACAGCATACACAAATGTTTAACATATAGGTAATCAGAAGCAACTTGACATCATTTATTCCAATGAATAGCTTTTATATTCATCGAAGCACGAGAATTGCAGCTTTGCAAACCCAAAACAGATAATTAAGACAGTGAAACAAACTAAGAATGGAATTATTCACATTTAGACAGTGACCTCCGGCGTTTCTTCTACAATGCTCATACCTGATAGTAGCTACCACAGCTCTCTACATCAAACACTCCCGGCGGTACTACAGGTTGTCACCTCTACTGGAGTTTGCAGCTGCTACAATGAAGTCAGACCAAGTACCAAGAGCTGCATACTGGCCCTTGTAAACACCTGCTCACCGTCCGTTTAGCAAAAGGACAAGCCACAATATAATGATCAGTCGTTTCAACACCATCATCACACAGGAAACGGGAAATGTCTAACAGTAATCCCCTAGTTAGCCATGGAATCAAAGGTCACCAACTTAAGTTTTAGAGCTAGCCAAGATATAAAGCTATGCATATGAATACTTGGTCCCTTCCAAATTAGACTCATTTTGCCTTTGTATCATTCCAAACCCGACATCATTCAAATTCATAGACAAGCAACAAAAATGACATCAATCAAGTTCGTAACACAGCGTAAACAATCAGAGAAGAACAACACAAAACATACACAAATGTTTAGCCCGTTCAAGCGTTGAAGCATTTAATCGAGCATGTGGATTGCATTTAATCCAACACGAAATCATCATTCCCTTTCATCACATGGTCTAACTCCATGATCTTGTCAACAACAGAGCAATTCTGCATCAGTTGATGTTCATCTTCATCTACACTCATTATAAACTGCATCAGCTGATGTTCATCTTCATTACACTCATTATACACTCTATCTCATCAAATACTACCTTTGTTTAACCAAATCCTATGTCGTCTAAGTCCATACAGTCAAAAGATGGATCATGAGCCTTACTTGTTTCAGCTAGGCAATCACCATCATTACTGCCCTCTTGAACGCAAGTCTTCACTTCAGGTTCATCACTGTTATTGCTACCTTCATACAAAAAATTCTACCAATCTCATCTCAGACACCGTTGGTACCAGAATTAACTAAATGTATTCGCCAAAATAAAAGGATAACAGCGAAAATATGATAATATCTGGTTGGAGCTGGCAGAGATGAGGATGGTCGTCACAGAAGGAGAAGAGTCCGAGCAGTGAAAAATAAGTTTCGCTCTTGAGAAGATGTTTGCCACAAGGACGAAAAGCATTCTGCTGCTGCTCCATTGAAAGCTCTACCACGATTCCGGTGTTCGACGACAGCTCTCAACGGCCATGATTCCGATGGAGGCCTCCGCGGAGACGAAGAGGTTGTCGGCGTCGTTGACGAGCCGCCAACCTGGCTACGAGGGTGAGAAACCCCTTGACGGCGTCCAGGTAGAGTCGGCGTAGAGGAGTCGGGGAAAAGTCAAAACACCTAAATCAAGGTGTATATATCCATTCTTAGACTTCCTATGATTGAAATTAGAAATTAGATGAAGAATTTGATAACATATCTGACCTGAGCTTGTGTGTTTAGATGGAAATCAGTCTCCATCGACGGAAAGATTGAAATCAGATCTCTTCGCTTTTGGTATTTGTTCCAAAAGGTGAAGAGGTGAAGCCTGAAGAGAAGATGACTCGTCGAAACTTCGTCATCAGTCGGAGGCGGGGACGGCGTCGGCGGTAGATGAGAAGAAATTTGGTCGGAGAAGATGATGAGAAAGAAATTAGAATGAATATGTAAATGGAGTTAGATGGGTGTGCAGATGAATCTGTCAATTAACCTAGTTATAAACTCAATTGAAAATAAAAAACAGTTGTAGATTGAACAAAACAAATATAATACATTGAGTGATGAATTTGTAAGTGAAAAAAAGATGGAGACCTCATTGGAAATACGCAATTACATTATAAAATTATTTTTTATTTTTCACGGTTCAGATCTGTTCATTAAAACGTACGTTCCAGATTGATTCACAGAAAGTGACGTACTGAGTATGTCACTTTTAGTGGCATACCGAAGCGTTCACCTGCTATATATAAAAAAGAAATAAGGTGAATGGCGCAGAAGAAAAACAAGCCGTTGTTTGCCCTGTAGAAATGAAACGAGAAATTCCATCACACATCGGATAACAAACATAATGAAGGGAAACACAATATCCAAATGCCGCCACTAATTAACAGAAACCAGCATCAACAGGAAAATGAATGCTCCATGAACAACCAATCGACCAGAACACCAACAAATCTAAAACACAACTTTAAACCGTTATCATAATATGAAACCTACCATGATGTCATAGTTATTAAATACTATAATATCGCGGTACTAAAGTCGATACTATTATTATGAAAATACTAGTATTAGTGGAAATAATATATAGTATTGGTGTAGTAGATGTTCAATCATGCAAAAAGATCCCTAAGTAAATAATCTATTGCACTAGTAATAGTAAACCAATTAATTTACTAGTAATACTAGTAATAATACAAATAATAGTATTATTCGAAGAGAATAATTAATTGTGTGAACAATGTTCCAAGCATAGTGTATCCATGCGTTGAAATTCAAATGAAGCAAATTGTTCGACAACCAACAAAATAAACCATTCGTGAAAAAAAAAGTAATTGACAAATAGTCAGTAATTAAAAATATAAAATCCAATTGTAGCAATACTCAAAACCACTAATCTAGTGCTTGTGAGGAACTGGCGTTTTGATTACAAACTTGAGCGTGCTTCTTATGCCTGTTTCATTCTCTCTGAGCTTTCTGTGTTGACTTCATCCTCTTATTTGGCCTGTTTACAACGGTCTTCTCCTTTAGGCCATTCAGGGTTGGACGACCTGCATATTTTGGTGGAGGTGATGGTAAAGAGACCGCACCTATAAGAAAAAAGTATCATTATTAATATCCAGGTTGGATAAAATTATAAAATGGTAAATGAAGGAAATTGTAAATATCTTGACTGGTGGTATTTGCGGCATTGTCCACCCTAGAGTATTACTCAATAATAATAGCGCGCACACAATTTCTACCAACAAATATTGTTTCCTTCACAACGTTATAGGTGGATACTAGTGGAGATGATTCTAATGCAAAGACTGCAGTTAGTGAGCATAAACTGTGGTACCTATCAGCTTCAGATTCTGGCTCTGCTTCTGTACCATTAATGAATTTAATATCGACGCCCAACTTTTCTGTTTTAGACCAACAATCCAAAAAATATTTTTTTGGAATTGTACGAGGTCCAAAATTATTCAATTGCATAACAAAATCCATAGTCTTCAATATGTGACGGCACAACCAACCGCATTAATCAAATAGACGACATGTGCATTTGTAGTCTCAAGAAGAGGAGTTCATCGTGACACGACGCTCATCGATCCGAGTATTTTTTGGTCTTCATCCAACTTAAACCAATCATACGCCTTAATGTTATCTCCAATATCTATTGGGAAGCTATTTGGAAAATATGCAAACATCGCATCATATTCCCTTTCAAAATGGATGAAAATTATCTTGGTGTAAATCTGTAATGAAATAAAAAAGATGTTTATGTAATAGAAATAGAATACTAGTATTCATAACAATAGTAGTATGTTGACATGAAATGATCTAAAAAGTACGCACATTGGAAGCTTGATCAACATGGGGATGAGACGTGTATCTTGTAGAAGCTATTAAGTTCAATGCATTTAAATCAAGATGTAATTCGTCAACCCTCTTGCTCTCCAACAAACGGTTGAATTGAGTGAAAATTGGTGTAAGTTGCACTTCGTGTTTAGGAAAATCCCGAGATTGCTATTGAATGACTCACTCAGTTGAGAACTTCGCATACCGCATATGAAGTGGTTGTTAACCCATGCCGAAGACCACTGGTGGTAGAACTTGTATATGAAAACCAACCAAGGATGACCATATGAACCTTTCCTTAGGAACTGTTTATTGATGTCGACTCCCAACATTTGTCTAAATCCATCTTCATCATCCACAACGAACATTAAGTTACAAAGGACTGACATCATGCCCTCCTTCATCCCTTTCTTGATCTTGTCCTTTGCGTTCTCGAATATTTGAAAATGTATTAGGGAAAAAGCTAACTTGCCACTTTGGCTGGACATTGATCGGTGAAAATTGTCTATGGATGTTTCTTGTTCATACATTCCAAAAAAATTCAAACAACCATTTGAACCCCTCAGTAGTCTCCTCATAAATCAAGCAAGCTCCGAAAACAACCAACTTCATGTGGCGGTTGAAACCAGTGAACACGGCTGCAACAAACTATTGGAATTATTTGATTCCAGGAAAAAGTCACATGGGTGACTTGTTTGGTTAAGAAGACTTTGGTTATTAATATAAATTTGATGGGCTCGGCCCGCCAGCGGCTTGTAGGCCCAACGGCGGCCCACACACGGTGGTCGCCGCTAGCAAAGTGGGTCGAAAACTGGGCTTGGGCGACAGTCCGGGTAGGTAAACCGAAGACGGCCCAAGAAGCAAGAAGGCCCAAAGCGACGGCCCAACGCAGTCGTCTATAGGGTTACAAAGGAACACGGACACGTGTCGACATCCTGTGGAGGCTACAACGAGCGGCCAGGATTCAACCTTGGCGACCAAGACAAGGTTACTATAAATACCCCGTACACTCCACAAGACCAGGGGACAACACTTTTACCCAGCGGACAAACGCTCCGCGGTACGTTACTCGCCCTCCTTTTCCACTCCTTCCTTAAACTTATAGCCTTACTTCCCTTGAACTACCTACCCACCTGCCACTTACGAGGTACACCACCGCTCGAAGAACAACGAACTTGGGCTTCCATTATTGGGCTAGGCGACAAGGATGGAACAATTGGCGCGCCAGATAGGGGGAGATTAGGCGACTTATCACACAAATTCAAGGCGAATGGCTTCATCAGCAGTTCCGCACTAACTGGTGAAGGTGGCGAAGGAGGCGATGGGATAACGCCCATCAAACATGTATACCCAAATTCCCAGGCGAATCCAGATCTCACTAGAAACATGGAGCGCGAATTCGAAGACGACTCTGAGTCTCGCAGTACAATTCCCGCCGGAGACGCCTACGAGCTACTTGAGCAGCGATTCCGGTCCCTCGAGCAACAAAACGCGGAGCTCACTCAAATGCTGAAAATGGTGATCGCTCAGCAAGCTCAAGCTCTTGCGGCCAACACTCAGGTCAGGCGACCGCCGCAAGACTCTCATCTCAAGGTATTACAACAATTCCATCATGGGACTCAAATCTCCCCCGTGCAGCTAGCAGTGCGCCAGCCTTGTCCAGGGCGATCCTTGCCAAGCCACTACCCAAAGGATTAGTACCACCTAACCTGTAGAGATACGTGGGGAGAAGCGATCCAGACGAACTTCTGCAGGCTTTCCAGATTGCCATGCAAATGCAACAGGCAGGCGAAGCTGCATACTGTAGGGCTTTCCCAACGACACTTGGGGGGCGAGCTAGGGAGTGGTACATGAATCTTCCAGAAGGCACCATGACCTTGTGGGAGGGTTTCGCCATGATCTTCTCACAGAAGTATGAGTGTAAGAAAATGAGGACAGTTGATGACACTCGATTTGACGTGATTATCAGCCTCATTTAAGCGACATTTCCTTGCTTAAGACATGGTTTTAGGGTAGAATAACGAATATTCAATCAATTGCCCTATCTCGTGCCATTTGTGTTACCTTGGCCCGTTTCGGGTCTAGTTGATGGTTTTCTAGTGTTTTTATGTTAGCACAGGTTTTTGCCGTCAAATAAAGTAGCCAAGGACGTGTCTAAGGTTGGAACCCGAGGAATTGCACCAGAATCGATCCGAGGAGTCAATCGAGTCGAACCAAAGTCTGCCCCGATTTACACTAAACTTTTCGCCGAAAATACCTTAGTGTTTTCGGCGAAAATCCCAGCACAAATCGACTGATGCTCATCAAACGAAGTTTTCGGCAAAAACCCTAAGTTTTCCCGAGAATAGTTGATCCGAAAATCACAGAAGAAAAGCAGCCGGCGGACCATCCATTTACACTAAGATTTTCAGCGAAAATTCCCTAGCATTTTCGGCGAAAATATCAGGCAAAATCCGGCGGTATTAGGGTTAAGTATAAATACTTAACCGGCGGCCCAAAATCATATATCTCTGATCATAGACGAAAAGACACAATCACAATTACCAACTAATCCCGAACTTCAGAATTCTCTCAAGTTCTGGAGCAGAGAGTTTAGAGTCCAAAGAGCCGGAAAGAGATCGTGACGCCATCCCTTCCATCTCGAAGACTCGGAGCTAGGATTGCAGTTTACCGAAGATTGAAGTCTGCCAGAGTCGTCCGAATTAGGTTTTTCAGATTCTTTTCTGTTCTTCCTCTGGATGATGAACTCTTTCTTTATCTTTGATTTTTTTGTGATAAACATGAGTAGCTAAACTCTTAGAGCTTTGACTAGATGAACCATAAGTGACCCAGGGCTTTAAAGCGGTCACGGATCGGCGGTGATTAGATTCGAAGTTCAATCAGTTTCTCTTTCATGTTTGATTTGTTCTTCGTTGTTTATGTTTCTTGTCTGGATTGATCACCTAGATTAGATTCTTGTTAAGCTAAGGATAGAAGCGAACGCTCGCCTTACTTTAAAACATCAAATTGAACAATTAACCTTATAATTGGAGCGTGCCTTTCGTAGGAACCGGTTAGGGTTAATCCACTGCAAGAGTAACTCATAAATCGTTAGTAATTCCACCAGTTAAGTTAAGTCGTTGCGAGAGGCGACCGTACCCGGGCGACTAATTAATCTTGGTAGCTAGAATGGATAGAGCGAACGTTCGCCGGTCTTAAACCTAAGGGTAAGGAGTTATGGTGGTGTCTAAGAATTGATTGAATGAGAATCGGAATCCGCTGATCTGTTGATTACCAATGCTCTGGGGAACGAAGGGGGATTCAAAGTCTAAGTTCATCTGTCATCTCTGTGTTAATCAACCAATTTCCATTCTGTTCTTAGTTTCAATTTTTAATTTTTCTGCGTTTCTTAGAATTAGAAGTCGTGGAACTCACACCACGCACGAAGTGCTTAAACCTGAGTAATTTGCTAGCTTATTTGAGTAGTCAATCATTAGAAGGCCCGTGGAATACGATCTACCCTAGCTTGTTAGCTTTGTTACTACCCTAGCTTTGCCCTGGAATACTTCACGACGGATCCGTGATCTGAATCCAGGTATCGTCTGGCTCACGGACGTTAAACAAGAGCGCTTCGTGGGAGGCAACCCACGGCTGGAGTCAGTAACTTTTCGTTTTGAGTCATTTTTTTTAAACCCCTTTTGAAAAAAAAACAACCGCCGTTTTCAAATGACTTTTCGGTGAAAATGTTCAATTGTTTTCACCGAAAATCACTGGTTAATACCGACCTGTTTCTCCTATTCCAACTTTTCGGACCGAGACCACCATCTTTTCACCGAAAACTTTTCTTCAATTAAACTGAGATTTTCGCCGAAAATCTATCAGCCTTTTCGCCGAAAATTTGCCTTCATTTCCACCAGTATATAAGGCCTCTTCGGTTTTCTGTTTTCGCGAAATTCACTACCCTCCCCATCCAAAAATTTTCCGCAAACCTCTCTCTCTCTGTTCACCGCCGTCCCCTCGACCGACGATCAACCGCCCCGCCTCATTAGCCAGCCGCCGCCCCTCTCCTTTGCCCAGCCCCTTCCGAAACCTTAGAATCAGAGCTTTTCAGCTCCGGTTCCGACCGACCTAGTTTTCAAGTTCTTCATCGTTTCCTCAGATTTCCAATCATTTTCTCGAGTCATGTCTTCACGGTTAGTTGTTCAGCCCTTGATTGTGAATCTTTTGGCTTTTTGGCTTTCGGTTTTCGGCATGGTTGACTTTGGTTGACTTTTTGGTTCTCCCTCGATTTTTCATGATTGCTTTGTCGATGTCAATTGGCTAGGTTTTGGCATTCCCTTGTAACCTTTTTAGGCTCGTAACTTGTTTTCTGTGTGTTCGTGTTCATGAATCATTCCATTCCTCATGCCTACTTAATTGATCGACAGCTCTTTTCTGCCATATCTCGATTCGATGATCTCTCGATTTTATTAGCTTACCCCGCTTGTCAACCTAAGTGTGGGGTAGGATTCTTGTTTTCTGATGCTGGTCTTTCTTGAGTTGTGTTTTACAGGGCTCCCAAATGTTGTAAGACTACCAGTGCAGATAGAGCGCAGCGATCCTCAGCTCGCCAGAGCAAGACACCACCCTCCCGACGACCCGCACCAGCTGCACAAACATCGAGGGCAGTAGCATCGTCCCCGAGGATGCACCAACCCCTGTGACTCCTATCTCATCTATTCCTACACCTGCCAATGGGGCCCTATATCCTTTCATTGCAGCTCTGGAACCGCACCAACTAGAGATCTTTCAGAAGATCAAAGACATTCCTCCGGCCAAGGTGGCAGTTCTTTCTCTAGACAGTTCAAGGCGCACAATCCGGCTTGGCACTCCACCATTGACACCGCCTTCATAAAGCGGTTTACGAGTGCTGACCGCTCATGGTTCCCCCTACCCGCTTGTCGCCCTCCAAGAGTTCTAGAGTTCGTTCCGGCGCCTCACCCCGAAGCCCATACGTGAGCAGAAATTCGTTTCGTTTCGCCTCGGTGGTGTTCTTCATGAGAAGTCCCTTCGCGAGTTCGGCCGCTTGCTGGATCCGCACGTCAACCTCGACACAACATTAGCTGGCTTCGAGGACACATACTCCATCACGAGTGCTCCTTACCCAGACGTGTGGAGATGGGCTTCCTGCGAAGATGAGATCTCACCCATCGTCAACCCCACGGTCGGTGACATCTTTCACCCTATTCTTAAATTCTTGCATTATGTTTGGGTGCAATCTCTGTGTTATTGCAGCAAGACGAGCCGTCACCACGTTTCTTTGGAGGAGCTCATATTATTCTGTGCTTTAGAAGATGATGCCAACCTGCATCCCGGATGGTGGCTTGCACGATTCTTTCACAAGCGCACTACCGCCAAGAAGCTTCCTTCTGAGCTTCCAGGAGGACCTTTCATTTCAATTCTGATCGGCAACCTCCAGCTCGGTGACAAATGGGGCCCCGACATTCCTCGTATCCCGATTGAGCATTTAGGGGCTGAACTCGCCACAGCACGGAGCATCGACCTTTCCTTGGATTTTGAGCATTGCAAATCACTCCCTCACCGCATTCCCCAGCCTGTTGAACGCCTGCCGTCGCGAGCGCAAATCACCGCGGAGATGAATGAGAGGCTGGCGCGTATTGAGAAGTGGCAGCTAGACTACTCGGCTGGTTCGCTTCAATGGCAGAAGGACCGAGTAGCACATGAGGAGACTCAGAATGAGCGTTGGTCCATTCTCCAGCAATTCATGGCAGACCTGTCCGCCCGACACACGGATGATACCGCATGGCGACAGCAGCTGGAGCAGCGGCTTGGCATTTCACCTCTCCCGACACCACCCCCACCCTCGAAACAGTGATCAGGTTGTTTCTATTCTTTCCTTTTCTTTTTTTTCTTCTTTTCGGATCTCGATCCAATTTTATTCTGTGTGGATCCGGGGCACTTGTCCCGGTATCCTTTTGTTCTTTTTGTTGTTTGTGTTTTGTAGAATTTTGAGCAGCTACTCCGCCCCGGCCTCTTCGTGCTCGACCACTACGCCACCCATCACCTTTCAGGTTCCTCGTATCTCTCTACTTTAGTTTGGTCCTTGAGGACACAGAACAGTCTAAGTGTGGGGTAGGATGTTAGAAAACCATGCATGATCTTGATTGCCTTTATCTTTGTGTGCCTCGTGACTCCTGTCCTGTCACTCTAGCATAGAACTGCTCAATTCTTGACTTCTGTTGTTAAATTGACTTCAATTTTGAACAAGGACGTCTAGACTGTTCCACTTAGAACCTGTAACCAACATGTCGGGAACTGATATTAAATGAGTCTAGGTCAGAACAGATCACGAATCACTCTTGTAGTTGAAATTTGAATAAATTAAACAGTTTTGCTTGTTAATCATAAAGCTTGTTAACACCGTTCTAAGATGATAAATGCTAGCTTCTTCCATGTTGTTTTCACTCCATATTTGATCACCTGTGATTGTGGCTTGAGATTAGACGGAAATCCAATTCGAAATCTTGTGTAAAAAGTTATAACTAGCTAGGATTAAGTGGCTAAATGGTTAAATCAAGTAATTGAGTTAATCGAATCAATGTTAAGTTCTTTAAAGTGCTAAAAATAAAGCTAGGCAAGCCCAACACCTAAGTGAAGTGTTCGGGTTGAGCACTAGCAAAGGCACAAATACTGTGAGCTAGGCAGGTCCAACACCTAAGTGAAGTGTTTGGTATCGAGCACTAGTATGCAGTAAATAAATTGAGAAAGTTTGAATCTTGAAAAAAAAAGGAAGAATTGATGCTTAAATCAGTCATAGCTAGAACATGCAACGTACAGATCTAGAAGCGGATGAAGTCGAGTCGATAGCCACGTCACTCTTCCTACCTCCGCATCCGAATCATGGCTAGAGCTTAAAGTCTTTTTGATTAGAATGGGTGTTATCGCATTCGATTAATTATGATTCATTTGTTTTGCCAAGAAATGTGCTTTGATAAAACTACTACTTGAAGTGTGCAAAAACAGTGAGATAGAAACTTGTTTGGTCGATGTTCTTGCATGTGTAGGTCACCTTTTCTACGTGGAACAGTCTAAACCAAATTGTTAAAATGAATCTCAATTTAATCTCTGTCATTAGTGAATTTGAGTGTGTTCTAATTCAGTTTGCTTGAGGACAAGCAAAAGCTTAAGTGTGGGGTATTTTGATGTACACTCGAATTGACGTGATTATCAGCCTCATTTGAGCGACATTCATTGCTTAAGACACGGCTTTTAGGGTAGAATAATGAATATTCAATCAATTGCCCTATCTCGTGCCATTTGTGTTACCTTGGCCCGTTTTGGGTCTATTTGATGGTTTTCTAGTGTTTTTATGTTAGCACTGGTTTTTGCCATCGGATACGATAACCAAAGACGTTGGAACCCCGAAGAATCACACATAAATCAACCAGAGAGATCACTCAAGTCAAAGAAACTCCTATTCCATTTACACATATATTTTTGGCGAAAATACCCTTAGGTTTTCGCCGAAAATGAAAGAAGGAATCCACTATCCCGATCAAGAAGAAGTTTTTTGCCGAAAACCCTCTATTATTTTCGGCGAAAATATTAGAGGAAATAGAAAATCTCGGGTAGGTTTAAATACAGAAATCGGCGGCTAGAAGGAGGAAACACTTACAACTTATGACACACAACACACAGCTAGAAAGAGGAGAGAGAGAAAAATGAGTAGATAGAGTTCGAGGAGCCAGGAACGGATCGTGACGCCATCCATCCATCTCGGAGAACCGGTGCTAGGAGTTGAAGATTCAGCAGATTGAAGCTGCCAGGAATCATCGAAATTAGGTTTTACAGTTCTTTTCTGTCTTCCCTACCTGAGATGTATTCTTTGTCCGTCTTCGATTCTTCTGTACTAAATATGAGTAGCTAAACTCGTGTAGCTTAGATTAGATGAACCCTAAGTGACCCAGGGCTTAAAGCGGTCACGATCGGCGGTGATTAGCTTCGAAATTCATTCAGTTTCATCTTTCATGTTTGATTTGTTCTTCGTTCTCTGTGTTTCTTGTCTGGTTTGGCCACCTAGATTAGATTCTTGTTAAGCTAAGGATAGAAGCGAACGCTCGCCTTACTTTAAAACACCAAATTGAACAATCAACCTTATAATTGGAGCGTGCCTTTCGTAGGAACCGATTAGGGTTGATCCATTGCAAGAGTAACTCATTTTTCATTAGAATTTGCACCAGTTAAGTTAAGTCATTGCGAGAGGCGACCGTACCTGGGCGGCTAATTAATCGTGGTAGCTAGATCGGATACAGCGAACGTTCGCCAATCTTAAACCTAAGGGTCAGGAGTTATGATGGTGTCTGTGAACTGAATGAACTAGAATCGAAAATCGCTGGTCTGTTGACTGTTTTTGCTCTGGTAATCTAAGGGGGATTCGAAGTCTAAGCTTGTTTGTCATCTTTCTAATCAATCAATCAATCTTCAATCTTTCTTCGCTTTAATTTCATTTCAATTTTTCCTTGCATTCTAGTATAGAAGACGTGGAACTCACACCACGCACAACGTGTTTAACCTTGAATTGTTTTGCCAACACCTTTGAGTAAGGAAGTAGAGGAAACCCCTGGAATACGATCTACCCTAGCTTCATAGCTGGGTAGTTATTTGATTGACCGCTATCCTGCAGAGCATCATTTACACACAGATTTTCGGCGAAAATACCTTTGAGTTTTCGCCGAAAATACAAGAAGGAATCAACTGTCCCTTCCAAGAAGAAGTTTTCGGCGAAAACCTTGGGAGTTTTCGCCAAAAACCCTAAGCCATTTCAGCCGGAAGAAACAGATGGATCAAGCCAACTTTTCAACAGGTATTTTCTCCGAAAATCTCCTTGTATTTTCGGCGAAAATTCAAGTAAAAATCAGCAATCGCTCGGTTAGGTTTAAATACAAAATCAGCGGCTAAACAAAAGGACACACAATTTACACTTGGACGAAAAATCCCAAGACTGAGGGTAGAGAGAGAACGAGTGGATAGAGTTCGAGGAGCCAGGAATGGATCGTGACGCCATCCATCCATCTCGGAGAGCCAGTGCTAGGAGTTGAAGATCCAGCAGATTGAAGCTGCAAGGAGTCGTCGAAATTAGGTTTTACAGTTCTTTTCTGTCTTCCCTATCTGAGATGTATTCTTTGTTTGTCTTTGATTCTTCTGTGTTGAATATGAGTAGCTAAACTCGTATAGCTTAGATTAGATGAACCCTAAGTGACCTAGGGCTTAAAGCGGTCACGGATCGGCGGTGATTAGATTCAAAATTCATTCAGTTTCTCCTTCATGTTTGATTTGTTCTTTGTTCTCTGCGTTTCTTGTCTGGTTTGGCCACCTAGATTAGATTCTTGTTAAGCTAAGGATAGAAGCGAACGCTCACCTTACTTTAAAACATCAAATCGAACAATTAACCTAATCATTGGAGTGTGCCTTTCGTAGGAACCAATTAGGGTTGATCCATTGCAAGAGTAACTCATTAATCGTTAGAATTTGCACCAGTTAGTTAAGTCATTGCGAGAGGTGACCGTACCCGGGCGGCTAACTAATCATGGTAGCTAGATCAGATAGAGCGAACGTTCACCAGTCTTAAACCAAAGGGTCAGGAGTTATGATGGTGTCTGTGAACTGAATGAACTAGAATCGAAAATCGCTGATCTATTGATTGTTGTTGTTCTGGTGATCTAAGGGGGATTCGAAATCTAAGCTTGTCTGTCGTCTGTCTTAGTCTATCAATCAATCTTTCTTCGCTTTAATTTCATTTCAATTTATCTTTACATTTTAGTATAGAAGTCGTGGAACTCACACCACGCACTAAGTGTTTAACCTTGAATTTAATTGCCAACATATTTGAGTAAGGAAGTAGAGGAGACCCGTGGAATACGATCTACCCTAGCTTCACAGCTTGGTAGTTATTTGATTGACCGCTATTCTGCAGCTCATCAAATTGGCGCCGTTGCCGGGGACCTCTTCTATTTCGTTGAAAGAAGAGTTGGCATTTTTATTCCTCTACCTTTCCATCTTTCATTTCCCATCACACTTCGATTTTACACCGGTTGTGTTTGTTTTTGTCTCTTGCAGATCATAGCAGGAACAGAATCGGATCACTTCCGTTCCATCTTCCCCTTCCGCAATGGCTCTCCTAAGAGTGTTGCGGACTACAGTAAGTCGCGCGCATCTAACGTTCAGTCCCCCATCACCGTGCTTTCCAATGACAACGATCCTGACTATGAGATTAAGATTCCTCTCCTAGAACTGATCTCTAGGGACGTACAGTTCGAAGCAAAAGCCAGATGATAATCCCTGCACACATATAGCTGACTTCCTAGCTGTCTGTGAAACTTTCAAGTCTGAAAACCTCAACAAGAACGCTTTATGTCTCCGAGCTTTTCCATTTTCTCTCAGAGGTGCAGCTAAGCAGTGGCTTGGAAGCAAACCACCAGGTCATTACACTAATTGGGATACATTAGCTCAAGATTTTGTTGAGGAGTATTTTCCTCCAGCAAGGACAATTGCTTATAAAGACCGCATCTCCAGGTTTACTCAGAGAGAAGATGCAAGCCTGTACGACACTTGGAATGAATTCCAATCCCTTCTCTTCAACTGCCCCCACCATGCGTATGAACAAAGACAACTGGCTGAATTCTTTGCTCGTGGTATGCGTGAAGAATCTTCAAAGTGGGTCAACTCCCTAGCTGGCGGAGATTGCACCGCCCTTACTCCTCAAGATGCTCTTCTGCATTTTGTTAGCTGTGCTTTGAAATCCATAAATTGGGAGAGGCAAAGAGAAGGAACCAAGAGTCAGTTGAGCGTTGCAGAGCAGATCAAAGCAGAAGTTCAGAAACATCTACAAGCAGCTGGTATCCCCCTCGATCCCCGTCAGCTACCATCTTTTCGACTGACTGTGGATGGTGTGGATCCTGTGCTCATAACGGTGGAAGCTGCCTCAACTTCGGTAAAACAGAAGTCTGGTCTGCAGAAGAGGTAAACTTTGTTGATCAAGGCTTCGCCAACAATCAGAAAGGCTACGCCGGTTTCAGGAACCTCATACCGCAGAACCAGTACAACCGATTTGCAGATCCATATCAAAGACCTCCGGGATTCATTGAAGGACAGCAACAGTTCCAAGCAAAGCCGTATTACCATAGAGACATAGATTACGAGAAGAAGTTTGATCAGATAATGAGCAGACTCGACGACCACAACTGATGACACTCAATTTGACGTGATTATCAGCCTCATTTAAGCGACATTTCTTTGCTTAAGACATGATTTTTAGGGTAGAATAACAAATATTCAATCGATTGCCCTATCTCGTGCCATTTGTGTTACCTTGGCCCGTTTCGGGTCTATTTGATGGTTTTCTAGTGTTTTTACGTTAACACAGGTTTTTGCCATCGAATAAGTAGCCAAGGACGTGTCTAAGGCGTTGGAACCTCGAGGGATTGCACCGGAATCGATCAAAGGAGCCAGCCAAGTTCAAACAAATTCCTGCCCAGTTTACAAAGGAATTTTCGCCGAAAATACCCTTGTATTTTCGGCAAAAATATGTTCACAAATCGGCTGTTGTTAACTTAAGGAAACTTTCGGCAAAAGGATGAAGTTTTCAAACCAAGAAGAAAGTTCAGGGAGAATCAGCTGGCGGACCGTTCATTTGCAAAGGAATTTTCGCCGAAAATTCCTCAATATTTTCGGCAAAAATAATAGAAGAAATCCGGCTGATTAGGGTTAAGTATAAATACTTAACCCGGCGGCCCAAATAAGATATACATCATAATATACTTTTCGAAATCAGAATTTGAAGAATTCTCTGAAGTTCTGGAGCGAAGAGTTAGAGTTCGAAGAGCCGGAAAGAGATCGTGATGCCATCCCTTCCACCTCGGAGATTCGGAGCTAGGAGTGTAGTTTACGGAAGATCGAAGTCTGTCAGAGTCGTCTAAATTAGGTTTTTCAGATCCTTTTCTGTTCTTCCTCTGAATGATGAACTCTTTCTTTGTTTTTGATTCTTTTGTGATAAACATGAGTAGCTAAACTCGTTAGAGCTTAGACTAGATGAACCCTAAGTGACCCAGGGCTTTAAAGCGGTCACGGATCGGCGGTGATTAGATTCGAAATTCAATCAGTTTCTCTTTCATGTTTGATTTGTTCTTCATTGTTCATGTTTCTTGTTTGGATTGATCACCTAGATTAGATTCTTGTTAAGCTAAGGATAGAAGCGAACGCTCGTCTTACTTTAGAACATCAAATTGAACAATTAACCTTATAATTGGAGTGTGCCTTTCGTAGGAACCGGTTAGGGTTAATCCACTGCAAGAGTAACTCATAAATCGTTAGTAATTGCACCAGTTAAGTTAAGTCGTTGCGAGAGGCGACCGTACCCGGGCGACTAATTAATCTTGGTAGTTAGAATGGATAGAGCGAACGTTCGTAAGGAGTTATGGTGGTGTCTTAGTAATTGATTGAACGAGAATCGAAATCCACTGATCTGTTGATTGCCAATGCTCTGGGAACGAAGGGGGATTCAAAGTCTAAGTTCGTCTGTCATCGCTGTTTTCAAACCCTAATTTCCAATCTGCTTTAGTTTAATTTTTAATTTTCTCTGCATTTCTTAGAATTAGAAGTCGTGGAACTCACACCACGCACTAAGTGTTTAAATTCGAGTACTTTGCCAGTTTTCAGAGTAGTCAATCTTAGAAGACCCTTGGAATACGATCTACCCTAGATTTTGTTAGCTTTGTTAGTTATTTGTTTGAATCGTCAACGACAGGTTCACCAAATTGGCGCCGTTGCCGGGGACTTCTTTTGATTGTTTGAAAGAAGAACTGGCAATTTATTCTTCTATTTTCCATCTTTCACTTTTCCATCCACTTCGATTTTACACTGGTTTTGTTGTCTTTGTTATCTGTAGGTTTACAGGTGTATGCCTCACCGTCCTTGGACTCGCTCTCAAACCGAACAGGCTAAGAGTATAGAGAGACCAGGCAGTTCTGCTCCACCTCTACGATCACAGATTTTGAAGAGAGGCAGATCCAATCCACCCGTCACTCCGATCAAGATTGAGGAACTGAAGGAGAGTTCCATCTCCGTCTTCACCGTCATCTTCATCCGCTTCATACACCGCATCACTTTCACCTCCTCCATCTCCTACCATGGACGATCAGTTACCACCACCACCACCACCAAATGGAGAATTACCGCCGCCACCACCACCACCTGCACAGAAGAGTCTAGCAGACTATAAAAAGTCGAGCGCGACTAGCGTTCGATCTGCCATTGCCGTTCCGCGCATTGAAGGAGATCCTGACTATGAGATCAAGATTCCATTCTTGACCATGATCTCTAGGGATCTACAATTCGAAGGCAAGCCTCTAGACAATCCGTGCACTCATCTTGCAGACTTCCTTGATCTCTGCAGCACTTTCAAGAATGAAAACCTCGACAAAAATACTCTTTGTCTGAGAGCTTTCCCGTTCTCTCTGAAAGGCCCTGCTAAGAGGTGGCTTACTGGCAAACCACCTGGCTACTACACTAATTGGGATACTCTGGCTCAAGACTTTGTTGAAGAATACTTCCCGCCAGCTAGAACAACTGTTATCAAGGACAGCATTGCCAGATTCTCCCAGAAAGAAGGAGAAAGCTTATATGATACTTGGAATCAATTCCAAGAACTTCTCTACAACTGTCCGCATCATGGATTCGAGCAGAGGCAGTTAGCTGAGATCTTTGCTCGAGGACTTCGAGAAGAATCTGCCAAGTGGGTCAACTCTCTAGCTGAAGGAGATTGCACTACACTTACACTTGAAGCTGCTCTTCTTCACTTCGCAAACTGTGCATCCAAGTCAAGGAACTGGGAACGACAATCTGAAGGATCAAGGAGCAAGCTCGATCTCGAAGCTACTATCAAGGCAGAGGTAGAGAAGCATCTGAAGAAGTCTACCACACCAATCAAACCGCCGGTAGCTTCTGTCTACGTTGCCGATTGCGAATGGTGTGGAGCATGCGCACATAACGGAGGCCGTTGTCAGAATTTTGGTAAGGCAGAAGTCTGGTCTGCCGAAGAGGTAAATTTCATTCAACAAGGCTTCGTTAATAATCAGAATGGTTATGCTGGCTACTGCAACTTCAGGCAGCAAGGGAACCATCAAGACAGACCTCCCTACAATAATGGCGCCAACCATAACCAGAACCAGAATAACCACCCAGCTGGCCCAGCTCAGGACCAGAAACCTAACCATCCGCCGGCAGGTGTCTACCAGCCGCCGCATCGAAATCCGGGCAACTATGGAAATGCACCTGGCAACCGCCAGAACCAATACTTGAATAACACCTATCCAAGGCAGCAGCATCAGAGAGAAAACAACGTTAGTGACCTGGACAGGAAGCTTAGCCAGATCATCACCAGACTCGATGATAACGACAGTCAGTTCAAGGCTCAAGCTCTTCTCACTCAAGAACAGATAGCATCTGGACAAAGAATTGAGCAAGCCGTGAACAACATCTCAAGCATGCTTGCTTCCGGACGACCATTCGGCCAACTTCCGAGCCAGACAGAGCCAAATCCGAGAAAGGAGCAAGCCAAGATGGTAACTGTTCAGGATCCTTCAAGCTCATCTTCTAATACTTCTTCTGACTTATGCAGGATGCCTGACACTCTAGAGAAGAAGGAAGCACAGAGAGTGGCGTCTAAGGAGGATGATCCTCCTCTTGCACTATACGTCGTGAAGCCTCCTTTTCCTAGAGCTGATGAGCCCAGCAAACCCTGGACCCGACCTGAGCCTCCTTTTACCTGAAGTCAGACCAAGGCCTTCCGAGAGAAACTTAATGCCTACATAGAATCCTGGAGTAAAGAAGGACATGAAGAAGATGCTGATCGATTCATGAAGAAAGGCTACACCCTTTTGGAGATTCAAGAAGGTCCGGGGAGAAATATTAGAGCTTCGGGCCAAGGCCAAGACCAGCCGAAGCCCAACCGAGCAAAGCCCGCCGGACCACCACCCAAGCCAGCCGAGGCCCGAGCAAGTCAAAGCCGCCGGGCCGCCACCAAAGAATCGGCCCAAGAACCGTCGCTCGCCGCCGCCGGATTAGGGTTTTTGCCCTAATTCGGTCTTTTATTCGACATTAAAGACTTCCACTATTATTTTATGTTTTATTCCTTTTTCGTAGGATTATTTAGGGGTTTAGGAGTCTTTTTAGGAGAAGGACTCTTTATTTTATTATTAATTAGGAGTTAGACTTTAGGGAGGAGAGCTTGTTCCCTCCCTATAAATAGAGGCCGCCGGCTCACTTTGTACTCACAACTTTTATGAAATAAACCCCCTTTGATAGAACTTTGTTCTGAAACCCTTGTTGTATCTGCATGTTGCGATACTTAAGGATCGACTTATCGTCAGAAGCATCCATCTTCTGAAGTGGCGTCTTCGACCAGACACTTTTGGTTCCCAGCTGATATATAGCTGACGGGTCAAAGTACTCATCCGCCCCGGTTCCCGAAGGTTTAACCTCGTTGCACGATCTCCAACTTGCGGTGGTTAGGGTCGTCTGCCCACGGTTGCAGCGGTTCACATCAGTTGGTATCAGAGCACGGTTCAGCTCAAGGACCACAATCTATCCCAGTCTCCAGGTTTACCTGGATTCATATCTTTATCGCTTTCATAGAAATAGTTTCAAAAAATCCCTATTGTTTTAATTTCTGTATTCAGTTCTTTTCAAGTGTAAGGCAAAAAAAACCGGTGGCCATCATACCATCGACAAAACCCTAAGTCGAGATCAAGAAAAAGAAAAGAAAAGTAAAGAGGTCAAAAGAAAATATAAAGACCCAACTAAAGAGAGGCCACCCTTGCCGAGATAGTAAGAACAATCCTAAGAAGAGGGGATAGAAGATAGGCTTTCGTTGCCCGACCCCAACACCGAGATCGCTTGCTACGGAAGAAAGCCGAGGACAAGACAGAGAGTTCACCAAGCCCTAGCTGCCCGAAGACCCTAGAAGCTAAAGTCCTGACACCTACATACTGGTAAGTCTACCCTCGAAGCTTTGAAGAAACTTGCAACTGCTTGAAGCTGAAGTGTTTATGTTCTACTTTATTTGAGTGCATCTATTATATTTTAAACACGAGAGGAAAAATCAAGAGTGAGTGAGGAAAAAATTTTGAGAGATTTGTGAGGCCATATACCTATTCCAACTAACCATGGCAGATCAAAGACTTGCCGAGATAGAGGCGACAATGAAAGAAGCTTCCCAAGTCTTACAACATATACAAGCCACCATGGCTCAACTGGTAAGAGAAGCCGGCACAACCCGGCGCCCGGCCCCGGCCTCGACCAGCACTGCCCGACCGGCCCCGGCGCCCCAACACTCGGCCCCATCCTCGGCGCTGCCCCAGGCCTTAGCGCCCCAGCGCTCGGCTCCAGCCTCGGCACTGCCCCAGGCCCTAGCGCCCCAGTGCTCTGGCCTCCGCCTTGGCGCTGCCCCAGGCCCTAGCCCCCAGTGCTCGGCCTCGGTTCCGACCTGCCCTGCCCGACCAGCCCCAGCACCCAAGCTTTCAGTCCCGACGCCCGAGCACCCGACCACGACGCCTGAGCGCCCAACCTCGATGCCACCCGACGAACCAACCGCCCCCGATGCCATCCTGTCCTACACCGACTCCGCTCCAACACCACCTAACCCCAACGCACCCGACGAGCTACATGACCCCGGCGTCGCCCAATCCACCCCTAACCCGACGGCCCCTGACCCCGGAGCGCCTCGAGTACCTTCTCGGACTGGAGTTCTCACCCGATCCATGACCCGGACCGCCGCTCAAGCCCCGAGCCCTGGAAGACTTAGGACTCGGCCCCACCCTGTAGACAACCCTAGTGCCCCCCGACCCCCAAAGTCGGCTCGACGACTCACTGCTGTATCTCGACGAATCCTCAACACACAAGTTGTGGAGGAAGGAGGGGAACAACGAGACAACCTCTTTCATACAAGGTGCGTAATTCAAAACAAAATTTGTAGTATGGTAATTGATGGAGGAAGCTGTACTAATGCTGTAAGTCACGAGTTGGTTGAGGGACTTGGTCTCCCAACCCAGAAACACCCTAAACCCTACAAACTTCATTGGCTTAGTAACTGTGGGGAATTGAGGGTCACCCGACAAGCTCATGTTCCCTTCTATATTGGGAGGTACAAAGATAATATTTTATGTGATGTGGTTCCTATGGAAGCTGCCCACATCTTGTTAGGAAGACCTTGGCAATTCGACAGGCACTCCACCCATGACGGAAGAACCAACAAGTACAGCCTCATTCATGAGGATATCAAGTACACCCTCAGGCCAATGTCACCCACTGAGATTCTCCAAGACCAGATAGATCGAAGAACCCTCAAAGAAAAGAAAGAGAGAGAGCTCAAGAACCGAGAGAAGAGAGAACAAACGAATGACCCCCTGAGTGTAAAAACAGAAATACCAGACCCTAAGGGTCCCAGAGCTCAAAAAAAGTGAGATTGATAGAAGAGAAAACTTGCTAGCCACCCCGAGTGAGATCAAACAATCCCTAGTCTCCAAGAAGCCCCTTGTGATCGTCCGCTACAAGGAGTGTTTGATTTCTAACCCTAATACTTCTCTACCTAGTGTTGTTACTTCTCTTCTACAAAAATTCAAAGATGTCTTCCCCGAAGAAATCCCTAGTGGACTACCACCACTAAGAGGCATCGAGCACCAGATAGACTTAGTACCTGGAGCTGCCTTACCAAACAACCAGCCTATCGTACCAATCTAGAAGAGACCAAAGAAATCCAAGCACAAGTGGAGGAATTAATGGACAAAGGATATGTCCGAGAAAGTATGAGTCCTTGTGCTGTCCCAGTCATCCTAGTTCCCAAAAAGGAAGGCACATGGAGGATGTGTGTTGACTGCCGAGCCATCAACAACATAACAGTTAAGTATCGCCATCCTATCCCCAGGCTAGATGACATGCTAGATGAACTACATGGTGCTGCCATCTTCTCTAAAATTGATCTTAAATCTGGCTACCATCAAATCCGAATGAAAGAAGGTGATGAGTGGAAGACTGCTTTCAAAACTAAACTAGGATTGTATGAGTAGATGGTCATGCCATTTGGTTTAACCAATGCACCTAGTACCTTCATGAGATTAATGAACCAAGTCCTTAGGGCATACATAGGGAAATTTGTCGTGGTCTACTTTGATGATATTCTTATTTATTCCAAAAATCTAGGAGATCACTTAGACCACCTAAAAACTGTCCTAGAAACCCTAAGAAAAGAACACCTCTATGCTAACATGAGCAAGTGCACCTTTTGCACAGATCATCTTGTTTTCCTTGGCTTTGTTGTGAGCTCCGCATGTATAAGGGTTGATGAAGACAAGATTGAAGCCATCAAGTCCTGGCCCACTCCTTAGAGCATCTCTGATGTTAGGAGCTTCCATGGATTGGCTAGCTTCTATCGAAGATTTGTGAGGGACTTCAGTACCGTTGCTGCTCCTCTCACAGCCGTGCTAAAGAAGGATGTTTCCTTCCAGTGGGGAGCTCTACAGCAAGAGGCTTTTGAAGCCCTCAAAAGGAGGCTCACCGAGGCCCCTTTGCTCATGTTGCCCGACTTCGCCAAACCATTTGAGATAGAGTGTGATGCATCCGGAGTCGGTATAGGAGCTGTTCTAATGCAGGAGAAGAGGCCCATTGCCTACTTCAGTGAAAAGCTCAGTGGCGCTACTCTCAACTATCCGACCTATGACAAGGAATTGTATGCCCTGGTACGAGCTTTGAAGACTTGGCAACACTACTTATGGCCTAAGGAATTCATCATCCACACGGATCATGAATCCCTCAAGTACCTCAAGGCTCAACACAAGCTCAACAAGCGGCATGCTAGATGGATAGAATTCATCGAATCTTTTCCTTACATCATTCAATATAAGCAAGGTAAGGACAACATCGTGGTCGATGCCCTTTCCCGAAGGTACACTCTAATCTCAGTCCTCTCTACTAAGTTCCTCGGCTTTGAACACATCAAAAACCTTTATACCACTGACCCTGATTTTAAGAGTATTTTTGAAGCTTGTCAACAGGGAGGATTTGGTAAGTTCTACCAGCAAGATGGTTATTTATTTAAAGGATCAAAACTGTGTCTTCCTAACCATTCTTGCAGGACTGTCCTAACCCTAGAGGCCCACGGTGGAGGTCTCATGGGACACTTTGGTGTAGCTAAAACTGTAGCCACCCTCAAAGAACACTTCTACTGGCCCAAGATGAGGCACGACGCCGAGAAGATCATATCTCAATGCTCCAAGTGCCAAAGAGCTAAGTCTAAACTCAAACCCCATGGCCTGTACACCCCCTTGCCCATACCTGAACATCCTTGGATAGACTTGTCTATGGACTTTGTCCTAGGGCTACCTAGAACCCGAAAGGGAAAAGATTCCATATTTGTGGTTGTTGACAGGTTCTCCAAGATGGCTCACTTCATTGCTTGCCATAAAACTAATGATGCCTCTCAAATTGCTGACCTATTCTTTAGGGAGGTAGTGAGAATGCATGGAGGTCCAAAGACCATAGTCTCCGATCGGGATTCAAAGTTCCTCAGCTACTTCTGGAAGACTTTATGGGCTAAGCTGGGCACCCGACTAATGTTCTCCACCACCTGCCACCCACAAACTGATGGGCAGACTGAAGTCGTAAACCGATCCCTAAGCCAAATGTTGAGGGCAGTCATCAAGAGTAACATCCGGACTTGGGAAGAATGTCTACCACATGTAGAATTTGCATATAATCGAGCTGTGCATTCAGCTACCCAATACTCTCCATTTGAACTTGTTTATGGTTTTAACCCACTAACTCCGTTGGATTTATCACCATTACCTGTCCATGAGTTTCTAGATGCAGATGGTCAAGAGAAGGCAACCTATGTCAAGCAGCTCCATGAGAAGGCCAAGGCCAATATTGAAAGAAGAACGGCCCAATACCTCCGCAATGCTAATCGAGGAAGAAAGGAGAAAATTTTTGAAGCAGGAGATCAAGTGTGGATACACTTCAGAAAGGACAGGTTCCCAGAGCAGAGGAAGTCCAAACTACTACCAAGGGGAGATGGACCTTACACAGTCCTCCAGAGGATCAACAACAACGCCTACGTCCTTGACCTTCCAAACTCTTATGGGGTAAGTGCAACTTTCAATGTGGCTGACCTAACCCCTTATTATGATGATGAATATATAGGTCAGGATTCGAGGACGAATCCTCCACAAGAAGAGGGGGATGATGAGCCCAGCAAACCCTGGACCCGACCTGAGCCTCCTTTTACCCGAAGTCAGACCAAGGCCTTCCGAGAGAAACTTAATGCCTACATAGAATCCTGGAGTAAAGAAGGACATGAAGAAGATGCTGATCGATTCATGAAGAAAGGCTACACCCTTTTGGAGATTCAAGAAGGTCCGAGGAGAAATATTAGAGCTTCGGACCAAGGCCAAGACCAGCCGAAGCCCGACCGAGCAAAGCCCGCGGACCACCACCCAAGCCAGCCGAGGCCCGAGCAAGTCAAAGCCGCCGGGCCGCCACCAAAGAACCGGCCCACGGCCAGCCGGCCCAAGAACCGTCGCTCGCCACCGCCGGATTAGGGTTTTTGCCCTAATTCGGTCTTTTATTCGACATTAAAGACTTCCACTATTTTATGTTTTATTCCTTTTTCGTAGGATTATTTAGGGTTTAGGAGTCTTTTTAGGAGAAGGACTCTTTATTTTATTATTAATTAGGAGTTAGACTTTAGGGAGGAGAGCTTGTTCCCTCCCTATAAATAGAGGCCGCGGCCTCACTTTGTACTCACAACTTTTATGAAATAAACCCCCTTTGATAGAACTTTGTTCTGAAACCCTTGTTGTATCTTCATGTTGCGATACTTAAGGATCGACTTATCGTCAGAAGCATCCATCTTCTGAAGTGGCGTCTTCGACCGGACACTTTTGGTTCCCAGCTGATATATAGCTGACGGGTCAAAGTACTCATCCGCCCCGGTTCCCGAAGGTTTAACCTTGTTGCACGATCTCCAACTTGCGGTGGTTAGGGTCGTCTGCCCACGGTTGCAGCGGTTCACATCAAGAGCATTGCTGCCAAATGCAAGGATCAAGACTGGTATGAAGGGAAACAAGGAAGGATATCCTGACATCCGTAGCAAGAAGCCTACCTCTCCATACCCAGCTAAGTGTTCTGATCCGGGTTCTTTCACGCTACCTCTGGTTATTAATGATATTGAAATAAAACGTAGTTTAGTGGATCTAGGCGCGTCTGTCAATGTGATGCCTATGAGCTTATTTGAAAAATTAAACCTAGGAGAACTTGAACCAACTACTATGCAACTCGTCTTTGCCGATAGATCACTTAAAACACCTAGAGGAGAAATAAAAGACGTTGTTACTAAATGTGGTCCGTTCACGTTCTTAGCTGACTATGTAATCATTGACACTAGTAAGGATGATTCTACCATTCTCATAGGATGACCTTTCATGGCTACTACTGGAATGAATATTAACGTTCCAAATGGTTCTTTGACTTTGAGGGTTGGTAAAGAAACTGTCACGTTCCGCCTTAAAGACGGAATGAAATATAATCCGAAGAATGAAGAATGTCATTGCTTAGCTGTTGAAACCGTGGAGTTGACTTCGGTCAACTCCGTCGCTAATATCTCTTCTAGTGTGCCTAGATTTGTTGCTGTTACAGGTGCTGGACAGGTTATCAGGCAGAAACCGAAATCTGTTCCTCCCATGCCGTCAAAGAAGAAGGAACTGCAAGCCTCTTCTAAACCGCCACGTAAGGAGTCTGGCAAGTCCAGTAGGAAGAATCACAAGAAGAAGCAAGCTCAAATGGTCTGGCGACCAAAAGCTCCGCCACCTTCCACCGAGCCAGCTACACCACCAATTTGTTCCGAGAAACCGGCGCCGGAACAAGTATGGAGGGAGAAGCCAAAAGCCTCTCCTAAGGAAATACTGACGATCACCGATCCTGGTGATATCAAATCGGAGATTACAGTAAAGAAGGAGCCGATCATTCTTGTTCCATCCACTGTCTTCCTTGTGAAAGATGATCCTTTGACGGAATTGTTCGGACCATTCAAGATCACTGATCATCTTCCCGATGGACGTACCAAGCTCTTGCATGCGAACGGGAAGAAATTCATGCTCACCGGAGAAGCCCCGAAGCTCTACTTTCTGAACTCCGATGCTAGCATTAAGGAGAATCTGAGTTGGGATGTCTCCTAATACCGTCCAGGTATCGTCCAGCTCAAGGACGTTAATAAAAGAGCGCTTCGTGGGAGGCAACCCACGGCTGGAGTCCGTTCTTGTTTTCGTGTCAACTTTAGTGTTTTAGAGTCGGTTCGGGGGAGCCAAAAGTGTCAGTTTGTTTGATTTATTATTTTTCGTGTGTAGTCTGTGTGTCGTAGTGTCAGTCGCAAGTTGATTGAGGTCATTCCGACTTTTGTGGATTTAACTGTGATTTTCTGAAGTTTGCCGGATTTGCGAAAATATTTTCACCCTAGCAGTTCAAAATTTTCGGCGAAATCAACCCCTATTTTCGGTAAAATCGCCTTTTAAGTTTTCACTGAGTTTCACTGTTTCATGTTTTCGGCCGAAAAATTCATTGTGTTTTCGGCAAAATTATCTTTGAAAACCGGCAGTGCATTTGAACAGAAATTTTCGGTGAAAACTTCCTATTCTTTTCACCGAAAATCCCTTTGAAAATCGGCCAAAATTCCACCTTAAAATCCAGTCTACCCTCTCTCTCTCCCCACTTTCCCATTTTCGAAAATTTCACACCCGAAAAATACCCCCTCCCCTTTGTTTTTCAAAATCATCGCCACCTCCCATTCATTTTCCTCCGCCGCCGCCATTTCCCGCCGCCGCCGCCATCACCGACCACCGCCGCTCAACTCCCCTCTCTTTTCCGATCGTTTTGAGCCCTAGAACGTTCGAATCGGAGCTCTACAGCTCCAGTTCACCGAAACCCTTGTTTTTGGAGTTTTTCACCGATTTCTCCCAAAATGTTTGTTTTTAGCATCCATGGCTCAAGGTAAGTTGTAGAACTTTTCAATACGAATCTTTTGACATATGGATTGCTGAATTTCATCGGGGTTGACTTTCGGTTGACTTTTCAGTTTGCCTCGATTTGCGTGCCGACTGATTTCGTGTGAACTAGGTTAGCTGAACTTGTTGAACTGTTCTAGCGTGCTTAGGGAGTACCGTGCTTAATTTCCATATCATTTGATCATGTGTTGCTTTGCATACGATTGATTCTTTGTGCTGTTGACTTGTGAGAAATGTTGGTTTGACCATGAACTGTTTTTGATCATTTGGCTGCCGTATGTGTGCATTCTCGTTCAGATTATTGTGTTTGCCATCTGAGATCATATTTTACCATCGTTCTCCGCTTTGTGATAGTCTTGCCATGATTAGAGTTCATTATGCTATAGTGTTGACTTTCTAAATGTCGGTTTGACTCTTTGAACTCTGATTGTGCTTATCCGATTCTGGCTGTTCCTAAGCATGTATTTTACTGTCTATGGTTACCGATTACTCTGCTTTGCTTACCCCCACTCGGTTTTCCTCATTTCTTTGTGAAATTGAGTTTTTCTACTAAGTGTGGGGTAGGGTTTTAGTTTAACTAATCTGGTTTCATTCTGGTTTATGGAACACCACTTTTGAGCACAGGACTAAGGCACGACTTGATGCCGCCTCGAGCTCCAGAGCCCCTGCTCCCGTCACACCCGCCGTTCAGGGCCCTCCTCCAGCACTACCTCGTCGGGCTGGGTACCATCGCACTATCGCCCGTCTACCTGACTTCTACCTCGACTGCTTCCAGAAGATCGAGCACATTCGGGGAGCTAAGGTACGCCCTCTTTCCATGGAGTCCCTGAGCGAGCACGACGAGGACTACCACCGGAACGTGCATGACGCCCTAGCACCGGATGGCCTCCTAGAGCTGACCACCATAGCTGCCGACTTCCCAGACATCGCCCTTCAAGAGTTCTGGGCGACCTTTGATCTGGATGAGCACAAGAGGAGGCAAGGCCAGAAGGTTGTTACCTTCTATCTGGGTGGAGTGTACAGGTAGCTCACCTACGATGAGTTTGCTGCTCATCTAGGTATCCCCTATGAGCACTATCATGGCCATCACCTCGGCTGGGGCTGACGATGATGACGACGAGGAGTACCACGCACTCTGGAGCCACATGACTGGAGTGCCTGGCGATTGCCTTGGGGAGCACAACTCAGTTAAGTCGCTCTCTCACCCTCTCTTTAAATTTATTCATATGGTTTGGCGTAGATCGCTTTTATATGTTCTAGATAAGGATCGTCACCATATCCTCAAGGAGGAGCTTATGCTTCTCCGAGCCATCCGAGAGAGCTACCCTCTTCACCCCGGTTGGGTGCTTGCTCGCATCTTCCCCCAGAAGACCAGGAGGCGGACACCACCTCGTGCACTCCTGGGAGGTAACTTCATAGGTCAGCTCATCATCTCCTTCGGCATCAACCATGAATATGGCCCGAACATTCCACGACACCACGTTAGGACCGTTGGAGGAGACTTTGCGGTTGAGTACGACTTAGAGCTGGACCTCAGTCCCCAGGTGGCAGCAGATCCTCCTCCCCAGCATGTGGTCGAGTCGGAGGAAGAAGATGATGCTGAGCAGCAGCAGCCGCAGCCAGAATTCCATGACTATATACCCTCGCCACATCATCAGGTAGGGTATGCTCACCAGTCGCCGCCGCATATTCCAGATCCATACCAGGTGCCTCACCCTCAGCACCGACCGCACCCCGTGGACATTGGTGAGTTGTATGAGCGACTGCAGGAGTGGCGCATCACTGACAACATCACTCAAGAGGCGAGATGGAATATTATGCAGCAACATATGTGCCGCGCCGACAGTCGGTATGAGGCACAGCTGGCGTGGCAACGTCAGCTCGGCGAGCACCTCCACTTTCCACCTCCCGACGCACCTTCGGATTTTGATCCAACTTTTTTCTGTGTGGATCCGGGACACTTGTCCCGGTTTCCTTTTTATGTTTTATTTGTTTTTGTTTTGTAGGTAGTAGGGAGATTCCCTTTGCTTCGTTTCGGTAGATTCCTTCTGCTCCGAGGACCCGTGTTCATCCCCTACGCCAATCATCTCGGTCCAGGTTCTTCTACTTCCCTCTGAACTCTAGAATTAGTCCTGTGAGGACACAGTTCGATTTAAGTGTGGGGTAAGATGCTAGAGAACCTTGCATGAATTTGATTGCCCTTGATTGTGTTTTATATGTGCCTCGTGATTCCATTCCAGTTTCTCTAGCATTAGAATGGCTCAGTTCTTGATTTTTGATGTTAAGTTGTTGTTCAAATTTTCATAATGATGCTTAGACTGCTTAACCTAGAACTTGAGAACCAACTTGTATACTTTGATGCTAAATTGCCTGGTCATAACAGAATTTTTAAAATCACACTTGTAGTTTGTAGCCTTGATTGTATGAAAATGACCAAATCCGACTAGCAAACCAAATGTGAGCTTTTGATCCATTGCACGTAACTTGCAATTTTAATTCTTTCTGAGTGGTTTTCTGTTTGCTTGAATGAGTTAGAATTTGCATGAGACCTACTCGAGACCACCCGATGACACGAGTTCTAGAAGGATAGGGGCACCTAGATTCAGCTACTTAGCCAGATAGCCTACCAAACGATAAATCCATTAGGTTTAGACCCTTGAGCTTGGCCTGTTCTTTCGGTTCGATAATACATTACAGCCATTTTCCATTTCTTTCATTCCCCGTTGATCCCCTGTGGTTGTAGTTCTAGATTGACCTACCGGAAGTCGGTTTGTGGTAACCTGCCTATAGCCATTAAACAGGTGGTCTTAGCTGTTATGTCCAGACGTGTAAATCCCTCTAGCAACTAAAAGAAAATCGGCACAAAAGAAAAAATAGAAAAAGAAGCAAATTTTCGAAAAAAGTGAAAAATAAGAAAAGCAGAAAAGTTTCAAAGTTTTAGTTCAAATAATACGTTCTTCTCCCTACAAATGGAAGAACGAAGTCAAAAGAAAAGTTGAAAAAGAAAAAAAATCGTGTAAAGAAAAAGAAAATAAGTGCTAGGTTGCTTGAGGGTATCATAGGACGAGCGTTCACTATTCCACCCGTGTCTGGTTAGACGGTAGGAAGCCATAGATTAGATTCGAGGGAAGTTAGTCGAAAGCTACACCGCACAAAGCCATCATCATACATTCCCATCATCCATCGCATCATAAACCCAAAAAGTGTAGAATTCATTACGGTCCTAGCAGGGAAGTCCTTCTTGACTAGATACTCATGTTGTCACAGTGGTGGAGATGTGGTCGAATTGCAAACCTATGACAGAATTCAGTAACAGAAAATGATCGAGAGCAGAAACACGTCCTTAAACACAGAAAGCGAGAGTTCCCCATTTTACTAAATATTTCCTGTGTGAGGAGTCTGGTCGGTCAGGTCAAATTCGTGCATAATTGGTTGCTAATTACTTGTTGTGTGCAGTTTACTAGTGAGACCAGGTAGTTTGGCTGATATGTATACATGTCAGGTTTCTTGTTCTAGGAATTAGCTGTCTAATAATTCATTGTGTTTGATTGAGCTCCAATTTAATCGATCTTATCATTTGTGAACATGAGCGTTTCTATTCAAGTTGCTTGAGGACAAGCAAAAGCTTAAGTGTGGGGTATTTGATGACACTCGATTTGACGTGATTATCAGCCTCATTTAAGCGACATTTCTTTGCTTAAGACATGATTTTTAGGGTAGAATAACGAATATTCAATCGATTGCCCTATCTCGTGCCATTTGTGTTACCTTGGCCCGTTTCGGGTCTATTTGATGGTTTTCTAGTGTTTTTACGTTAGCACAGGTTTTTGCCATCGAATAAGTAGCCAAGGACGTGTCTAAGGCGTTGGAACCTCGAGGGATTGCACCGGAATCGATCAAAGGAGCCAACCAAGTTCAAACAAATTCCTGCCCAGTTTACAAAGGAATTTTCTCCGAAAATACCCTTGTATTTTCGGTGAAAATATGTTCACAAATCAGCTGTTGTTAACTTAAGGAAACTTTCGGCGAAAGGATGAAGTTTTCGAACCGAGAAGAAAGTTCAGGGAGAATCAGCCGGCGGACCCTTCATTTGCAAAGGAATTTTCGTCGAAAATTCCTCAATATTTTCGGCGAAAATAATAGAAGAAATCCGGATGATTAGGGTTAAGTATAAATACTTAACCCGGCGGCCCAAATAAGATATACATCATAATATACTTTTCGAAATCAGAATTTGAAGAATTCTCTGAAGTTCTGGAGCGAAAAGTTAGAGTTCGAAGAGCCGGAAAGAGATCGTGACGCCATCCCTTCCACCTCGGAGATTCAGAGTTAGGAGTGTAGTTTACGGAAGATCGAAGTCTGTCAGAGTCGTCTAAATTAGGTTTTTCAGATCCTTTTCTGTTCTTCCTCTGAATGATGAACTCTTTCTTTGTTTTTGATTCTTTTGTGATAAACATGAGTAGCTAAACTCGTTAGAGCTTAGACTAGATGAACCCTAAGTGACCCAGGGCTTTAAAGCGGTCACGGATCGGCGGTGATTAGATTCGAAATTCAATCAGTTTCTCTTTCATGTTTGATTTGTTCTTCATTGTTCATGTTTCTTGTTTGGATTGATCACCTAAATTAGATTCTTGTTAAGCTAAGGATAGAAGCGAACGCTCGCCTTACTTTAGAACATCAAATTGAACAATTAACCTTATAATTGGAGTGTGCCTTTCGTAGGAACCGGTTAGGGTTAATCCACTGCAAGAGTAACTCATAAATCGTTAGTAATTGCACCAGTTAAGTTAAGTCGTTGTGAGAGGCGACCGTACCGGGCGACTAATTAATCTTGGTAGTTAGAATGGATAGAGCGAACGTTCGCCGGTCTTAAACCTAAGGGTAAGGAGTTATGGTGGTGTCTTAGTAATTGATTGAACGAGAATCGAAATCCGCTGATCTGTTGATTGCCAATGCTCTGGGGAACGAAGGGGGATTCAAAGTCTAAGTTCGTCTGTCATCGCTGTTTTCAAACCCTAATTTCCAATCTGCTTTAGTTTAATTTTTAATTTTCTCTGCATTTCTTAGAATTAGAAGTCGTGGAACTCACACCACGCACTAAGTGTTTAAATTTGAGTACTTTGCCAGTTTATAGAGTAGTCAATCTTAGAAGACCCTTGGAATACGATCTACCCTAGCTTTTGTTAGCTTTGTTAGTTATTTGTTTGAATCGTTAACGACAGGTTCACCAACGACATTCAGTTAAAAGCTCAAGCCGCACTCAATCAAGGACAGAGAGCTCAAAGCCAAAGGATAGAAGATGCAATAAGCAATATAACTAAACTTTTTACTAGCAATCCTCTCCTCAATCCAGCAGCATTTCAAGCAGACTCCGGTGAAAAGAGCGAACACGCTCAAGCTATCACCACCAGGAGCGGCAAGCAAACAACTGACCCAAAGGCTCCGGAATCTGACGTGGTACCAGATACCAGTGCTGCTATGGATATGCCAGAAATTGAAGATATCACAGATGAGGAAGAAGAAGCATCTGCTCCTCCCCCTCCTCCTCCCAAGACAACTCCTGAACCCGTATTGGCGCCATATATACCTCGGATTCCCTTCCCAAAGGCTGCAATGACCAAGGCTAAGGATCACGATACTCAGTACAAGAAGTGGTACAATGTTCTTAAGACTGCAGAGATCAAAATACCAGTAACTGAAGCTGTGGAGATCATACCACCGCTTGGGAAGTTCTTTAAGGATCTCGTGAAGAAAGTGAAGAACGGGGAGGCGTACTCTGTCACGCTCACTAACGAATGCGCTTCTCTTTTTGGTGCGCCATCTCCCATAAGACAGCCGCCACCACCCCCAGCTAAGTGTTCTGATCCCGGTCCTTTTACATTACCGTGCATCATTAATGGTATTAAAATTGATCGTAGTCTGGCTGATTCTGGTGCTTCTATTAATGTTATGCCTGTTTATCTATATGAAAAGCTGAACCTAGGGAAATTAAAACCGATTACTTTCCATCTCGTGTTAGCCGATAGGTCTGTCAAACTACCTAGGGGTATAATAGAAGATGTAGCTATCTGATGTGGCCCCTTTACCATAATTGCAGATTTCGTTGTTTTAGATACTCGCGAGTTAGACGGAACACTTATCCTAGGTCGACGTTTCTTAACTACTGCTAGTGCAAATATTAACTGCAAACAAGGCCTGTTAACTTTAAGTGTAGGACAGGAGAGTGTTGCATTCCGCATTAAAGATAGCATGAGATATTTTGTTGCTCAAGATGAGAAATGTTATACTGTTGATCCCCTAGAGTTGGCCTCGGCCAACTTCGTTACTAATGCTTTATCTAGTGATCCACTAGAGTTGTGTTTGATTTCAGGAATTGACAGTGCACTAGAAGACCCAGAGCAACGCCTATGGCAAGATGAGTTAGACGAGCAGAAGACGACATTCACACCCATTCATGCACCTACACATATTGAGCCAGCATCGAGTCGGATCACTACTTCATATGAGAATCCTCCAGAACTCGACTTGAAGGAGCTACCTGACCATCTAGAGTATGCATTCCTGGGGAAGGAATGCCAGCTGCCAGTCATCATCAATTCGAACCTATCTCCCGAGCAGAAAGAGCAACTGATTAGGCTACTAAAGAAGCATGTCCGAGCTATTGCCTGGCAGTTGGCCGACATCAGAGGCATAGTTGTGGATGAAGAGTTCAAACCGGTCAGACAACCACAACGCCGATTAAACCCTCTGATGCAGGAAGTTGTGAAGAAAGAAGTCCTTAAGCTTTTGGATGCAGGTATCATCTATCCTATTGCCGACAGTCCTTGGGTCAGTCCGACTCAAGTCCTCCTGAAGAAAGGAGGAATCACCATCATCCCTAATCCTAAGGGTGAGCTCATCCCAACTCGCACGATTACCGGATGGAGAGTCTGTATCAATTATCGACGACTCAATGATGCCACCAAGAAGGATCACTTTCCACTGCCGTTCATTGATCAGATGCTTGAACGATTGGCTGGTCATGATTACTACTGCTTCTTAGACGGGATGTCCAGTTACTTCCAGATCCCCATCGAACTTGATGACCAAGAGAAGACGACCTTCACCTGCCCGTTTGGTACGTTTTCTTATCGTCGTATTCCTTTTGGTTTATGTAATGCTCCTGCCACTTTTCAGAGATGCATGCTGGCTATATTTGGAGATCTGGTACAGAATGTGGTGGAGGTATTCAAGGATGACTTCTCCGTCTATGGAGACTCATTTTCAAAGTGCCTGGCCAATCTGGACAAGGTGCTAGCTCGTTGTGAGGAGACCAACCTGGCTCTTAGTTGGGAGAAATGTTACTTCATGGTTAGCGAAGGCATTGTTCTGGGCCATAGGATTTCTAAGACCGGTATAGAAGTCGATTGAGCCAAGCTTGAGACCACTGCCAGCCTACCGCCAACGACCTCGGTCAAGACAGTTCGAAGCTTCCTCGGTCATGCTGGATTCTACCGGAGGTTCATCAGAGATTTCTCCAAGATCACTCTTCCAATGACAAAGCTTCTTGAGAAAGATGTTCCTTTCGTTTTTGATAATGCTTGTCTTGCAGCTTTTGAGACTTTGAAGACTCAACTCACCACCGCACCAATCCTTACATCACCAGATTGGAATCTTCCATTCGAGATTATGTGCGATGCTAGTGACTTCGCCGTTGGCGCGGTTCTTGGTTAGAGGAAGGAGAAGAGATTTCATCCTATCTATTTTGCTAGCAAGACGCTCAATGATGCTCAGAGAAATTACACTACTACAGAGAAAGAGCTTCTGGCCATCGTCTTCTCCTTTGACAAGTTCAGACAGTATCTGGTTCTTTCACATACCATCGTCTATACATATCATGCTGCACTGCGCCACCTATTAGCCAAGCAGGACTCGAAGCCACGTCTCATTCGATGGATCCTTCTTCTCCAAGAGTTCGATATAGAGATCAAAGACAAGAAGGGAGCAAAGAACTTAGCAGCCGATCATCTTTCCCGACTCGAGGAATCACAGACAGGTAAGTCTCTTACAACCCCGATCAATGATTCTTTCTCTGATGAGCTGTTGCGTGTTGAAACTTATGAACAGGTCAACAGCGTAGCCATTGAACTCTGGGCAATCCCTCACGCTCAAGAGCTAGGTAACGCGACCGATTCAGAAGAGCCTTGGTATGCTACTCTGGCTAATTATCTCTCACACGGCATTGTACCTCCTGAACTGGATTATAATGCACGCAAGAAGCTTTCCAAGGAGGCCAAGTCATACTTCTGGGATGAACCCTTCTTATACCGCATCAGCATTGACGGAATGATCCGGAGATGTGTTTCTTACATCAAAGCAGCTGACATCATGCGTAAATGCCATGAAGGACAGTTCGGAGGACACTTCGGCAAGAACCGCACTGCAAGAAAGGTACTCGAAACAGGTTTTTACTGGCCTTCAATCTTTAGTGATTGTGATGCTTTTGCTCGTCATTGTGATGCGTGCCATCGATCAGGTAACATCTCTAACCGTAATGAGATGCCCCAAATTATTTCTTTAACTGTTGAGATCTTTGATGTTTGGGGAATTGATTTCATGGGTCCGTTCACACCCTCCAACGAAAACAAGTACATTCTTGTAGTCGTTGATTATGTCTCTAAGTGGGTTGAAGCTGAAGCTTTACCCACTAATGATTCAAGAGTGGTGGGTCGGTTCCTTACCCGTCTTTTCACGCGTTTTGGTTCACCACGCTTTATCATAAGCGATAGGGGTACCGATTTCCATGGACACTTTGACCGGGTGTGCAAACGCTTTGGCGTCACCCACCTTATGTCCACAGCTTACCATCCTCAAGCTAATGGTCAAGCGGAAGTGACGAACCGTGAGCTCAAGCGGATTCTTCATAGGACAGTTGGCCGGTCCCGCAAGGACTGGTCATCTAAGCTCAATGATGCCTTATGGGCTTATCGAATTGCCTACAAGACTCCTATCGGTACCTCACCGTATCAGCTGGTCTATGGCAAGGCATGCCATTTGCCAGTTGAGCTTGAGCACAAGGCATTCTGGGCTAATAAAGAGTTGAATATGAGCTATGCAGTAGCAGGTAATAACCGCCACGACCAGATCGCTGAGCTTGAGGAGCACCGTCTCCACGCATATGAGAGCACGAAGATGTACAAGGACACGAAAAGAATTCATGACTCTCAATTAAAGACGATCAAGCAGCTTTACCCGGAGATGAAGTCCTCTTATATAACTCTCGATTGAAGCTCTTCCCGGGTAAACTGAAGTCCCGTTGGTCCGGCCCTTATACCGTGGTGCGGTAGACATCTTTAGGCAGTGTCCTAATCAAATTGCATGATCAAGAGCCGTTTATGGTCACCGGCCATAGGCTCAAGAGGTATCTGCAGGGATTGGTTGTTTCTTTCATCGACGTGCACTACTTTATGACAGAGCCGTGACACGTATCCAGGTATCGTCTAGCTCACAGACGTTAAACAAGAGCGCTTCGTGGGAGGCAACCCACGGCTGGAGTCAGTTGTTTTGGTTTCGAGTCATTTTGTTTTAAAACCCCCTTTCTGGAAAAAAAAACAGCCGACCATTTTCAAGTGATATTTTCGCCGAAAATTCATGTTTTAAATCAACCTGTTCCTCCTGTTTCTCGCCGCCAAGACTTCTCGCCGAAAACCCTAATCTTTTCGCCGAACATGATTTTGATTTTAGAGGGAATTTTCGCCGAAAATATCCCAATATTTTCTCCAAAAATTTTGATGGGTTCGGTCGGTATAAAACCCCCCTCCGGTTTTTATTTTCGCGAAAACAACCCCCGCCCCTCCCGATTTTTCGCCGACTCTCTTTCTCGCCGTTTTTGCCCGCCGCCACCAGGACCCCCGCCGCCGCCGCCTATCCCTAATCTACTTCAACCTAGGACCCTAGAATTGGAGCTCCACAGCTCCGGTTCCTCCCAAACAAGTTTTCCAAGCTTTTCGTCAATATCTCAGATTTCCAATCGTTTTCTCGAGTCATGTCTTCACGGTTAGTTGCTCAGCCCTTTATTGTGAATCTTTTGGATTTTTGACTTTCGGATTTTGGCACGATTGACTTTGGTTGACTTTTTGGTTTTTCCTCGATTTTCATGATTGCTGTTTCGATGTCGGTTGGCTAGGTTTGGGCAGTTCCTTTTGATTTGTTTGGGCTCGTAAATTGTTGCCTGTGCAATCGTGTTAATGAATTCTTTCGTGCTCTGTGATTTTTGATGTGCGTTATTCCTCATGCTTGATTAATTGAATGTCGTTCCTTTGTTGCTATGCTTCGCTCGGTGCTCCTTCGGTTCCATTCACTTGCCCCCACTTGTCAACCTAAAGTGTGGGGTAGGATTCTTGTCTTCTGATACTGGTTTCCCCCTAAGTTATGTTTTACAGAGCTCAAAAGTGTTTCAAGACCACCAGTGCAGATAGGGCGCAACGATCCTTGGCTCGACAGAACCGGGCTCAATCCTCCCATCCACCCGTACCGACTGCACCGACACCGGCGGTTGTGGCCATCATCCCACAAGCTGTACCGGCCCCCGTGATCCCTATTGCTAGTATTCCAGCTACAGCTACTGGGGCCTTACATCCTTTCATCGCTGCCCTTGAGCCACACCAGCTAGCGGTGTACCAGAAGATAAAGGACATTCCTCCGGCCAAACTGGCAGTGCTCTCCCTCGATAGTCTCAAGAACCACAATCCGGCTTGGCATTCCACCGTCGACCTCACCCTCACCAAGTCCGGCCTGCGATCCCTGACCACTCTCGGCTCGCCCTACCCTCTAGTCGCCCTTCAAGAGTTCTAGTGTTCCTTTGAGCGCCTCACAACAAAGACCAACGTCAGTGCGAAATTTGTTTCCTTCCGCCTCGGCGGTGTTCGACATGTGAAGACCATCAATGAGTTTGCCTTCTTGTTCGACCCCCTTGCCCGTATCCAGGATGCAGCCGTTGGATTTGCGGATGTCTACTCCATCACGCAGGAGCCTTACCCCGAAGTGTGGAAATGGGTTTCCAGCCAATCGAAGATCAAACCTATCGTCAACCCCACGATAGGTGACATCATTCATCCAATTCTTGAACTCTTACATTATGTTTGGATGCAGTCATTGTGTTATTCTAGCAAGACGAGCCGTCACCACGTTTCTTTGGAGGAGCTAGTGTTGTTCCGTGCTATAGAGGAGGAAGCGAACCTCCATCCCGGATAGTGGCTTGTAAGGTTCTTCCACAAATGTACTACCACCAAGAAACTTCCTTCTGAGCTCCCTGGCGGTACATTCATATCTTGTCTGATCGACAACCTCCAACTTGGTGACAAACGAGGCCCTGATATACCTCGTGTCCAGATTGAGCATCTCGGTGCTGAGTTCGCTGTCGCCCGATGCATCGATTTCGGGTGCGGTCTCGACGAATACATTATTCCTACCTCGCCACGACGGGAGCCCCCACGAACAGCTGGAACCCCGGTGTCTCGCGTGCCTCCACCATAGCAGCAGCCAGCCGCTGAGATTACTGAGCGGCTGGCAATTATTGAGCAATGGCAGCTAGACTACTCAGCTGGTTCACTTCAATGGCAGAAGGACCGAGTTGCACATGAGGAGACCCAGAACGAGCGATGGACCATTCTATAGCAGTTCATGGCCGACCAGGCAGCCAGACAGAGGGATGAGCTCGCATGGCGACATCAGATGGAGCAGCGGCTTGGCATTTCAGCTTTCCCGACCCCGCCTCCACCCCCACCTGCGAAACAGTGATCAGGTTGTTTCTATCCTTTCCATTTCTTTTCTTTCTTCTTTTCGGGTTTCGATCCAATTTTATTCTGTGTGGATCCAGGGCACTTGTCCCGGTATCCTTTTAATCTTTTTTATGTTTGTGTTTTGTAGGTTATTGAGTAGCTACTTCACTCCGCTCTGGCCTCTCCGCGTTCATCCACTACACCGCCCATCACCCTCCAGGTTCTTCGTATCTCTCTACTTTAGTGTGGTCCTGTGAGGACACAGAACCGTCTAAGTGTGGGGTAGGATGTTAGAGAACCATGCATGATCTTGATTGCCTATATCTTTGTGTGCCTCGTGATTCCTTTCCAGTATATCTAGCATTAGAATGGCTCAGTTCTTGATTTTTGATGTTAAGTTGTTGTTCAATCCTTCATAATGATGCTTAGACTACTTAACCTAGAACTTGAGAACCAACGTGTTTACTTTGATGCTAAATTGCCTGGTCAGAACAGAATTTTTTAAAAAAATCACACTTGTAGTTTGTAGCCTTGATTGCATGAAAATGACTGAATCTGACTAGCAAACCAACTGTGAGCTTTTGATCCATTGCACTTAACTTGCAATTTCAATTCTTTTTGAGTGGTTTTCTGTTTGCTTGAATGAATTAGAATTTACATGAAACCTACTCGAGACCACACGATGACACGAGTTCTAGAATGATAGCCGCACCTAGATTCAGCTAATAAGCCAGTTAGCCTACCAAACGATAAATCCATTAGGTCTGAACCCTTGAGCTTGGCCTGTTCTTTCGGTTCGATAATACATTACAGCCATTTCCCATTCTTTCATTCCCCATTGATCCCTTGTGGCTGTAGTTCTAGATTGACCTACCGGAAGTCAGTTTGTGGTAACCTACCTAAAGCCATTAAACAGGTGGTCTTAGTTGTTATGTCCAGACGTGTAAACCCCTCTAGCAACTAAAAGAAAGAATTGGCACAAAAGAAGAAAAAGAGAAATAAATTTCAAAAAATAAAAATGAAAGCAGAAAAATCAGAAAAGTCTCAAGTTTAGTTCAATAAAATGTTCTTCTCCCTACAAATGGAAGAACAAAGTCAGAAAAGAAAAATAAATGTGTAAGAAAAGAAATAAGTGCTAAGTTGCTTGAGGGTATCATAGGACGAGCGTTCACTTCCCACTCGTGTCTGGTTAGACGGTAGGAAGCCATAGGCTAGATTCGAGGGAAGTTAGTCGAAAGCTACACCGCACCAAAGCCATCATCATATTTTCCCATTATCCATCTCATTATAAACCCTTGTAGCGCAAAATTCATTACAGTCCTAGCAGGGAAGTCCTTCTTGACTGGTTACTCGTGTTGTCACAGTGGTGGAGATGTGGTCGAAGTGCAAACTTATGACAGAATTCAGTAACAGAAAATGATTGAGAGCTTAAACACATCCTTAAAAACAGAGAGTGAGAGTTCCCACTGTACTATATTTTCCCTGTGTGAGGAGTCTGGTCGGTCAGGTTAAATTCGTGCATAATTGGTTACGATTACTTGTCGTGTGTAGTTTATTAGAGAGACCAGGTTGTTTGGCTGATCTGTATGCATATTAGGTTTCTTGTTCTAGGAATTATCTGTCTAATAATTCATTGTGTTTGATTGAGCTTCAATTTGATCGATCTTATCATTTGTGAACATGAGCGTTTCTATTCAGTTGCTTGAGGACAAGCAAAAGCTTAAGTGTGGGGTATTTTGATGACACTCAAATTGGCGTGATTATCAGCCTCATTTAAGCGACATTTCATTGCTTAAGACACGATTTTTAGGGTAGAATAGTGAATATTCACTCAAACGATCCATCTCATGCCTTTTGTGTTACCTTGGCCCATTTCGGGTCTATTTGATGGTTTTCTAGTGTTTTCGTGTTAGCACAGATGTTCGCCATCAAATACGGTAGCCAAGGACGTGTCTAAGGCACTGAAACCCCGAAGAATCACACCCGAATCAACCAAAAAAGTCATTCAACTCAAAAGGAATTCCTGCTCTATTTTACACACAGATTTGCGGTGAAAATACCTTTGAGTTTTCGCCGAAAATACAAGAAGGAATCAACTGTCCCTCCCAAGAAGAAGTTTTCGGCGAAAACCTTGGGAGTTTTCACCGAAAACCCTAAGCCATTTGAGCCGGAAGAAATAGACGGATCAAGCCAACTTTTCAACAGGTATTTTCGCTGAAAATCTCCTTGTATTTTCAGCAAAAATTCAAGTAAAAATCAGAAGTCGCTCGGTTAGGTTTAAATACAAAATCAGTAGCTAAACAAAAGGACATATAATTTACACTTGAACGAAAAATCCCAAGATTGAGGCTAGAGAGAGAACGAGTGGATAGAGTTCGAGGAGCCAGGAACGGATCATGACGCCATCCATCCATCTCGGAGAGCCAGTGCTAGGAGTTGAAGATCCAGCAGATTGAAGCTGCAAGGAGTCGTCGAAATTAGGTTTTACAGTTCTTCTCTGTCTTCCCTACCTGAGATGTATTCTTTGTTTGTCTTTGATTCTTCTGTATTGAATATGAGTAGCTAAACTCATATAGTTTAGATTAGATGAACCCTAAGTGACCCAGGGCTTAAAGCGGTCACGGATCGGCGGTGATTAGATTCGAAATTCATTCAGTTTCTCCTTCATGTTTGATTTGTTCTTTGTTCTCTGCGTTTCTTGTCTGGTTTGGCCACCTAGATTAGATTCTTGTTAAGCTAAGGATAGAAGCGAACGCTCACCTTACTTTAAAACACCAAATCGAACAATTAACCTAATCATTGGAGTGTGCCTTTCGTAGGAACCAATTAGGGTTGATCCATTGCAAGAGTAACTCATTAATCATTAGAATTTGCACCAGTTAGTTAAGTCGTTGTGAGAGGCGACCGTACCCGGGCGTCTAATTAATCATGGTAGCTAGATCGGATAGAGCGAACGTTCGTTAGTCTTAAACCTAAGGGTCAAAAGTTATGATGGTGTCTGTGAACTGAATGAACTAGAATCGAAAATCGATGATCTGTTGATTGCTATTGCTCTGGTGATCTAAGGGGGATTCGAAATTTAAGCTTGTCTGTCGTCTATCTTAGTCTATCAATCAATCTTTCTTCGCTTTAATTTCATTTCAATTTATCTTTACATTTTAGTATAGAAGTCGTGGAACTCACACCACGCACTAAGTGTTTAACCTTGAATTTAATTGCCAACATATTTGAGTAAGGAAGTAGAGGAGACCCGTGGAATACGATTTACCCTAGCTTCACAGCTTGGTAGTTATTTGATTGACCACTATTCTGCAGCTCATCAACATGGCTCGTGTGGGAGGTCCGAGCTTGGAAGCGATGGTAATCCAGTTGATAACACACAATAGCCGAGTGGAGCGAATGATGGTTGATGAAGGGAGCTCTGCAGACATCATTTTTTGGGAACTATAAAAAAAAATGAACCTACCAGCCAGCTTGGTCAGGCAAACGAAGAAAACCATTTCAGGGTTTTCAGGGCACACGGTCCCCATCAAAGGGATCGCCACAATGGAGATAACTATCAGAGACGGAGACTTACAGGTGACACGATCCATCAACTTCCATGTCATGGATTTCCAGTCTACATACAACATGATCCTGGGGCGACCGGCACTCGCCGCTTTCCAAGCAATCTCATCCTCGGTTCATCAAGTGCTAAAATTCGCTACTAAAGAGGGAATAAGGTTCGCTTGGGGGCACCCGGACGTCGCCAGAAGATGCTACAGAGCGGCGACTAAAAGTACCTGCTTCACCATAGGCTTGGAGGCGGAGAATGGAGGAGAAAGGGTAACACCGGCGGAGTCGGACGTTCCAATACCACTTTTTGAGGAGGATGAAAGCAAAATGGTTCGAGTGTCATCCTACTTAGGAGACAAGGAGAAACGAGAGTTGGTTCAGTTGCTCCTAGAGTTTTCACACCTATTCGCATGGTCGCCCAGCGACATGCTGGGAATTGCTCTAGACATCATCAAACACTCTCCGGCGATTGAACCCGGAAGTCGCCCGGTGCAGCAGAAAAGACGGAACATTTGCAGAGAGAGGCAGCAGGCTGTGGCGATAGAAGTGGAAAAGCTTTTAAAAGCAGGGTTTATCAAGGAGGTGCGGTATCCCGAGTGGTTGGCTAATATCGTTCTCGTGAAGAAGTCGTCAGGAGCTTGGCGAATGTGCATCGATTTCACCAGCCTGAATGATGCCTGCCCCAAGGACCCATGTCCTTTGCCCAACATAGAGCAGCTGGTAGACGCAACAGCGAACAACGAGATGTTGTCTTTTCTGGACATGTTCTCAGGCTATCATCAGACACCCTTGAATGAGGAAGATCAAGAGAAAACAGCATTCATGATGCCAACATCGAACTACTGTTATCGAGTAATGCCATTTGGGCTCAAGAATGCTGGAGCAACATATCAAAGGATGATTGACACGGTTTTTGCTAAGAAAATCGGGCAGAACTTGGAGGCATATGTGGATGATCTCTTAGTCAAAAGCAAGAGGTCCAACGATCATCTAAGCGACTTGCGAGAAACTTTCAACACATTGCAGGAGTACTCGCTCAGGCTAAATCCTTTAAAATGTGTGTTCGGGGTGACATCGGGGAAATTTCTTGGATATCTTAAAACCAGGCGAGGAATAGAAGCCAACCCCGCACAGATCACAGCAATCACAGCCATGGCACCTCCAAAGACCATGAAGGAAGTACAAGTATTGTCTGGAAGACTGACGGCGATCAACTGATTTATCCCCAGGATTGCTAATCGATGCGCTCCATTTTTTGCAACTTTAAAGAATGCATCAAAGTTTGCTTGGAATGACAAATGTAACAAAGCTTTTAAAGAGCTGAAGCAGTTTTTAATTACTCCTCCTGTACTTGCATCTCCAAAGTTAAATGAAGATCTATTTCTCTATATCGCAATCTCTCCCAAAGCAGTTAGCGCGGTCTTGGTTCGAAGAGAGGATAAAACTGAGCACCCTATTTTTTACACAAGTGAGACTTTAATCGACGTAGAAACAAGATATCCGGCGATAGAAAAAATGGCATATGTTGTGGTTTGCGCGGCCTGGAAGTTGCGGCTTTCAGGCACATACAATACATGTGCTTACCAACCTACCAATTAAAAATGCGCTAAGGTCCATGAGCGTAGCAGGGCGATTGGCTAAATGGGCAATCGAGTTAAGCGAATATGACATAAGATACCAGCCGAGAATGCGATCAAGGCTCAAGTCCTAGCGGATTTCATTGTGGAAGGTGCGGTACAAGAGGATGTTGAGGAAGGTGAAGAATGGACACTGTTTACAGACGGCGCCTCGAGTGAAGGAGGATCCGGTGCTGGAATAGTTCTGAAGTCGCCAGGAGGAGTTCTCCACGAAGTGGCACTGCGATTCGCAACTAATAGAACGAATAACGCGGCGGAATATGGGGCATTAGAAGCCGGGTTGCGAATCGCCAAGAGTATGGGAATTACTAACATCAGTGTTTTCTCAGATTCGACAATAGTGGTCAACCAAGTTAATGGAAGTTTTGAGATAAAAGAGGAGTCGCTTCTCCCTTACTTCGATGAGGTAAAGTTACTCATATCCGAATTTAAAAAAGTCACCATAACACAAATCGCCAGAGAGGAAAACTGCCATGCAGATGCACTTTCAAAGTTAGCAACGGCGATAGATTTTGAAGAGGGGCGGATGGTCACGGTAGAAAAAGAAACAGGGGCGAAGCAATGTTTCCAAATTATCAACGAGGTTGGGAAAAGCGACTGGCGAACGCCCATTATCCAGTTTTTGGATAATGACGCGGTGCCAAGTGACCATCTAGAAGCAACCAAACTACGAAGGAAAGCAGGAAAATGCACCATAATAGGAGGCAAGTTATACCGAAAATCCACAATGGGCCGTATCTAAGGTGTTTGGGGGGAAGAAGATGCAGCCTGGGCCCTGGATGAGGTGCATTTGGGCGTGTGTGGTACTCACTTGGGGACAAGAAGTCTAGAAAGAAACTTAATCTACCAAGGCTTCTATTGGCCCACGATGAGGAAGGAAGCATGCGATTTAGTAAGAATGTGCCATAAGTGCCAAGAATTTGCAAGCTACCATAAAATACCAGCGACAGCTCTTCAAGCAAATATCAGCCCATGGCCATTCGCAAGGTGGGGAATGGACATCGTAGGCCCATTTCCTGAGGCCTCGAGAAAATGGAAGTTCCTCATCGTGGCAGTCGACTATTTTACTAAGTGGGTTGAAGTAGAAGCAGTTGCGAGCATCACCGCTAAACAAATACAAAAATTCGCGTTCAAAAATATCGTCTCTAGGTTCGGAATACCAGAAAGCATCATATGCGATCATGGCACTCAGTTTGACTCATAGGTCTTCAAGGAGTTCTGTGACGACCTAAAGATAAATTTGAGATTCGCCTCGGTCGCTTATCCACAGGCCAATGGACAAGCGGAGGCAGCCAGCAAGCTCATCTTGCAGGGATTGAAGAAGAGGGTGGATGGATGCAAAGGTGTGTGGGTCGAAGAGCTTGACCACGTACTATGGGCCCACCGAAGGGCTTACAAAATGGCGACAGACGAAACACCTTACACATTGACATATGGAACCGAGGTGGTCCTACCAGTAGAGATTTCAATCCCATCCATACGAATTCAGGAGTACAGGGACGAAGTAAATGAACAAGAACAAATGCTCAATGTGGACATGATCAAAGAAAAAAGGGAAAAGGCACATATGCGATTATTCGCAGAAAAAGAACAGCTGGCTAGGTGATATAATTTGAAACTCCGACCGCATCACATCATGCTCAACGATTTAGTGTTGCGAAAAATTTTCCGGCCGGCGATCGGGGCAGCTAAGCTTAATCCTAGTTGGGAAGGCCCGTATAGGGTGCGGCGGGTAGTTGGTGCCAATACCTTCAAACTGGCGGAGTTGGACGGAACAAAGATCCCCAAAACATGGAACTCCATGCATCTTAGGCGATATTACGATTAGAATAACCTTGTATGTGATGCAAACCCTAATGAGATGACCAAGTATCAAAATGTTCTGTCTCATTCTAACCACGCTTCACGCATTAAATATCATCATGTAAGACCTAAGGGCATTGAAATCGCCATGTAAGACCTAAGGGCATTCAAATCATCATGTAAGACCTAAGGGCATTGAAATCATCATGTACGACCTAAGGGCATTGAAATCGTTAAGTAAAACCTACGGGCATTGAAATCGTCATGTAAGACCTAAGGGCATTGAAATCACCATGTAAGACCTAAGGGCATTGAAATCATCATGTAAGACCTAAGGGCATTGAAATCGTTAAGTAAGACCTACGGGCATTAAAATCGCCATGTAAGACTTAAGGGCATTGAAATCGTTTAGGTAAGACCTAAGGGCATCAAAAGGCGCTGAAAACATTAACTTTAATCGAAGAAGACAGGGCGATCCCTAGTCAGAGAAAAGGCATAGGAAGACAGATCACGGTTCGGGCTCAGTAAAGAGCGAGAAGTAGCAGCAGCTACCTGAAAGTCATGGTTGCAGTGAATGTAGAATGTTCAAGCATACATATAAAAAAAATAACAACAACAAAAGGAAAAACAGAGGCAACGGCGAAACTTGGGTAGGCGCAATAGCAGAAGCGAAACCTACATCTTTAGGGGGCAACCCCTTTTCCTTGATCACCAGAACCCTTGTCAGCAGATTTGGCAAGTCTAGAACTAGAGCCCGGATTGCCAGATGGTGGAGTAAGCTCGGGAGGTGGTGGCTGAACTTCCGTGCCATCAGGGTTTAAATCAAGAAGACCACGCTTTCGGCTTTCAGCCGCCACATACTCCGCGTCTTCAGCAGTCACCTCTCGTTCAAAGCGATCCACGTCCTGGAAGACGATCTCTTTGTCATCATCGATAGGGTCAGGCACCCCAGCGCTATAGCGATTAAGACCTTTAAGCACAGCACGAACCATCTTGCGGCCAGGCCAGCTCCTTGACGGGAAAATCTTATAGAATTCATTCCGACAGCTACGCATAACCACGCACATACTCTCACCAATAGACTGGGTAAAATACGCTATGGACTCAGCATACAGCGCTTTTTGGACAGCTAACTCGGAATTAGTCGATGCCTGGGCCGCTAAGGAATCATTTAAAAGATCCTTCGCATTGTCGCGCTCCGCAGTAATCACATCCACGCTAGCAGCCTTGGCCTGAGCCTCCTTCAAATCAACCTCGAGACGGGAGAGATGGCCACGAGTGGCTTCCAAGCTTTCCCTCAAGCGATCGGATTCCTCCTGCAGACTTTTCTTATGGGTTTCCAGGCGAGCGACTTGAGCAGTCTTATCGTCTAGATTCTCTTTCAGATTTCAGAGAGCGATACTCGCCACATTAACACGACGCTATATAAAAAAAGAGAGAGAAAAGAAAACAAAAAAGATCAATAACGAGTCATCACGCCAACACAAGTACCACAGAAGGACAAAGATCAAAAGTCAATACCGTCTCCTCATTATGTAGATGAGTAAGGCTCATGTGAAGCGAACAAAGATTTTCAACATCTTCCTTCAGCTTCGAATTTTCCTCTTGGAGATGCTTGCAGGCGAAAGACAAATCGCCAAGCTCAGCGATAGCCTGGTAACAAGGATCACACATTCCTTATACGATCAACACCACGATGATATGATTATTAATCGCATGACTTAAATCCAAAAAAAGGCAATTATGACTTTACACACCTGCAGAATTCGGATCGAAGCCACCCCGTGAAGATCCGACACCTCCGAGCTCTCCCCAGGTTCAGTTACCCCCTGATAAACGCTGCGGGAGAACTCCTCAGTTATATCGCTCGCCATCTTGGGCGATATGTGAGAAGCCATTGGATGAACCACAGTGAAGTAAGGCAACCGGAAAGGGCCCTCGTCCTCCCGTCCAGGTGGTGCAGGTCGATCAAAAATAATGTTCGCCCGCTCGGTCCAGGAAGCACGACGGGGGCGATAGGTGGAAATTGATGGCGGTCGAGAGGGATCTCGAGGCTGTTCTGTGGGACGGGGTCGAGTTCGGGCGATGGCTCCAATTCATCAGCAGCTGTGCTGAAGCATGCGGCGTGGAGACAGGCACAGTGATGAGACTATCAGCATTGGAAGTAGTGGGGTCCGAGTCGCCTTGAGCAGCCTGTTGAACGAGTTCTCGGAGAGATAAACTATCCTCATTTTGAGGGGGAGCGCAACGGGAGCGTCAAATCAGAGGCTCACTTTCCTCTTCATCTAAGTCGACGAAAAGCGGCGAAACCTTTGGTTGATGACTCGATGACTCTCCAACCTTTTTCCTAGGTTTGGAAGCCCCAAGTTTCTTCTTCTTTAACAGGGCGGGATCTTCCTCGCCCTCGGTCGCCTTCCTTTTTCCCTTGCCTTTTCCGGCCGAACGTGGGGGCACGGAAGGCGAAACGCCAGAGGATGGAGGCATAGGAGGATTCACGCAAGAAACCTCGGGGCAAGTCTCGCCCATAGGCCCGCGGGCAGTGGTGCTAATGAGGCACCCAGAGAGGTTGGTAAAACTTACAAACAAAAGAAGAGAGAAAGGGAACAATAGCAATCATAAGCAACGACGACAAGTCCTAAGAACGAGACATTTTCAACTCTAGCACTAGTAAGAGAAATGATATGGCAAGTAGCAAAGAAAAGCCTGACAAAGGGGAGTAGAGGTCCTTAACGTATTGTATTAATACCTCCTCGAATTCCCCCGGGAAATCTTTAGTCCCGCCTGAGTGGACAAACGATGACAGTCACGAAGAACGTGGCTCCGGGCAAGAACCTCTGTGGGAGTAGGATCGAGGTCGACATTAAAGCGACTTAAGTCGCCAGTAGACCATGAGGAGGGAAGGAAGGCGGTCCACTAGTGATCTGAGTAGCTGGCTTGCAAATAAAAGAAAGAATGGTACCAGGTGGGCGAAGTTTAGGAGAAGAGTAAGTTCCCTTCTGAGTAAACTCGGGTCGGCGACAAAAGCTTATACCATTCGTGGTCATCTTGGCATAATGGATAAGCTGAAAAAGGCGAAGAGTCGGGGCGACAGCTTTGGCCGCACAGGTACACTCAAAAGCCGACGTAGTAGCCCAGCGCCCTATGTTAAAAGCTCCAAGCGACGCACCAAAGCACTCGAGAAGTGACGCTATGAATGGAGATGGTGGAAGTCGAAGACCGTTGGCCTCGGTCCATATGCCATGCCATCCAGGGGCAGTTGCCGATGGTGGAAAGCCGAGATGCCACGGCGAACTTCCAGGACGAAGGCAACATAGACAAAGGCAAAACACGAGCGATTTTCTGAGTGGTGCCCGAAGGAAAGTACCCAGGACCAACGACCTTTCGTTCGCCGCAGGGGGATCCTTGCCACATTGATCGCCAGTTGCCTATAACATAAGGGTCGGCGATAGCGCTTTCCTCGGGATTGATCTCAAAATGGTTGAGAGGCACTTAAAAGCTGACTTGGTGAGAGCCCCAGAAAGGAAGGGCGGGGGAGTCATCAGTGTACTCTTCCACATCAGCTAAGGAAGGAAAGGAAGAATTTTTAGTAGGAGATTGAGGGTTGGAAGGAGTAGGTGAATCATTGGAGAGAGCAGGTCCACGAGAGGAGCTACTTGTAGGAATGGAAGAATCGGTACCCAGAGGATAAGAGTGACTCTGGTTCTGACTATCGTTTGAGGAGCTAATATTGACAGAGGCACAAAAAGGAAAAGGCCACAACAAGAAGAAAGCGCTTACAGAACAGAGAATGTGGAAGGAGGTTACGTACTGGGAGATCGACGGGGAGCTCCGGACATCCTGGAACTAGAAATGGGAAATAGGTTGGTTTTCGGTCATGGAGAAATCAAGAAGGTGGGAAGAGAAAGCCGGAAAGATAAGTAGGGAGCAGAGAACGCCGGAAAGTTAAGTAGGGAGAAAAGAATGCCGGAAAGATAGTAGAAGCAGAGAGCAGGGGAAAGTGTGGAAAGTAGAAGAAGAAGGAGAAGATGGGGTTTATAAAGGCGAAGGTTTAAGTGGAAAGAGAACCGTCACGGGGAGAGAATGGGAGCACGCGCAGTTCAGGAGACGTATCGACAAGCTTGGAAAAGAGAACCGTCGTGACGGTTGATTGGAGGCACGCGCGGCTAAGGAGACGTTTAGTAGGCTAGGGAAATGATGACTTCCAGATAATCACCAAAATACCCCGATTTCCCCAGCTTCTCCAGTAAGATAGAGGGTAAAAGACCGCGATACTCTGGAAGATGAAGAGACACACGTGTGAAAGGAAAAAAGACACGGGCAACGATAATAGTAAGAATTCGGAGCGACGTGTGTCGCACAGACAAGGGCGACTCATTCGCGGATGAATGAAAATAAAGAAAGCATAAAAGATCAAAGACGAAGGAAAACTGATAGATCAAGAGGCTAAGGCGATCGAAAAACAAAAAAGGTCACAGAGCGACAAGGGATAAGCGATCATAAGCCCTCACCTAAGTCAAAGCTTAGTTAAGGGCTTGGGGGGCAATTGATAGACCCTCCTATGGCGATCACAAGCTAGGCGTCCAGATTAGACATAAGCCCTCACCCAAGCGAAGCTCGGCTAAGGGCTTGGGGGCAATTAATGGGCTCGGCCCGCCAGCGGCTTGTAGGCCCAACGGCGGCCCACACACGGTGGTCGCCGCTAGCTAAGTGGGTCAAAAACTGGGCTTGGGCGACAGCCCGGGTAGGTAAACCGAAGACGGCCCAAGAAGTAGGAAGGCCCAAAGCGACGACCCAGCGCGGTCGTCTCTAGGATTACAAAGGAACACAGACACGTGTCGACATCCTGTGGAGGCTACAACGAGCGGCCAGGATTCAACCTTGGCGACCAAGACAAGGGTACTATAAATACCCCGTACACTCCACAGGACCAGGGGACAACACTTTTACCCAGCGGACAAACGCTTTGCGGTACGTTACTCGCCCTCCTTTTCCACTCCTTCCATAAACTTATCGCCTTACTTCCCTTGAACTAACTACCCACCTGCCACTTACGAGGTACACCACCGCTCGAAGACCAACGAACTTGGGCTTCCATTATTGGGCAAGGCGACAAGGCTGGAACAAAATTCATAGCAACACTAATTCATTTAGTGAAGGCTTGAATGATAAATTATATTAATAAACTAAAGTTGTGACATTTTGAATTTTCAGATACAATTTCCGGGATTTGAAAGTTCGGTTAGATTCGAAATCTAAATGAACTGATTTTTGGTTCAGTTTTTAACCGATTTTGGGGCTGGTTTTTTGGGCTGATTTTTGAAAAAAAAATCAGACCATATTTTTTCCCTCCAAAATGCTGGTGGCGTGCAAAAGGGAAGAGGCATATTTTTTTCCCTCCAAATGCTGGTGGCGTGTAAAAAATGGAAGAGGGAAAATCAAATTTTTATTTGATTTTGATTCAAATGAAAGGTTGTGTTGATCCATCCTTCACACCCTTTTATGACCTATATAAAGAAGGCTTCCTTTCCATTTCTCAAGACACAACACACAAAATCTCATATCTCTCACTCACAAATTCTCAAAGGTCTCTTCATATTCATCTAAGCCTTGAATTTGAAGGTTTGTAGTTTTATCCCAAGGAGAAATTTCTTGCAACCCTAGGCTTGTTGAAAGGGTAGAAATATTCTTCACGGAAAGTGATTTTGTTCACGACTCTACAAAATATCCGGTCACAACTTGGTTCAAGTTGATTGCGCCCTAAAGCCCTCTACCATTCGACTAGAGTATCATCCATACTCGGTAAATCAAATCGGAGGCTCCAACACAAACAAACAAAGATTAAAGTAATTAGATACATAGTTGATTGTCAAAATAATTAAGTTTAACAATACTAGTATGTGCACTATACAAGTACTACGCTACACAGACAGAATACTAGTATACTCACGAAATAAAATGTAATTTTCATACAGAATTTATTAATAAACAAATATTGTCGGACCAAGGTGACATACCTAAAGGACGAAAGGTATTGTTGTTCTCTATGTCGTGTCAAACCTAATAGCATCACCAAAACATTGATAATCATGTTGCATCCTAGCATCTGCCCAAAATTCAATGTTCGCGTTCGCATCCAATTGAAATTCATGGAAGAAATCGGGATCTCGGACAGCTTCTTTCCTGAACCAATTTTGTAAGAATATGTGACCACCATCTTCAATATGACTGGACCGAAAAGCTTTGACAAAACTAGCAAGATCTCTCCTCGTGAATCCAAGTGATTTAATCCCACCGGTGCACGCGGCCATCAAATCGTAAGAATCTATACCGCGAATATCAACATAATCATGCAATTAGCCAGCTGTCGATGGGTTTCCAAAATCTTGCGCTTAGATCTAAAGAAGTGCCTCAAATGTGGAGGAATATGCACATGTTTGTGCTTGAAAATTCAATCCAATTTCAATGACATTAATGTTATGCACCCACACCTGACCTCACTTTTTTGAAACACTGTTTTGGATTCAACAAGGACTAGAGGGGTATCCTGGTTATTCGGATCCAAATCGCTGTTATCCTTAAAAGCTTCCTTGGTGCATGTAAGGTGAATATATTGGACATTGTCTGTCTTCAAAGCTTTACTGTTATTCTTGTTTCACTACAAGAAAAAGGAGGTTTAACAGTGGATTTTTATTTAATCTAACAGCGGATAGGCCGTTGTTAGCAATCCTAACGGCAGATACGTGTTCGCTGTCAGGTTGACTAACGTAAGCCTATCTAACAGTGGATACGCGTCCACCGTTAAACCTAACAGCGGACAGCTTTATATCCGTTGTTAAATCTAACAGTGGATTAAAGTTATAACATTGGATAAAATCCGTTGTTAGAGTTCTAATCATATTTAAAAAAATTGCAGAAACATGCTCACCGGAGCAGGTTTCTGCATCATGTTCTTCCTCTTCTTCTTCTTCTTTCTTATTCTTCTTCCTTCTTCTTTCTTCTCCTTCTTTCTTCTTCTTCTTCTTTCTCTATTCTAGATCTTGATTAATCTCTATTATATATCATTCTTCTTCTTCTTTCTTCTCCTTCTTCTTCCTTCTCCTTCTTCATCTTCTGCCGTTCTTCTTTTTCTTCTTTCTCCTTCTTCATCTTCTACCGTTCTTCTTTTTCTTCCTTCTCCTTCTTCATCTTCTGTCGCTCTTCTTCTTCTTCCTTCTCCATTCTTCTTCCTTCTGTCATTCTTCTTCTTCTTCTGTCGTTCTTCTTCTTCTTCCTTCTCCATTCTTCTTCCTTCTGCCATTCTTCTTCTTCTTTCTCCTTCTCCTTCCTTCCTTCTCCCTTCTCCTTCTTCTCCTCCTCCCTCCAATTACTGCATAAAAAACAGAAAGAAAAATAAAATAAGTAAATAAAATAACAAAACACACGGATTGGCTGGGGGTGGGCACACGGATTGCCACATCATCAATCTTTAACGGTGGGTATTCTAACAGCGGATAATATCTGCTGTTAGGTTCCCCCCCCCCAAAATTTCGAATTCCCGCGGTGGCGGGATATTTTGGCGCCTGCTCAATTTTCATTCTAACAGCGAATACCTAATAGTGGATTTTTAAAAATCCACTGTTAGGCAGTATAATCTAACAGTGGATTCCTGTTCGCTGTTAGGGTTTCGATGTTAGTAAGTAATTTTCTTGTAGTGTTTGTAGATCTTATTTTTATCTCAGATCCGAGACTATGAGCATAATCTCTGTAAAAATATATTGTCTCTTGACAGTTTGGAACTCTAAAGCCTTCCAATCAAAATCTACCTCCGACACATCTACAATTAGTAAAAAAATGGAAGTGAATATAATAGTATTTTATGCAAAACCAATAAAGCACAAAAAAAATTCTAGATAAATCTCAATAATATACGAGTACAGAAAAATTATAGTTCATAAAGAGTAATAAAATACACAGATAGTAAAATGTTGGGAGATTATAATACTAGTATCGAATGTTTCTACCTTAATAAAAAATACTAATCAAATACCATCTAAACATGAGTACGAAAACAGTTTAGTCAAAGTTATTATCTCGAAAACAGTATTATCATGAACAATATTGTAACTTTTGACAATAGTTTAGTGAAAGTTATTATCTAGAAAGCAGCCATTATTATCGGCCACATTGTTATATGTGCAATACTAGTATTTCTGGTATTTCCATGATGAATTCTTTGAAATACATAAAAATATGAATGGAAAATACCTTGGCCTTGCACAATTCCGAGCTTGGCAGAAGATTGTGCAGTATTCTCATCGATTGCGGAATGATTTCCTTCGATTGGATCATCTAGAGTGAGATTAAGATCAAAATCACAACTCAATGGAGGATTGTTAGCTTTCTCGATAACTTCTAGAGGCTCCATGAATAAAGAAAATTGGCTAGGAAAATGATGAAGATCGGTTGAAGGTTAAAATAATGTTACCGACGTGAGGGTTTTATTTGATTTAGTGTTGGTTGGGAAACAGATTTAGTGTACTTTAAAAAGATACTCAACTCATATTTGGTAACAGTGATCACGTTTGATTGCATACAATAATATAATATATTACTATAATTATTACACACACTAAATCAAATCATATAATGACGGAATGAATTATATTAATTACGTACAAGGGTTGTCATTGAATCAAATCATATCATGGCGGATTGAATCAAAGGGTTGTCAGCCTGTCATTGCTTATGTAGCGATGACATAATATACATTATGTCAGCTACCAACGGCCGCCTAATTTACCATTACAGTCATTTAAATTTAAATTGAGTTAACTCAGTAATTTAAGTTTAGAGATTGGGTCACTTTGACCAATTTCTTCATAATTTTTGTTAACAATAATACGTTAAGGAGCCCTGTCATAATAAAATGCTATTTATATTATAATTTCAACCAAATCAAGTTCGAAATATTGGTGGACAAACACCAAGAAGAAGATAAAAGAGTTAGAGGTGGATTAATTTTGAGTTAACTTCACCTAATTAATTTTTAATAAGAACTTGATTAAGTGATTCAGTTGAAATTAGAATAGTAAATAATATTTTTTATGACATAGGACCTTGACATGTCATTTTTAATAGAAATTATAAAAAATTATTAAAGTGACTGAGCTGACCCGATCTTCAAATGAAACTTAAGTTACTGAGTTGACTCAGTTTAAATTTAAGTGACTACAATGACACAAAGCACATAGGTGACCACTAATGTATTTAACCGTGTTTTTTACTTGAAAATACGTTCATTCCATAACTCCTAAGGAGGCAAAGTGCACATTGAATTGCAATAAAGGCATGGGGTCATTCAGATGGGAAAGTCATGAGTCTTGAAAAATTATGAGAATGAACCGAGAGCCTCGACAGTGTCGGATCGCGATGCAGCAGAAGCTGAGAGACAAGGAACAGAGCACCGGTCATCCAAACACCCCGTTTAGCCCATCTCACTCTTATAAATATGTTAGATTCGTTTATAGGATTTAGCCATATGTATTGTACATATTAGGCAGGATTGGTTTTGCTATTTTGTTTTGTAGCTAGCTTATTCTTTTGTATATATTCAGATATTCCTTCTTGGTGAGGGCGATGAGAAAAATCTCTTCACGAATCTTGCTACCTGTTGTCATCAACCCTATCTCAGAAATTCTCATGGTATCAGAGCTATAGACAAGATTCCAAAGAATGGTGGCTCTTGAGGTACAAATAACAAGGATTCTCGTTCAGGTATTGATGATCTGGGTCCCTACTACATCAATCCGAATGAAAACCTTGCTCAAGGGATTATATCTATGAAGCTGAATTCATCTAATTATCACTTATGGAGTAGAACGATGAGAATTGCTTTGAAAACCAAACGTAAGCTTGGATTCGTTGATGGAAGTTTGCTTATGCTTGAACCAACTGATCCAAACTTCGATTCCTGGGATTGTAGTAATACAAGTGTAGTAGGTTGGATCATTAACTCATTATAACCGGATATCTGTGAATTGATGATTGATAATGATAATGCCTATGTGCTTTGGAAGGATATGCAGAAGAAATATGGAGAAGCTGACTCTGTGCGTATTGCACAGCTGAAGGGTTTGATTTCAGAATGTAAGCAGGGCACTTCATCTGTCACTGGATACTTCAACCGGTTGCACACTATGTGGGTCAAATTTGTGTCATTCAGTCCAATTCCTCCGTGTGAGTGTGGAGTCGGAGTTCATACATGTGGATGTAACACCTATGCTACTGTTAAGCGATACCAGGATGACGATCATGTCATAGAGTTCATCATTGGACTCAATAGTGAGTTTGACATGACTAAGAACCAGTTGTTGTTCATGGATCCTCCTCCAACTCTCAAAGTTGCTTTCAAGCATGCTCTCAAACTTGAGAGAAAACTCAAACCTAATCTCAAGGAAGGAAGTGGAGTGGAATCTGTGGCTTTGGCTAGCACTAGTTCTCCTTATCAGGGAAGAGATTTCAGGACTGGACAGAGTTCAAGTAGCTCAGGAAGAACTGAAGAGAGGCCTGCTCTCTATGAGAAAACCATAACATAGAGGACTATTATCACTTGAAGAGAAGGAATGAGACTAATGGCAATATGAATGCTGGAAATTCTTGTTTTACAGCAGCAGTTGGAAGTGAGCAACATACTGGAAGTGGTGCAGGTGATTCTACCAATGATTTCTCTCAAGGCAAGAACAACTTGATGGTTAAGTTGAATATTGAGGACTACACTTGGCTGATGGCTCTCTTACATCAGAACTCTGGCACAACTTCATCATCAAACTCCTCTCCACATCACCAAGCCCACTCTGCTACCACTCATATCACTGAACTCCCACACTCAGCTGGTAAATATGTTCTTACATTTCATGAACATTCTCATCATTCTCATTTAGACAATGCATGGATCATTGACACAGGTGCATCAGATAATATGTGTTGTTCTTTGCATCATTTTATAGATTATAAAATTCTTGTCAACACATATGTTGCTCTCCCTAACGATCACAAAGTTCCAGCCACACACATAGGAACCATTAAAACCTCAGGAGGTTTAGTCCTTATTGATGTTCTCCACATTCCCTCATTCACTTTTAACCTCATTTTTGTCAGCAAACTCACCAACACTCTACCAGTTTCCCTAAATTTTCGATCAAACTTAGCCAAATCCAGAACCTTCTGACTCACCAGATGATTGGTTCTGCAAGAGAAGCTAGGGTTCTATACCAATTAGAAGATACCAGCAAACAGCCTAAAGACAAATCTCCTTTGCTGGCATCTACGATTCTCAACCTAAACCCTCAAGACATCAATGTTTGGCACTACGGATTAGGCCATTTATCCAATTCCAAAACTTCTCTTTTAAATAAGTGTAATACCAGATTTTCAGTTGAACTTGTAACGCACTGTGAGACATGTCATTTTCTAGACAAAAATGACTTTCTTTTCCTTCTATTAGTACTGTCACTTCTCATCCTTTTGAACTTTTGCATACTGATATTTTGGGGCCTTTACATGTCAGATCACATGATGGCTTTAGTTATTTCCTCACCATAGTGGATGATTATAGTAAAGTCGTTTGGACATACTTGATGAAAACAAAAGGGGAAGCCAGATCACTACTGCAGAATTTTTGCATTATGGCTGAAAAGCAGTTTGGTACCAAAATCAAGATAATAAGGAGTGATCAGGGCTAAGAATTCCGCATGACCAATTTCTATCATGATCATGGTATTATTCATCACAGATCTTGTGTTGAAAGACGAGAACAAAAAGGCAGAGTAGAAAGGAAACACCAAGACATTTTGAACATAGCAAGGTCATTAAAATTCCAATCAGGTCTTCGCCTCATGTCCTGGAGTGATTGCATTCGTCATGCAATCCACATTCTCCATAGATTGCCAACTCCTCTTCTTTCCAACAAAATCCCTTTCGAAATGCTTTACTCCAAACTCCCAAATTACTCTAATTTAAAGGTGTTTGGATGCCTTTATTATGCTACAAGTTTGGACCGTGGAAAAAACAAATTTGACTCAAGAGCTAGACAAGGTATCTTTTAGGTTTTGTGCCAGGGATGAAAGGATATAAAGTGTATGACATTGACCCCAAAACCATATTTGTGTCTCAAGATGTCCTATTTCATGAAGACATTCTCCCATTTTGAAACCAACAACCAGATACTACTACTTCTTCTTCTTCTATTCCCTCTAACAACATGTCACAAATGCACGCTGATGTGTTTTATGATCTCGAATTGCATCATCCGTCACAAATGCATGTTGATGTGTTTTATGATCTCGAATTGCATCATCCATATAGTGTCAATGGTCATGAGCATATCACACATTCACCTCATACACCTCACACCTCTCCTTCTACTTCTCCACACTCTCCAAACCCTCATGCTCAACCATCTCCAATCAGGTATGAGCATGAGAGTGATGTAGATGATCTTCCTCTAGATAGTCAATCTTCTGAGATTGAGGATACTCTTCATGTCCAAGGTCTTAAGAGATCAACTTGAACAACATGTGCACCCTCATGCTTACATGATTACATCACAAACATAGTCACTACACCTCATCCTATTTCTGCTTTAACATCATTCGATAACCTAAGTGCATCTCATAATAATTTTCATTATCTGTCACTGGAATTACTGAACCAAAAACCTTTGATGGGGCTGTAAAGGAGGAAGGCTATGAAATCTGAGCTACATGCCTTAACTGACAACCATACTCGACAGATTGTTGATTGCCCTTCTAGTAAGAAACTTGTAGGGTGTAAGTGGGTTTTCAAGGTGAAACTACACTCAAATGGTCGAGTAGAGAGGTACAAAGCACGGTTGGTTGCTAAGGGATTCACTCAAATTTATGGTGTGGATTTCTTAGACACATTTTCTCCTATGGTAAAAATGAACATTGTTAAAACTCTTTTAGCTGTTGTAACTGTTTTAAAAGGCTGGAATTTGGAACAAATGGATGTCAGTAATGCCTTCTTACATGGCGATTTAAATGAAGATGTTCATGGACCTTCCTCCTAGCAGTCCATCTCATGTACAAGGCAAGGTCTGTGTCTTACAGAAGTCCCTCTATGGCTTGAAGCAAGCCAGCCGTCAGTGGTTTGCTAGGCTGACTGATTCACTTATCACTTTTGGTTTCACGCAATCCAACTCTAATTACTCACTATTTCACAAAGAGACAGAAAAAGGAGGGTGTTCATGCTAGTTTACGTCGATGACCTGATTATATCAGGTGACAATTTGTAGTTAATTAATGAAGTTAAGTATTTTCGGTCTCAAAAGTTTAAGGTAAGAGACCTTGGTTGATTAAAGTACTTCCTTGGATTGGAAGTTGCCACTAGCAGCTCTGGTATGTCTGTGTGTCAAAGGAAGTACTGCCTTGATTTATTACAAGATACATGTTATATTGACAGCAAGCCAACCTCTACACCAGTTGACATGAAGTCTAGACTATCTCAATATGGTGACGACGGTTTTGTGGATGTCAAATTATATAGGAGGCTGGTAGGCAGGTTAAGTTATTTAACTACTACTAGACTTGATATTGCTTATTTTGTACAACAATTGTTCCAGTTTCAAGAACAGCTAAAGGAATCACATCTAAGGACAGCGTACATGATCTTGAGATATATTAAACAATCACTTGGGCAATGATTATTCTTCTCTACAACTACAGAACTACGGTTAACCGGTTATAGTGATTCAGGCTGGGGAGCTTGTCCACACACAAGAAGATCGAATCCATCTCATCTATCTTGTGAGCTTCAATGACTGAAACAACTACTAGCAGAATTGGGAGTTCCTAATCCGCAACCAATTTCCACATTTGCGACAACAAGTCTGCAATTCACATGGCATCTAATCTCGTATTCCATGAACGCACGAAACACATAGAGATAGATTGCCATGTGATTCGGGAAAGAGTGCAGTCTGACATTCTAGATCTTCAATATATCTACACCGACAGGAACCTAGCTGACATATTCATCAAGGGGCTCAGTATACAACGGTTCAAGTGGATTGTGTTCAAGCTGGGAGTATTGGACATATACTCTCCAGCTTGTGGGGGATGACAAATTATGAGAACGAACCGAGAGCCTCGATAGTTTCGGATCGCGATGCAGCAGAAGCCGAGAAACAAGGAACATATCACCGATCATCCAAACACCCCGTTTAGCCCATGGCACTCTTGTAAATATGTTAGATTCGTTTATAGGATTTAGCCACCTGTATTCTACGTATTAGGCAGGATTGGTTTTACTATTTTGTTTTGTAGCTAACTAATTATTTTGTATATATTCAGGCATTCCTGCCTGGTGAGGGTAATGAGAAAAATCTCTTCACAAATTTTGCTGCCTGCTGTCCTCAATCCTATCTTAGAAATTCTCAAGTCTAGAAGGGACCCTGAAGAGTTGTACAAAGAGAGATACATGTAGCAATACGAGCTGGTCTTGACAACATTCCATTCTACACAGGGCTACATATAAGAATTACCATGTCAAGACCAAAGAGTTGGAAAACCAAGTCAAAGAGCTCATGTACGATTATGCTATATGGTTTAACCAATGCTCATAGTACTTGCATGATATTTACAGATCATGTTCGTCTTAGAGTTTTCATAATAAAATTTGTGGTTATGTACTTTAATGATATTCTGATATATTCGTATAGCTTGAAAAAAACATCTAGGTCACCTAAAATTTGTCCTAGAAACTCTTACGAAAGAAAGATTGTTTGCTAACCATAACTAAAGAGGAAAAGCCGAAGGCAAACCCTAACACCATTAGAGAACCAATCACTCAAAGCTAGACCTGGCAAATCGAGCGGTTCAGGTTGATTTGGGCAGGTTACTACGGGTTACAAGTTATTTTGGTTCGGGTCATTTGGGTCACTATATTTAAAAATTGACCCTAACCCTAAACTTTCGGGTCGGGTAGTGGGTCATTTCGGGTTACAAGCGATTTAAGTCCTAAAATATAATCATCGTTATCACAAAATTATTAAGAGAAGTAGACTCAAATTTGACTAAATTAAGTTAAACTAATAAATGAAGAAACTATGAGATTTTTTCCGGAAAGGGGGTTAACCCCCCAAAAAAAATCCCAAAATAGGGCAACCTCCCACTCAATTCCGAATCTATGGTAGAAAAGGCTCACTAGGTAGTAGATAAAGCGCCACCATCGCTAGTGATTTAGGATTATCGCCACTGACGCTGGCGATTTCTATCTCCACGTCAGATTTCCTCTGCGCTCAATCCGTGCTGGCCCACACAGACTGAAATTGCCACTGAGAGTGGCAATTTATTAAGTGGTGTCAACCATAAATCGGCACTAACAGTGGGGATTTCCTTACTGAGCCAAATCGTCGGCCACGTTGGCAAATATTGGACATTTTTTGTAATATCTAAATGAATTTGAAATATGAATGTCGGTATGAAACTGTAACAATAATTTTGAGCACTAGAACCGTGTCAATAATTTGAGCAGTAAGCTATGTCAATAATTTGAGCAATCGCAATTATTTTTTGAATTTTATGACCGAGAGGACTTTGCTTGCTAGCTGTATTGCACTCATAAAAAAATAAGTGAGCTACAAATATCATGATATATAATGCGGTACACAACGGTGAAACAAACACACTAACTCCTCAAACATTTCTCCCAAGAAATAGCTTCTTCTGGTGGTTAGCATCAACTCCATTTCTGTCATTCTGGAGCAGGTTTTTACAGGCAATTACAAATTCATGTTTTCTATATTGCTATGGTTGTTTTCATTTCTCCCAAAAAATAGCTTCTTCTGGTTGTTAGCATCAACTCCATTTCTATCATTCTGAAGCAAGTTTTTACAGGCAATTACAAATTCATGTTTTCTATATTGCTATGGTTGTTTTCATTTTTGTAAAGTCTAATTGGTAGCCCCTGAAAAACAAACTGTGTATATGTACTTAATTTGTGTTATTTTTTACCCATATTCCTTAAATTATTAATTATAATACTTAGTATTGTATTTGTGTTGTTGTAGAGAATAGGAAAAAAAAAGTAAGTGTTTATTGTTTGTTGGGGAGAGTAGACTATCTTCACATCAAATGGTGTGGAATTCTCAGGTGGCCACGTGAAAAAATTAAAGCAAAGAAGAAGTTTAGATTGAGTGAATTGTTAGAGTTGATTATTGAATCTATTCACTTCGATGAACAAGAAAGGCTAGCATACTTAACGTATAGAATGGAAGCCCACCGATCATACTATAACACACATCCCGGTCACTCTCGACGACGTTGAAATGATATACGAGACAATGTGAAGTAATCTCGATATTGATTTTGTCAAAATTTATGCTAATACGATCACAAGGTATAAAGATTATTACCTCTACATCGTATAATGAAGTCTCATGATAATATGTCATTCTTAACCACTCTTTTTTTTTCAATGTAGTGAGTCGTGGGATGATATTGCAGAGCGTGTGACTGAGATTGGGATAACACACAATTACGATGATATCAGACCCTCGGCGCAAAATGAAGGTCGTTACGACATTGATTCAGATTCGCCACCACCACCGAGCGAGCAGTATGACTCAAACGACGACTCCGAGGAGGTCATCAACGGAGATTCAGATGGTGATATTCCCAGTGAAACACCTCTAGGGACTTCTCGAAGGGTATGGTATTCCAGACCAAAAAGGACGTTCAAGCGCTCTAAAATAGTATGCATTGGAGCGAAATTTGAGTATATGGTTCGTGAGTCGAAGAAGTGGTCTTTGAATGTGAAATGCAAGAATGCGGACAAGTTTGATTGCAAGTGGTATGTTCGTGCGGCTCAATTGAAGGACAAAGAATTTTAGTCTATGCAGACACCGAGATGCACCATTCATGCTTGCAGAGTACCATCGTTCAAGATCATCACTAGTTGGACAGTTCATCCGTCGCCAGCCACATATTGCATCTTTGTACAAGCAGATCCTAATCTCAAGGTCACCGTAGGACAAGCTCAATCAGTGATTAAGTGGGATTCAATATCTCTTACAAGAAAGTCTGGCATGGAAATAGAAGGCATTGGCTGAAGTCTACGACGACTGGGTTGGTTCGTACAAAGAATGTCGTGCCTACTACGTGCCATAGAATATTAGGATCCTGACACTATGTACCAGTTTTATACAAGATCTCAAGTCACACGTACAGGCATGACAGTCTCAGATGTTAGCGTATTCCAGCATGTATTCTGGTCATTTGCACCATGCATTGCTGGGTTCAACCACTGTCTCCTCGTGATTCAAGTCGATGGTACATTTTTGAAAGGCAAGTACTTGGGGACTTGCTCATCACCACCATAGTTGAAAGAAATCAACAAATCATGTTGCTCGCCTTCGTAATCGTAGTTGGCCATGGTTCTTTCAATGCTTTCAAATGTACGTCACACAACGAAGGGGACTAGCCATAATATCTGACAAGCACATTGGAATTAGAAATGCGATGGATCAGTACGGAACACAACAAAATTTATAGCAGTTGCATAGCTAAATAACAAAATTTCACCCCTCACAGTTCTGTGATGATCCTTGAGTGAAACCGAAATATGGGAGAAACCAAGATTCCTTCCACACTCCTCTACTGAACTCCTGAAACCAAAAAACAATTCCCAAACACAGAGCCATCCTGATCAGCCAATTGCAAAAATCCTTCAACCTAAGAGGAACCTACACTCTCAAAGTTGAATCTACCAAACAGGGAAAGATTATCTGAAATCGACAAAAGGGAATCAGTCATGGCGACTCCCTTGATCTCTCCCCAAACTCTCACGTAGATAATCGACCTCTAGCTCTCAATTTGGTGAAATCTCCCTTTAGTTCTCGTTTGTTCGTCAAGATGAGAGAAATAGAAAGAATGAGAATTCTGAAACTGCTGCCTGATGGTCTTTTAAACCTAATGGCACAAAGTCCGCTGGACAAAGCACAATGCCCATATTCCCATGTCCTACAGTCGTTGGCCAACACACAACGCTCGTGGTCAAGAGCTAGACAATGATCGTTGCTCCTTAACAATGTATGTAGCTACCAGGTAGGCTACAGTCCTTACTCAAGGTACAACGCTTATTGTCCTGTCCGGTCAGGAAACAAACTAAGGAGTCCAGAATCCACACTTCACACCCGCTCAATGTTCTACTCCCTCGAACTAGTACTGAGGCGTTACAAAAGTGTCCTACTTGACACCCATTTTTATTTATGGTTCTACTACTGTGTCCTAAACCTAGACAACTAAACTTTTATTGTTAATTATAGATTCGCCATTGAAACCTTATATTTGACAACATTTTGTCCAAACGAATTTAGGACTAGTTTGGGTAGGAAAGGAATCATATCCTTCTTAGTCTCTAAAACCCCTTGTTATTTGTTGCCAATTGCTATTTGCAGCCCGCATTTTAGGAGTCAGTTTTGTTAGTAAACAAGCCCATATGATTTTTTAAGTAGTTGAAATAGGATTCTTTTCCTTTTGTGTTTAGGAGTAGGTTTTTTGTAGGATTGAGGGATTATGTGGAGATCCTCTAATATAAATAAAGGTAATGTGAAATAACACTTATACAAGAAGACAAGACTCAGCAAAAATAGTATTATTAGTCAAGACAATTAGTTGAATTAGTGAGTGGGTCATGAAGCTCCACGAGTCCACAAACATGAGCAACGACTCCTTTTCAAAATGCTCTCAACTTCTCCAAGCTGTTGAGCAGCCTTTCTCTTTGATTCTTGACGAATCCTCACTGATCCGTAATGGATCCCTTAACTTCATACACTCAACTTGTACAGTTCTGTTGCAACATGAACAGATCTCAAGGATTAGCTCCAACAAAGACAATCAAAATACACAAAAAGAGGAAAGGCGTAATAGAAAGGAAGAAATAGGTGAACAGGAAAGAGGTAAAAAAGTTATGAATGGGCATATGCGAATTAAATGCAAGATGAGAAGAAGGGTTTGGCTAGTTCATCAGAGGAAGCTAGGTAGCATTAATATGATCACTTCTTTAGAAAACCTTAAGCAAAGTAATTGCATCAGCAGGAAAGGGGAACAAACTGAGAGACTGAAGAACAAAATCCAGAGTTTAGACACTCATAAGATGAAAAGTCTACGTCAAATCAAGGATAGACTGAGATTGAGAGTGGATCTAGACAAAGGCTACATAACACAACAGCTGGGACTTTGCAGATGGAGAAGGAGTAATTGCTTATCTTCCTATATAAGGAAGAGACCCATTCACTACAGAATACACACTTCCTCTCAGCACCAAACTCACAAGCAACTAAGAAAATAGAGAAACACTTACTGTAAGAGAGGATGAACAATGGATCTAAGCGAGTTGGTGAAGAAAACCCAAGCCTGGAGTGTAGAAGAGCCAGTACTCAAGATGAGACCGAGAACCATGGGGTCGGGAGAAATGTAGATTATCGTTGGGAAGATGATCACAACGAGGAAGATGATAGCTCACGCGATGAAATCAATTTTGGAGAATGCTTGGCCCGAAACGCAAGGTCTGAAGGTGAGCGATGCTAGCCTCAATACCTTCATCTTCAACTCCTAAAGCGACAAGGACAAAGTATGGCGTGGTCGGCCTTGGAAGGTCTCTGAAGCACTGCTTGTGCTCAAAGAATGGGACATGAGGGGTAAACCATCCAACATCGATTTCTCAAAAATCGACATATGGATTCAAATCCATGACTTACCAATGTGGTTCAGAACAGAAGAAGACATACAACAAATCCTGTCAGCTAGCTTCTGTGGGGTGACTGAGATAGATGGAAACGGACTGAACTCACCGGTTTGGGTGAAGTTCTTACGGACATTCGTCTCTCTGGATCTCAATCGTCCGGTGCCGTACGGGTTCTGGAGTGGGGATGATGAGGAAGTGGAGTGGGTGAACTTCAAGTTTGAGAAACTACCTGCCAATTTTTGTTTCTACTGCGGAAGGATAGGCCACAATCAAACGAGTTGCGACTTCCGCCATGAGCATGTTCTAGGGAGGTACAGAGAACACACTCGGGCATGCCTCCACTTACCGGTGGCCCCTACACCAAGGAGACAAGGTATCCAACCTCGCAGAGCGTCTGGAGGACGGATGAACGCCCAAAGGAGAGGCCATTAGACGCCGGGAGATTCAGCACCGATTGATCCACGTTGGGCAACGCTACAAGGATCGTTGACTCGACTCCTGAATCAGGAAGGTAAAGTGGCTAGATCAGAGGAAAAAACCAGAGGTGGAGTGAGCGGAAACTTCAAGGAGGATGAATGGAGCGCCGTCCGACGAAGGGGGGAGATGAACAGAGATACGATGCTGACGGCTGTGACGCGTAACCTATTTGATACTTTCAATGTGGCGGCTAGATTTAGGTCGGAGCAGAGAGAGTGGGATGAAACCTTAGAAGCTCATATGTTGAGAAGCCTGCCTAGATTGAGGGCCCACGAGTCTAGCACCAATGGGCCTCCGAGATTTGGACAGTTAAATGAAGGAGTTAGGAAACTTGTCCCATCTCACCAAATGAATGTTGTGTTCCTTTCAGCAATGAGCTTATGGATCGGATTCAAGGCTAAAAGCCCAACCAATCAGAAGGCAAAGAAGAAGCGGACGACACAAGGAGTTGTTCTCACCGAATGGGAAGGAACGGGCCAAGAAATGAGGAGCCAAGGAAGCAATATGCAGGGGCCCAACAATGATATCTCTGGTAAGCAGGTGGAGTATAATCCGGGAAATTATATATGTCAATGGAATCCATCAACATACGAATTGGAGGAACTATTATGGAGTGGAAAGGGGGTAAGAAGAGAACGAAGAGATGGATACGGCTGATTTTCCGGTGGCTAACCGTAAGCCACCCAATGAGGAATGACGACTTTATGTTGGAATCGTAGGGGAATTCGTCCAACCCTTACAACAAATTATTTAGAGGACCTTATCCTTAGATTTAATCCTTCAATTGTCTTTCTTATTGAAACAAAAAATAGTAGAGAAGAGTTAAAAGAAAAAAAGAAACGAGCGAAATACCCTAATTTTTTGTATAAGGATTCGGTGGGTCGAACTAGAGGGTTTTCGCTTTGGTGGGTCGAAAATATTCAGATTAATGTTCTAGATTGTAATGTTTTCTTTGTGGAACTCAATGTTAATTGTGGCGATGGTTTGGGTGATTACTTCGTGACTTTCGTGCATGCTCCAAATGATCCCATTCGGAGAAACCTTTTTTAAGGAGAATTAAGTAGTTTGCGTAATTCTACCAATGATCCATGGATTGTGATGGGCGACTTCAATGCAATCCTTCATAGCCATGAGAAAGAAGGCGGACTTCCTCATTGCAGAGCTACTTCCGAGCCTTTCAACAATTTTCTGTTTAATAATGGGTTGATAGATTTAGGTTTCTCGGGATATAAGTTCATGTGGGACAACCAGAAGGAGGGAGATAGCCAGATAAAAGAAAGATTGGACCGAGCCCTCTGTACCATCCGGTGGCACAACACCTTCCAGAACGCAAATATTTTTCATGAACCAATAATAGGTTCGGACCATGCTCCAATCAGACTTGTGTTAAATACTCCTAATTCGAATCATAGGAAGATCATCCCTTTTAGATTTTATCAGAGATGGATTGATCAAGAAAAGTGCCTAGATATCATCAAATCAGGGTGGTCAGAGAGAGAAAATTGTCACACCAATTTGAACCATATAACCCATGACTTGATTAACTGGAACAAAGCAAATGGTCAAAATAGTTTGAGGCAAATTAGAGATACTCACGCAGACTGGCAGAAATTCAAAAAGGACAGAGGGACGCATGCATGGCAGAAATGAGAGAGCTTTAGAGGCGAATCTAATTCATCAATGGAGAAAGGAGGAGATTTACTGGAAATAGAGAGCTGGAATTAAATGGCTGAGAGAAGGAGACAAGAATACGAAATTCTTTCATGCCTCTACAATCCAAAGAAGACAGAAAAATAGAATTCTGAAACTCCGAAGGGATGAGACTAATTGGATTAAAGATGAAGAGGAGATCTTTGATCATGTCTGAGGGTTTTACAAAGATTTATTCACGGAAAGGGACCCGATATCTAAAACTGGATACCTAATATCATCCCAGATGAAGTGAACCAATAACTATGTAGACCAATCTTGGATGAGGAGATAAAAAATACGGTGTTCCAGATGGGTCCTAACAAATCCCCAGGCGCTGATGGGTTCCCTAGACTCTTTTATCAAAAAAATTGGGAGGTAATTAAGGATTAGCTAAGTGCAGAAGTTAAGAGTTTCTTTAACCTCTCAATCATGCCGGAGGGATGGAACGATACCCATGTGGTGATAATCCCAAAAGTCCCCAATCCTGAGACGATTTCCCAGTTCAGACCAATTAGCTGTTGCAACTTCAGATACAAGGTGATTTCTAACCTGGCTTCGAGTGATTGGACCTATGGTGGTGATAGGTTTTTCCTTTGAGATGCCCTCATCATGCCTCTCTTCTTGAAAAAGATTTGACACAAACATTAAATGTGGCAGTAACACCTTAATCACCGTGTAAGTGAGTTCGATAGGCATAATATTGTTAATCATTTGCAAAACTTTGGAAGGACCATATCCTAGAGGGAGGAGCATTAAACTTCTTTACAAGGAAAGGTTATAGCGAGCTCCTTTACTATAAATAGAGGGGTAATGTACCCAGATTAACTCACACCTTTGATTTAATAAGATACTTTGAGTTCCATATTTTAGTCATTTTATTATTTTCGTATGTTTTGTTCGTTGTTCCATTGCTTACAGAGTCTCCGAGTGTTTATCAAGACAGCAATATCTGTCATTGTCTTGTGACACTTATTCATGTGATATCCAAGAATTCATAGCTCCATTATAGCTAGAGAGTCTAGGTCATTTCATCAAAGTTTTTCAATTTTGTTTCATTGTTTTGATTGATAAATTCTATTGTTGTTGGGTCTCGTTGATATCAAAGTTTGAAATAATGTAATATCAGTCATGTAAATGAGGAAATTTATGGTTGGTAGAGCATGGATTAAATGGAATTCAATGCTGTCCTTGATATACAATAATGGTGAATGCTCCGGTATCCACGAGGTACTAGTAGCCTAGCACAAAAAATTCACATTTCTGAAAACTTAAAACTCAAATAATGAGTCTTAATCTAATTATAATAAATCGTGAGCACTAATGAATAATACTAACCCCTAAACACTAATCTAACCCTCAAATACTGCATTATAAACTCAAATCCAAAATTGTACGCCAAACTCTAATTTTTGGTTTTCAGCATGGTGAATTTTGGGGTGTCAATCGGCCTGTTTATCCGACTTTCGTGCTGGTGGCTTGCCCCATAATGAATCTTGCTTTGTATAGTTCTTTCATCCTTTTCTTATAAATATATTTACACACCTATATAAAAAAAGCATAAATTCGAAAAATAAATTTGTAACCTTTAACACTATACCCTAACACCCTCAAAATCTGAAATTCAAACACAAATATGACAAAATTTTAGTGTTATGATACCAGTACATATAGGTACAAGAGCGTTTGCCAATAGTAATATACTTGCTATAGGAATACTATTATGGGATTTTTGTTCTACTCATTCATCCGTGTTCTGCTTAAGGTAGGTTGCAACATATTCATGATCATATATTTGATGATATTAAATTCTAACATCTCCATCAAACACATACCTTAATTTTTCTCCAACATTCATACTCCACTAACTCCATTCAACATCAAGGGCGACATGCTGGACTACGTGCGGTAAATGGCGTCCTCGAGATTTCTATGGAGAAGGTCGGTGGAGGATCCTTTGGGACGAGGTCGACGAGGTTTTTTCGAAGTTTGGTTTGGATCAGCGGGAGAGGCGGTGGAATTGGAGGGATGAGCACTACTGCGAACATTGGTGCACTAAGACGGGAGAATGTACTCGAAATGGGAGATGAAGAGGCGGAAGTGTGGGTTGCACTAAGCACTCAATAAGAAGTGGAAGAGGCACTTGAAGCGGCGTAAACGCGGGTTGAACTGCCTCAATTTTCGTTGTCCATCGTCTCGGGCTCTGCCGACGGAGACAATCCTTGGTTATCGCGACGCTGCGGCTCAACGAAGACAATTATTTCCTTTAAACAACTTTGGGATGTGTTGTCAAGGGCTTTGTTTGTGGTCTTTTCTTCTCAAAAGGTATTTTTTATATTTAATTATTTAACATTTATTTTTAAAATTTGGTTGTGAGGGATGCTTGTGTTCCCTGGTGGGATATGAGTCGGGTTTGAAGTGTCAAATATGTTCTTCCGCAAAGGCGGTGGTGACACATTTATGCAATCTACTGGACTCCTTTCCGCAGAATAGACTAGCAACAGCTCTGCATCAGTCTATTACAGCAGCCCACTATAAGGCTCGTCATTCGCTTCGTTGTCTTCCAAGCCAAGAAGTGGTACACCTTTCTGCTTGGGCAGACACTTAATTTTTATTCATGTATTGTTGACTCCTTTTATCCTAGGAAAAAAAAATACATTGAAATTGTAAACTTCAATTATAATTTATTTATTTTCTCATAAAAGCAAACAATGTTTTATTCTCAGGAGGGAAGAAAACAAATAGTAACAATTAAGCTGCTGCTGAATGCTGAATCAACAACACGTACTTCTTGAAACGAAAAGAAGCAGGAAGCCTTTGTTAATAATAATAACACAGGAAGACCAGTTGGTCGGGTCGGGTCGGGTTTTTCTTCTGCTGCGTAAGAGTTAAAAAGCATTACGGAACCATTCTTTCATTCTGTGCCCTTGTTTGTTTGTTGTGGTAAAACTAGTTCAGTTTCAGCAGCCAAAACTAATAATCGGATCTCGGCTCCCTCAACCCATTATTCCGTCTCTTCCTGCGTGATCGTGGGAACAACAGCTGATGAATCTGTTTTTCTGCACTAATCTCTGATCTAGCCTGCACATTCAACACACTACAACCATCAACAAACAGTTCCCCATGGCAATAAGACATATTAACATGGGAGCAGAATCGAATGTTTGGATGTCCACAAGACCTACTACTTATTTCCCAAACTAAGTTCAAAAAGTAGTAGCACAACAATTGCCTTAATTTCGTAATTTACTTACCCGCGCTTTGAAGGGGAAGCGATGAGTTTTGACTTCCACCCCGGAGGTAACTCTAACATCCAATCCAAGGCTATCAACCCCTATCAAATGAGCTTCCTACATAGTTGAAATATTTTTAACATTTCATCAACGGAAAACCAGATAAGCTAACAAGTAAACCAGATTACTTTGCACGAGTGCCACAACATATCAATCTGGAACTCGGCACTAAACAAATAGAGTTGACATCATAATGAGCCCGTACAGCTATTATTGACATGTTTTTCTTTTTTTAACTATACAGAAACAGATCACATTGACATCTTAAAAGTTAAAATACCATTACTTCTACATTAAGGTGAAAACAACTCAGACCCTTCCTGAAAAATAATGGCTGAATTTTTTTACAATAACACATTTTCCGTAAGCCTTCCAGCCACAGAGCAGCTTAATTGATCTAAAGCAAGTATAATAAATGGCAATTCTCTAGTGTTAATAATAGTTCTGGCACTTGTTTTTTAGAATTATATACACAGCTCTTAGCAAATATTACCTCAATATCAAGGCCCCTTTTCTTGCAAAGAGCTTTAAGAGCAACATCACAGTTGATTCCTCTATCATTAAATCGCTCTACGATTGTCGATATAGAGTTAAGAAGGACATCAGGCTCAGCATCTTGAAAATCCAGCAGACCAACTGCTGCCTGCAAATGTTATCCAGTATAAATCAAATAAGCTAATTTCCCAATCTCTACTGATTAACAAGCTAATGATTATTTAAGTAAGACAAGGATTGTCCGATTAAGGATAAAGAATAAATGACACTGCTGTGACATTCCATATACATGTCCTACAAAGGTGGCTTTGTTACTACATTGATATGCATACCTGACTGCCATATACTGAGAAGAGCTCTATACCAATGATCTCCAACCGATAAACAGTTGAGCGGGGTCCAAGCACATCTCTTTTCGAGCTTAAATTCAGAATATCTCCATCTAAAGAAGTGAATTAAAACAACAATCATTTCCCAATTGATACAACAACTCAATATAAAGGCTATGTTTTGTTTCTTTGATTGAAATCTAAATACAGAAATCCTGAAGAATGACATAAAGTTACACTGACTGAAAATTGCAACAAGAGTGAACCAAGAAATTATTTAACAGACGCTCATTCAACTAGATGATGCCACATGTCAGCATAACCTTGTATGAGATGCAACCGTCATGATATGTAGGTTGTAGTGGATTTCCGAAATTCATGAACAATAACCGCTAGAAGGATCAGAGCAAGGCCAACTGATACCCCAATGCAAAACCAATCCTACCATTACGTTGTAATTATAAAATAAGCTCAATATGATACCTTCCGAGTCAGAATTATAACCATCAGAATCCTCAGAATGAATTACTGATCTGAAGTACGACTCCTCGTCATCAAAAGCAGGCCTGATGCACCCAACAATAGAAACACCATTCGATGGATGAACCAGATTTCTATCATGTTCCATATCAATAGCCTAAGAGAAAGACAGCCATATCACTCTCATGATCCAAAATTAACATAAGAAATTATAATTTTTAATGCATGGTTGAACTGCAACAGCAGGTTTTTCATGATCTCCCCACCACTTCAGAAAATGTTTCCATATTTTGTTCTGATCCAAGTAAAAACTCAATATAGGATGAAGATGCTGCAAAGGAACTAAACCATGTTTTAATCACCTTTGTCAAGCACTTGGCAAAATAAAGTGGATGAATCCAACTACATGTGTCCGGCATCCCCCAGTCTACTGGAATATCCGACACTTCAGAATCCATGACCTATTCCAGTTATATGTGACCTCAGAAACCAAAATAGCTAAAATGGAATAAGATCGGTCAGAAAGTGAATAAAAGTGTTTTTTTCACCTGAAAAAAGTCTTCATCAAATGGAATATTGTTGCCACCGCCAATATTGAATAAAGTATACTCATTTGCAACTCTTTTATTCTCATATACTGGGACATCCATCCCAATAAAAGCATTCTTAAAGATCCAAAGGAAACAGAATATTCAGAGAGTCATTGCAATAAACGGGATAAAATTGAAAGCACTTTACTAGATTACATATCAGGAACTTGTTTCACTTAGGGAAAACTTCATCTGCAACCCATTTAGTATACAGTTGGACTCCTATTAAAGACTCAAAGATTCAGTTTCCTTACTGATTGGTTGATGACCAGGTTTGTTTATTACATTAGATGCAGTAGTTAGTTTTTCATATCATGTTTGTGACTCTTACTTAAGAAGTTACTATGTTTGTCAAAGGTGAGCTCTCTAGCCAAGAGTTCGATATTTGTACTTGTGGTTATTGCACTAAGGTCTCCAGTTCGGTAGTGTATTCCAGTAGCCTTCACATTCTATCTTGATAGATGTAAGAGAGCATCATCCTAAAACATTGCTAGTTCTATAAGTTTGATTACTTTACTGATATTGCAGGATCCGATAATGCGTAAGGGTTCTAGATACTTGTGGAAAATTATTGAACATGCAAATTACAGAAGGCGACCAGGTCACTTGGCCCCATAAACTTTAAACAGTCAAAAACATCAGCATCCAATTCTTTTAGCTTTTATTTTTCCAGTCCGTATCTACGCATCTTTTTCCAGCATTTCTTTCCCTCGAAATCAGATTACAGACTACTGTTATTAGCGAGTGATAAGTACCGCTAATGCATATTACAAATAATCAATAACATAAATAGCTTTCTCTTAAGACATTTGTTCCAAAATCTTTTCTTTTCTTCTTTCAACAATGCCTTTTATTGGCTATCGAGAATTCCAGATGAAGTCAAGGTGCTAAATGTTAATTTTCATTTTACCATTTCTCATGTATATAAGAAGTGTGAAAGATAGAAACTCCAGAGAGTTTTTTTAAGCATGCAAGTTCTCACCACAGGATTACTGGCTTCAGGATCTTGCAAGATGTTCCTATCATCAAAAATCTCAATATATATATCTGTATACGAGGAAAAGTAGCAGTAAATGAAATGAACATGTCAAACTACATGCAAGTAAATTGATAAAAGTGTCACAGCTGGCAATTACAGACCTCCATAATCGTCAACGACATATTGAAACTCTGACCATGACATTTGTTCGTGTGGTTCACAGTGCACCGTGCCAGGAAACATCAGCAGAGCAGTGCTGTTAGCCTAGCAAAACAAAACTGTGAGTTCCTAGGCTGATAAATCTTGAAAGAACGTGTTGCCATACGACTTTGACGTTCAGTTAAATTAATTAAATCCAAACCTCAACAGTTGTTCTTGCAATCTCAGCAGAGGTAAGCTGACGTTGCCGCATTATTTTTGCAACTTTAACTTCTTCCAAAGGATGATAGCCTCTTGCACTTGTATAGCTAGATGAGTCAGGGAATGAATCAGAATAATCAGCAGCAACTGCCATTTTCATATTGCTTAGCTCACGACGCCCGCATGACCAGTGGGATGATCTTGATCCGAAATTTCGATTTCCATACCTAAAATTACAAGTTGCAGAGGGGTTGTGTGTTGACTGATACAAGTAACCGGCAGGTATGTATGTTATACAACCAAGACTAAATGACTTTAAAGTAGTTGTGAAGAAATCATAATGTAGATGGAAATCTAGAGGATAGGTTTGATAGATTAAAGTAACGACAAAAACACAACCCTGCTTGCTTAATCACGCAAACAAGAAACGAAGAAGAATGAAATTCTTAAGGACAAAAAAAAAACCTTAAGCTGAGAATATCAGTAGGGCAATGAAGAGAGTTATTGATCCAACCAGTTGAGGTTGAGCAGGAATATCCATCTGATTGGCACAATTGACAATTGGAAGGAGCTGAAAGAAGAAAAGAAATGGTAAAGGGAAGCATGCAAAAAAGAAAGAAGAAACAAGTTTGACAATATTAAAGGCAGATATTCTATGTACGGATCATGCTCCAAAATCAAGTTTCCTTTTCCGATCACTTAAGCAGAGCACAGAGGACAGAAATGAATGAAAAAAACTGGTAAATTGACTGCGACAATCAACATCACAAAAAAAATGCAATCGTAGAGGAAATGAGAAAGCAAAGCAATGAAATAGGTATTACCGAAGGAGACGACAGCAGCAGTGGCCATGAGAGAAAGAATAGCAGTGGAATGGAAAGGCAGCTGGAGCTTGCAAAGAGTAGATAGAAAGATGATGAGGCAGAGAAGTTGTGGAGCTTACGAGCTGATGAACAGATAGCGGCGGAGAATACGACGGATTTGATGCTCCTCCTTTTGGATGGCTTTTGGGTTTGGAGGTTCGATCTGGTTGTGTCAGTGAGGGGGAGCCGCAAGCAAACGCAGGATCCATGCTATGCTTCCAAACGGAAACGGGGTAGGTAAGTACAAATTCTCCTTTTTTTGTTTTTGTTTTTGTTTTCTTCCGTCTTTTTTTGTTTGGTTTTTCTCACCCGAATATTTCCCTCTATGGAATATGTATTTACAGAATATCCTTTTTATTATGAATTGAACAAACCAAATTATTGAGGTTGGGATAATGTAGGCAATTCAATGTGCCAGTGCATTTGCATGAATTCTACTATCAATGATATGTAGTCAAAGAAAAAGCGAGTGTTCAATGTTGGCTAGGTGATTCGCAAGAAACTTACTTTCTGGGAATCACATGTTGCAGCTTCACTTCTTAGTTCCTCTTCACCAGCTCTTCAAATTTCAATGAAAGAATCACATGTTGATGCTCCTAGTTTTCTGGCTTGCTGAGAATTTGGATTGCACAGGTCGAATCCATTTGAACCATTAGCTTTCGGGTTCCTCGTTGTCACGACAACTCCATTCCTTCGACAATCCCTCGAAGCTCCGCTCTAGTTATTGAGAAACTTCCCAAATTGATGTCGTACGCCAACAAGTAGTTGCCTTGGCTATCTCTGAGTGCACCACTCACGGCTGCCGTACGATCAATATTAACTTAGTCATCTGAGTTCAGTGTTAGCTAGGGGTCCAAATGAGGTTCCCAACACACCTGCTCGCTGCCCTACTAGCTTGGCCATCTGAATGATTCAGAGCTGCATTGTCGAGGGCATAGATGAAAATTTTGCTAGTAGTTAACCTGCGGCACCGCCACCTCTTTCCCATTTATAGCACCAGTAAAAAAACTCTTTTCATTCCTATTCACCCATAAACGCCAACATGTCAACGCAAAGTGAATTCTTTCATCACCATTATGCAAGTTCGACATCCAGCATTCCTCAAATGATTGGATAAGGAAACAACTGAATTTTGAACGGGGAATACAATCTCTCTAAATCTCAATTGCAAGGGGACAATGACTGACGATATGATTGATTGACTCGGGTTGCCCATCGCACAAGTCGCGATTGTCGTCAATTGTAAGGTGTCGTCTCCTCCTCTCCACATTAGTAAGCATCCTTTGGTGAGACACCAATGATACAAAGTGCCACACACGATTCGTCATCGACCTGAACAGAATATCCATTTTCAATACTTCCAAAAAATTAAAAAAAAAACAAACAGTTATTATTTGAATTTAACTCCATTGGGCACTACAAGAATCTGTCTACTTAACATCGAAACTCTAACAGCGGTTGTATATCCGATGTTAGATGTTCCTCATTAACAGCGAATAAATATACGTTGTTAGAATAGGTCGTGAAAAATCCTTGTCCCACCAAAGCCCGACACAACAAAACGACATATCATTTTGGGTTTCTAACAGCTGATAATAACCGATGTTAAGCTAATAGTGGTAGTACCGGTCCTGTGCGTAGCCGACATCAGTATGCGGTCGGGCGCTGTAGTCGACCGGATCCAGACCTGTAGCATGACCCCTATGAGGGATGGGGTGTCTCGGGTAAGGTGTGTACGTCTGCTCGTGTAATGCCCGCCGGGGCGGGGTGAGGACCACGATCAGGAAGCCGCTTGTATCCTCCACTAGCAGCTAACCCAGACCGGACAACGTGGGCCAACTCTGCATTACCCATATCCGTGGACATAATAGTGGCGCGTTCAAGTGAATCAACCTGCAAAAAAGAAAGATGTCAAAAATACTTCAAACGACTAACACGGATAAACAAACGTGAAATAGTTGGCCACACACCATCATCTGGTACTGTGCACTAGCGTGTGAGATAGCCATACGAGTCCGCCTCCTATACCATTTGTCGTACTCGTCATGGTAGTGGTGATGAGGATCCCCCAGTAAAGCGCCGCCGGTCGCTAGGTGGTCACCCCTATGCTCCTAGAGAATGACATACTCTTGGTACTTAACCGTCCAGTCCGGGACAAACGCCCTAAAATTTACTGCTAGTAACTGCTCCACACAGGCTGCCAGCTCTGCGTCCTGTGGCACTCGCTGCTCCCAGCCAGACTGTCTGATACAACGATCGGGATGGTTTCATGCGATGGCGTCTACGCATAGCAGGGGGTAACAGCCCGCCACAAAGGATCCACCTCGTAATCCGTTGTGCGGCATGCATATGACATCCACAGGAAAACAGGGAAGACATCACGATGTTGTACGATAGAAATAAGAAAAACATAACTGTATGAATAAAGGATAGGTATCCGAACTAGAAACTCCGTACACTGGTCTAGAGCGTAGCGTATCTTAGCCAGCTGCATACCTTCTGATGGCCGGCATCTAGCGCAAACCCAGTGGACTCAAGTCATCTGCGGGATGGGCGCCCCGCTCTATTTAGCACTCGACAATCATCAGAAATATCTCAAGAGGCCAGAGCTGAACCAACAATTCGAAGCCTCCCAAGTCACCAGTACCCTTCTAACTTCCACCAGTGAAGAAGACCACCCTCCCCATGACCCGATATAGGTATGCTAAAACTGCATACCCCAACTGAACGAGGCTGCAACTACAGGGTCACCAATAAGTGGCAGGAGATACACTGGTATGTGGTCCCAGGTCCGGTCAGCTAGTAGTACGACGCCCACGAGAACCCAACTGAACGCCCGTGCGTGGATGGTAACAACCTCGGGGGGGGGGGGGGGGTAGCTTCAGCCGGAAGACAGTCAAACAATCCCTTCACCCACAACACCTTCACTGTCGTTCCAGATATAGCTCTAGCTGGAGGCGAGACTCCCAAACACTCCTGGCATATATCCTCCAGAATACGTAGGTTCGGACGTGCAATAACCGGAAGTCCCCTAGTAGGAAGAACCGTAAGCACCTCAACATCCTCCAAGGTGATCGTCGCCTCGCCCTGAACCAAGTGGAATGTGTTCGTCTCCGGCCGCTACCTCTCGATAAGTGTCGTGACGAGCTCCTTACACGGCGTGGCACCAAGAACACGGTAGACCTCTCGAAGCCTGCACGCTATGAGGAACGGCTCATACGTTCGATACCATGTCAGAGAAGAGCTACGTTGGCGTAACCTCATACCTCTCGAAGCCTTGCACGCAGTTGGGTTACTCCAAACGTAGCCATACCAATGCTTGGTCTCCCCCTAGAGGAGGGAAGCATCCTGAGGTTGAGGGGTACTTCCCTGGGGGGTCTCATCAACTAACACGTCGTCCCATCCGTAGAAATCCATCTAAACTATAGTAAATTTCTATGTTAATATACTAGGTAATATGTTTATTTTTCTATACGTACAATTGAACTACCCTAATTCACACTGGCATGCAAAGTCAGATTTTACAGTCCTAAGCCATAATCATCCTATTAATAAGCTAGCATAACTAACAATGTCATACAAATAAGATACACCTAGTTCACAATCAAATATAGATAATGTATACGGTACATACCTGAGGAAAAGGTCAGGAATGAATATCCTATGCGTGACACGAACGTCCGTTGCGTAAACAATCTCACAATGGAAATAGGACGGTGTCAATAAATACCCTAAACATTCCTAAACTAATTCTCTATCATAAAACCCTAAATTAATTATGTACTCTAAAAAAATAAAACAAGAGAGCAAGGGAGGACTTACCTTAGTCTTGGGAAGTTGAAGGAAGGGTTGTGGAGTGGGAAAATGGGGCGATGGAGAATAAGTAAGGGTTGTTGGGCGAATTAACCCAATCAGCTCATTTTCGTCCCCTTCAAGATCCTGAACAATATGAGGAAAATGGTGGCACGAGCCTTCAGTATCCTTTTCCAGACCCAGGCAGCGTTAGTCGAAATATTGCAGGTCCACAGATCCTTACTCTTAAACCTATAGTAGGTCACCCACGCCACCCAATACAAGCATGATTCCATCTAGTGAGGTCACGGAGTCCTAGCCCCCCTACTTTCGGATAAGCGAGATTCTCTCATGCCACCTTAGCTCTAGAAGTGCTACCTGCCTTAACTCCCCAAAGAAAGTTATTATAGATACTCTCCACCTCCTTGATAACTGCATTAGGAAGAAAAAAAACTGACATCCAGTACTGACACATACTAATGAGAACCGAATCAACTAATTGGATCCGTCCAGCATAGCTTAGGAGATTAGATTTCCAATCAGTTATTCACTTTGTGAGTTTATCAATCAAAGGCTGACAGTACTTAGGGTTATTCCTCCTAATTTCATTTCTTTAATATTTATTTTTATTATGAAATGCATGTGTAATTAAAATAATGATGTGGCATCCCACATGTGCGACAATTGATCCACATAGGCATATTTGCCAACTCACACTAACAGATGCGGACAGAAATGTTCATAAACTAACAGCGTGTTATGCGAAACTTGAAACTCAATATGTGATGACGCCTGAAACATAGGCAATACGTCATATATACGCTAGTAAAAATCGAAAAGTTCGTGACATTTGAGAGTTTTTTGCGTAAATAGAAAAATAGAACTATATACCTAAATAAATACAGTCTTAAACTATTGATATTTGTAGTAATTTTTGCTAAGGTATGGGGCGAACTCGCCTAGGTCCCAGGAGAAAATGACATGTGAGGTGGTCTGACTGGATCCCTGACCAGTCAGAACCAATAATTGGGTTTTGAACCCTAAATAGGCGAATTCATCCCATACATGGGTGAATTCTCCTAGGTAGGGTACTATATGGTTTAACCTCAATTATTGGTTCTTTATAAAACCCCCTTGAGAATATGAGCCACACACACTGTTACAACACTCTTATATTCTGTCTGAATTCGTGTTGAAATGGCGAGCAATAGTCATGGCAATATTTGCTTCGCTTCCTTCGTGGTAAAATTATTTTGCTTGTTATTAACTTCCATTCTTTTGTAGATGTGAACAAAATCATGTGGAAGATGTACCGTGACAAGAAACTGGATGATTGGAAGTACAAGGGGTCGGAGGTTTTGTGCTATTGTGGACCGCTCCTTTTTCCTTCCCTCTAGATAAGAAAGAGAGTTGCAGTTTCAAGGAGAAAATGGAAGTCATTTTAGCCACCGAGGCGGCGAAGCGAGAGAAGGATAAAATAATACATGAGAAGGACTACATCATAGTGGTGAAGCAGGATGAGATCAACAAGCTAAAAATGGAACTAGGGAACGCAAATGTCCGGTTGGACTACTTGCACGATAGCTTCCACCAGTTGGTTGAACCTCCCCGGTGGACTACCTAAAGTTGACAACTAATTCAACCGCCGCTATTTTTATCGTTTCGTTGTTTACGGGATTTGCAATGTACACTCTTTTTCATATGTGGAATAAAATGTGTACCATTCGATATTAAGCAACCGTCACAAACACATATCACTACAAGAAAATCCATCTTTTTGTCGCGGTTATAACCGCGACAAACCATATCACCCGCGGATGCGGCTTCCGCGACCAACTCGGACCATACAACCAGCGCTTATCGCGGAAATGGCTTTCCGCGACAAACAAGACACCTCGCGAAGGGTTTGTCGCGGATATATCTGTGACAAACTCTCTTGACTCAGTCACTGGTTCGTCCGAAGTTCAAGTCAGATTTTGGTTCGATTAACGAATATCTACGACTAACAGGAAGAATATCCGTGACAAACTATAACAACCCTATCCGCGACTAACTCTTAAACATCCGCGACAAACCATGCATCTATTTTTCCAAATCCCGCTCAAGCTCAAGCTCTCGCACGGCCTTCACGAGCATCAAGCTCAAGCTCAGCAGCTCTCCGATCCTGCACAATCTGATCCAAATCTCGTTCATCCTCCAACGAATCATCCAATCCAACAGTCTCATACTGGTCGTGCTCGTCCATTCTCTGGTAATCACTGATTAATCGAATCGGAGCATGAGTAAACTGAAACGGCAAAAAATTAGGTCAAACTTAATCAGCAAGAGAACGAACTACTCACTCCATGAATGTGTCGTGGAAGAGATCCTCTCCTTCCTCATCTTCATCCTTAACGAGTATATCCTCGTCCTGTATAATCTGAGGATCGACGGAGGCTTTGTCGTCGTCGTCGTAGTCATCGGTGTTGTTTTGGCTGGTGTTGTCAGGGAGCACGTTGGTGTTTAAATCTGCGGAGGTCGGTGAATCGGGAGTTGATGGTGGTTGGTTGTCGGAGTTCGGAAGCGGCGATGACATTCTTTTAGTGGTTTTTGCTTTCAACCTTTGGAGTATCTGATTGCAGAGCAACAGAAGACCTAGAGAAGGGGAGATAACTATGAGAGGAGGAAGGAAAGGGAAGAGAAGAAGAAAGAAGAGAAGAAGACTTACCGTCGCACTGCTTCTTCAATCGCGCGTCAATGGAGGAGAGAAGGAGAGAGTCCGATGAGAAAATCTCGACTGTGAGGATGGGGAAAAAGATATTGTTCAGGGTTTGTCGAGGATAAATTAAGACATCCGTGACAAATTTAGGTTCGATTCAACTTTGATTTATTTTCGATTCAGGTTTGGTTTGATTTATATAGTACAAGCTTGGTTTGGTCAGGGTTTGTCACAGATGATGGTTAAATAACCGCGATGAGTTTGTCGCGGTTAAATTAGTCGCGGATATATATTAAACAATCGCGACGGGTTTATCGCGGAAGCACTTTTCGCGGATATTATATTTTATCCGTGACAAACTTAGTCGCGGAAGCTATCCGCGACAACTTTTCCGCGACAAAAAGACGGATTTTCTTGTAGTGTATGAAAGTACGAACAAATACACTACAAAACATGATATTATGAACTACAAAACATGACTAAAATTCAACATTATGACTCAAAAATAACAAATACAGTACAAAATAAAGGCACAGACTCGACAACAAAGATACAAATCAACTCCGACGTCCCCTTCGTCACTCATGCTGCTCATCTGTGTAGCACCGCGGTTGGCACAATGTAGCATGATCCCAGAGATGTGGTCCTCTCGGTGGCGAAGGCGAGGTGAGCTGTTGGTGACGTGATCCTTGGTGTGACATCAACATACATCAAGTGCTGGATTAAAAGGTGGATCTAAGCCTCCTTAAGTTACTTGGGCCCAAATAAACTAGCTCTCCTTGTTGATGAAGGAAAAGTCAATCTGTCCCATTTTACTAAAACAGATATAACTAAAGCTACAGAAGCCCAAACGGTGCAAGGCCAAGTGCATTAGAAATCTAACGAGACGTTCTTTCCAGGAATACCTTATTCGCTTCTAGATTCATCCGAAAGAGGGAGTTATGACGTTTTGAAGTGACAACAAGATTTCTACACGGACTTTGATTCCTCTTTAGTTTAGAACTCTTAGTTTGTTTATTCCTTTTTAGTTTAGCTACGGATTTTTAATTGTATTAGTAGTAGTTTCATAGAAGGACATGGAGAAGCCCTAGGCTGAACCTAATCTTATATATATGATCCAATGTACTCATTGTCCCTTGATTAAAGATTATTATTTTAGAACTTTCGTTCTTTGTTCCTTCTAGCTTTAGCATGTAGTTGCTTAGCTCTTAGGCCTAGGTTTATCATCGTTCAAGGTCATCACCCTTGTCTTCGTGGTACCATTCAACTCTGGGCACTTAGGGTTCCTGGTTATATACAACCAACGGGTCCAAGTACTCTCCGACGGATCTAAGGTCAACTCGTTGTTCCTGATCACTCAACTTATGGTATTAGGGTCATCTTCCCACGGCTGCAAGTGGTTCATATCAGTTGGTCCACCACATAGTCCTTAAATCTATCATTCGCATCATCTCCACTTGGGAAGGAAGTGACCTTAATGAACCCCGTGTCTGAAGAGTAACACTGGCGGTCATACACATCATGTGCCCACGACTGCTGGCTACCCCACTGCTAGCTACTCCCGAACTGCTGGTTGCTGCTCGACACCCCGTTGTGCCCATGGTGTGTCTTATGGAATTGGTTGCTACTCGACGCCCCGCTATGCATGTGGTGTGTTGACTAGTATTGAGGTGTGTACTCGTATTGGGGCTGTGTATGTGAAATGTGTTCGTCTCCGACCGCCACCTCTCAAGAAGTGTCGTGGCGAGATCCTTACACGGCATGGCACCAAAAATGCGGAATACATCTCGAAACTCGCACGTCCTAACAAAAGCCTCGTAGGTTGCATCCCAAGTAAGGGAAAAGCATGTTGTCATATCTTTAATGGCTTGCAAGCAGCAGTGTGACTCCAAATGTAAGAAGCCATATGCTTTTCTCCCCCCGAGAGAAGGGAAGTGACTTCGATTACCACCCTCAGGGATCTCGCCAGTGAGTACATTACGGTACCCGTATTATTTCATCTAAACTAGAGTTAATTGTTATGTTAATCTTTTTTGGTTAAGTATTGTCATTTTAACATACAAGCTAATATGTGAATTTATCCCTAAATGTCTACAATTGAACTAACTTTTTTTTCGCTGTCATGCAAGGTAATATCCTACAAATAAACAACCCTAACTCACAATGTCATACGCAGTCAGGTTCATTAACCATAAACCATAATATCCTACAAATACACTATCGTAACAAATGATAGTCTAGTTCACAATCACAAAAAAATTATGTATAAAATTTAGAGGAACAATGATGGAAGGACATTTTTTATTAAGAAATTTTATTCGTGGTGTAGAAAGCTAACCCAAGCAACAACGCCACACATATAAGGATTCAATTTGTAGGTTAAGTTGAGCAGCAACAACAACATGAATGACAACAAAAGGATTTCTAGACTCAGTAGAAACATAAGATAAAAGTGAACCAAAAAGAGAAAGAAGATATAAAACTCTGGTTTGGAATGGTGTACCAATCATCATCTGTGACAATAAGTCTTGAATATGACACTGTTGAGCACAAAAAGAAACGAGATATATGCATGGGTTTTGTTAACCGACTTATAGATAACAGGTTGAAACTAAAACCACGTACAAAGAGAATATGAGACAAATAGAAATTATTATGAAGGTTTACAAAACCTATGTGAGTAGTAAGAAGACATGAACCATTTGGTGAGGTAACTAAAATATCATGAACCAATTTATGTTTAGTTAAAAGGGAAAGTGAACAACAAATATGATCATTGACTCCAATATCTAATATCCATTCAATATTGATGAGCCACCTGTTCCTTGGACCCGCCCCGAGCTGCCCTTAACCCGGAGCCAGACCAAAACTTTCAAAGATCGGCTCAACACCTACATAGCAGCCTGGAGCAAGGACCGACATGAAGAGGATGCCGATCAGAACATTCGAGCATGCTATACTCTCCTGACCACCGGAGGGTCACTTAAGCCACCAGAACAGGAGCCAGCACTGATTCTTAGGCCAAGCTCCAGGCCCGATCCAAGGCCAGCCCTCGATCGGGGCCCTAGGGCATCTCCTATAAGCCCTGAAGGCCTAGAACCCCACCAAGGCTGTCCTAAGAGGTTCCTAACAAAGGGCCCCAAGCAGGAGATAGATAGCCCGAAGGATGTAGGAGAAGACCCAAAAATGAGCCAGCTACGGGTGCCGACATCAGTACCGGAGGGCGCCGCCAGGCACTCAACATCAAGCTCACGAATGGCTCGGACCTTTGGAGGTTATCCCCTGGCCTTGGAGTCCTGAGGTCCCAGTAGCAGACTCCAGCAACCGCCACCCAAGAAGGAACTCAGAAGATAGAAGAAATGAAGATCTTGCAGGGAAACCATCCGGAGGCCGTTCGACCGGGAACCCGGAGCCCGACCAAGCTCTGTACAAGACCGCAACAGAACCCAGCATCCAGAGCCCCAAGAAATGATGAGCCCCCTGTTCCTTGGACCCGCCCCAAGCTACGTTTGACCCGTAGCCAATCTAAGGCTTTCAAGGAACGGCTCACCCTCTACATGAAGACTTGGAGCCAGAAGAGGCACGACGAGTGATGACACTCGATTTGACGTGATTATCAGCCTCATTTAAGCGACATTTCCTTGCTTAAGACAAGGTTTTTAGGGTAGAATAGCGAATATTCAATCAATTGCCCTATCTCGTGCCATTTGTGTTACCTTGGCCCGTTTTGGGTCTATTTGATGGTTTTCTAGTGTTTTTATGTTAGCACAGGTTTTTGCCGTCAAATAAACTAGCCAAGGACGTGTCTAAGGCGTTGGAACCTCGAGGAATTGCACTGGAATCGATCAAAGGAGCCAATCAAGTCGAAACAATTCCTGCCCGGTTTACAAAGGAATTTTCGCCGAAAATACACTAGGATTTTCGGCGAAAATATGTTCACAAATCACTGATGCCGACTGAAGGAAATTTTTGGCGAAAACCCTAAGTTTTCGACCGAGACGAAAAATTACAGGAGAAATCAGCCGGAGGACCATCCATTTACATGAAGATTTTCGGCAAAAATACCTTGGTATTTTCAGCGAAAATATCAGAAGAAATCCGGCTGAATTAGGGTTAAGTATAAATACTTAATCGGCGGCCCAAATCAGGAGAGACCTCATAATTTCAATCATAATTTCCAGACCTAGGAGTTCGAGAGAGATTTTAGAGAGTTCAAAGAATCATGGAGAGATCGTGACGCCATCCCTTCACCTCGGAGACTCGGAGCTTGGATTGAAGATTACCGGAGATTGAAGCTTCACGGATTCGTCAAATTAGGTTTTACAGTTCTTCTCTGTTCTTCCTACATGAGATGTATTCCTTGTTTGTTTTCGATTCTCTTGTTCCTAATATGAGTAGCTAAACTCGTAGAGCTTAGATTAGATGAACCCTAAGTGACCCAGGGCTTTAAAGCGGTCACAGATCGGCGGTGATTAGATTCAAAGTTCAATCAGTTTCTCTTTGCATGGTTGTTTTGTTCTTGATTGTTTATGTTTCTTTTTTGATTGATCGCCTAGATTAGGTTTGTGTTGAATTAGGGTTTGTCGCCAGACAGCTTCTCTGCTTTAAACATTAAAACTTGTCTTTCCTGGTCACCTAGCTTAGATTCTTGTTAAGCTGAGGATAGAAGCGAACGCTCGCCTCACTTTAGAACATCATTTCAACCAGTTAACCTTATAATTGGAGTGTGCCTTTCGTAGGAACCGATTAGGGTTAATCCACTACAAGAGTAACTCATAAATCATTAGTAATTGCACCAGTTAAGTTAAGTCGTTGCGAGAGGCGACCGTACCCGGGCGACTAATTAATCTTGGTAGTTAGAACGGATAGAGCGAACGTTCGCCGGTCTTAAACCTAAGGGTAAGGAGTTATGGTGGTGTATAGAAATTGATTGAACGAGAATTGAAATTCGCTGATCTGTTGATTGCTGTTGCCTTGGTGATCTAAGGGGGATTCGAAATCTAAGCTTGTCTGTCGTCTGTCAGAACCAACCAATCATTCTGTCTTTTAATTTCATTTTAGTTTTCTTGCATCTTAGTCTAGAAGTCGTGGAACTCACACCACGCACAAAGTGTTTAAACTTGAATAAATTGTCAGCTTCTTTGAGTAGTCGATTAGTAGTGACCCGTGGAATACGATCTACCCTAGCTTTCCAGCTTGGTAGTATTTGATCACTGTTCTGCAGCTCATCAAATTGGCGCCGTTGCTGGGGACTCTTCTATATTGTTTGAAAGAAGATGTGGCATTTTATTCTTCTACTTTCCATCTTTCATTACCCGTCACACTTCAATTTTACACCGGTTGTGCTTGTTTTTGTCCCTTGCAGATCATAGTAGGTACATAATCGAATCACTTCCGTTCCATCTTCCCTACCGCGATGGCTGCTCAAAAGAGTCTTGCGGATTACAATAAGCCAAGTGCTGCTAGCATTCGGTCTTCCATCTTCGTACCGCGCGATGAAGACGGTCCTGCCTATGAGATCAAGACCGCCTTCTTGGAAATGATCTCTAGGGATCTATAGTTTGAAGGAAAGCCTCACGATAATCCATGCACACACTTGGCGGATTTCCATGCTTTTTGCGAGACCTTTAAGAGTCGGAGCCTCGACAAGGATACCTTGTGCTTGCGAGTCTTCCCATTCTCACTTCGAGGCGCCGCAAAGAGATGGCTCCTTAGCAAGCCACCCGGTCACTACACCAACTGGGAGGATCTTGCTCAAGAATTCATAGAGGAATACTTCCCTCCTTCCAAAACAAACGCTTACAGGAACAACATCTCAAGGTTCAGACAGAAAGAAGGAATGAGCTTATACGACACTTGGAATGAATTCCAGGAACTCCTCCACAACTGCCCCCATCATGGCTTCACTCAGAGACAGCTAGCCGAGATATTTGCTTGGGGTATGAACGAAGAGTCATCTGAATGGGTTAACTCCTTAGCTGATGGAGACTACACCGCACTCACACCGGAAGCTGCCCTTCTTCACTTTGCAACCTGCGCATCTAAGTTGAGAAGCTGGGAGAGACAGTTTGGAGCAGCTAAGAGCCGACCAAGTCGTGAAGATCAGATCAAGATTGAAGTGTAGAAAGAAATGAAGAAGATTTTCGGTAACTGGTCTACAGAGGAAGTGAACTTTATTGATCAAGGCTTCACCAACAATCAAAGAGGCTACCCCGACTATCGTCAGTTCAGACAACCTCCTCAACAACAAGGAAGCTTCCAAGAGCGTCCTCCTTACAACTTCGGATTCAACCAGAGTCAGAATCAGTACTTGAGCAATAGTTATCAAGATCAACCCCAGGGATCTACATCAAGGAACACAAGGGATATCGAGGTAGACAAGAAGCTCGACCTGATCATGGAAAGGCTCGATAAATATGAGGAGAAATTCAAGCTTCAAGCCGTCTTAAATCAAGAACATGAAGCTCGAGGTCAACGAATGGAGAGCATAATAAATAACATGGTTAGCTTGATAACTAGTAGCCCCCTCCTTAATCAATCCTCGGTTCAAGTCGACTCTACCATTAGGAAGGAGCACGTCAAGGCTATCTCCACAAGAAGCGACAAGCAATCAGCTGATCCTGCAGCTCCTGAACCGGCCATAATTCCTGATGCTATAGCCATTGACAAGCCAGAGATCAAGGAGGAGGATAGAGAAGAAGAAGAGGAGGTGACTGCCCCGCCTCCCCTAACAAAGACATCACCTGCGCCACCTCTCCCTCCATATCAGCCTCGGATTCCATTTCCTAAGGCCGCGTAATCAAAGGAGAAAGATCATGATACCCGGTACAGAAAGTGGAATGGATACTTGAAGAACACGAATATGAATACACCAGCTACTGATGCTATCCATGTGATACCGGAGGCTGACAAAATCGCAAAGGATCCTGCGAAGAACAAAAAGAAGGAAGAGTTGTCTTCCGTATCCCTCGAGGAAAAATGCTCCACCATCCAGAGCCAGGCGACACCTATACCACCCCCAGCTAAGTGTCGAGATCCCGGTGCTTTTACTTTGCCTTGCAGTATTAATGATGTGAAGATTGATCGTAGTGTAATTGATCTAGGTGCTTCTATCAATGTTATGCCTACTTGCCTGTTTGAGAAATTGAACTTAGGAGGGTTGAAACCAATTAGCATGCATTTAGTGTTTGCCGACAGATCTGTTAAACTACCTAGGGGAATAATAGAAAACGTGGCTGTCCGTTGTGGTCCTTTTACTATTCTGGCTGACTTTGTTGTCATGGATACTCGAGAGGAAGATGTCACTCTTCTCCTAGGCCGACCGTTCATGGCAATAGCCGGCATTACCATTAATGTCCCGAATGGCTCTTTGACATTAAGGGTCGGCAAGGACACCATGACATTCCGCCTCAAGGACGGTATGCAAGTCCCAGTCAAAGAAGAGATGCATTGCTTATTTGTTGAAGCTGTGGAGTTGGCTTCGGTCAACTCCGTTACTAATGAAAAAGCTAGAGTTTCTGCAGAAATTTGCTTGCCAGGTGGTGGACAGGTCCCTAATCTGAAGAATGAGCTGCCGGCACAAAAGCCGAGAAAGAAGGAGGATCCGACAGCATCTCCTCATGAATCGCCAAAAGTTAAAGATCCTGGAGAGATAAAGAAGGAGAATAAAGAAAAGACGAAGGTGGTTTGGAAGCCGATTGCTCAGCCCCCGTCTACCAAGCCACCGGAGAAGAATGATCCTCTGAAGGACGCTCCTTTGAAGGAACTGTTCGGGCCATTCGAAATCTCTGGTCACCTTCCCGATGGACGAATCGAGCTAATTCACGCACACGGGAAGAAGTTCACACTTGCCGGAGAATCCCCAAAGCCATATTCCATGAACTCCGACTCGGGCCTAAGAGAAATCCTGAGTTGGGATGTCTCTTGATCGCCATCCAGGTATCGTCCGGCTCAAGGACGTTAAGCAAGAGCGCTTCGTGGGAGGCAACCCACGGCTGGAGTCAGTTTTTTCATTTGTGTCAACCTATGTCAGTTTATTTGTTTTCTTATTTTTTGTGTGTAGTCTATGTGTCGTAGTGTCAATCGCAAGATGTTTGAGGTTGTTCCGATTTTTGTGGATTTAACTGTGATTTTCTGAAGATTGTCGGGTTTGCGAAAATATTTTCAATCGTGGAGTTCAATATTTTCGGCGAAAAATAACCCATGTTTTCGGCGAAAATTCTTTTTGAAATCCCACTGAGTTTTCCAGACGTCTCTGTTTCATATTTTTGGCGAAAATGTATTAATGTTTTCGGTGAAAATTCTTTTGAAAATCGGCAGTACTTTTTAATTAAGATTTTCGGCGAAAACTTGCACTTATTTTTGCCGAAAATTCCTTTGAAAATCAACCAAATTTTCGTGTTAAAATCGGATTCAATCTCTCTCTCCTCTCTTCTTAATTTTTGAAACCATTTGATCGTTGTTGCTGTGCTTAAAGATAAATTCTTTGCGGTGTTGACTTTTGTGAAGTGTCGGTTTGACCTTGAATTTTCTATGCTTGTTTGGCTGCCATAAGTGTTCATTCACGTTCATATATTTGTGCTTGCCATCTGAGTTTATGTTATACCGTCGTTTCCCGCTTTGAGATAGTCTTGCCATGATTAGGGTTCAATGTGCTATGATGTTGACTTTTTGAATGTCGGTTTGACTTCTGATCCCTAACTATGTTATGAACGTTCCGACTAGACATATGCATACTTTGTGATTTATTGTGATTACCGGTTACTTACTTTGCTTACCCCCACTCGGTTTTCCTCATTTCTTTGTGAAATTGAGTTTTTCGACTAAGTGTGGGGTGGGTTATTAGTTAATTAATCTGGTTTCGTTTCTGGTCTTAGGAATGTCATTCATGAGCGCAGGACCAAGACGCGACTTGACACCGGCTCTCACACCTGCCGTCCAGGGCCCTCCACCGGCTTTCCATGGCCTTGTCGGGTACCAGCAGCACATGCTCCGCACTGACGAGAGGAATTCGAGTAGCTACTCCGCTCCGCTCCGGGCTATCCGTGCTAAGCCACTACACCGACCATCTCATTCCAGGTTCTTTGTATATCTCTACTCTAGTTTAGTCCTGTGAGGACACAGAACGGTTTAAGTGTGGGGTAGGATGCTAGAGAACCTTGCATGAACTTGATTGCCCTTAATTATGTGTTGTGTGTTTCTCGGTGCCTTTCCAGTTTCTCTAGCATTAGAATTACTCAGTTCTTGATTTTTGATGTTAAGTTGTTGTTCAAACTTTCATAATGATGCTTAGACTGCTTAACCTAGAACTTGAGAACCAACTTGTATACTTTGATGCTAAATTGCCTGGTCAGAACAGAATTTTAAAATCACACTTGTAGTTTGTAGCCTTGATTGTATGAAAATGACCGAATCCGACTAGCAAACCAACTGTGAGCTTTTGATCCATTGCACGTAACTTGCAATTTCAATTCTTTTTGAGTGGTTTTCTGTTTGCTTGAATGAGTTAGAATTTGCATGAGACCTACTCGAGACCACACGATGACACGAGTTCTAGAATGATAGGGGCACCTAGATTCAGCTACTAAACCAGATAGCCTACCTAACGATAAAATCCATTAGGTGTAGACCCTTGAGCTTGGCCTGTTCTTTCGGTTCGATATACATTACAGCCATTTCCCTTTCTTTCATTCACCGTTGATCCCCTGTGGTTGTAGTTCTAGATTGACCTACCGGAAGTCGGTTTGTGGTAACCTGCCTATAGCCATTAAACAGGTGGTCTTAACTATTATGTCCAGACGTGTAAACCCCTCAGCAACTAAAAGAAAATCGGCACAAAAGAAAAATTATTAGAAAAAGGAAAAGAAGCAAGCTTCGAAAAAAAAATAAAAAGAAGAAAAATCAGAAAAGCCAAAAAGGTTTCAAAGTTTTAGTTCAATAAAACGTTCTTCTCCCTACAAATGGAAGAACGAAGTCAAAATAAAAGTCAGAAAAGTGTGTAAAGAAAAAATTGTGTTAAAAGACAAAAGTGCTAGGTTGCTTGAGGGTATCATAGGACGAGCTTTCATTATTCCACCCGCGTCTGCTTAGACGGTAGGAAGCCATAGGCTAGATTCGAGGGAAGTTAGTCGAAAGCTACACTGCACAAAGCCATCATCATTTATTCCCATCATCCATCACATCATAAACCCTTGTAGTGTAGAATTCATTACGATCCTAGCAGGGAAGTCCTTCTTGACTAGTTACTCGTGTTGTCACAGTGGTGGAGATGTGGTTGAATTGCAAACTTATGACAGAATTCAGTGACAGAAAATGATTACGAACAGAAACACGTCCTTAAACACAGAGAGTGAGAGTTTCCATTGTACAATATATTTCCTGTGTGAGGAGTCTGGTCGGTCAGGTCAAATTCGTGCATAATTGGTTACGATTACTTGCCGTGTGCAGTTTATTAGTGAGACCGGGTAGTTTGGGCTGATCTGTATGCATGTTAGGTTTCTTGTTCTAGGAGCTATCGGTCTAATAATTCATTGTGTTTGATTGAGCTCCAATTTAATCGATCTTATCAATTGTGAACATGAGCGTTTCTATTCAGTTTGCTTGAGGACAAGCAAAAGCTTAAGTGTGGGGTATTTTGATGACACTCTATTTAACGTGATTATCAGCCTCATTTAAGCGACATTTCCTTGCTTAAGACAAGGGTTTTAGGGTAGAATAGCGAATATTCAACCAATTGCCCTATTTCGTGCCATTTGTGTTACCTTGGCCCGTTTCGGGTCTATTTAATGGTTTTCTAGTATTTTTATGTTAGCACAGGTTTTTGCCGTCAAATAAAGTAGCCAAGGACGTGTCTAAGGCGTTGGAACCTCGAGGAATTGCACCGGAATCGATCAAAGGAGCCAATCAAGTCGAAACCATTCCTGCCCGGTTTACAAAGGAGTTTTCGCCGAAAATACACTAGGATTTTTGGCGAAAATATGTTCACAAATCACTGATGACCGACTGAAGGAAATTTTCGGTGAAAACCCTAAGTTTTCGACCGAGATGAAAATTACAGGAGAAATCAGCCGGAGGACCATCCATTTACACGAAGATTTTTGGCGAAAATACCTTGGTATTTTCGGCGAAAATATCAGAAGAAATCTGGCTGAATTAGGGTTAAGTATAAATACTTAACCGGCGCCCCAAATCAGGAGAGACCTCATAATTTCAATCATAATTTCCAGACCTAGGAGTTCGAGAGAGAGTCTAGAGAGTTCAAAGAATCGTGGAGAGATCGTGACGCCATCCCTTCACCTCGGAGACTCGGAGTTTGGATTGAAGATTACCGGAGATTGAAGCTTCACAGATTCGTCAAATTAGGTTTTACAGTTCTTCTCTGTTCTTCCTACCTGAGATGTATTCCTTGTTTGTTTTCGATTCTCTTGTTCCTAATATGAGTAGCTAAACTCGTAGAGCTTAGATTAGATGAACCCTAAGTGACCCAGGGCTTTAAAGCGGTCACAGATCGGCGGTGATTAGATTCAAAGTTCAATCAGTTTCTCTTTGCATGGTTGTTTTGTTCTTGATTGTTTATGTTTCTTTTCTGATTGATCGCCTAGATTAGGTTTGTGTTGAATTAGGGTTTGTCGCCAGACAGCTTCTCTGCTTTAAACATTAAAACTTGTCTTTCCTGGTCACCTAGCTTAGATTCTTGTTAAGCTGAGGATAGAAGCGAACGCTCGCCTCACTTTAGAACATCATTTCAACCAGTTAACCTTATAATTGGAGTGTGCCTTTCGTAGGAACTGATTAGGGTTAATCCACTGCAAGAGTAACTCATAAATCATTAGTAATTGCACCAGTTAAGTTAAGTCGTTGCGAGAGGCGACCGTACCTGGGCGACTAATTAATCTTGGTAGTTAGAACGGATAGAGCGAACGTTCGTCGGTCTTAAACCTAAGGGTAAGGAGTTATGGTGGTGTATAGAAATTGATTGAACGAGAATTGAAATCCGCTGATCTGTTGATTGCTGTTGCCTTGGTGATCTAAGGGGGATTCAAAATCTAAGCTTGTTTGTCGTCTTTCTGAACCAACCAATCATTCTGTCTTTTAATTTCATTTTAGTTTTCTTGCATCTTAGTCTAGAAGTCATGGAACTCACACCACGCACAAAGTGTTTAAACTTGAATAAATTGTCAGCTTCTTTGAGTAGTCGATTAGTAGAGACCCGTGGAATACGATCTACCTTAGCTTTCCAGCTTGGTAGTATTTGATCACTGTTATGCAGCTCATCAACGAGGATGCTGACCGGATCACCCGATCAGGATATACCTTGCTGACCAACCAGGTGATCCCAAGACAGGCCGCCAGGGCGTCAGGCACGGCGCTAGGGAACCCCGACCAGCACTTGGCATCAGGCCAACACCGGGCACGAGCCCTAGGAGGTTTAGCACCAGCCCTCAACCCCGTACAAGGCCTGGAGCCAAGCCTAGGAGCTGCCACCCTAGGAGCCGAGAAGAAATGGGATGAAATGAGGAAATGGGAAGAGGACCGAACGGGCCGGTCGAGCAGGAACCACGTAGGCCGAGCAGCATCAGCATCAGACCCGCCGGAGCCCAACATCAGGAGCCCCGAGCAATTCCAAGCCCGAGCAGCTGACGCCGCCGCCAATTCCACGCCCGATAGCAAAGGCGGCGCCGACTTTCCTAATTCGGCCCGCGCGTGAGTGACAAGCCCGACCGGATCCGCCGGATCCGCCGGTTTACGGTTTTTAGGCTGTTTTTATTTATTTAAGTCTTTTTAAGTGTTGGACTCGGATTTTTCCTTTTAGTTTCGATTATTTAGGAGCAAGTAAGTCTTATTATATTCTAAATAAGACTTTAGGATAATATTTTATTATTTTTAGAGTTTCTTTCCAAGTAGGAATCGTGAGCCTATTCACGAGTTCCTCCACTATAAATAAGAGGCCTCGGCCTCATTGTAAACATCAACCCTTTTCGAATAAATCAATCAAACAGAACTTTTGTTCTCAATTCTTTAGTTTTATGCTGCATGCATAGCTTAGAATAGGTATTATCAACAGAAGCATCCATCTTCTGTCGTGGAGCCATTCCTGGACACTACGGGTTCCCGGTTACATATAACCGACGGGTCCTAGTACTTTCCCGCCCCGGTGATGACTGTCGATCGAGCGAAGGTCCGAGACTTGCGGTGGTTAGGGTTGTCTGCCCACGGTTGCAACGGTTCACACCAGTTTTGGTATCAGAGCTTCGGTTCAACTCGAGGAACCACAATCTATCCCAGTCTTCAGGTTTGAAACCCTGGATTCATATCCTTTAATTTCAGTCTTAGAAAATCTTGAGAAAAACCCTACCTATCTTTGTTTTTCGTGTTATTAGAAAATCAGTTTAGAAAATCCCATCTATTTTCATTCTTGTTCGAAGCATTGTAAGAAAAAAAAAGAAAAAAAAACAAAAAGAAAGGCAATCTGCCCTAGGGTTTCCCGTTCATTATAGGTTGATCTTAAGAATAGGGGTAGATAGATATATTTGCTTCCCTGTATTATCAACTAATATGACAGAAGAAGAACTCGCCTTGCTCGAAGCCACCCAACCCACGATAGCACAGATCCTAGCCCAGATGAAGGCATCAATCGACCGGATCGAAAGGGCAGTCAAAGGAAATCCAGCCCCGCCCCGGCATCGACCTCGGCACCATCCCCGACACCCGCGCCGGCCCCGGCCCCGGATCAGCAACCGGTCCCAGCCCCGGCACCCGACCAACCCCCGGCGCCTGACCAACACCCGACGCCCGAAGAACCCCCGGCACCACACTCCGCTCATCCGCCGGGTAACCCCAGCAGTTCCGCTAAGACTGCCCCTGACCGATCGCCAAACAACCCTCCGTCCAGTGGTGGGTCGACCCCCGTCCACCTCCCAGCACCGTCACCACCAGGATCACCCGAGCCAAGGCCCGAGCCATGGCACAGGCCGGACAAACCGGGAGTTTCTTTGAATACAACCGAGCCCCGGCTCTCACACCACCGGCCGCCCATACCTGACTCTTTATCCAGCCCTGGTGCCCTGGCCGACCCCGACGGCCCTCATAACATCTTCGCCAGCACCAATGTCGATAGCCACGGGAATACTCGATCAAGGAAAACCCCTCGATACTCTGCCGTCACTCGATGGCTCCTCAACACCCAAACCCTAAGCAATGGACAGGACCAGAGAGACAACCTATTCCACACCCGATGTGTCATTCAAAATAAGGTTTGTGGCCTGGTCATTGATGGTGGCAGCTGTACCAATGTTGTTAGTCAGGAGCTTGTAACAGGGCTCCAACTACGCACCCAAAAGCATCCTCACCCCTATAAGATCCACTGGCTTAGCAATTGTGGAGAGTTGAAGGTCACCCGCCAGTCCTACATACCGTTTAGTATTGGAAGGTACGCTGATCAAGTTCTATGTGACGTTGTACCCATGGAGGCTGCCCATGTATTACTTGACCGACCATGGCAGTTTGACAGGTTCTCCAAACACGATGGAAGAACCAATAGCTACAGCCTCATCCATAAAAACACTAAGTACAAACTCAAACCTCTCTCCCCGTCGAAATCCTACAAGACCAGATAGAGAGGCGAGTTATGCAAGACAAGAAAGAAAGAGAACTTCAAAAAAATAAAAAGGAACGGTCAGATCCAGCCCTAAGCACTAAAACAGAAAAACCACTCTCTACTGGGGCCACCTCTCAGGAAAACAAGAAGAAAGAAGTTCTGGCCGCCACCTCCGGGGATATCAAGCAAGCCCTATTAGCCCGAAGGCCTATGGTGGTGATCCGATATAGAGACTGCTTTAATTCTAACCCTAGCCCGACAATACCTAGTGTTGTTTCATCTCTCTTGCAGGACTACACGGATGTCTTCCCCGATGAAGTCCTTAGTGGCCTACCCCCACTTCGAGGGATTGAGCACCAGATTGATTTGGTACCCGGGGCAGCCCTACCAAATAAGGTCGCGTACCGCACCAACCCGGAAGAAACCAAGGAGATCCAATACCAAGTGGAAGAATTAATGAGCAAAGGATACGTCCGGGAGAGCATGAGCCCTTGTGCCGTTTCGGTTATCCTAGTCCCAAAGAAGGAAGGAACGTGGCGAATGTGTGTCGACTGTAGGGCCATTAACAACATCACAGTTAAGTACCGACATCCCATCCCTAGATTAGATGATATGCTTGACGAGTTACATAGGTCTACCATCTTCTCCAAAATAGACCTTCGATCCGGCTATCACCAGATCCGAATGAAGGAGGGAGACGAATGGAAAACCACTTTTAAAACCAAATTAGGGTTGTATGTATGGATGGTCATGCCCTTCGGCTTAACTAATGCCCCTAGCACTTTTATGAGACTCATGAATCAAGTCTTACGGTCTTACATTGGAAAATTTGTAGTAGTATACTTCGATGACATCTTACTCTACTCCAAAAACTTAGAAGACCATCTAGGACACCTCCAGTCCGTCCTAGAAGTCCTAAGAAAAGAACAATTGTATGCCAACATGGCTAAGTGAACTTTTTGCACCGATCACCTTGTGTTCCTTGGTTTTGTTGTTAGCTCTTCAGGAATAAAGGTGGATGAGGAAAAGATCAAAGCCATCAAGTCTTGGCCAATCCCACAAAGCATCACGGATATTCAGAGTTTTCATGGGTTGGCTAGCTTCTACCGGCGATTTGTCCGAGACTTTAGCACTCTAGCCGCCCCTCTCACGGCGGCCATCAAGAGAGATCTTCCTTTCCAATGGGGCCCGAGTCAGCAAGCAGCCTTCGAGGTCTTAAAGAAGAAGCTGACCGAAGCACCCCTCCTCAAACTCCCCGACTTCAACAAGCCCTTTGAGATTGAATGTGATGCCTCCGGAGTAGGGATTGGCGCCGTCCTCATGCAAGAAGGAAGACCTATCACCTATTTCAGTGAGAAACTCAATGGAGCGCCCCTCAACTACCCGACCTACGACAAGGAGCTCTATGCCCTAGTCCGAGCCCTCAAAACGTGGCAGCACTACTTGTGGCCCAAGGAGTTTATCATCCACACCGACCATGAATCCCTCAAATACCCAAAGGCCCAACATAAGCTCAACAGAAGGCACGCCCGATGGGTAGAATTCATTGAATCATTCCCCTACATCATTACGTTCAAACAAGGTAAATAGAATGTCGTAGCCGACGCCTTTTCTAGAAGGTATACCCTCCTCTCTGTCCTTACCACCAAGTTCATTGGATTTGAGCACATTAAGGAACTTTTGGAGCATGTGAACAAGGAGGGTTTGGTAAGTACTATCGACAGGACGGGTACCTGTTCAAAGAAAACAAACTCTGCCTACCTAACCACTCGTGCAGGACAGTATTAGCCCTAGAGGCTCACGGAGGAGGACTTATGGGGCACTTTGGGGTAGCCAAGACCATGGCCACCCTCAAGGAGCATTTCTACTGGCCCAAGATGCGCCACGACGTAGAAAAACTCATTGCTCAGTGTTCTAAGTGGCAGAGGGCTAATCCCACCTTCAACCCTACGGGTTATACACCCCTCTACCGATACCCGAGCACCAATGGGTTGATCTCTCGATGGACTTCATTCTAGGGCTACCTAAGACCCGGAAGGGAAAGGATTCCGTCTTTGTTGTAGTAGACAGATTTTCAAAGATGGTTCATTTTATTGCATGCCACAAGGCCGACGATGCTTCTAACATCGCCGACTTGTTTTTCCAAGAGGTCGTCCGACTCCATGGGATTCCTAAGACTATTGTGTCCGACCGGGATTCCAAGTTCCTTAGCTACTTCTGGAAGACTCTCTGGGCCAAGATGGGTACTAAGATTTTATTCTCTACAACGTGCCACCCTCAGACCGACGGCCAGACCGAGGCGGTTAATCGGTCCCTCTCTCAAATGCTCCGGGCTATCATCTCATCTAACATTCGGACTTGGGAGGAATGCCTTCCCCATGTTGAATTTGCCTACAACCGAGCTGTCCACTCCGCCACACAGTACTCACCGTTCGAGCTTGTCTATGGGTTCAACCCCCTAACCCCCTAGACTTGTCACCCCTACCTCTGCACGAATTTCTAGACGCCGACGGACAAGAAAAGGCTGAGTATGTCCAAAAGCTTCACGAAAAAGCTAAAGCCAACATCGAGAGAAGGACTGCTCAATACATCAGGAACGCCAATCGAGGGAGAAAGAAGAAGATCTTCGAAGTAGGTGACCAAGTGTGGATTCACTTCCGGAAAGATAGATTCCCCGAGCAAAGGAAATCTAAACTCCTTCCCCGAGGTGACGGCCCATACACCATACTCAAGAGGATCAACAACAACGCCTATGTGATAGACCTCCCTAACTCTTATGGGGTAAGTGCCACATTTAATGTTGCTGATCTAACACCCTACTATGATGAGGTTTATGCAGAGCCGGATTCGAGGTCGAATCCTTCTCAAGAAGAGGGGAATGATAAGCCCCATGTTCCTTGGACCCGCCCCGAGCTACCTTTGACCCGTAGCCAATCTAAGGTTTTCAAGGAATGGCTCACCCTCTACATGAAGACTTGGAGCCAGGAGAGGCACGACGAGGATGCTGACCGGATCACCCGATCCGGATATACCCTGTTGACCAACCAGGCGATCCCAAGACAGGCCGCCCGGGTGCCGGGCACGACGCTAGGGAACCCCTGACCAGCACTCGGCATCAGGCCAACACCGGGCCCGAGCCCTAGGAGGTTTAGCACTAGCCCTCAACCCCGTACAAGGCCTGGAGCCAAGCCTAGGAGCTGCCACCCTAGGAGCCGAGAAGAAATGGGAGGAAATGAGGAAATGGGAAGAGGACCGAACGGGCCGGTCGAGCAGGAACCCCGTAGGTCGAGCAGCATCAGCATCAGACCCGTCGAAGCCCAACATCAGGAGCCCCGAGCAATTCCAAGCCCGAGCAGCCGACGCCGCCGCCAATTCCACGCCCGATAGCAAAGGTGGCGCCGACTTTCCTAATCCGGCCCGCGCGTGAGCGACAAGCCCGACCGGATCCGCCGGATCCGCCGGTTTAGGGTTTTTAGGCTGTTTTTATTTATTTAAGTCTTTTTAAGTGTTGGACTCGGATTTTCCCTTTTAGTTTCGATTCTTTAGGAGCAAGTAAGTCTTATTATATTCTAAATAAGACTTTAGGATAATATTTTATTATTTTTAGAGTTTCTTTCCAAGTAGGAATCGTGAGCCTGTTCACGAGTTGCTCCACTATAAATAAGAGGCCTCGGCCTCATTGTAAACATCAACCCTTTTCGAATAAATCAATCAAACAGAACTTTTGTTCTCAATTCTTTAGTTTTATGCTGCGTGCATAGCTTAGAATAGGTATTATCAACATAAGCATCCATCTTCTGTCGTGGAGCCATTCCTGGACACTACGGGTTCCCGGTTACATATAACCGACGGGTCCTAGTACTTTCTCGCCCCGGTGCCGACTGTCGATCGAGCGAATGTCCGAGACTTGCGGTGGTTAGGGTCGTCTGCCCACGGTTGCGGCGGTTCACACCAAGAAGCCCTAGCCTCGGCATCCACCGCCGCTGCCAATTCGAGGCCCGACACAAAAGGTGGCACCGGCTTCCAAAACTAGAACAACCCTAATTCGGGTTTCCCGATCGGGAATCTGCCGGTTTAGGGGTTTGGACACGTTTTCTTAGTTTTATTCCTTTTTAGTGTTTTGTACGGATTTCTCTTTTAAGGAACGATTGTTTAGGATTAAAATAAGTCCTTTTAGAGTTCTAAATGGGATTTATTTCAATTCTTTATTATTTTACGAGTTATTCTCTAAGTAGGAAAACCGTAGGGAAGTCACGAATCCTTAGTATAAATAAGAGGCTCTGACCTCTCTTTGTAAGAAACTTTTCCCTTGAATAAAAGGCTCCGACCCACGGTTGCGGTGGTTCACACCAAGAGCCACTTGACCGGACACTTAGGGTTCTTGGCTATATAAAGCCAACGGGTCCAAGTACTTCCAGCCAGGTTACATAGGTTATCTCAAGTGCCGATATTCAAGCTCACGGTGGTTAGGGTCTAGGAGCAGCTAATGCCAAGTTTTATCACCCAAAGAGGTGATCCGGTCAAGGACAGCCGACTCTCGCGGTTCACATCAGTTTTGGTATCAGAGCCTAGGTTCAACACTAGGACCGCCAATCTATCCTAGCTTCCAGGTTCTTTTACTTGGATTCATATCTTTACTTTCATTGTTGCTAGAAAATCTTTAGAAATCCCATCTATTTTCAATTTCTGTTCAAAGCATTGTAAGGCAAGAAAAATTGATTGCCAATCAAGTCATCAAAAGAAAAATACACAAGAGAAGAGAAGAAAAACAAAAGAAAACAAAAAGCAAGGCCACCTTTGCCCTAGCTTCCTTTTCATTATACGTCGAACCTAAGAAGAGGGGTAGAAATCCAGAAAATAGAAAAGCATCCATTGCTTGAGTCATCTTCTAGCTGTCCTCAACCAAGCCTCAAGCTGCCAAGAAAAAGCCATTGTGACCAGAAAGGCCAGCCCAAGGAGTCAGGTCTGTGGAGCCCTACGATCGATAAAGTCACTCTTGGTAGCTTTGAAGAAACTTGCAACTACTTGAGCCGAATTTAACAGGTTCTGATATCCTTTTTATTGAGTGTTGATATTAGATTTATACACGAGTGGGAAAATCAGAGTGAGTGAGGTATATTCGAGAGACTTTGTGAGGATTCTTGTTATTATTCGACTAACCATGACAGAGGAAGAATTAGTCTTGTTGGAGGCCACCCTACCAGCCATCTCCCAAATTCTGGACCAGATGAAAGCCACCGTAGAAAGGCTAGAACGAGAGGAGATTGGTGAGCAGGTCTGCCCCGGACCGGCCTTAGACCAACATCAGGTCTGCCCCGGACCGGCATCCGGCCAGCATCAGGTCTGTACCGGACCAGCATCCAGCCAGCATCAGGACTGCCCCGGACCAGCAACAGGCCAGCATCCGGACTGCCCCGGACCAGCATCAGGACTGCCCCAAACCAGCATTAGGCCAGCATCCGGTTTGCCCTGGACCATAAATCAGGTCAGTACCCAGAAAACCCCGGATCCAGTGGAGGATCAACACCTGGGCCTTCCCCTAGTCCCGCCACAACACAGATTACCACTCGTGCCATGGCCTGAGCGCTAGCACTAGCACATGTGGCGGCCCTGAATTCCATCCGAGGCCCGGCCCCTATGAGGCCTCACCCTCGGGACACGATGCCACCCGTCCCCGATTCTTTGTCCAGCCTGGGTGCCCTAGCTATTCCGGCGCGCCACTCGACGCCACAAATAAAGCCCAATCCAATCATGGAGCCGACACCCGATCAAGACATGCACAATGATTCTCTGCTATTTCTAGAAGGCTTCTAAGTGCACAAGTCGTAGAAGAAGGATGGGAGCAAAGAGACAACCTCTTTCACACCAGGTGTGTCGTTAAAAATAAAGTTTGTAATATGGTAATTGATGGCGGCAATTGCACCAATGCAGTCAGCCAAGATTTAGTAAAAGGGCTCGACCTTCAAACACAAAAGCTTCCCAAGCCCTATAAACTGCATTGGCTCAGCAATCGTGTGGAGAGCTGAGAGTTGTAAGTCAGGCTCACGTACCCTTCAGCATTGGGAGGTACACCGACCTAATCCTATGTGATGTAGTTCCCATGGAAGTCGCTCACATATTATTAGGCAGACCCTGGCAGTTTCATAGGTTCTCCAAGCATGATGGGAGGACCAACAGTTATAGCCTTATCCATGGGGGCAATAAATATAAGCTGAAACCCCTATCCCCCCACCGAGATCCTTCAAGATCAATTAGATAGGAAAGTCAGCCGAGAGAAAAAAGAGAGAGAGCTCAAAAGTAGAGAGAAGAAAGAATAGGCGAGTGATCCCCTAAGTACAAAAATAGAAAAACAAAACCCTAAAGGGTCTAGAGCTAAAAAAAGTGAGAGGAGAGAGAGCCTTCTGGCCACCCCAAGCGAGATCAAACAAACCCTAGTTGCTAGGAAATCGATGGTGGTCATTCTCTACAAAGAATGCTTGATCTCTAACCCTAACACTTTGTTGCCTAGTGTTGTTGTTTCTCTCCTGCAGGATTTCAAGGATGTCTTCCTCGAGGAAGTTCCAAGTGTCTGCCCCCACTAAGGGGAATTGAGCATCAGATTGACCTAGTGTCTGGAGCAGCCTTGCCAAACAAGGCAGCATATCGAACCAACCCTGAGGAAACCAAGGAGATCCAGTCTCAAGTAGAAGAATTGATGGACAAGGGATATGTAAGGGAAAGCATGAGTCCATGTGTTGTACCAGTCATCCTTGTCCCATAGAAGGAAGGAACTTGGAGGATGTGTGTCGACTGCCGAGCTATCAACAACATCACAGTTAAGTATCGACATCCCATCCCTAGGTTAGATGATATGCTCGATGAATTACATGGATCTACAATCTTTTCCAAAATTGATCTTAGGTCAGGGTATCATCAAATTAGAATGAAAGAAGGAGATGAATGGAAAACTGCCTTCAAAACCAAGCTAGGATTGTATGAATGGATGGTCATGCCCTTTGGGTTGACTAATACACCTAACACTCTCATGAGACTAATGAACCAAGTTCTTAGGTCTTATATTGGTAAATTTGAGGTAGTATACTTCGATGACATCTTAGTTTACTCCAAAACCCTAGAAGACCACCTAGGACATCTAAAGGTTGTCTTGGAAACTCTAAGAAAGGAGCAACTATATGCTAACATGGCCAAGTGCACCTTTTGCACATATCACCTTGTTTTCTTGGTTTTGTTGTTAGCTCCTCAGGAATCAGGGTCGATGAAGATAAAATTGAAGCCATAAGATCATGGCCAACTCCACAAAGCATCACTGATGTTAGGAGTTTTCATGGCCTAGCTAGTTTCTATTGAAGATTTGTGAGAGATTTTAGCACTATCGCTGCCCCTCTCACGACTGTCATCAAGAAGGATATGTCATTCCATCGGGGCACATCTCAGCAAGAAGCCTTTGAGACTTCAAAAAAGAAACTAACCGAAACCCCACTCCTCATGCTTCATGATATCAACAAGTCCTTTGAGATTGAGTGTGATGCTTCTGGAGTAGGAATTGGAGCTGTCCTTATACAAGAAGGAAGACCAATTGCTTACTTTAGTGAAAAATTAAGTGGAGCCCCACTCAACTACCCCACCTATGACAAGGAGCTCTATGCCCTAGTTAGAGCTTTGAAGACTTGGCAACACTACATGTGGCCCAAGGAATTCATCATCCATACAGATCATGAGTCCCTCAAGTATCTCAAGGCTCAACACAAGATTAAGAAGAGACACGCCAGGTGGGTAGAATTTATTGAGTCCTTCCCATACACCATCAAGTTCAAACAAGGTAAGGAAAATGTAGTAGTTGATGCCCTCTCTCGAAGGTATGCCCTAATTTCTGCCCTCACCACTAAGTTTATTGGATTTGAACATATCAAGGAACTTTATGCTACTGAGCATCACTTCAAAAGTATCTTCGAAGCTTGTGAACAAGGAGGGTTTGGCAAATTCTACAAACAGGATGGGTACCTATTCAAAGAAAGCAAACTCTACCTACCTAACCACTCTTGCATGACTGTCCTAGCTCTCGAAGCTCATAGAGGAGGATTAATGGGACATTGTGGGGTAGCCAAGACCTTGGCCACCCTCCGAGAGCACTTCTACTGGCCAAAGATGCGCCATGATGTGGAAAAACTCATTGCTCAATGCTTTAAGTGCCAAAGAGCTAAGTCACACCTTCAACCCTATGCATTGTACACCCCTTTACCTATCCCTGAACATCCTTGGGTTGACTTATCTATGGACTTTATCTTAGGATTGCCTAAGACTCGAAAGGGCAAAGATTCTATCTTTGCAGTGGTGGACAGGTTCTCAAAGATGGCTCACTTTTTTGCCTGCCACGGGGCAGATGACGCGTCCAACATTGCCGATCTTTTCTTCCAAGAGGTGGTCAGACTACATGGAATTCCTAAGACCATAGTGTCAGATAGGGATTCTAAGTTTTTAAGTTACTATTGGAAAACCCTATGGGCCAAGAGATAGGCACCAAGCTCATGTTCTCCACCACCTGCCACCCTCAAACCAATGGCCAGACAGAAGTGGTGAATAGGTCCCTCTCTAAAATGCTTAGGGCTGTCATTAGATCCAATATCAAGTCATGGGAGGACTGCCTTCCCCATGTTGAGTTTGCCTATAACAGGGTTGTCCATTCAGCCACCCAATACTCACATTTGAACTCGTTTATGGATTTAACCCCTTAACCCCGTTGGATTTATCACCCCTGCCTCTACAAGAGTTCTTAGATGTAGGTGGACATGAAAAGGCTGAGTATGTTCAAAAGCTACACGAGAAGGCCGAGGCCAACATAGAAAGGAGAACTGCACAATACATCAAGAACGCCAATAGAGGAAGGAAATATAAGATCTTTGAAGTGGGTGACCAAGTGTGGATTCACTTTAGGAAGGACCGGTTCCCTGAGCAACGAAAGTCCAAGCTACAACCTCGAGGAGATGGACCTTATACAGTACTTCAAAGGATCAACAACAATGCCTATGTTCTGGATCTTCCAAACTCCTATGGAGTAAGTGCTACCTTTAATGTTTCTGACCTCACACCCTACTATGATGAGGTTTATACAGATCCAGATTTGAGGTCGAATCCTTCTCAAGAAGAGGGGAATGATGAGCCACATGTTCCTTGGACCCGCCCTGAGCTGCCCTTCACCCGGAGCCAGACCAAAACTTTCAAAGATCGGCTCAACACCTACATAGCAGCCTGGAGCAAGGACCGACATGAAGAGGATGCCGATCGGATCATTCGGGCAGAATATACTCTCATGACCACCGGAGGGTCACTTAAGCCACTAGAACAGGAGCCAGCACCGAGTCTAGCACTGATTCTTAGGCCAAGCTCCAGGCCCGATCCAAGGCCAGCCCTCGATCGGGGCCCTAGGGCATCTCCTATAAGCCCTGAAGGCCTAGAACCCCACCAAGGCTGTCCTAAGAGGTTCCTAACAAAGGGCCCCAAGCAGGAGATAGATAGCCCGAAGGATGTAGGAGAAGGCCCAAAAATGAGCCAACTACGGGTGCCGACATCAGTACCGGAGGGCGCCGCCAGACACTCAGCACCAAGCTCACGAATGGCTCGGACCTTTGGAGGTTATCCACCGGCCTTGGAGTCCATGAGGTCCCAGGAGTAGCTCCAGCAACCGCCACCCAAGAAGGAACTCAGAAGATTGAAGAAATGAAGATCTTGGAGGGAAAGCATCTGGAGGCCGTTCGACCGGGAGGGAGCCCTAGAGCCCGACCGGGCTCCGTACAAGACCGCAGCAGAACCCAGCATCCAAAGCCCCAAGAAGCCCCAGCCTCGGCATCCGACGCCGTCGCCAATTCCAGGCCCGACACAAAAGGCGGCGCCGACTTTCCAAAACCAGAACAGCCCTAATTCGGGTTCCCCGACCGGAATCTGCCGGTTTAGGGTTTTGGACACGTTTTCTTAGTTTTATTCCTTTTTAGTGTTTTGTTCGGATTTCTCTTTTAAGGAACGATTTTTAGGATTAAAATAAGTTCTTTTAGAGTTCTAAATAGGATTTATTTCAATTCTTTATTATTTTACGAGTTATTTTCTAAGTAGGAAAACCGTGGGGATGTCACATATCCTTAGTATAAATAAGAGGCTCCGGCCTCTCTTTGTAAGCAACTTTTTCCTTGAATAAAATTACTTTAGAACTTTGTTCTTTCCCTCAAGGCTTTGCTCGTTGTTGCATTGCTTAAGGTTGGTATTATCGACAGAAGCATCCATCTTCTGTAGTGGAGCCACTCGACCGGACACTTAGGGTTCTTGGCTATATAAAGCCAACGGGTCCAAGTACTTTCATCCAGGTTACATAGGTTATCTCTAGTGCCGATATTCAAGCTCACGGTGGTTAGGGTCTCGGAGCAGCTCACGCCAAGGTTCATCACCCAAGGAGGTGATCGGGTTAAGGACAACCGACTGTCGCGGTTCACATCAAGTATGATTCAAGATATTCGGGTTAAGAGGAAAGGGTGTGAGAGCAAAAATACCAAGGTTATGTGTAGTAGTTGAACCATTGAGTCACATGATTAAATGACAACAATTTCCCTTCATCTGATGCTCTAATTGAACAACACACTTAAAGGTTGAGTTAATATCACACAAGAGATCCATTAATAAGAGCTGAGATCTCACAACATTAAAGCTAGAGTTCAATCCTCTTATAAAGCATATTGCATAATCATGAGAGTAGTAAAGAAGAACGTGCCTCATGACGGAACAAAAACTTCCTCATAATGAACAATCACAAGCTGGAATTGGTGGATACTGCATGAGTTCTTCCTAAAAAACTTTCGTATTAGTGAAATATTTTGTTATTGTAGTGTTACCTTGATCAACAAACGCGATTCGTGCTTGCAGATCAGTGATGTGAATGGCATCACACTGGCTCAACCACTGTTTTAGGTCCTTCCAAACTGCTGCAATGTTATCGTAGGAGATGAGACTTTGAGCGATGTCTTTAGAGACAGAGTTCAAAATCTAGTTGAGAACCACGAAGTTGCACTGTTTCTATGTTGTGAAAGATGAATCGGTTGCATCGGGTGTAGGCAAGAATTTTCCATAAATGTTAGCTTGTTGTTGATGCTTAGTGCGATGCTAAGAGTTCTACTCCAAACATGATAGTTATCATTGGATGGCTTGAGACTGATGATTGGAACGAAGATGTTATCTCTGAGAGAGAGGTATAAAGGATTAGCATAATGATGAATGAAATAAGTACTTATCAAAGCTCCAGATGAAGTATTGTCTTCAGTTGATGGACTGGTAGCGGGAAGTCATTGAAGAACTTTGGAGTAGAGAAATAAGAACAAAGAAGAAAAGCTCTGATACCATGTGAAAACTAAGATAAGAGAATGAGGGATTCTTATAAACTTCCTTAAAGTTACAGCTGATTTGTGTGTATATATATACACACAAAGAAGAAATGAGGCAAAGAAAAAATGAGGCAGAAAATAAGAGGAGAGGAAAAGAGGAGAAGCCTCCAACTAGGAGAGAGAAAGTGCATAAAGTCGTTACAAAGGAAGCTTATATATTGGAGACACAAACAACGTTGGACACTTTGTTGATAGCTCAGCAACGACACCATTCTACTAACTGAAACTCCTGCTCTGTAAACTTTGAACATTGACAAAACAGCTCCTGTCTTCAAGCTTCCAAAGCCACGAGTCTATATTTCCATAGTGCTATCTTTGTCGAATTAGGTCATCCGGTCTGACTGGTTCGACAGTGAGCTGCCCACTCTCCCAAAAACGGTAGATGACTTTTGGGCGTATAGTCAAATCGGGTGATGACCTGGTCGAACCTTGAAAATTGGTGGTTGGACCGAATTTTATGCACCGGTCAGACCATTTGGAAAAAAAATCCAAATTATAAAACAACAACAATTGAACCCTACCTCTACGAAGTTGAAAATCAGAACTCAGATTAGGGTTCACTTTCATTTTGCTTCCCTTCCATTTTTTCCACCGCCCATTAGAATTCTTCTTCCTCCTTTGTCTGTCCGTCCCGTTCCATCCACGTTGCCTACTCCGTCTTGACTTTCGTTGACAACACAAAAGGTTAGAGTCATCCAATTGAAGGAGTCTCAACCTCCATTAACTATTTATGCTATTCTATTTTCGAGACGAACATAAGGTCAGTTTCTTTCACCGTCGGTCATGCCGTCTTTGACCGGCTACACCTTCATTTGATCATCATCAATTCTTATAGCTGGAATTCAATAAAGAAAAAGAAGAAGGGAATGCGAGTATTTGTATTGTAATTCAATTTCTGTTGACACTTGAAATCGTTGATGTGAAAGAAGAATTTGAAACTTGAAATTTGGGGGGCAGTAGATGGTGTAAGAAACCAAAGAAAAGAGAGACTGTTGTGATGAAAAAATAAATAGTGTGGATTAGGGTTTTCTTTAGAGATATATATTATAGATTTGGTACCTCAATTATAAAAAATGTTATATAGCCTCTGAAACTATTGATTATTGAATTTAAATCACTATTATTTAGAAATTAGATTTTGATATTTTACTTTGTACCTTTGGTTTGATCAGATTTTAACTAAAAGTCAACTTAATTTTTATTTATTTAATAATTTAAACAATAAAATTCCATCACATAAACGATTCAATCACGGTTAAATCATTAAACCATGGTTCTGACCGGGATCTACTACTGTTAGGACACCCCTTAGAACCGTATGATTAGAAGGTAGATCTAATGGCCTAAATTAATCTGGACAAAATAGTAATTTAAAAATCCTATATATACTAAATCATGTTAGGGTTTCACAAACCCTAATTCTATTTTACACCAGCCTCTATTTTTCACAAACCCTAAATTAATCTCACCGCCGCCTCGCCACACTAGCCCGCTGCCTCGCCGCATCAAATCTACCGCTGCCGCCTCGTCGCATCAGATCTACTGCCGCCGCCTCGTCCCATCAGATCTACCGCCGCCGCCTCGCCGCTAGTCTCGCCTCGCCCCGCCCCGCCCCGCCACACCAGCCTCGCCGCATCAGATCTACCGCCGTCGCCTTGCCGCTAGCCTTGCCAGCCTCGCCCCGCCGCTAGCCTCGCTAGCCTCGTCAAACTAGATCTATCACATCAGATCTCACCAGCCTCGCCGCCGCCTCGCCGCATCTCGGGGGAGTGGCGGCGACAGCGATGGAAGGGAGAGTGGAACCAAGGCGCAGCCACCGGCAGTGGCTGGTTTAGAAGTCGGGGCGGCGGCGTTCTTTCCACGGGTTCCAAGAGAGTGGGAGCGGCGGCGACGGTGATCGGACGTTCCGCCGACGGTGAACACTTCATCGGAGAAGACAAGAAACCTGGTTGAAGTTTCTTGAAAGTTCAATGACTGTTCTGTCATTTTTAGAAAGATAAGTTACCCAACTGTGATTTCAGTAAATCTGTGGTGTGTTTGGGAGTTTGGCTTTTAAGGGTTCGTTTGGCAGGTCAGTGAGGAACCTTCGATTGGTGACTCAGAGTTTCGCCCATAACTCCCTCGTTAGAGCTCCGATCTACTAACCGTCAGGACCGGTGGAATCAGGACGACGAGAGGGATGTTTCTAGGCATTCAAAGTTGTTTTTGTCGATTTCCAGAAACAAAACCTCACTTGGACAAATTTCATGGATCATTCTGTTAGTTTCAGAAGTTAAGTGACGTTTGGGTTGGTTCTGTAACTTAAGTGGTGGTTCTGTAATTCCTATGAAGAATGCTTAATTTCTACAATTTTCTTTGGAGTTCTTGTTTGAATTGAAATGAAATCGGTATGGTTGTTATTTGATATTATGGAACAGATATTGTTCCGTATAGTTACTTATGGAACATATATTGTTCCGTATAGTTACTTATGAAACATATATTGTTCCATATATTTTGTTCCATTATATAAATCGATTTTCAACATGTTCCATTACTTTTGAAATGAATTACTGTTCCGAAACAATAAAAGAGGAACTGTTCCGAAATGATAAAAGAGGAATTGATTCGAAACAATTTTCACAAAAAAGTGTTAGAAAACTAATCTCAAATAAAAACCATCGGAGATACACAACAAAAACGGCCGAGCATAGAGAAGAAGATGAAGAAGTAATTAAAAAAAAGGATAATTAATTTAATCATAAATTAAATGGAGTAGAAAAAGAATAAAAAATTAGTAATGTAACTGCAAATCCGAAAATTAATAAACAATAATTAAAATTTGTAATAAATAAAACATTGAAATTACCCTTATGTCCAATTAATATTGGCCTTCAGATCTGAAAGATTAAATCTTACGATTCTAAGAGGTGAGGACACTTTGAGGTGTCCTAATGGTAGTTTCACCCGTTCTGACCGGCTGGGTCTCTAGTTAACCCGAAACAAAAAAACGGAGTGAACATGCGCATTTGTCACGTGCAGCGCAAAATGCCAAAGGGGTTGGGGGGCATGACGGGAATTGTACTATTATGGTTGGAGGAGTAGTTGAGTAGTTGTGCGTGCAGGTCAGCTAATATAGTCGTGGACTCTTCGTGTATCACAGGAACACCAAATGAACAACAACTCTGTACAAGAAGCTTCTCCTCTCCCCCAATACTAATATTATTATTAATTTTTATTCACAATTTTGTCTTCCTAAACCTTATTCGTTTTTACACTTTTTTTTTTTAAATTTTAATCAATTTGGGACGCTCTTTCTTCTCTGAAAATCGCCTGCAAATCATCTCTTCCTCCTTCTTCCTACTGCTACACATCTCCTTTGTCCACTCGTCTAACTTGAAGAAGAACGCGATTGTCTCCGATCAAGGGTTTTCTGCCTCTTGCTTTCTTCTCCGGGTAAATCTCGCTGTCAAATAATTGTTTAGTTTTCTTCCGTAATTTGATCCCTTTCTTTATTTCCTGGGTTTCCTTCTGTTTTCCCTCTTCAGACTTGCTCTCGTTTAATGCTTTGTTGATTTTTACTGGGTTTTTATTTTTATAATCTCTTCGATCTGGTATCGTTGTTTTTATTTATTTATTTTATAAAGTAATGTTTTGGGATCGTTGTTCTTGGATCATTCACATTTTTTCGTTTTAATTTTTGTTCGTCTCTGGGAAAGGCTTGATGATTCAGTAATGTTTTGGGTTTTGACATTTACAGATTTTGGTTTTGCTGCTTGGAAGTTGAAGCAATTTCATTCGCGAGGGACAAAAAGCATAATTATGCGGGCGCCATCATTGCTAGCACAGTGCTTGCCTGGTTTGGTTCCCAATGATCGAGGAAGCCATAGCATGTCCTGGGTTGCAGAAAAAGATACTCATCTCCTTTCACCAGCAGTTGAGATTCTCCCTTCAAAGGTATATATATACATACACAGACACTATCATGTCAACTGATTGCTATGTTATTCGAATTCAGTCATATCCTTGTATTTGATTACTCTATTTCGTCTCCTAACTGAATTTACTCCATGGAAATATGAAACAATTCTATTAACGGCATGATAAACAAGTTGCTTGCTAGAGCCTTGGTGGACCACCTAGGACTTTCTTTGGTCATATATGTTCTTAGAAACATTTTCCATACCTTTTGATCTACAGTTGCTTCACCATGACAAGTACGCTGGAGAGAATGATGAACTGCAAAGTCTGAATGTCTTCAAGGTATGATTTATCTTTTGTTTGTGATGTTTTACGTTTTATAGTAACTGTTCTAGCCTCCATCGGAGATGCAAACAAAGCAGCTATCTCTGCACGCATTGACTTATGGTGCTTGTTATAACAGGGAAGAGTTAGTGTTGCCGATATAATTGGGTTCGCTGGTTCTGACATTATATCATCAAAACCAGATGGTATGTTCACTATCTGTCATGTACTTCATATATTTTAATATTGTGGCTGTGTGAAGTTTTAATACCTTGACACTCTTCTTCTCTGTCTTGCAGGGTCTATGAAATTTTGTGACAGCTCTATTGATCTCGTAAACATACTTAAGAATGAGATTCGTGATGGGCAATTGAGCTTTAGAGGCAAGAGGGTCCTTGAGGTAATTGATCTTCTTATGCCTTTAATATTTATAGTTCATATCAGGTGCTTATGTTGAAATGATAAGTGATTTTATGTACAGAAGCCCACTGAATTCATAAGTAAGTGAAAATGTGAATTAACTCTGTTAAGATGTACTTGCACTTAGAAAGATACCCCGGCTTGCTCATTAATTTCACTTTTTTGTTTTCATGATGGTCAAGGAGATTGAAATTGCAAATCTGCAGATTGTTTTTTCACAGGGATCTAGAAGCAACATGGCATTGTTATTGTTTAACAATGGGATGAGCTATACACACAGTACTTTCTTTTCTGTGTTATGAAACAACTGGATTGTTAATCTGGTTACCTACTTACTCTTGCAGCTCAATTGCAATTACGGACTTCCTGGAATTTTTGCTTGTTTGAAGGTAATTTCTGAAACATTGAGTGGCTTGTACTTGTTGGTCCTTAGTATATTGGATGGATGTTTTGATCCCGAATCATGCCAATTTGGCAAATGTTCTCCTTACTTAATAACGTGTTTGAGCTTAAGAGAGTCCATGGGATTTGCTTTAGTGAAACTGTTGATTCTCAAAGATACCCTTGTAGCGTTCTCTTTTGTTTTTCTTCCTTTTGTGTTTGTGACCAAAAGAGAATTCATTTGTGTTAACAGGGTGCTGCTACTGTACATTTTCAAGACTCAAGTGCTGAATCCATAAGGTGTTCAACCATACCAAATGTCCTAGCTAATCTTGAGCAAGCTCGGGATAGGCAGAGCAAGCAACCAGAATCCCCCTTGACGCCCTCAAGACATACTCTATCTCCCATGGTGCACTTCTACGCCGGAAACTGGGAAGAACTGCCAAGTGTATTATCTGTAGTGAGGAGTGAAACATGTGAAGGGACGACAGGGATGAGCCTGAGTTTCTCAGAGGAGGATTTCCTGGATGGTTGCAGCAGCCAAGATGGCAGTGTAGTGGGGCAGGAAAATGCAGCGAGACGATCAAGGAAGCTTTCAGGGAGCCGGGCATGGGAGAGAGCGAATGAGAACGATAATGGAGAGGGTGGGTATGATGTGATTTTGATGACAGATATCCCATACTCGGTGACGCCCTTGAAGAAGCTATATGCACTGATTAAGAAGGTTGGTAGGAACGAACCAGATAATGAATAGAGTTGTAAAAGACCTAATGCAGTGCAGTTCTGATTGATTTTAGTGTTGCTTTTTGGTATGTTTGAGCAGTGTTTGAGGCCGCCATATGGAGTATTGTACCTGGGAACAAAGAGGAATTATTATGGTGGATTCAACAGTGGAGCAAGGCAGCTGAGAAGCTTGGTGGAAGAAGAAGGAATGTTTGGTGCTCATCTGGTGAAAGAGATGGCTGATCGAGATATTTGGAAGTTCTTCCTCAAGTGAATTAGACATTAGTAGCACCAATAGCACATTTCATGCTAACACAGTGACAGGATCCAGCGAGACTAACAATTTATTAGAGTGAAATTGTAATATCGTGAAACAATTTAAATAATGCTTGATGCAACTGTAAAATTACAGTATTGATTTCTTCTTCTTGTACTATTCTGGATCGATACAAGAATAACATGTATGATACATACGGTTTGATAGATAAAGTGTATTTTTTTAGAGAAATTTTTCTTTCGATTTTTGGGGCTTGTAATATCATATTACCATCTAAATTAATTAATTGTAACATGACATGACACTCATCTAACTTTGGATGATGTGAAGTTGGTTCATTTTGCTCGAAATCTTCATTCAAAATGATAGCTCAACATGGCTCCTAATCCAACTAAAATGTTTTAATTGCTTACAAGAATAGAATAGGGGATCTACTACTGTGAGGACTAATTAAGAGTCTTTATATGAGGATACTTTTTATAGTCGTTGGATGATGGTCCTAATCTAACTGCGGGAACCAGGAATAGGTAAAGGGAGAAAATGAGGTAATTAATTAAAAGTGGAACCAAAACGTGAATTAAAAAAAAGTCGTACCAATTAAGAAATTTACTCTAATAGCCATTTCATATCAACCAATGGAGCTCTATTTAATAAATTAAAGGTGTAGATTAGTGTCCTTATATAAATTAATGGTCCTCACATTAGTAATTGCCAATAGAATGGACCAATTCAATCTTATTCTTTTTATTCTTTCTGGTACGATGTGAAAATATTTTTTGTTGTCACTATAACAAAATCATTAGGTACAATTTTTTTATAATTTTTAGGTATGAATTTCTTTAAAGTAAGTACCAGATTTTAAATTCTAGGTACTGAATTTTTTTTTATAGTAGGTAGTTGATTTGAATTTACATGTTTCAATTTTAATAATAGTTACTTATTGTTAATTATGGGTATCAATTTTAGTATTGTTATGGTGATGGACTTTTCACCATAATAAATAAAAAATCAAATTATGTACCTAAATAAATACCTTCTGAAAGTATGGACAAATCTAGGTATATATTCCCAGGCCACATGCGATTTCGCCCAGGGCATAGGCGAAAACGCCTATGGCTGAGGCAGAAACATTGATTTCGGGCCACAACCACTAACTAACCAAGTAAATGCGGCGGATGGGGGTTAGGCATTTTCGCCTGTGGCCTAGGCGTTTTCGCTTGGGGCCTAGGCGAATTAATCTGATTGGGCGAATCCGCCCAACCCTTCTATAAAACCCCACGATCCCCCCATTTTGCACTCCTACCACTTCTCTCAACTTCCCCCCTTACAAGGTAAGTCCACCCTCTCCTCTCTTGTTATTATTTTTTCTTTCATAGAGTAGAGAATTTAAGTAGTTTAGGATTTAGGTTAGAGAATTAGATTAGGCATGTTAGGTTAGCGAATTAGTTTAGGAATGTTAGGTTAGATAATTAGTTTAGGATTTAGTTTAGGAATGGTAGGTTAGAGAATTAGTTTAAAAATGTTAGATTAGATAATTAGTTTGAAAATGTTTGAGATTATTTATTGACACCGTTCTATTGACGTTGTAGGATTTTTAAGCAACAGACGTTCGTGTCTAGTAGAGGATATTCATTTCAGACCATTACTCAAGATAAGTAGTGTATACATTATTTATATTCTTATTTCAGTGCGAATTATCAATATGCATGTGCTTGTTTATGTAGGTTGTTTGCATGTTAGTGTGAATTAGGATAGTTCACTTTGTTTGTAGGACTACAAATTCGGACTTTGCATGCTAGTGTGAATTAGGCTAGTTCACTTTTACCTGTAGGGAAATTAACATATTACTTTGTATATTAACCTAGCAATTTGCTCTACAATAGATGTCTTACTACAGATGGGATGAGCCATTAGTTGATGAGACTCCCGAGGCTAGTAAGCCTCAACCTAGGGATGCTTCTCTCCTCTCGGGGGGAGAACAAGCATAGGGCTGGTTTAGTTTGGCGTAGGCCTGCTGAGTGCAAGGCCTTGAAGGTATGCCAGAGTAGCTCTTCACTACATTAGAGTCCACAGTATGAGCCATTCTTGGAGGGGTGCCGGCTTTGAGGGGTTTGTCGTATTCTTCGTCACACACCGTGCAAGGAGCTAGTCACGGCAGTGCTTGAGAGCTGGCGGCCGGAGACGAACACCTTCCACTTGGTCCAAGGTGAGGCAACTATCACATTGGAGGATGTGGAAGTTCTTACAAGGCTTCCTACGAAGGGACTTCCTGTTCTTGTAGCTCCTGACGATCGCAGTACGAGTGCCATATGCGAGCAATGATTGGGCATCGCACTTCCACCCAAGCCATTACCGGGACGACAGTTAGAGTTTCGTGGGCTAAGGGGTTGTTCGATCGTCTGCCGGATCAGGCTACAGCAGAGGTTGTTACATTCCACGCACGGGCGTTCACATGGGTTCTTATAGCTGGCGTTTTATTGGCCAACCGGAGTGGAGACCACATACCGGTGCACATCCTACCACGTGTTGGAGACCCGGTGGTTGCAGGCGCCTACATCTGGGGTAGTGCGATTCTCGCATGGTTGTATAAGGTCATGGAGAGGACGGCCTTCTTTACCGGTGGCGGTCTAAGGGGCACTGGTGACATCAGAGGATTCACATTGTTGGTCTAGCTCTGGGCCTTGGAGAGATTTCCATACATTGCAAAGCGCTACATAGACGGTGGTGACCCTCCCGTGGATGACGCCGTTCCTCGTGGGGTGCGTTGGTTACCTATCATCGAGCGCCGTCAACATCGCGTGGTCATGCGCCTGGAGGATATACGTTACGCATTAGACCGGTGTACGAACTTCGTGGTTAGGCTTCTTATCCTTTTATCTCTCTCAGTTAGGTACTTAGTTTTTCTACTTTTCTCTTAGAATATCATTGTTTCTCCCGTACTTTTTAGTGGATGTCGTACGCAGACCGCACTAAGGACTACGCGTTAGATGGCGATCTCTTATGGCGGGCTGTTACACCCATGTTGTGCATAGATTGCATCGCATGGCACCATCCTGACCGTTGTATCCGACAGTTTGGATTCGGTCAGCGAGTCTCACAAGACGCAGAGCCAGCAGGACATGTGGAGGAGTTACTGGCATCAGATTTCAGATCGTCCATTTCAGATTGGCGGACTAAATACCAGCAGTTTATTAGGCACTAGGACGAGAGGGATCAACACATTGCCACTGGCGATATCGCATCTGATGATTTGCGCACCACTTCCATGACGAGTATGACGAGTGGTACATGAGGCGGACTCGCATGGCCATCTCACACGCTGGTGCCTAGTTTCAGACGATGGTTCGTGCTCAACTTCTCGTGTCATAACAACAAATTTAGTCGGATTTAACATTTCACATTTTATGTTTCTTTTCAGGTTGATTCGCTAGAGCACGCAACCATTATGTGTAGGGCTAGGGGTAGTGTTGATGATGACATGACCCATGTGCTTTATGGCCACTTGGCTGTGAGTGGCGGCTGCCCGAGCGAGGACCACACGCCCCACGGCGGGCATCACATGAGCAGTCGAACGCATCCTACGAGGGATATCCCATAGCTCAGCGATGGGCGACCAAGATTCAGCCTTGGAGATCAAGTGTGGGACTATAAATACCCCATCACCCACACAAGGCTCGGGACACACTTTTTATTCAGCGGACCAACCCTCCGCGGTATGTAACCCTATTCCCTTACCCTAAATACTCCTATCACCTACGCACATCTCCTTGAACTGATTACTACTGATGACACTCGATTTGACGTGATTTTCAGCCCCAGTTAAGCGACATTTCTTTGCTTAAGACATGGTTTTTAAGGCAGAATAACGAATATTCACTCAACTGCTCTATCTCGTGCCATTTTGGTTACTTTGGCCCGTTTCGGGTCTATTTGATGGTTTTCTAGTGTTTTTGTGATAGCACAGATTTTTGCCGTCAAATAATGTAACCTAGGTAGTGTCTAAGGTATTGGAACCTTGAGGAACCGCACCTGAACCGATCCAAGGAGTCAATCAAGTCAACACAAATCCTGCCCAGCTTTACAAAGAAGATTTCGGTGAAAAGTCCTAAAGATTTCGGCGAAAATCCAAGAAGAAATCGCTAGAGCATAGAACGAGAAGTTTTCGGCGAGAAGACTAATTCTTCACCAAAAAATCTCAATCAAAATAACACAGGAGAACAGTCGACCGGTGCTAGCCCTTTTCAAAGAAGTTTTCGGCGAAAAATCCTGAAGTTTTCGCCGAAAACCTTAAACCTAATCCGGCTGGGAAAGGGTTAAGTATAAATATAAACCAGCGGCTCAATCAAAAAGATATAGATCATAATTTCTAGACCTAAAAAGTTGGAGAGAACAAAATTTTGAGAGTTCGAAGAGCCAGGAAGAGATCGTGACGCCATCTTTCCACCTCGGAGACTCGGAGCTAAGAGTGAAGATTACCGGAGAACGGAGCTTTGCAGAGTCGTCTTAATTAGGTTTTACAGTTTCCATCTGTTCTTCCTTTCATGATGAATTCTATTTCTGTCTCTATTTCTGCTGTTATGAACATGAGTAGCTAAACTCGTAGAGCTTAGACTAGATGAACCCTAAGTGACCCAGGGCTTTAAAGCGTTACAGATCGGCGATGATTAGAGTTCAATCACAGATCTTGCATGTTTGGTTTGTTCTTCTTTTTTTGTGTTTCTTTTCTAACTTGATCACTTAGACTTGATTCTTGTTAAGTTGAGGATAGTAGCGAACGTTCGCCTCACTTTAAAACACCAAATCAACAATTAACCTATTCATTGGAGTGTGCCTTTCGTAGGAACCAGTTAGGGTTAATCCACTTCAAGAGTAACTCATAAATCGTTAGTAATTCCACCAGTTAGTTTTGTCTTCGCAAGAAGCGACCGTACTCGGGCGACTAATTAATCTTGGTAGCTAGATCGGATAGAGCGAACATTCGCCAGTCTTAAACCTAAGGGTAAGGAGTTATGGTGGTGTCTTAGAATTGATTGAACGAGAATTGAAAACCGCTGGTCTATTGATTGCCAATGCTCTGGTGATCTAAGGGGGATTCGAAATCTAAGCTTGTCTGTCATCTTTGTTAAGTCAACCAATCTTTCAATTTGTCATTCAATTTAGTTTTTAATTTACCTGCATTTCTAGAATAGAAGTCGTGGAACGCACACCACGCACGACGAGTTTAAACCTGAGTAATCTGCCTTTACATTTTAGTAAACGATTATTAGAAGACCCGTGGAATACGATCTGTCTTGCTTTGTGCTTGACAGTTATTTGACTACACGCGCGTGAAAACGCATTCATGAAATTGGCGCCGTTGCCGGGGACTTCTTTTAATTGTTTGAAAGAAAAACTTGCATTTTATTCTTCTACTTTACATCTTTCATATTTCCATCCACTTCGATTTTACACCAGTTGTGTTTGTTTTTGTCGTTTGTAGGTTGTTTACAGGTTTATGCATTACCGCCCTCTCACGCGCTCCTTAACCAAGACTGACAAGGCTAAGAGTGTAGAGAGACCAGGTAGCTTTGCTCCGCCAAGGCCACCACAAATTCCGAAGAAAGGAAGAATCGATCCACCTCCATCCTTCACGCCAATTAAGATCGAGGAATCGAAGGAGAGTTCCTCATCTTCATCTTCATCCGCTTCATCAACCACATCACTTTCACCCCCACCATCTCCTAGGATGGGTGACCAATTACCACCACCACCGGGCGCACCAAAGATTTTAGCTGATTACAACATGCCGAGCGCGACTAACATTCGATCTTCTATCGCCGTGCCAAGCATCGTCGGAGATCCTGACTATGAGATCAAGATCCCTTTCTTGACCATGATCTCTAGGGATCTACAATTTGAAGGCAGGCCACTTGACAATCCGTGCACTCACTTGGCGGATTTTATTGATCTTTGCGGGACTTTCAAGAATGGGAATCTCGACAAGAACACCCTATGCTTGAGAGCCTTCCCGTTCTCTTTAAAGGCGCAGCTAAGAGGTGGCTTACTGGTAAGCCACCCGGTTACTACACAGATTGGGATACTATTGCTTAAGACTTCGTGGAAGAGTATTTCCCTCCCTCAAGAACAACCGCCTACAAGAACAACATCTCTAGATTTTCCCAGAAGGAAGGTGCGAGCTTATATGACACTTGGAACGGATTCCAAGAACTTCTCTATAATTGCCCTCACCATGGTTTCGAGCAGAGGTAGCTAGCTGAAATCTTTGTTCGAGGTCTACGTGAAGAATCTGCTAAATGGGTCAATTCCTTAGCTGAATGGGATTGTACTACCCTCACACCCGAAGCTGCTCTCCTCCATTTCGCAAACTATGCTTCCAAGTCAAGGAATTGGGAACGACAATCAGAAGGATCAAGAAGCAAGCTCGATATTGAAGCAACCATTAAAGCAGAAGTTGAAAAGCATTTGAAGAAGTCTACTACACCTATTAAGCCGCCATCAGCCTCCGTTCTTGTTGCTGATTGCGAGTGGTGTGGAGCTTGTGCTCATAACGGAGGAGGATGCCAGAATTTTGGCAAGGTAGAAGTCTGGTCTACTGAAGAAGTCAACTTCATCTCCCAAGGTTTTAATAACAATCAACAAGGTTATGTTGGCTACCGCAACTACAGACAACATAGAAATTTACAAGAGCGACCTCCCTATAATGTTGGCGCCAACCAGAACCAAGGTCAGAATCAGAATAACCGACCAGCTGGTTCACTCTAGGATCAGAAGCCAAACAATCCAACTGGAGGCATCTACTAGCCGCCTCACAGAAATCAAGGCAACTATGGAACAACTTTTGGAAATCGCCAGAATCAATACTTGAACAACACCTATCCAGGACAGCAACATCAGAAAGACAACAAGGATAATGATCTAGACAAGAAGCTCCACCAGATCATCACCAGACTTGACGATCATGATAGTCAGTTCAAGGCTCAAGCTCTCCTCAACCAAGAGCAAATCACTTCCGTACAACGAATAAAGCATGCGGTGAACCAGATCTCCAACATGCTAGCAAATGGCCGCCCCTCTGGTCTGCTCTCGAGCCAAACTGAGTCAAATATGAGGAAGGAGCAGGCTAAGATGGTCTCTATTCAAAGTCTGACGAACTCACCTGTTAATACTTCTTCTAATCCATACAAGGCCATTCAAGTTCCGGAGGAGATGAAAGCAAAGGAGGACACGCCAAAAGACTACGATCCTCCTCTTGCTCCGTATTATGAGAAGGTTCCCTTCCAAAATGCTTTGCTACCAAAGGCAAGGATCGAGACCGGCATGCGAGGGAACAAAGAAGAACGTTTTACCATCCGTAGCAAGAAGCCTTCCTCGCCATACCCAGCTAAGTGCCCTGATCCTGTTTCATTCACTTTACCTCTTATCATTAATAATATTGAAGTAGAGCGTAGCTTGGTTGATCTAGGTGCTTCCATAAATGTCATGCCTATGAGTTTATTCAAAAAGTTGAATTTAGGAGAACTCAAACTATCTAGCATGCAACTTGTTTTTGTTGATAGATCATTAAAAACACCTAGGGGAAAAATTAAAGATGTTGTCACTCGATGTGGTCCTTTTACTTTTCTAGCCGATTTTGTGGTTATAGATACTCGAGAGGAGAATTCTACTATCCTCATAGGTTGACCCTTCATGCCAACAACCGAGATGCAAATCAATGTCCCGAGTGGTTCCTTGACATTGAGGATTGGTAAGGATACGATAACATTCCACCTCAAGGACGGTATGAAATACACCCCTAAGGAGGAAGAAGCTCACTGTCTTTCTGTTGAAACCGTGGAGTTGACCTCGGTCAACTCCGTTACCAATGTTTCCTCTAGTGTTTCCCCAAAGACTGTTGTCAAAGGTGCTGAACAGGTCATCAAGCAGAAGATCGGACCTACGACACAAAAGCCACAGAAGAAGAAGGAACTGAAAGCCTCCTCTTCTCAATCGTCACCAAGCAAAGATCCTGGCAGGCTAAGAAAGCAGAATCCAAAGAAGGCTAAAATGGTCTGGATGCCAGTTGCTCCGCCATCTTCTTCCGAGCCAATTTCTCCACCGATTCCTGTCAAGCCGCCGGCGCAGAAGCCAGTGAAGAAAGAGAAGTATAGAGCATCTCCCGAAGAAGCACCGAAGATCACAGATCCCGGTGAAATGAAGCAGGAAACTAAAGAAAAGACGAAGCCGACTATTCTCATTCCTTCTACCGTCACACTTGTGAAGGATGATCCCTCACGAGAACTGTTCGGGCCATTCGAGATTGCTGGCCATATTCCCGATGGACGTACCAAACTCATTCATGCTAACGGGAAGATATTCACACTCGTCGGAGGTACCCCGAAGCTTTATTTTATGAATTCCGACGCGAGCGTAAAGGAGATCCTGAGTTGGGATGTCTCCTAACACCGTCCAAGTATCGTCCAGCTCAAGGATGTTAATCAAGAGCGCTTCGTGGGAGGTAACCCACGGCTGGAGTCAGTTTTAATTTGTGTGTTTACTTTCGTGTTTTAGTGTCGGTTCGGGGGAGCCAAAAGTGTCATTTGCATGATCTGTTATTTTTCTTGTGTGATTTGTGTGTCTTCGGTTCAATTCCGAGTTGTTTGAGGTTGTTCCAATTTTTGTTGATTTAGTTTTAATTTTCCGAAGTTTGCCGGAATTGCGAAAATGTTTTAAAACTGTAGGTCAAAGTTTTCGCCGAAAACTTGCACCTATTTCGGCGAAAACTATCTTTTCAAAACCCCTGTAAATTTGACCAGTTTTTGTCAACAATTTTTTTTCGGCGAAAAGTTTCATACTTTTCGGCGAAAACTCAATTTGAAATTCGGCAAACAGTTTTGTAGCTAATTTTCGGCGAAAACTTGCACTTCTTTTCGCCTAAAATTTTTCTGAAAAATACAAAAACTTTTCCCCTTTTATTTTCTTTTTCTGGGTCAGTTCCTCTCTCCTCCTCATTTTTTTCGAACAAAAACTGCAACCCCCATTTTTAAAGAAATCGCCACCGACTGTCACCCCTCGCTGCCACCATTTTCCGCCGCCGCCACCATCGCCGACCGCCGCCGCTCGACTCCTCTCTCTCCTCTGATCATTTCGGATATAGATCGTCCGAATAGGAGCTCTAGAGCTTCATTTCCGCGAAAACCTAGTTTTTCGAGTTTTTCACCGATTCCTCTTCTCTCGTTCATTTTCAGCCACCATGGGTTCAAGGTAAGTTATTGGGTTTTTCATTATGAGAATTTTGACATATAGAATGCTTAATTTCATCGGGGTTGACTTCGGTTGACTTTTCGGTCTACCTCGATTTGCTTACGGACTGTTTCGTGAACAATTTTGGTGAACTGATTGCTTTGGGCTGATCTAGCATGTTTAGGGAGACTTGTGCTGTAATTTGATATCATTTGGCCATGAATTGCTATGCTTAAAGCTTAAGTCTTTTGTGGTGTTGACTTTTGTGAAATGTCGGTTTGACCATGAACTGTTGATGCTCATTTGACTGCCATGCTTATTCATTGAAATTCATATCGCTGTGTTTGTATTTTGAGCTTATGTTATGCCATGATTCAATGATTTGTGCTCGTGAATTGCCATGGTTAAGGTTCAATTTGTTACTATGTTGACTTTTGGCATATCGGTTTGACCTATGAACTCAATATGTGATTTTGATGCTCTGGCTGATCCTATGCGTGTGCTATGACCAATTGTGCCTACCGGTTACTCGCTTTGCTTACCCCCACTCGGGTTTCCTCATTTCTATGTGAAATTGGGTTTTTCGACTAAGTGTGGGGTAGGTGCTTGGTTTGACTAATCTGGTTCCATTCTTTGTTATGTTATAGGAATGTAGACAGGGAGCGACGGACGAAGGCCAGGCTAGACACCGGGTCCAGCTCCAAAGCACCTGCTCCAGTCACTCCTGCCGTCCATGGCCCTCCTCCAGCATTTCCGGGTCGCCACGGGCATCACTCCACCATTACCCGCCTACCGGAGCATTATTTTGAGTGCTACCAGCGGATCTAGCACACTCCCATAGCTGACTGATGAACCGTCGTTGTGCTGAGCAGGTTCGATCAAATAACTATCAAGCTCAAGAGCTAGGATAGATCGTATTCAACGGGCCTTCAATTGATTGGCTACTTCAGAACTAACAAATTACTCAAGGAAAAACACGTTGTGCGTGGTGTGAGTTCCACGACTTCTAATTCTAAGGAATGCAGAAAAATTAAAACAAATTAAGCTAAAGCAGATTGAGAATTAGGGTTTGGAAACAAGAATGACAGACGAACTTAGACTTTGAATCCCCCTTCGTTCCCCAGAGCATTGGCAATCAACAGATCAGCGGATTTCGATTCTTATTCAATCAATTACTAAGACACCACCATAACTCCTTACCCTTAGGTTTAAGACCAGCGAACGTTCGCTCTATCCGTTCTAACTACCAAGATTAACTAGCCGCCCGGGTACGGTCGCCTCTCGCAATGACTTAATTAATTGGTGTGATTACTAGTGATTAATGAATTACTCTTGCAGTGAACTAACCCTAACCGGTTCCTACGAAAGGCACACTCCAATTATAAGGTTAATTGTTCAATTCGATGTTCTAAAGTAAGGCGAGCGTTCGCTTCTATCCTTAGCTTAACAAGAATCTAATCTAGGTGATCAATCCAGACAAGAAACATGAACAATGAAGAACGAATCAAACATGAAAAAGAACTGACTGAATTTTGAATCTAATCACCGCCGATCCATGACCGCTTTAAAGCCCTAGGTCACTTAGGGTTCATCTAGTCTAAGCTCTAACGAGTTTAGCTACTCATGATTATTACAAAAGAAACAAAGACAGAGAAAGAGTTCATCATCACAAGGAAGAACAGAAGGGAATCTGAAAAACCTAATTCAGACGACTCTGGCAGACTTCGATCTTCGGTAAGTTACACTCCTAGCTCCGGTTCTCCGAGATGGAAGGGATGGCGTCACGATCTCTATCCGGCTCTTCGAACTCCAACTCTTCGCTCCAGAACTTCAGAGGATTCTGATCTCGAAAAAGTTGTGTTTTTCGAATTATGAATTGTATATTGTCTCTCCTTTCTTCGGGCCGCCGGATTAAGTATAAATACTTAACCCTAGTTGGGCCGGGCTGAGCTGATGTTTTCGCCGAAACCATAGGGATAGTTTCGGCAAAAATTCTTGTGTAAATGGCCATGATTTCTCTGCCTTGCATTTTCAGTCCGAAGAGCTTAATGGTTTCGCCGAAATCAGTCTTCACATGGCATCAGCTGATTTGCATTGTTGATTTCGCCGAAACTGTGAGATCATTTTCGCCGAAGGTACAAGTGCATATGGGCAGATTTTTGGTTTGACTTGATTGGCTCCTTGGATCGATTCCGGTTTGAATCCTCGAGGTTCCTACGCCTTAGACACGTCCATGGCTACTTTATTTGACGGCAAAAACCTGTGCTAACACAAAAATACTAGAAAACCATCAAATAGACCCGAAACGGGCCAAGGTAACACAAATGGCACGAGATAGGGCAATCGATTGAATATTCGTTATTCTACCCTAAAAACCATGTCTTAAGCAAAGAAATGTCGCTTAAATGAGGCTGATAATCACGTCAAATCGAGTGTCATCAAATACCCCACACTTAAGCTTTTGCTTGTCCTCAAGCAAACTGAATAGAAACGCTCATGTTCATAAATGATAAGATCGATTAAATTGGAGCTCAATCAAACACAATGAATTATTAGACAGATCGATCCTAGAACAAGAAACCTAACATGCATACAGATCAGCCAAACTACCTGGTCTCACTAATAAACTGCACACTACAAGTAATTAGCAATCAATCATGCACGAATTTGACCTGACCGACCAGACTTCTCACACAGGATATATTTAGTACAATGGGAACTCTCACTCTCTGTGTTTAAGGACGTGTTTCTGCTCTCGATCGTTTTCTGTTATCGAATTCTGTCATAGGTTTGTATTTCGACCACATCTCCACCACTGTGACAACACGAGTATCTAGTCAAGAAGGACTTCCCTGCTAGGACCGTAATGAATTCTACACTACTTGGGTTTATAATGAGATGGACGATGGGAATGAATGATGATGGCTTGGTGCGGTGTAGCTTTCGACTAACTTCCCTCGAATCTAATCTATGGCTTCCTACCGTCTAACCAACCACTGGTGGAACAATGAACGCTCGTCCTATGATACCCTCAAGCAACCTAGCACTTATTCTTTTTCTTTTGCATACACATTTTTCTTTTCAACTTTTCTTACGACTTCGTTCTTCCATTTGTAGGGAGAAGAACGTTTTATTTGAACTAAACTTTGAACTTTTTCTGATTTTCTTCTTTCTTCATTTTTTTTTTCTGAAGCTTGCTTCTTTTCTTACTTTACTTTTACTTTTTCTTTTGTGCCGATTTTTCTTTTAGTTGCTAGAGGGATTTACACGTCTGGACATATTAGCTAAGACCACCTGTTTAATGGCTATAGGCAGGTTACCACAAACCGACTTCCGGTAGGTCAATCTAGAACTACAACCACAGGGGATCAATGGGGAATGAAAGAAATGGGAAATGGCTGTAATGTATTATCGAACCGAAAGAACAGGCCAAGCTCAAGGGTCTAAACCTAGTGGATTTTATCGTTTGGTAGGCTATCTGGCTTAGTAGCTGAATCTAGGTGCCCCTATCCTTCTAGAACTCGTGTCATCGTGTGGTCTCGAGTAGGTCTCATGCAAATTCTAACTCATTCAAGTAAACAGAAAACCACTAAGAAAGAATTAAAATTGCAAGTTACGTGCAATGGATCAAAAGCTCACAGTTGGTTTGCTAGTCGGAATCGGTCATTTTCATGCAATCAAGGCTACAAACTACAAGTGTGATTTTAAAATTCTGTTCTGACCAGGCAATTTAGCATCAAAGCATACAAGTTGGTTCTCAAGTTCTAGGTTAAGCAGTCTAAGCATCATTATGAAAGTTTGAACAACAACTTAACATCAAAAATCAAGAACTGAGCCATTCTAATGCTAGAGAGACTGGAATGGAATCACGAGGCACACAAAACACAATCAAGGGCAATCAAGTTCATGCAAGGTTCTCTAGCATCCTACCCCACACTTAAATCGGACTGTGTCCTCACAGGACTAATTCTAGAGTTCAGAGTGGAAGGGAAGAACCTGGAAGAGGACGGTTGATTTCAGAGGGTAAGCACAGATCCTTGGAGCGGAGGGAAGTGTAACAGAACCTGAAGCAAAGGGAATCTCCCAACTGCCTACAAAACAAAAACAAATGAAACATAAAAAGGAAACCGGGACAAGTGCCCCGGATCCACACAGAAAAAAGGTGGACCGAAGTCCGAAAAGAATAAATAAAAAGAAAGGACAAGGAAAATGAGAGGGGATGAGAGAGGGGTCCGAAATTTTAAAGGGAATAATTAAGTGATATTTCAAATCAGTTTCGGCGAAAGTAGGAGGGTGGTTTCGCCGAAACTACAAGTTAAAATGGATTGACCGATTTGAAAAGGCGGTTTCGCCGAAAATGGAAGCTCAGTTTCGCCGAAATTTTTAGTTGGGATGGTTTCGCCGAAATCAGAAAATTTTTGAACCGAAAATGAGGAACAGGAGAATAGGTTCGAAATTTGAAGATCGGTTTCGCCGAAAACAAGGGTGCTTTCGCCGAAAATTTTGAACTGTTCGGGTTTAAAATATTTTCGTAAATCAGGCCAACTTCAGAAAATCACAGTTAAATCCAAAAAAATCGGAACGACCTCAATCAACTTCCGACTGACTCTATGACATGCAGACTCTACACGAAAAATAATAAATCAAACAAACTGACACTTTTGGCTCTCCTGAACCGACTCTAAAAGACCAAGGTTGAAACAAACAAAACTGACTCCAGCCGTGGGTTGCCTCCCACGAAGCGCTCTTTTATTAACGTCCTTGAGCTGGACGATACCTGAACGGTATTAGGAGACATCCCAACTTAGATTCTCCTTCACGCTCGCGTCGGAGTTCATAAAGTACAGCTTCGGGACTTCTCCGGTAAGCGTGAATCTCTTCCCGTTTGCATGTAGTAGTTTGGTATGTCCGTCGGGAAGATGATCAACGAACTTGAATGGTCCGAACAGCTCTCTCGAGAGGTCATCCTTCTTTAGTGTGACGATGGAAGGAATGAGGATTGTCGGTTTCTCTTTTTCTTTCTTCTTCGGCTTGTTATCACCAGGATCGATGATCGTTAGTACTTCTTTAGGAGATACTTTCGGCTTCTCCTTCCATACTTGTTCCGGCGCCGGTTTCTCGGAACTAACAGGTGGTGCAGCTGGCTCGGTGGAAGACGGCGGAGCTTTTGGTCTCCAGACCATTTGGGTCTTTGTCTTCTTGTTCTTTCCTCGAGGTCTGCTCGGTGATTTAGAAGAGGCTTGCAGTTCCTTCTTCTTCTTAAGCGGCTTCTGAACTGAAGCTTCTGGCTTCTTCTTTATAACCTGCTTAATACCTGTATCAACAACTGATCTAGAGACACTGGAAGAAGCATTAGTAACGGAGTTGACCGGAGTCAACCCCACAGTTTCAACAGCAAGGCAGTGAGATTCTTCATTCCTAGAGTCATATTTCATGCCGTCTTTAAGACGGAACGTTTTCATTTCTTTACCAACTCGTAAAGTCAAAGAACCATTAGGAACGTTAATATTCATTCCAGTAGTAGCCATGAAAGGTCGACCTATGGGAATGGTAGAATCATCGGTACTAGTATCCATAATCACATAATCAGCTAAGAACGTGAACGGACCACATTTAGTGACAACGTCTTTAATTTCTCCCTTAGGGGTTTTAAGCGATCTATCAGCAAAGACGAGTTGCATACTAGGCGGTTCAAGTTCCCCTAGGTTTAACTTTTCATATAGACTCACAGGCATGCATTAACAGATGCTCCTAGATCAACTAAGCAACGTTCAATTTCAACATCATTGATGACCAAAGGCAAGGTAAAAGAACCAGGATCAGATAACTTAGCTGGATATGGAGAGACAGGTTTCTTAATATGAATGTCAGGGTATCCTTCCTTGTTCCCCTTCATGCCAGTCTCGATCCTTGGCGTTTGGCAGCAGTGCTCTAGGAAAAGGAGGCTTCACGACGTACGGTGCAAGAGGAGGATCCTCCTTAGGCGCCGGTTCCTGTTCCTCTTCTTCCTCTTCTTCCGGAGTTTCAGCAATCCTGCGTAAAACAGAAAAAGCATCAGCAATTAAGTTTGGAAGTTTTCGAGCAGTTACCATCTTAGCCTGTTCTTTTCTCAGATTTGGCTCTGTCTGGCTTGGAAGCTGGCCAAATGGTCGACCAGATGCTAGCATGCTCGAGATGTTGTTCACGACTTGCTCAATCCGCCGTCCAGATGCTATTTGTTCTTGATTGATGAGAGCTTGAGCCTTGAGCTGACTCTCATGATCATCGAGTCTTGTGATGATCTGGCTGAGCTTCTTATCCAGGTCACTGACATTATTATCTCTTTGATGCTGCTGTCCTGGATAGGTATTGTTAAGATATTGATTCTGGCGATTGCCAGGAGCAGTTCCATAATTACCCGGATTGCGATGCGGCGGCTGGTAGACACCTGCCGGCGGATGGTTAGGCTTCTGATCCTGAACTTGACCAGCCGGGCGGTTATTCTAGTTCTGGTTATGATTGGTGCCAGCATTGTAGGGAGGTCTGTCTTGGTAGTTCCCTTGCTGTCTGAAGTTACGATAACCAGCATAACCATTCTGATTATTAACGAAGCCTTGTTGGATGAAATTTACCTCTTCGGCAAACCAGACTTCTGCCTCACCAAAATTCTGACAACGGCCTCCGTTGTGTGAGCAAGCTCCACACCACTCGCAATCGGCAACATAGACAGAAGCTGCCGGTGGCTTGATTGGGTGGTAGACTTCTTCAAATGCTTCTCTACCTCTGCCTTGATAGCTGCTTCGAAATCTAGCTTGCTCCTCGATCCTTCATATTGTCGCTCCCAGTTCCTTGACTTGGAGGCACAGTTTGCGAAGTGCAGAAGAGCAGCTTCAAGAGTGAGTGTAGTGCAATCCCCTTCAGCTAGAGAATTGACCCACTTGGCAGATTCTTCTCGAAGTCCTCGAGAGAAGATTTCAGCTAACTGCCTCTGCTCGAATCCATGATGAGGGCAGGTGTAGAGAAGTTCTTGGAATCGATTCCAAGTATCATATAAACTTTCTCCTTCTTTCTGGGAGAATCTGGCGATGCTGTCCTTGATGGCGGTTGTTCTGGCCGGAGGGAAGTATTCTTCAACAAAGTCCTGAGCCAGAGTATCCCAGTTAGTGTAGTAGCCAGGTGGTTTGCCAGTAAGCCACCTCTTAGCAGCGCCTTTCAAAGAGAACGGGAACGCCCTCAGACAAAGAGTGTTTTTGTCGAGGTTTCCGTTTTTAAAAGTATTGCAGAGATCAAGGAAGTCTGCAAGATGAGTGCACGGATTGTCTAGGGGCCTGCCTTCAAACTGTAAATCCCTAGAGATCATGGTCAAGAATGAAATCTTGATCTCATAGTCAGGATCTCCTTCAATGCGCGGAACGGCAATGGCAGATCGAACGCTAGTCGCGCTCGGCTTGTTATAGTCTGCTAGACTCTTCTGTGCAGGTGGGGGTGGCGGCGGTTGATCGCCGTTTGGTGGTAATCTATCGGTCATGGTGGGAGATGGAGGGGGTGAAAGTGACTCGGTGTATAAAGCGGATGAAGAGTGCGGTGAAGACGGAGATGAGGAACTCTCCTTCGGTTCCTCGATCTTGATCGGAGTGATGAATGGATTGGATCTGCCTTCCTTCAGAATCTGTGATCGTAGAGGTGTAGCAGAACTGCCTGGATTCCCTGCAATCTTAGCCTGTTCGGTCTGAGAGCGAGTCCCAGGACGGTGAGGCATACACCTGTAAACCTACAGATAACAAAGACAAACAAAACCAGTGTAAAATCGAAGTGGATGGAAAAATGAAAGATGGAAAATAGAAGAATAAATTGCCAGATCTTCTTTCAACAATCAAAAGAAGTCCCCGGCAACGGCGCCAATTTGATGAACTGTCGTTGTGCTGAGCAGGTTCGATCAAATAACTATCAAGCTCAAGAGCTAGGATAGATCGTATTCCACGGGCCTTCAATTGATTGGCTACTTCAGAACTAACAAATTACTCAAGGAAAAACACGTTGTGCGTGGTGTGAGTTCCACGACTTCTAATTCTAAGGAATGCAGAAAAATTAAAACAAATTAAGCTAAAGCAGATTGAGAATTAGGGTTTGGAAACAAGAATGACAGACGAACTTAGACTTTGAATCCCCCTTCGTTCCCCAGAGCATTGGCAATCAACAGATCAGCGGATTTCGATTCTTATTCAATCAATTACTAAGACACCACCATAACTCCTTACCCTTAGGTTTAAGACCGGCGAACGTTCTCTCTATCCGTTCTAACTACCAAGATTAACTAGCCGCCCGGGTACGGTCGCCTCTTGCAACGACTTAATTAATTGGTGTGATTACTAGTGATTAATGAATTACTCTTGCAGTGAACTAACCCTAACCGGTTCCTACGAAAGGCACACTCCAATTATAAGGTTAATTGTTCAATTCAATGTTCTAAAGTAAGGCGAGCGTTCGCTTCTATCCTTAGCTTAACAAGAATCTAATCTAGGTGATCAATCCAGACAAGAAACATGAACAATGAAGAACGAATCAAACATGAAAAAGAACTGATTGAATTTCGAATCTAATCATCGCCGATCCGTGACCGCTTTAAAGCCCTGGGTCACTTAGGGTTCATCTAGTCTAAGCTCTAACGAGTTTAGCTACTCATGATTATTACAAAAGAAACAAAGACAGAGAAAGAGTTCATCATCACAAGGAAGAACAGAAGGGAATCTGAAAAACCTAATTCAGACGACTCTGGCAGACTTCGATCTTCGGTAAGTTACACTCCTAGCTCCGGTTCTCCGAGATGGAAGGGATGGCGTCACGATCTCTATCCGGCTCTTCGAACTCCAACTCTTCGCTCCAGAACTTCAGAGGATTCTGATCTCGAAAAAGTTGTGTTTTTCGAATTATGAATTGTATATTGTCTCTCCTTTCTTCGGGCCGCCGGATTAAGTATAAATACTTAACCCTAGTTGGGCCGGGCTGAGCTGATGTTTTCACCGAAACCATAGGGATAGTTTCGGCAAAAATTCTTATGTAAATGGCCATGATTTGTCTGCCTTGCATTTTCGGTCCGAAGAGCTTAATGGTTTCGCCGAAATCAGTCTTCACATGGCATCAGCTGATTTGCATTGTTGATTTCGCCGAAACTGTGAGATCATTTTCGCCGAAGGTACAAGTGCATATGGGCAGATTTTCGGTTTGACTTGATTGGCTCCTTGGATCAATTCCGGTTTGATTCCTCGAGGTTCCTACGCCTTAGACACGTCCATGGCTGCTTTATTTGACGGCAAAAACCTGTGCTAACACAAAAACACTAGAAAACCATCAAATAGACCCGAAACGGGCCAAGGTAACACAAATGGCACGAGATAGGGCAATCCATTGAATATTCGTTATTCTACCCTAAAAACCATGTCTTAAGCAAAGAAATGTCGCTTAAATGAGGCTGATAATCACGTCAAATCGAGTGTCATCACTGACGTGCGACCACTCTCTCTGGAGTCCATCCTCGAGCATGATGAGGAGTGGCACACGAACGTCCATGACTCTCTGGCAGTTACAGGTCTTCTAGAGCTGTCCACCATTGCTGATGACTTCCCCTACCCCGCTCTCTGGGAATTCTGGGCTACCTTCAAGCTTGACGAGCACAAGAAGAGGCAACACAAGAAGGTCATTTCCTTCTACCTCGGTGGGGTGTACAGAGACTTCACCTACGATGAGTTTGCAGACCATCTCGGCATCCCGCCAGAGCACTACCGAGACCACCTCACAGTTGGGAGGACAACTCAGGTAAATGCCCGGATTATGACGCACTCTGGAGCCACATCGGCGGAGTACTAGGTGCTCAGACCACGGCTGATAACTTCGTCAGGTCACTCTCTCGCCCTCTCTTCCGCTTCATTCATATTATTTAGCGTAGATCCCTATTATTTGCTCCAGAGAAGGATCGCCACCATATCAGTAGAGAGGAGCTCATCCTGCTCCGTGCCATCCAAGAGGGATACCCGCTTCATCCGGGATGGGTGCTTGCTCGTTTACTCCACCGGAAGACCAAATCGACAAAGTTACCCTCCACCCTCCTTGGCGGTAACTTCGTCGGCTGCCTCATCACCAACCTCGGCCTCAACCAGTCTTGGGGACTTGACGTCCCGCGCCACGTAGTACAAACCGTTGGTGGAGACTTAGCCGTCGAGTACGACCTCCAATTGGACTACAGTCTACAAGAGGCAGCAGCCCCACCTCTACACCAAGGGGTCGAGTCGGAGGAAGAAGATGATTCTGGGGAGCAGCAGCCCCAGCCAGAGCATGAGTTTTTACCACCAGATGCCCCCATAGCAGTCGCCAGCGGGGTTCGCTCACCAGCAGCACCCTTTGCACTAGGATCCCTTCTAGATCCCTCATCCGCATTCACGACCGCCTCCAGGAGACTTTGGAAAGATGCTAGATCGACTCCAGGAGTGGTGAGTGGAGGACAACGCCACCCAGGACGCCCGATGGCTAATTACTCAGAGGCACATGCCTGTGCAGGATGAGAGGTATGAGGCACAGCGGGTCGCGACCTTCTTCCATTTCCCACCTCCCGATGCACCTGACCAACAGTGATCGGGTTATATCCCCTTCCTTGTCTTTCCTTTTTATTTATTCTTTTTGGATTTCGATCCAACTTTTTTCAGTGTGGATCCGGGACACTTGTCCCGGTTTCCTTTTGATCTTTGGTTTGTTTTTGTTTTGTAGGCAGAGTTTTGGTAGATTCCCTTCCCGCTCCGAAGTTTCGTGCTCATCCCCTACATCAATCATCTCGGTCCAGGTTCTTCTTTTTACTCTCCACTCTAGTTTAGTCCTGTGAGGACATAGAACGGTTTAAGTGTGGGGTAGGATGCTAGAGAACCTTGCATGAACTTGATTGCCCTTAATTGTGTTTTATGTGTTTCGTGGTGCCTTTCCAATTTCTCTAGCATTAGAATTGCTTGGTTCTTGATTTGTGATGTTAAGTTGTTGTTCAAATTGTCATAATCATGCTTAGACTGCTTAACCTAGAACCTGCAAACCAACTTGCTTACTTTGATGCTAAATTGCCTGGTCAGAACAGAATTTTAAAAAATCACACTTGTAGTTTGTCTCTCTGATTGCATGAAAATTACCGAATCCGACTAGCAAACCAACTGTGAGCTTTTGATCTATTGCACATAACTTGCAATTTCAATTCTTTTTGAGTATTCTTGAATGAGTTAGAATTTGCATGAGACCTATTCGAGACCACACGTTGACACGAGTTCTAGAATGATAGGGGCACCTAGATTCAGCTACTAAGCCAGATAGCCTCCCTAACGCTAAATCCATTAGGTTTAAACCCTTGAGCTTGGCCTTTTCTTTCGGTTCGATTTACATTACAGCCAATTCCCATTCTTGCATTCCCCGTTGATCCCTTGTGGTTGTAGTTCGATATTCGCCTACCAGAAGTCAGTTTGTGGTAACCTGCCTATAGCCATTAAACAGGTGGTCTTAGCTATTATGTCCAAACGTGTAAACCCCTCTACGAACTAAAAGAAAATCGGCACAAAAAAAAAGAAGAAAAACAAAGAAAATTCAAAAAAATCAGAAAAGTTTCAAAGTTTATAGTTTAGTTCAATAACGTTCTTCTCCCTACATATGGAAGGACGAAGTCAGAAGAAAACAAAGAAAAATGAAAAAAATGTAGAATAAAGTGCTAGGTTGCTTGAGGGTATCATAGGACGAGCGTACACTATTCTACCCGTGTTTGGTTAGACGGTAGGAAGCCGTAGGCTAGATTCGAGGAACTTAGTCAAAAGCTACACCGCACCAAAGCCATCATCATACTTTCCCATCATCCATCTCATTATAAACACTTTGTAGTGTAGAATTCGTTACAGTCCAAAGCAGGGAAGTCCTTCTTGACTAGTTACCCGTGTTGTCACAGTGGTGGAGATGTGGTCAAATTGCAAACCTATGACAGAATTCAGTAACAAAAAATGATTGAGAGCAGAAACACGTCCCTAAACACAGAGAGCGAGACTTCCCCTTTGTACTAAATACTATCTATGTAAGAAGTCTGGTCGGTCAGGTCAAATTCGTGCATGATTGGTGATTGCTTCTTGTCGTGTGCAATTTTTAGTGAGACCAGTTTGTTTGGCTGATCAGTATGCATGTTAGGTTTCTTGTTCTAGGTATTATCTGTCTAATAATTCATTGTGTATGCTTGAACTTCAATTTTACCGATCTTATCATTTGTGAACCTGAGCGTTTTCTATTCAGTTGCTTGAGGACAGGCAAAAGCTTAAGTGTGGGGTATTTGATGACACTCGATTTGACGTGATTTTCAGCCCTAGTTAAGCGACATTTCTTTGCTTAAGACATGGTTTTTAGGGCAGCGAATATTCATTCAACTGCTCTATCTCGTGTATTTTGGTTACTTTGGCCCATTTCGGGTCTATTTGATGGTTTTCTAGTATTTTTGTGATAGCACAGGTTTTTGCCATCAAATAATGTAACCTAGGACGTGTCTAAGGTATTGGAACGTTGAGGGATCGCACCGGAATCGATCCAAAGAGTCAATCAAGTCAACACAATTCCTGCCCAACTTTACAAAGAAGATTTCGGCGAAAAGTTCTAAAGATTTCGGCGAAAATCCAGGAAGAAATCATCAGAGCATAGAAGGAGAAGTTTTCGGCGAGAAGACTAAGTCTTCGCCAAAAACTCTCGATCAAAATAACACAGGAGAACAGTCGACCGGTGCCAGCCCTTTTCAAAGAAGTTTTCGACGAAAAGTCCTGAAGTTTTCCCCGAAAACCTGAAACCTAATCTGGCTGGGTAAGGGTTAAGTATAAATATAAAAACGACAGCTCAATCAAAAAGATATAGATCATAATTTCCAGACCTAAAAAGTTGGAGAGAACAGAGTTTTGAGAGTTCGAAGAGCCAGGAAGAGATCGTGACGCCATCTTTCCACCTCGGAGACTCGGAGCTAGGAGTGAAGATTGCCGGAGAACGGAGCTTTGCCAGAGTCATCTTAATTAGGTTTTACAGTTTCCATCTGTTCTTCCTTTTCATGATGAATTCTGTTTCTGTCTCTATTTCTACTGTTATGAACATGAGTAGCTAAACTTGTAGAGCTTAGACTAGATGAACCTAAGTGACCCAGGACTTTAAAGAGGTCATGGATCGGCGGTGATTAGATTCAAAGTTCAATCAACTTCTCTTGCATGTTTGGTTTGTTCTTCGTTGTTTGTGTTTCTTTTCTAGCTTGATCACCTAGACTTGATTCTTGTTAAGCTGAGGATAGTAGTGAACGTTCGCCTCACTTTAAAACACCAATTCAACAATTAACCTATTCATTGGAGTGTGCCTTTCGTAGGAACCAGTTAGGGTTAATCCACTTCAAGAGTAACTCATAAATCATTAGTAATTCAACCAGTTAGTTTTGTCGTCGCAAGAAGCGACCGTACTCGGGCGACTAAATAATCTTGGTAGCAAGATTGGATAGAGCGAACGTTCACCAGTCTTAAACCTAAGGATAAGGAGTTATGGTGGTGTCTTAGAATTGATTGAACGAGAATTGAAAACCGCTAGTCTGTTGATTGCCAATACTCTGGTGATCTAAGGGGGATTCGAAATCTAAGCTTGTCTGTCATCTTTGTTAAGTCAACCAATCTTTTAGTCTGTCGTTTAATTTAGTTTTTAATTTACTTGCATCTCTAGAATAGAAGTCGTGGAACTCACACCACGCACAACGTTTTTAAACCTGTGTAATCTGCCTTTACATTTGAGTAAACGATTATTAGAAGACCCGTGGAATACGATCTGTCTTGCTTTGTGCTTGACAGTTGTTGACTACACGCGCGTGAAAACGCGTTCATCAACTACTTTCCCCCGTTCACTACGAGGTACATCGAGGAGCTAAGGACAACCAAACTTTCGCCTTCCACATCTATTGGGCCGAACGATTAGTCTGGAACAAAAATATAATTTATAAAACAAAGTAGTCATTATTATAGTGGGTTTTTGCAATTTGGCTTAGTCCCTTTATTCTCCCTCCAATTAACCACCACCCACGTTATTATTATTTCATTGTTCCTTATAAAAAAATTAATTTTATTAGGAGAAGAGAGAATTAATAATGAAGAGAGCTTCAAAATGACTAGGTGTTGACGTGCCAAGTACAAAAAGGGATTTTTCCTTTAATGTGGTGTGTTATTTTGGATATTTATATATTATATTCATATATTATTAATTTAATTAGTAATAAGTTAATGATTTAATTATAAAATAAAGTTAATATTTAACTTTGTATGATATGGTTGGTAATTGTCTCCGGAAATCGAGTACTCACCCGAAATCTGGCTGATCTGAGTGAGGATTACTCGTTAACCGGGTAAATTTGATGGGTGCTGGCGAACTCGGTAGTCAGTTAGAGCGGTTAATGGGTTGAGACTAGTTTGAAGGTATTCACCCCATACAGAACCTGATGGGTACTTGATATGAAATGACGTTGTATTAACCACAATATATCATCTATGATTAACAGACCAGACCCAAATTCTCCTTCAGTCAGTCAGTTCTTCACTTCAACTCATCGATCGAGTAGTCCATCGTTCCCTCTCGAATTAATCCTTAATGCTCTAAAAATCATAGCTCATCTTGAAAATCTCCTTGCAGTCCCCAAAATGGGTAGTGGGTTCGTTTGAACCCCCAAATATCTTTGCCATCTAGCTAGATGCAAAGAGATTCGGGGGTTCAACTGAACCCGCTACCCATTTTGGGGCAGGGATAGTATGAATTGATACTCGAAGGGGGTCAATTTTCAAGTAAAAAATAAATAAACGCGGAAATTCAAGTTGAGCAAGCTCAACATCACATAGATAAATGTACAGAGTTCTGGGCAAGAGAATGACACACGATGTTTTTTAACATGGTTCGATTGCGATGTGTAGATCTACGTCCACGTCCCGAGATATCACTTAGGAGACGATGTTATTAAAATAACTGAGACCAACCAAAGTCTAGACCAGAGTACGATTGAGACCTCGAAGGTACAATCCAACCTTCGAGAACCAACCTTCCTAGGTAGATCTTACCTAGACCCGCTTAGTAGACTCCAACTAAGCGTAACCTCCAACTCCGGAGAAACACGTACCACTATCCGGTACGTTCCTCGATACGCTTCCTAACCAAGCTATCGAGCTATCTCGTGTACACCACACGATTACAAAGGATACTTTAGAATTTCAAAGAGAGAAGAGATGAAGCTCAAAGGTGTGAATCTCTAAGCCTAAGACTATGGGTATTTATAGTCTTGAGGTTGGCATGCTCTTCACTTCAACTCCAACCACCATATTTCCGCCAAAGGAAAGTAATCTTCAATCTTTATGATGAATATTTGATTTAGAGGCTCCTCCTTCCTTTCCTTCCTTTCAAATGTAATATTTGATATTAATTAGAAGGCTCCTCCTTCCTTTTCTTTGAATATTTGATTGCCTCCATGATTGTTTTCAATCCTTGATTTGTTGAATCATATTTATTTATTTCCAATTTCATTTGTTGAGCTTTTTGACTCCATCTTCACATGATCCACTTGATTGATTTTATTCCAATCAGTTCTTGCTTCAATTATGCATGACCATGCATAGTAAGTTGGATATGGGATGATCTTTTAATATTCCAACATTCTTCCCCTAAGATCGTGTCATACCTACAAATGATAAACTCACAAAATAACAACCAAGATTGCTTGTTTGTTGGATTAGTTCATAAAATCATGGAGAGGTACCGTAATCCAACACATAACAATCAAATCAAGAGTGCAACGCTTTATTAAGGAGCAAACAATGAAAACCTTCTAAGACAAGGAAATTGACTAACTAGCTGACTCAAAAATCAATAACAGATCAAGACAATGACTCTAGCAAAAGAAAAAACAACAAGAATACTACCACTCTAGATGCAAAGCTCCCCCTAAGTCCATGACGCTTAAATATAGCCTTCTGGATCGTTTTGGGAGTCATACTCTTCATACTCCTCATCACTTGATCCATTGAAGGTGCTTCGAGCTTTCTTGACGCCACTTGTCTCTCCAGAAACTTCCTCATCTTCTTCATTTGGATCTTTCGAGTCATCAATCATGATAGTTTTTCTTTTATCACGTGTTGTAGGGTCAGAATCCTTGTCGGCGAGGTTGTGTGAGAAGGAGTGGGGAAAATTTCTCTTTCGAGCATTCGCTTTTGTCCGTGTGTTAGGAATTTCTCCCCCTCGGTCTGAGCCATGAGTTTTGGTAAGTGCAAGTCCAGAGTGAACGGCATGGACGACGTCTTGTGCCTGAAGGGGATGAAAGTTATTGGCATCGACAAACTTATTGAGGTCGAGACCAACATTATTCACGATGGTAGTAACTTCAGCCACAAAAGGCATGGCAATAGGTATGCCTTGTTCGACGAACTCCAGCATGTGGCATAACATGAGATGAGATAGACTGATGCGCAACCCGAGGAGAGCACATTGCAGGATCCATATATCACTAGGCAACAACATCTCGGAGTATAACCCACGAGGCAAGAAGAGATGAGTTAGCACAAAATGTAGAGCACGAAAAGTATCATCGAGTACCGTGTTTGGAGGTGCCGATGAGCCATCCGAGTGAGCAAGCGGAGCAATGAGACGAAGCGCTTGGTGAGCATTAAAGCTTTACAGGATGTAGTTGATCTCGGCTCCAGCGCCAGTGGTAGGAAATTCAATGCCGGGCCGATGAGATCTGGAGTGATGGTGAGGAGTTCACCATAAACCAGCGTGGTGAAGTGACTAGGGGTATACCAGTGATGTCGAATGTTGGCATAGAACCATCTTACTGGACCAGGATAGTATACGGACGGGCTCATGTAGAACGCCGACGACCACCCAAGATTTTGGACAAGATCCATAACTGGCAACTTGTACTTGTCAAAGGCATCATGATCAAGAAAAAATGTCGGGATGAAATCACGATATCTGAAGGTGCTAAGAAAGTGATTGTAGGTATTGACATCTTGATAAATCAGCCCCGAGTAGATTCGATCTAGAACCGGATGAGTAGGCTGCGGATGAGGACGTGAGTGAGCTCGCCCTTGAGCACGATGAGAGGATCTTGGTGTTTTGGGTGACGCAGACAAGGCTTGGGAGATGGCCATTGGGAGAGGCAGAAAGTGAGAGAGATGAAAAGGAGGATTTTGGTGGGTGGAAAGGGGAGTTGGAAAGGAGGGTTTATATAGGTGAAGGAGAATGAGAGGAAAGGGAATGAAAAGGTTTGGAGAATTTCGTAGGTAATGTCATGGTAGGCAAAGATTTGTAGAAGAGGAAGAAAGAAAAAGGGAAAGGGAATATTTTCATAATAGGGGAAGGAAAAAAGAAAGTGGGAAGGTTTAGATAGGGAAGGTTTTAAGGAAGAGAATTTGGGGGAAAGAAAAAGAAACAGAAAGAGAAAGTAGCGATGATGACAGGAGGAGGATAAGAAAAAGAAGGGAAGGTGTTGGTACGGAAAAAAAGGTAGAAAAAGGGAGGGTTTTTGGTGAGGTGGGGACGACTATTATTTCTTTCCTCTTTTTTTTTGGCCATAATTGAGGGGCTAAGAAAAAGGAGATGAGCTAAGGAGATGGGCTAAGAAAAAGAAATGGATGTAGATTTAGGGAGAAAAAAAGTTAACCATGTACAGCATCATTTTGTAGATCCACCATCCCAAGCTCCGATCTTAGAGTAAAAAATCTGTCATCCTAAGCGGCTTTGTCTTCCACTTGATAATTTGTAGAAACAAATTGAATGTCAATAATCTGATTTTGAACCAATTCCCAAAGAAAATTATATTTGATCTCAATGTGCTTTGTGCGGGAATGTTGTACTGGATTCTTGGACATGTTGATAGCACTTGTATTATCACACAACATTGGAATTGTGGGAGTAGCTATCCCATAGTCTTCAAGTCGTGTTTTGATCCATAAGAGCTGAGTGCAACAACTGCCAGTTACCAAATATTCTACTTCTGCTGTTGAAAGAGCGACTGAGTTTTGCTTTTTGCTGAACCATGACACAAGGGCGAATCCAAGAAACTGACATGCTCCAGATGTGTTTTCCTGTCAGTAATACTTCTAGCAAAGTCTGCATCACTATATCCAACAAGGTCAAAGTGATAATGAGAGGGATGCCACCCCGACTTCTGATGTCCCACTAAGATATCGAAATATTCTCTTGACAGCTGTTAGATGACTTGCTTTTGGGTTGGCTTGAAAGCGAGCGCACATGCATACACTAAAGAGAATGTCAGGACGACTTGCTGTAAGATAAAGGAGAGATCCGATCATACCCCAATACTTCTTTTCATCTACACTTTCGCCTTGTTCGTCCTTGTCCAGCTTGGTGTTTGCAGCCAATGGTGTGCCACAACTTTTTAGATTTGTGAGCTCAAACTTGACAAGCATGTTCCTTATATATTTGCTCTGATGGATCATCATCCCCTTTGGAGTTTGTTGAATCTGAAGACCAGTTCTCCCATCATGCTCATTTCGAAGTTGTGTGTCATTGCATTGCTGAACTCGGAGCACATTACTTTCTTCGTGGATCCAAATACAATATCATCGACATATATCTGGACAACAAGAATATCATTGCCTTAAGTTTTGGTGAAGAGATTCGTGTCAACTGCTCCGTGAGTGAATTTTTCTTAAAGGAGAAAGTTTGTTAGTCGTCCATACCTAGTTCTAGGAGCTTATTTGAGTCCGTAGAGGGCCTTCTTTAGCATGAAGACATGATCAGGATGCTTGAAGTGTTCAAAACCAGGAGGTTATTCGACATATACTTATTCCTTGAGAAAACCATTTAGGAAAGCGCTCTTGACATCCATCTGATAGAGCTTGAATTTTTTGTAGTAGGCAAATGCACATAGGATTCTTATAGTTTCGAGACGAGCTACTGGTGCAAATTTTCTTCATAGTCAATTCCTTCTTCTTGATTGTACCCCTTTGCAACTAAGCGAGCCTTATTTCTAGTGACATTCCCTTTGTCATCAGTCTTGTTCCTAAAAACCCACTTCATTCCGATGGCTGATTGGTGAGAGGTCGAGGAACCAAGTCCCATATTTTGGAACTCTTAAACTGTGTTAGTTCTTCCTACATGGCTGAGACCCAATGTTCATCAAGAAGAGCTGTCTTGTGGTTCTTTGGTTCAATGAGTGAGACGAAGGCATGGAGATGTGGTCCTACTAGTTGTAACATCCCCGCCCAACCTGACGGATTAGAACTCGAGTTCGGGTGGTTAGGGTGTTGGAATAAGTGCTCCTGAGGTCCCCTTGAGGTCTGAGACGTTCGTGAGCAAGCTGAGTTGAAGTTACAAAGGGGCTAACAGTGCAGTGTAGAGTACATGGCCGTGTAGTGTGATACACGGCCGTGTACCTTAACTTCAGAATCTCGTCAAAAATGGCAGGAAATTAATACACGGACGTGTGTTGTGGATACACGCCATGTATCGTGACCTGACAATAAAAAAACGGATTTTGCACGAAATTCATAACTTCTAATTCCTATCTCTCTCCATGAAAAGCCATTGAAGAACTAACTTTGAGCAAACTTCAGAAGGTGATTTCGGGGGTTGTAGAGGTCGGAATTGAGTTCCGTTTATTGCTACACGATCCTAGCGACGAGGAGATATCTCTAACTTCAATTCCTAGTTTTTGGGTGTAGGTCGCGGTCAGCGAGGAAGGTTAGGCTACAAGTTTGGTGTTGGGGAAACCGAGTTTCTGAGGAACTAGAAGACGATTAGAGCCTCGTCTTCTATTCCAGGTGAGGGTTTAACGTTGTTAGGTAGGTTGGAACAGTGTGAGGAGTTCTAATTTCAGCTTAGATGAAAGCTAGGATTTGTATGAAATTGATTAGTGTAAAAAGGGGTAAATCATGCTGTGAAAAGGGGTAAAGCTAGAAGTTCTAATTTCATCGACTTCCGTTCATTTTCAGCCACAATGTCTTCAAGGTAAGTTGTTGGGTTTTCCATTATGAGTCTTTTGACATATAGATTGTTGAATTTTGTTGGGGTTGACTTTGGTTGACTTTTCAGTGTACCTCGATTTGCGTGCCGACTGTTTTGTTGATAATTCTGATGAACTGATTGCTCTGAGTTGATCTAGCATGCTTAGGGAGAATTGTACTTTGACGTGATGATGATTGAACATGAATTGCTATGCTAATGGTTAAATCTTTTGCTGTGTTCACTTTTGTACAATTTCGGTTTGACCATGACCTTTTAATGCTTATTTGGCTTATGTGATCTCTTGTTTTAGTACTTATGACTATATCTATGTGCTGAGCTTATGTTATACGATGATTCCATGAATTTTGCTCGTAATTTGTCATGTGTATCGATGAATTTATTTAAGTGTTGAGACTTGTGAAATGTCGAGTTGACTCTTGAATTCGTAGCGTGATTTTTGTTGCCCTGGCTGTTCCTATGAATGTTCTATGATACATTGTGGTCAACGGTTGTTAGATTGGCCTTTCCCCCACTCGGTTTTCCTCATTTCTTTGTGAAATTGAGTTTTTCGACTAAGTGTGGGGTAGGTGCTTGGTTTGACTAATCTGGTTCCATTCTTTGTTATTTTATAGGAACTCCGACAGAGAGAGATGGACGAAGGCCAGATTGGACACTCCCGGTGCTGGATCCAGTTCCTGAGCTCCCGCTCCAGTCACTCCTGCCGCCTACGGTCCTCCTCCGGCGTTTCCAGATCGCATCGGGCACCACTCCACTATTGCCCGCCTGCCGGAGCATTATTTTCAGCTCTACCAGAGGGTCCAACACACCCCCATAGCGGACATGCGACCTCTCTCTCTGGAGTCCATCCTCGAGCATGATGAGGAGTGGCACAAGAACGTCCATGACTCTCTGGCAACTGCAGGTCTTCTGGTCCTGACCACCATTGCAGATGACTTTCCCTACCTCGCGCTTCGGGAATTCTGGGCTACCTTCGAGCTAGACGAGCACAAGAAGGTCATCTCCTTCTACCTTGGTGGGGTGCACAGAGACTTCACATACGATGATTTTGCCGACCACCTCGACATCCCACCTGAGCACTACCGAGACCACCATCACGATTGGGTGGACAACACGGGTAGAGGCCCGGATTATGACACACTCTGGAGCCACATCACCGAAGTACCAGGTGGTCAGACCACGGCCTATAACTCCATCAGGTCAGTCTCTCACCCTCTCTTCCGTTTCATTCATATTATTTGGCATAGATCCCTGTTATTTGCTCCATAGAAGGATTGACACCATATTAGTAGAGAGGAACTCCTCCTACTCCGAGCCATCCGCGAGGGCTACCCACTTCATCCAGGATGGGTGTTTGCTCGTTTATTCCACAAGAGGGCCAAATCCACTAAGGCACCCCCTCCCTCATTGGCGGTAACTTTGTTGGGTGCCTCATCACCAACCTTGGCCTCAACCAATCATGGGGATTTGAGATCCCACACAATGTAGTACAAACCGTTGGTGAAGACTTAGCCGTCGAGTACGCCCTCCAGTTGGACTACAGTCCACAAGAGGCGGCAGTTCCACTTCTGCACCAAGGGGTCGAGTCGGAGGAACAAGATGATTATGAGGAGCAGCAGCCCCAGCCAGAGCAGGATTTTCATCACCAGATGCCCCCACAGCAGCCACCAGCGGGGTTCGCTCACCAGCAGCACCCTTTGCACCAGGATCCCTTTCAGATGCCTCATCCGCATTCCCGACCTCCAAGAGACTTTGGAGAGATGCTAGATCGACTCCAGGAGTGGTGGGTAGAGGACAAAGCCACCCAGGATGCCCAATGGCTAATTACTCAGAGGCACATGCGTGTGCAAGATGAGAGGTAAGCGGCACAGCTAGCATGGCAGCAGCGAGTTGAGACCTTCTTCCATTTTCTACCTCCCGATGCACCTGACCAGCAGTGATCGGGTTGTATCCTCTTCCTTGTCCTTCTTTTTATTAATTCTTTTCAGATTTTGATCCAACTTTTTTCTGTGTGGATCTGGGATACTTGTCCCGGTTTCCTTTTGATCTTTTGCTTGTTTTTGTTATATAGGCAGAGTTTTTGTAGATACCCTTCCCGCTCCGAAGTTCCGTGCTCATCCCCTACACCAATCATCTCGGTGCAGATTCTTCTATTTACTCTCTCATCTATATTTTGTCATGTGAGGACACATAATGGTTCAAGTGTGGGGTAGGATGCTAGAGAACCTTGCATGAACTTGATTGCCTTTAATTGTGTTTTATGTGTTTCGTGGTGCCTTTCCAATTTCTCTAGCATTAGAATTGCTCGGTTCTTGATTTGTGATGTTAAGTTGTTGTTCAAATTGTCATAATGATGCTTAGACTGCTTAACCTAGAACATGCAAACCAACTTGCTTACTTTGATGCTAAATTGCCCGGTCAGAACAGAGTTTTTAAATCACGCTTGTAGTTTTTCTCTCTGATTGCATGAAAATGACCAAATCCGACTAGCAAGCCAACTGTGAGCTTTTGATCCATTGCACATAACTTGCAATTTCAATTCCTTTCTGAGTGGTTTTCTGTTTTCTTGAATGAGTTAGAATTTGCATGAGACCTATTCGAGACCACACGATGACACGAGTTCTAGGAGGATAGGGGCACCTAGAATTAAGCTACTAAGCCAGACAGTCTACCTAACGTTAAATCCTCTAGGTTTAAACCCTTGAGCTTGGCCTTTCTTTCAGTTCAATATACATTACAGCCAATCCCCATTCTTTCATTCCCCGTTGATCCCCTGTGGTTGTAGTTCTAGATTTGCCTACCGAAAGTCGGTATGTGGTAACCTGCCTATAACCATTAAACAGGTGGTCTTAGCTATTATGTCCAAACGTGTAAACCCCTCTAGCAACTAAAAGAAAATCGGCACAAAAGAGAAAAAGAAAAAGGGAGAAAATTTGAAAAATCAGGAAAAGTTAAAAGTTTCACAATTTATAGTATAGTTCAATAACGTTCTTCTCCCTACATATGGAAGAACGAAGTCAAAAGAAAAAAAAAGAGAAAAAATTTAGAAGCATACACTATTCCACCCGTGTTTGGTTAGACGGTAGGAAGCAATAGGCTAGATTTGAGGGAAGTTAGTCGAAAGCTACGCCGCACCAAAGCCATAATCATACATTCCCATCATCCATCTCATTATAAACCTTGTAGTGTAGAATTCGTTACAGTCCAAAGTAGGGAAGTCCTTCTTGACTAGTTACTCGTGTTGTCACAGTTGTGGAGATGTGGTCAAATTGCAAACCTATGACAGAATTCAGTAACAAAAAATGATTGAGAGTAGAAACACGTCCCTAAACACAAGAGAATGAGAGTTCCCTTGTACCAAATACTTTCTGTGTGAGGAGTCTAGTCGGTCAGGTCAAATTCGTGCCTGATTGGTGATTGCTTCTTCTCGTGTGCAGTTTTTAGTGAGACCGGGTTGTTTGGTTGATCGGTATGCATGTTAGGTTCCTTGTTCTAGAAGTAGCTATCTAATAATTCATTGTGTATGCTTGAACTTCAATTTAATCGACCTTATCATCTGTGAACCTGAGCGCTTTCTATTCAATTTGTTTGAGGACAAGCAAAAGCTTATGTGTGGGGTATTTGATGACACTCGATTTGATGTGATTTTCAGCCCATTTAAGCGATATTTCCTTGCTTAAGACATGGTTTTTAGGGAAAAATAGCGAATATTCACTCAACTGCTCTATCTCGTGCCATTTCGGTTACTTTGGCCTGTTTCGGGTCTATTTGATGGTTTTCTAGTGTTTTTGTGATAGCACAGGTTTTTGCCATCAAATGATGTAACCAAGGACGTGTCTAAGGCATTGGAACCTCGAGGAATCGCACCAGGATCAACCCAAGGAGTCAATCAATTCAACACAATTCCTGCCCAGCTTTTCAAAGAAGATTTCAGCGAAAATACCTAAATTTTTTGACGAAAATCCAAGAGGAAATCGTCAGAGCATAGAAGGAGAAGTTTTCGGCGAGAAGTCTAAGTCTTCGCCGAAAACTCTCGATCAAATTAGCACATGAGAGCTCAGAGACTCGTAGCTAGGAGTGAAGATTATCGGAGAGCGGAGCTTTGCCAGAGTCGCCTCAATTAGGTTTTACAGTTTCCATCTGTTCTTCCTTTTCATGATGAACTCTGTTTTTGTCTTTGTTTTTGCTGTTATGAACATGAGTAGCTAAACTCGTAGAGCTTAGACTAGATTAACCCTAAGTGACCTAGGGCTTTAAAGCGGTCACGGATCGGCGGTGATTAGATTCAAAGTTCAATCAATTTCTCTTGCATGTTTGGTTTGTTCTTCGTTGTTTGTGTTTCTTTTCTAGCTTGATCACCTAGATTTGATTCTTGTTAAGCTGAGGATAGTAGCGAACGTTCGCCTCACTTTAAAACACCAAATCAACAATTAACCTATTCATTGGAGTGTGCCTTTCGTAGGAATCAGTTAGGGTTAATCCACTTCAAGAGTAACTCATGAATCACTAATAATTACACCAGTTAGTTCCTCCGTCGCAAGAAGCAAAAGCTCAGGTGGTTAATTAATCTTGGTAGTTAAATCAGATAGAGCGAACGTTCGCCAGTCTTGGACCTAAGGGTAAGGAGTTATGGTGGTGTCTAAGAATTGATTGAACAAGAATTGAAAATCGCTAGTCTAATTGATTGCCAATGCTTTGGCGATCTAAGGGGGATTCGAAGTCTAAGCTTGTCTATCATCTTTGTTAAGTCAACCAATCTTTCTTTCTGTTTTCTAATTTAGTTTTAAACTACCTGCTTTCTAGTATAGATGTCGTGGAACTCATACCCTGCACAACGTGTTTAAACTTGAATTTTCTGCCTTTATATTTGAGTAGACAATTATTAGAAGAGACGTGGAATACGATCTGCTTAGCTTTTAGTTCAGTAGTATTTAATCTCTGTTTTACTACTCATCAATCATGCTGTGAAATGTGCTCTGTCTGATTGTTGTTGATTGTTGTGGTAGGGGAAATGGTAAGAAATGAAATGCATAATGGATTGACTTAGAAATGAGTGTTAGGGCGGAATTGGGGAAATGGATGTAAACGATACGATATTCTGGTTTGTCAGTTGTGGTTGCAGGAGAATGTCCCTGCCAATGTGGGGTCGTTCTGAGAAGGAGGAACATGTGGGTGGTCCCTAGACTCATGACATGGTTACCCCTGTACTTGTAGGTGGGGGTGGCCGGTGAGCTAGACGATGACCCTATTGGATGTTTGTGTGATTGTGATGTTAGTTTTGTGAATAGTGATTGGATGGTGGCATTGTCAGGATGGTTGGTGAACCTGTGGTCAGAATGTTGTGTGATGTGATGGATGTGATTGTATGTTGTGTTGGATATGAAAGTAGAACCGTAAGGAGCCCACACTACCCCACCCGAGAAATTGGTTGATTGAATGGATCCCCTTGACATGGGTGTCAAGGGTGTTGATGGATTACTCGATGAGAGATGATGATGATGGTAACGTGTTCCCCATGCGGTAGGGGAGCGCGAGGACCTCCCATGCGACAGGGGTGCGTTGGGCGGCCGGTGGTGGTGTGGATAACTTCTTGGCGCCTAATAACTCACCTAGAATGACAATGTGTGATGGATGTGTGTATGTGTGTTGTGTGTATTTGGATGGTGATTGTGATCTCGTTGTAACTGTATGATATGAATGTGTGTTGATTCTATTATGTTTCTGGTGCTATGAATTATGAGTGAGAATGATGAACTAACCTATGTGATCACCTAGACTGCTTTAGGATGTTAAAATCTGGAAAGGGTTAAGGGCAGGTTCCACTGTCGATGTCTTGTGCGGAGTTTGGAACCACTCCTTTGGTTAGGACAACGTGTAGGTAAGCACAATGGGTTCACTCAATTTCAATAGGAAATTGATCCCTTCTCACTTTCAGGATCTCATGGCTAGTGAGGGTGGTGTCAGAGTTCAGAGTTGAGGGTGGATTTCGAGAAGTTCCAGACTAAAGCTATGAGGTGAAGACTGGAGCCTACTCGGAGTTAACTTGCTCTTTATTTCAGTTGAACTTGGCATTTTAGGGGGGTTTTCATGGATTTATGTACTTTGGTTTCATGTTGGATTTTATGGGTTTTATGATGGACTTGGGATTTGTAAACAGTTGCTCGAATTTTATGGGTTTTATGGAGGCCTCTCTCGTTTGTTTCCTTTTGAACATTGGTTTTACTTTGTCATTTAAATGGGTTTTTACTGAGTAACACACGTGACCGGTTCAACCACGGGTTTCATCTGGTTGATTCGGACGGGTGTTACACTAGTGATTTGGATCTAGTTCTTAGCCTTTCATTGAAGTCTCCTATTACAAGATCTCGAGGATGACGTTTGGCTATATGCGATGGCGGTTGTGGTTCTTCAACCTCTTCACTCATGTCTTTTTCTTCATCTTTTTTTTTGGCTTCTTCTTCTTCTTCTTCTCCTGCTTTTAACATCTTCGACTTATCTGAGGCGTGTTCAATAGTTTGTGGAGGCTGATTGATGAGAGATCCAAACAGCTCATCATCGTCGTCTTCATTGGCGGTCGTATCTCTTGGTTTGTCATTTTCATTGACTGGATTTTTATTGAAGCGAACATTAGCTGACTCTTCAACTTTAAGAGACCGCTTGTTAAACACTCTATATGCTTTGCTTCTTGTAGAATAGCCAAGGAAAATTTCCTCATCAGATCTTGCATCAAACTTCCCTAGCTGTCTTTGGTGTTTAGCAAAAAGCATGGACAACCAAAGGGACGAAAGTAGGAAATGTTTGGTGTTCAACTTTTCTAGAGTTCATAAGGGGTCTTCTCAAGTTTAGATCGGATCAAGGTCCGATTAAGAATGTAGCAGGCTGTTGAAACGGCTTCTACCCAAAAGAATTTTGGGATTTTGAAGTCATGCAACATAGCTCTGGCTAGTTCTAAAAGAGCTCTGTTTTTCCTTTCTACCACACCATTTTGCTGAGGCGTTCTTGGAGCTGAGAACGTGTGATCTATTCCTTGTGATTCACAAAAATGTTCAAAAGTCTCTGAGTCAAATTCACCATCGTGATCACTTCGAATAGAAGATAGCTTGCAGTCTTGTTCATTATTGCGTAAATCCACAAAAGACTTGAACTTCTCCAAAGCTTTATCTTTGTGAGCCAGAAAGTATATGACGTGTGAATTTTAACTCAGAACTATCAAGGTCGTATTTGCACGAGGGCTCTCTCAATTGCCATTACTCACACAATTCATGGATGGTCTATTCATTTAAAGTTGGTTTTGGTTTAGACAAGGACGAGTCAAAAAGCATAAGAGAACAAGGCAAAACTAAACGAAACAAGTTGAGGATCAAACAAAAGAGGAGTAGGTTAGCTTAGCAAGAGATTTCTTCAAGCTCAAGGATCATGAAAGCTGGATTGAATCTCAAGCAACGATGTATAAACGGATGACCACGCAATTCACTCAAGTAGAATCAACGAACTCTAGCACAATTGACTCTCTACTCCTAGACCAAATGCACCATGCTTTCGCTATGTGAACAAAGGAAATGGAGTGCTTTACCTAGCTCAATGAAATGCTCAACACTTGATCTCTATGCTAACATTCATCTAATGCAAGGCAAATGATGCTAGACACTCTTATGCCAATCATAACACACTAGTCTAGCAATCAAAGGGTCTTTCAACCTTCAAATGACTGAAAACTAAATGCACGCCAAGTGTTCGACAAAATGTCAACAAGGAAAAACAAGCTCAAAATGGTTGCAATTGCATAATCCAATCTCTCAAATCATTCAATTACAATCCAAACACCTTAGATCAACATCAATCAATCATTCTCATGTATTGAAAGACATAAACAATGTACCAAAAGAACAAGTCAAGCTCTCATGGAGAACAAGCACAAGGTCTAGGATCATCATCTTACACAAATGGCTATGAGAAACTCAATCCAAATAATCAATCACCTATCCTAGCTTGATCCATCCCCCACTAAACTAAACCCTAGGTTTAGCCTAGCATAACCATGGAAGAAACCTGAAATTGAGGAGAGAAGATCATCCTTGTTTCCATGGAGGATCTTGCAACTTGGCTCTTCAAGCTTCATTCCAAGGTATGGCTCCTTCTTTCTAGATGATCTTCACTTAACTCTTTAGGTTGAGGTGGAGGATGATTATGGTTGATGATATGAGAGGAGGAATGGCGATTGGGAGTTTAGAGAAAAGGGTCCGCTGTTGTGTATTGAAAATAATCCTCCTTTTAATTTCGACCGCCTCCTCTTTAAATAGTCTGCTGGCAACGCTTAAAGTTTTCGGCGAAAACTTCATTAAGTTTTCGCTGAAAAATTCTTTGAAAACCTCTAGCAGCTCTTCACTTTCTTCATATATTTTCGGCAAAAACTCTGAGTGTTTTCGCCGAAAACTTTTCAAAAACCTAGCATCAGCCTTCTGTAACTATTTGGCGACAACTTCTCGGCGAGAACTATGAGGTTCTCGCCGAAAACTTCAGTAGAAAGCTGTGCACTTTACTCGATTTTGCCTCGGCCTTAATTCCTCCGTCCTAGCTCCGATTGACCTCTCGTTTGCTCCTACGTGCTCCTTGTCATGTGTACTTCGAAGCCATAACCTGAAAATGCACGAAGAAACATCCAATATACCACGAATTTGGCTCCAAAGTGGCAACCAAACAATAAAAAGACACTATGCACAAAACTTCAATAAAAGCATATAAGTCATGACATTTCGAGATCAAAACGGGAGATTCTTAGACTAAACACAAGCCTAAAAATGCATGGATAATAGTCACATCAAACTCCCCTACGACTAACCTTTTGCTTGTCCTCAAGCAAATAAACTAGGATACACTCAGGTTCACAAATGAGAAGATCGATCAAATTGAGATTCAAGTTCCCACAATGAATATTAAACTGGCACGCCAAGAACATTGAACCTAACATGCATACAAATCAGCCAAACAACTTGGTCTCACTGGTTCTCTGTACACAGACAAGGAGTAATCACCAATCATACATAAATCCGATCTAACCGACTAGACTCCTCACACACCAAATTTTAAGTACAAGGGGAAACTCTCGCACTCTGTGTTTAGGGACGTGTTTTAGCTCTCAATCACTTTCTCGACCGAACTATGTCATAAGTTTTCATTTCGACCACATCTCCACCACTTTAACAACACGAGACTCTAGTCAAAAGGACTTTGCGCGGGACTGAAACGATCCTACACTACACGGCGGGACTGAAACGATCCTACACTATACGGGTTTATGATGAATTGATGAAGGGATGTATGATGATGAAGGCTTTGGTGCGGTGTAGCAATCAACTAGCTTCCCTCGAATCAGGAACTATGGCTTCCTACCATCTAGCTAGACACAGGTGGAATAGAGTAAGCTCGTCCTAAGACACCCTCCAGCAACCTAGCACTTTTATTCAACTTTCTTTTCGACTTTTCTGCTTTTTGCTTTTTTCTTTCGCATTTACTTTGATTTCGTTCTTCCATTTGTAAGGAGAAGAACACTTTGAACTATAGAAACTACTTTTACTTTGAACCTTTTTCTTGGCTTTTCCTTTGGACTTTCTGCTTTTCTATCTTTTTTTCTTTTAGTGCTGAATTTTTCAAGTTGCTAGAGGGGTTTACACATCCGGACATAATAGCTAAGACCACCTGGTTACTAGCTATAGGCAGGTTACCACAGACCGACTTCCGGTAGGCCAGTCTCATACTACTACCACAGGGGATCAACGGGGTGAAGAAAAACATGGGAGATGGCTGTAATGTATAACGAACCGGAAAAAAAGGCTAGGCACAATGGGTTACACCTAGAGGATTTATCGTTGGGACGGCTTCTGGCTTAGGTAGCAACTCTAGGTGCCTAAATCATCCTAGAACTCCGTTTGTCGTGTGGTCTCGAGTAGGTCTCATGCAAATTCTAACTCATTCAAGATACGAGAAATCCACTCACAAAGAATTGAAATTGCAAGATACGTGCAATGGATCAAAAGCTTACAAGTGGTTGCTAGTCGGATTCGAACATTTTCATGCATTTCATGGTGATACTACAAACGTGATTTAAATTTCTGTTCCGACCAGGTTATAAGACATCAAAGCATGCATGCAGGTTACAGGTTCTAAGTTAGGCAATCTAAACATCATTGTGAAACATTGAAATCAATTTAACATCAAGAGTTAAGAACCGAGTAATCCTATGCTAGAGGTATTTCAAAATCAAACAAGCACATGCAACTCATCAAAGTATAGCATTCAGTGTTCAAGAAGGCGTTAGGCGGTAAGCGGGCGGTGAGCCTCTGCCTAGCGCCTAGCTTGCCTAGGCGTGCCTAGGCATTTCATCAAAATCAATAAAATTTTAAGAAATATTTTGCAATATCTTACTTAATCATGAAATCAACAACCTTAATCTCTGAGATAGGTAATAAGTGTTAATAAGCAAACAACAAACTCTTAATATAGATGTCACCGTGTGAACAAGCAACCATCATCTTCATGTAAAGACAACAACACATCACATAGTAATATATTAAACTACAACTAATCATTCCTCACCACCGATTGGACAACAAGCTAGCAAAACAGGGTATATAATATATATGGACAACAAAACCACACAACACTACAAGTAGGTCGGGAAAATTAAGAGAGAGTTTTTGTTTAAGGTTTCATTTTTTAACCTTATTTTGTGGGAGCTATTGTTTTTGAGTCGAGAAGGAAAAAGTGCATTTTGGTTTGTTTTTTTTTTAATTTCTGACCGCCTAGTTTCACCACGTCCGCTTAAGCGACCGCCTCTTCTGCCTAGTGATCGCCCCGCCCACTTAAGCGGCTACCTAGTCGTTGAACTGCCTAGCTGGTCGCTTTTGGCCAAAGCGAGGCGAGCAGTCATCGCCTAGTGCCTAGGCGCGCCTAGGCGGCCGCCTAGTTCCGCCTTTTGGAACACTGATAACATTAGACTTTTACCGACAGATAATCACACCAAACCTCAAACTCCCCCTACGACTAACATGAGCATTGTCCTCAATGATCAAAAGAGAGAGGGTAAGGTGGAACGAAATTACCGCGCTGGTAGAGAAGAGCATAGGAGGCTAAAGTAGCGAAAGAGTTCCATGACGCTCATTGGTGAAGAGTGATCCCAAATGCCTGCTAACCTTATTCAAAAAGTTAAAACAACACAAAAACAAAAACAAAAACAAATAAGAGCAAAAAAAAGTAAAGATAACAAGGGTTGCCTCCCAAGAAGCGCTTGTTTACCGTCTTAAGCTCGACGAAACCTAAAACACTCAAGGCATGACCAAGGACAAAACCTCGACCGCACCAATAATATCATGAACAATGTAATGCTTAATTCGATGGCCATTCACCTTAAAAGGTTCAACTTGGGACGGAGAGATTACCTCGACGGTGCCATACGGAAATACTTGAGTTACCGTGAATGGTCCGGACCAACGAGATCTCAACTTCCCGGGAAAGAGTTTGAGCCGAGAGTTGTATAGGAGTACTTGATCACCAACTTTGAAATCCTTGCTCGGCTTCAAATGGGAGTCATGAATGAGCTTCGTCCTCTCCTTGTAAGGCTTAGCATTCTCGTATGCATGATGACGATACTCTTCGAGCTCATGTACCTTAAACTTATGCTCTTCTCCTGCGAGACTCATATCAAGGTTTAGAAATTTCAACGCCCAATAAGATCGGTGCTCAAGCTCTACCGGCAAATGGTAAGCTTTACCATAGACCATCCTATAGGGAGTAGTGCCTATAGGGGTCTTGTAGGCCGTGCGGTAGGTCCATAGAGCATCATCAAGCTTCTTTGACCAATCCTTTCGTGATTGGTCAACCATTTTCTCCAAGATTCTCTTAAGTTCCCTATTAGTCACCTCGGCTTGGCCACTAGTTTGAGGGAGATACGAGGTGGACATCCGATGAGTGACACCGAACCGGCGGCATACTCTATCGAATTGCCCTTGAAAATGAGTACCTCGATCACTAATGATAGCATGCGGGCACCAAAACGGGTGAACAACTTAACAAGAAACTTCCCTACGACTCTGGCATCATTGGTAGGCAAAGCTTGTGCCTCCACCCATTTAGACACGTAATCTAGCGCAACTAATATGTACTTGTTACCAAGCGAAGGAGGAAACGGTCCCATGAAATCAATACCCCATATATCAAATATTTCTACCACTACCGAGACATTTTGAGGCATTTCATTACGGGAAGAGATGTTACCTGAACGTTGACACGCATCGCAAGACTTTACAAAGTCTTGACAATCTCAAAAGATCGAGGGCCAAAAGAATCCGGACTCAAGTACCTTGCGAGCCGTGCGATTTGCTCCATGATGTCCACTCGTAGGACCGGAGTGGCAATGTCGTATGATGTCCTTCGCCTCTCCATGATTGACACATCTTCTAATCATACCATCCGAGCCAACTCGAAATACAAAAGGATCGTCCCAATAGTAATGCTTCAAATTCGCAAAGAACTTCCTTTTGTCTTGAGTGGAGAGGCCCTCCTTCAACTCTCCACTAGCAAGATAGTTAGCTAGATCCGCGAACCAAGGTTCCTCGAACTCCAACGTTGCTATAGCGAATAATAGCTCATCGGGGAAGTTGTCATTAATCTTTTCATTACCGTTGTGTACCATTTTCGCTTCTTCCAAGTGAGATAAGTGATCGGCGGCTACATTCTCGGATCCTTTCTTATCCCAAATCTCAATGTCAAACTCTTGCAACAAAAGAACCCATCGAATCAGTCTTGGTTTAGCATCGATCTTAGATAGAAGGTACCTCAAAGCTTGGTGGTCCGTGAAGACAATAGTGTGAGAAACTGATGACACTCGATTTGACGTGATTATCAGCCTCATTTAAGCGACATTTCCTTGCTTAAGACATGGTTTTTAGGGTAGAATAACGAATATTCAATCAATTGCCTTATCTCTTGCCATTTGTGTTACCTTGGCCCGTTTCGGGTCTATTTGATGGTTTTCTAGTGTTTTTATGTTAGCACAGGTTTTTGCCGTCAAATAAAGTAGCCAAGGACGTGTCTAAGGCGTTGGAACCTCGAGGAATTGCACCAGAATCGATCCAAGGAGCCAATCAGGTCGAAACAATTCCTACCCCGGTTTACAAAGGAATTTTCGCCGAAAATACCCTAGCATTTTCGGCAAAAATACATGCACGAATCCACTGATGTCAACTGAAGGGTGTTTTCGGCGAAAACACTAAGTTTTCGCCGAAAACTGTTGGACCGAAAATTACAGAAGAAAGCAACCGGCGGGCTCACCATTTACACTAATATTTTCGGTGAAAATCCCTTATGATTTTCGGTGAAAATTCAAGAGAAAATCCGGCTGCATTAGGGTTAAGTATAAATACTTAACCGGCAGCCCAAATCAAAAGGATATACTTTTCAGAAATCAATTACCACCGAACTTCAGAATTCTCTCAAGTTCTGGAGCAGAGAGTTTAGAGTTCGAAGAGCTAGGAAGAGATCGTGACGCCATCCCTTCACCTTGAAGACTCGGAGCTAGGATTGAAGATTACCGGAGAGCGAAGTTTTGCCAGAGTCATCAGAATTAGGTTTTTCAGTTCTTATCTGTTCTTCCTCTGTATGATGAACTCTGTTTTTGTCTTTGATTCTTTTGTTATGAACATGAGTAGCTAAACTCGTAGAGCTTAGATTAGATGAACCCTAAGTGACCCAGGGCTTTAAAGCGGTCACGGATCGGCGGTAATTAGATTCAAAGTTCAATCAGTATCTCTTTGCATGGTTGTTTTGTTCTTGATTGTCTATGTTTCTTTTCTGGTTGATCGCCTAGATTAGGTTTGTGTTGAGTTAGGGTTTGTCGCCAGACAGCTTCCCTGCTTTAAAACATTAAAACTTGTCTTTCTTGATCACCTAGTTTAGATTCTTGTTAAGCTGAGGATAGAAGCGAACGCTCGCCTCTCTTTAAAACATCAATTCAACCAGTTAACCTAATCATTGGAGTGTGCCTTTCGTAGGAACCAGTTAGGGTTAATCCGCTTCAAGAGTAACGCATAAATCATTAGTAATTGCACCAGTTAGTTAAGTCGTTGCGAGAGGCGACCGTACCCGGGCGACTAATTAATCTTGGTAGTTAGATCTGATAGAGCAAACGTTCACCAGTCTTAAACCTAAGGGTCAGGAGTTATGGTGGTGTATAGAAATTGATTGAATGAGAATTGAAAACCGCTGGTCTTGTGATTGCTGTTGCCCTGGTGATCTAAGGGGGATTCAAAATCTAAGCTTGTATGTCGTCTGTTTAAACCAACCAATCATTCTGTCTTTTAATTTCATTTTAATTTTCCTGCATCTTAGTCTAGAAGTCGTGAAACTCACACCACGCACAACGTGTTTAAACTTGGATAAATTGCCAGCTTCTTAGAGTAGTCAATTAGAAGAAACCCTGTGGAATACGATCTGCTTAGCTTTTCTAGCTTGGTAGTATTTGATCACTGTTCTGCAGCTCATCAAATTGGCGCCGTTGCCGGGGACTCTTCTATATTGTTTGAAAGAAGAGTTGGCATTTTATTCTTCTACTTTCCATCTTTCATTTTTCATCACACTTCGATTTTACACCGGTTGTGCTTGTTTTTGTCCCTTGCAGATCATAGCAGGTACTGAATCGAATCACTTCTGTTCCATCTTCCCTACCGCAATGTCCGCTCCAAAGAGTCTTGCGGACTACAGTAAGCCGAGCGCATCTAACATTCAGTCTCCCATCACCGTGCCTTCTAATGACGACGATCCCGACTATGAGATCAAGATCCCCTTTCTGGGACTAATCTCTAGGGACGTGCAATTTGAGGGAAAGCCAGATGATAATCCTTGCACACATCTATCTGACTTTCTGGCTGTCTGTGAAACTTTCAAGTCTAAGAACCTCAACAAGAATGCTTTATGCCTTCGAGCCTTCCCATTCTCACTCCGAGGCGCCGCAAAGAGATGACTCACTAGCAAGCCACCCGGTCACTACACCAACTGGGATGATCTTGCTCAGGAATTCATAGAGGAATACTTCCCTCCTTCCAGAACAACTGCTTACAGGAAAAACATCGCAAGGTTCAGACAGAGAGAAGGAGTAATTTTACATGATGCTTGGAACGAATTCCAGGGACTCCTCTACGATTGCCCTCATCATGGCTTCACTCAGATGCAACTAGCTGAGATATTTGCTTGGGGTATGAACAAAGAATCATCTGAATGGGTTAACTCCTTAGCTGACGGAGACTACACCGCACTCACACCAGAAGCTGCTCTTCTTCACTTTGAAAACTGCGCATCTAAATCTAGAAGTTGGGATAGACAGTTTGGAGCAGCTAAGAGGCAACCAAGCCATGAAGATCAGATCAAGAGCGAAGTGCAGAAAGAAATGAAGAAGATTTTCGGTACAGCAAGTAACTGGTCTATAGGGGAAGTGAATTTTATTGATCAAGATCCCCCTGGATTCACCGGAGGACAGCAACTTCAGAATTATACATTCAAAAATACTTGGGAAATCGAGATAGACAAGAAGCTCGACCTGATCTTGACAAGAATCGATGACCACGAGGAGAGATTCAAGCTTCAAGCCCTCTTAAATCAAGATCATGAAGCTTGAGGTCAACGAGTGGAGAGCATGTTGAATAACATTTTTAGCCTGCTAACTAGTAGCCCCTCCTTAATCAATCATCGGTTCAAGACGACTCTACCATTAGGAGGGAGCACGTCAAGGCTATCTCCACAAGAAGCAGCAAGCAATTAGCTAGTCTTGCAGCTCCTGATCCGGCCATAAATCCTAATGCTATAGCTATTGACAAGCCAGAGATCGAGGAGGGGGATAAAGAAGAGGAGGAGGTGACTACCCCGCCTCCCCTAACAAAGACATCGCCTGCGCCACCTCTCCCTCCATATCAGCCTCGGATTCCGTTTCCTAAGGCTACGCAATCAAAGAAGAAAGATCATGATACTCGGTACAGAAAGTGGCATGGATACTTGAAGAACACAGATGTCGAGATGCCAGTTACTGATGCTATCCAGATGATACCGGAGGTTGGAAAAGCCGCACAGGATCCTGCGAAGAACAAGAAGAAGGGAGAGTTGTCTTCCGTCTCCCACGAGGAAGAATGCTCCGCGATCCACAACCAGACGATCACCATACCTCCCCCAGATAAGTGTCGCGATCCTGGTGGTTTTACTGTGCCTTGCACTATTAAAATGTGAAAATTGATCGTAGTTTAATTGATCTAGGTTCTTCCATTAATGTCATGCCTACCTGTTTGTATGAGAAATTGAACCTAGGAGAATTGAAACTGATTAGCATGCGTTTAGTGTTTGCCGATAGATCTGTGAAATTACCTAGGGGATTGATAGAAGACGTGGTTGTAAATTGTGGTCTTTTTACTATTCTGGCTGATTTTATTGTTATGGATACCCGAGGGGAAGATGTCACTCTTCTCCTTGGCCGACCATTTATGGCGACAGCTGGCATTACCATTAATGTCCCGAATGGCTCGTTGACATTAAGGGTCGGCAAGGATACCTCGACATTCCATCTCAAGGACGGTATGCAAATTCCTATCAGAGAAGAGGCGCATTGCTTGTCTGTTGAAGCTGTGGAGTTGGCTTCGGTCAACTCCGTTACTAATGAAAAATCTAGAGTTTCTGCAGAAATCTTCTTGCAGTTGTAGGACAGGTCCCTACTCTGAAAAATGAGCTGCCAGCACAGAAGCCGATAAAGAAGGAAGAGCCAAAGACATCCCCTATTGAATTGCCAAAAGTTAAGGATCCTGGCGGGATAAAGAAAGAGAATAAAGAGAAGGACGCTTCTTTGAAAGAACTGTGCGGGCCATTTGAAATCTCTGGTCATGTTCTCGAAGAACGAACCAAGTTAATTCACGCACACGGGAAGAGGTTCACACTTGCCGGAGGATCCCCAAGGCCACATTTCATGAACTCCGACTCGGGCCTAAGAGAAATCCTGAGTTGGGACGTCTCCTAACACCGTCCAGGTATCATCCAGCTCAAGGACGTTAAGCAAGAGCGCTTCGTGGGAGGCAACCCACAGCTGGAGTCAGTTTTTCATTTGTGTCCACCTTAGTGTTTTAGAGTCGGTTCGGGGGAGCCAAAAGTGTCAGTTTGTTTGTTTTCTTATTTTTTCGTGTGTAGTCTGTGTGTCGTAGTGTCAATTGCAAGTTGTTTGAGGTTGTTCCATTTTTTGTGGATTTAACTGTGATTTTTTGAAGATTGCTGGGTTTGCTAAAATATTTTCAATCGTACAGGTCAAAATTTTCGGCGAAAATGCACCCTATTTTTCGGCGAAAATGCTTTTGCAATTCCACTGAGTTTTCCAGACGTTTTTAACATAAATTTTCGGCGAAAACTTATCAACATTTTCGGCGAAAATACCTTTGAAAATCGGCAGTAATTTTTCACTTACATTTTTGGCGAAAACTTCCACCTATTTTCGCCGAAAATATGTTTGAAAATCACCAACTTTTTCACTTAAAAATCCGGATTTCTTCTCTCTCTCTCCTCACTTTCTATTTTCGAAATACCGACCGCCACCTATTTTCCGTTGCCGCCGCCGCCATTGCCGACCGCCGCCGCTCCCTTCCCCTTTCATTTTCGATCAATCCGAGCCCTAGAACAGCCGAATCGGAGCTCTACAGCTCTAGTTCACCCACACCCTAAAACTTTTGACTTTTCATCGATTTCTCCCAATCCGTTCATTTTTAGCATCCATGGCTTCAAGGTAAGTTGTAGAACTTTTCATTGCGAATCTTTCGACATGTTGATTGCTGAATTTCGTCGGGGTTGACTTTCGGTTGACTTTTCGGTTTGCCTCGATTTGCGTGCCGACTGATTTCGTGTGAACTAGGTTAGCTGAACTTGTTGAACTGTTCTAGCATGCTTAGGGAGTGTTGTGTTTAATTTTCATATCGTTTGATCATGTGTTGCTATGCCTAAGTCCTATTCCTTGTGAGGTTGACTTTTGAGAAATGTCGGTTTGACCATGAACTGTTTTTGATCATTTGGCTGCCTTATGTGCTCATTCTCGTTCCAATTATTGTGTTTGCCATCTGAGATCATATTATACCGTCATTCTCCACTTTGTGATAGTCTTGCCATGATTAGGGTTCAATGTTCGATTATGTTGACTTTTTGAATGTCGGTTTGACTTCTGAACTCTAAATTGTGCTAATTCCATTCTGGTTGTTCCTAAGCATGTATTTTCTTGTTTGTGATTGCCGGTAAACCTGCTTTGCTTACCCCCACTCGGTTTTCCTCATTTCTTTGTGAAATTGAGTTTTTTCGACTAAGTGTGGGGTAGGGTTTTAGTTTGACTAATCTGGTTTGTTTTCTTGGTTAGGAACACCACTTATGAGCGCAGGACCAAGCAGAGACTTGACGCCGCCTCGAGCTCCAGAGCCCCCGCTCCCGTCACACCCGCCATCCAGGGCCCTCCAACAGCATTCCCTGGCCGTGCTGGGTCCCATCGCACTGTTGCTCGTCTACCCGACTACTACTTTGAGTGCTACAGGCTCGAGCACATTCCTGGAGCTAATGTTCGGCCACTTTCCATGGATTCCCTCTTCGATCACGATGAGGACTACCACCGGAACGTGCATGACACCTTTGCACCGGCCGACCTCCTAGAGCTGACCACCATAGCTTCCGACTTCCCAGAGGTCGCTCTCCAGGAGTTCTGGGCCACTTTTGATCTGGACGAGCACAAGAGGAGGCAGAGCAAGAACGTCGTTTCCTTCTATCTGGGCGGGGTGTACAGGACCCTTACCTATGATGAGTTTGCAGCTCATCTAGGCATTCCCTACGAGCATTACCACGGTCATCACCTCGGCTAGGCGAATGACGAGGACGACGGAGAGGCATACCACGCACTCTGGAGCCACATGACTGGAGTGCCCAGCGATCGTCTCATGGACCATAATTCAGTTAAGTCTCTCTCTCACCCTCTCTATAAATACATTCATATCGTTTGGCGTAGATCGCTATTATATGCTCTAGAGAAGGACCGCCACCATATCAGCAAGGAGGAACTTCTGCTTCTTCGCGCCATCCGGGAGAGCTACCCTCTTCACCCCGGATGGGTGCTTGCTCGCATCTTCCACTAGAAGACCAAGAGGAGGACGCCACCTCGCTCACTCCTGGGAGGCAACTTCATCGGCCAGCTCATCATCTCCTTCGGCCTCAGCCACGAATATGGCCCGAACATCCCACGCCGCTGAGTACGCACCGTTGGAGGAGATTTGGCGGTCGAGTACGACCTCGAGCTAGACCTCAGTCCCTAGGTAGCAGCAGATCCTCCCCTCCAGAACGAGGATGAGTCGGAGGAAGACGATGATTCTGAGGAGTCCCAGCCTCAGTACGAGCCAGAGTTTCATGACCAGACTCCCTCGCCACACCATCAGGCAGGGTATGTACACCAGTCGCCGCCGGCCATCCCAGATCCATATCAGGCGCGTCACCTGCAGCCTCACCCGCACCCTGCGGATGTTAGAGAGCTGTATGAGCGACTACAGGAGTGGCGCATCACCGACAACGCCACTCAAGAGGCGAGATGGACTATTATGCAACAACATATGCACCACGCTGATAGGCGGTATAAGGCACAGCTGGTGTGGCAACGTCAGCTCGGTAATTTCCTCCACTTTCCACCTCCCGGCCCACCTGACCAGCAGTGATCGGGTTGTATTCCTTTTCTGGTCCTTTCTTTTTATTTATTCTTTTCGGATCTCGATCCAACTTTTTTCTGTGTGGATCCGGGACACTTGTCCCGGTTTCCTTTTTATGTTTCATTTGTTTTTGTTTTGCAGGCAGTAGGGAGATTCCCTTTGCTTCATTTCGGTAGATTCCCTCTGCTCCGAGGACCCGTGCTCATCCCCTACACCAACCATCTCGGTCCAGGTTCTTCTACTTCCCTCTAAACTCTAGAATTAGTCCTGTGAGGACACAGTCCGATTTAAGTGTGGGGTAGGATGCTAGAGAACCTTGCATGAACTTGATTGCCCTTGATTGTGTTTTCTGTGTGCCTCGTGATTCCATTCCAGTCTCTCTAGCATTAGAATGGCTCAGTTCTTGATTTTTTTATGTTAAGTTGTTGTTCAAACTTTCACAATGATGTTTAGACTGCTTAACCTAGAACTTGAGAACCAACTTGTATACTTTGATGCTAAATTACCTGGTCAGAACATAATTTTTAAAATCACACTTGTAGTTTGTAGCCTTGATTGCATGAAAATGACCGAATCCAACTAGCAAACCAACTGTGAGCTTTTGATCCATTGCACGTAACTTGCAAATTTAATTCTTTTTGAGTGGTTTTCTGTTTGCTTGAATGAGTTAGAATTTGCATGAGACCTACTCGAGACCACACGATGACACGAGTTCTAGAATGATAGGGGCACCTAGATTCAGCTACTAAGCCAGATAGCCTACCCAACGATAAAATCCATTAGGTTTAAACCCTTAAGCTTGGCCTGTTCTTTCGGTTCGATATACATTACAACCATTTCCCATTTTTTTATATTTCCCCCGTTGATCCCCTGTGGTTGTAGTTCTAGATTGACCTACCGGAATTCGGTTTGTGGTAACCTGCCTATAGCCATTAAACAGGTGGTCTTAGCTATGATGTCCAGACGTGTAAACCCCTCTAGCAACTAAAAGAAAAGAATCGGCACAAAAGAAAAAAATTGAAAAAAATTGAAAAGAAGAAAACTCAAAAAAGCCAAAAAGGTTTCAAGTTTTAGTTCAATAAAACGTTCTTCTCCCTACAAATGGAAGAACGAAGTCAAAAGAAAAGTAAAAAAAAAGATTGTGTAAAGAAAAATAATAAGTGCTAGGTTGCTTGAGGGTATCATAGGATGAGCGTTCATTATTCCACCCGTGTCTGGTTAGACGGTAGGAAGCCATAGGCTAGATTCGAGGGAAGTTCGTCGAAAGCTGCACCGCACAAAGCCATCATCATACATTCCCATCATCCATCTCATCATAAACCCAAGTAGTGTAGAATTCGTTACAGTCCTAGCAGAGAAGTCCTTCTTGACTAGTTACTCGTGTTGTCACAGTGGTGGAGATGTGGTCGAAATGCAAACTTATGACAGAATTCGGTAACAGAAAATGATTGAGAGCAGAAACACGTCCTTAAACACAGAGAGTGAGAGTTCCCATTATACCAAATATTTCCTGTGTGAGGAGTCTGGTCGGTCAGGTCAAATTCGTGCATAATTGGTTACGATTACTTGTCGTGTGCAGTCTATTAGTGAGACCAGGTTGTTTGGTTGATCTGTATGCATGTCAGGTTTCTTGTTCTAGGATCTATCTGTCTAATAATTCATTGTGATTGATTGAGCTCCAATTTAATCGATCTTATCATTTGTGAACATGAGCGTTTCTATTCAGTTTGCTTGAGGACAAGCAAAAGCTTAAGTGTGGGGTATTTTGATGACACTCGATTTGACGTGATTATCAGCCTCATTTAAGTGACATTTCCTTGCTTAAGACATGGTTTTTAGGGTAGAATAACGAATATTCAATCAATTGCCCTATCTCATGCCATTTGTGTTACCTTGGCCCGTTTCGGGTCTATTTGATGGTTTTCTAGTGTTTTTATGTTAGCACAGGTTTTTGCCACCAAATAAAGTAGCCAAGGACGTGTCTAAGGCATTGGAACCTCGAGGAATTGCACCGGAATCGATCCAAGGAGCCAATCAGGTCGAAACAATTCCTACCCCGATTTACAAAGGAATTTTTACCGAAAATACCCTAGCATTTTCGGCGAAAATACATGCACAAATCCACTAATGTCAACTGAAGGGAATTTTTGGCGAAAACACTAAGTTTTCGCCAAAAACTGTTGGACCGAAAATTACAGAAGAAAGCAACCGGCGGGCTCACCATTTACACTAATATTTTCGGCAAAAATCCCTTATGATTTTCGGCGAAAATTCAAGAGAAAATCCGGCTACATTAGGGTTAAGTATAAATACTTAACCGGCGGCCCAAATCAAAAGGATATACTTTTCAGAAATCAATTACCACCGAACTTCAGAATTCTCTCAAGTTCTGGAGCAGAGAGTTTAGAGTTCGAAGAGCCAGGAAGAGATCGTGACGCCATCCCTTCACCTCGGAGACTCGGAGCTAGGATTGAAGATTACCGGAGAGAGAAGTTTTGCCCGAGTCATCAGAATTAGGTTTTTCAGTTCTTATCTGTTCTTCCTCTGTATGATGAACTCTATTTCTGTCTTTGATTCTTTTGTTATGAACATGAGTAGCTAAACTCGTAGAGCTTAGATTAGATGAACCCTAAGTGACCCAGGGCTTTAAAGCGGTCACGGATCGACGGTAATTAGATTCAAAGTTCAATCAGTTTCTCTTTGCATGGTTGTTTTGTTCTTGATTGTCTATGTTTCTTTTCTGGTTGATCACCTAGATTAGGTTTGTGTTGAGTTAGGGTTTGTCGCCAGACAGCTTCCCTGCTTTAAAACATTAAAACTTGTCTTTCTTGATCACCTAGTTTAGATTCTTGTTAAGCTGAGGATAGAAGCGAACGCTCGCCTCTCTTTAAAACATCAATTCAACCAGTTAACCTAATCATTGGAGTGTGCCTTTCGTAGGAACCAGTTAGGGTTAATCCGCTTCAAGAGTAACTCATAAATCATTAGTAATTGCACCAGTTAGTTAAGTCGTTGTGAGAGGCGATCGTACCCGGGCGACTAATTAATCTTGGTAGTTAGATCGGATAGAGCGAACGTTCGCCAGTCTTGAACCTAAGGGTCAGGAGTTATGGTGGTGTATAGAAATTGATTGAATGAGAATTGAAAACCGCTGGTCTTGTGATTGTTGTTGCCCTGGTGATCTAAGGGGGATTCGAAATCTAAGCTTGTCTGTCGTCTGTTTAAACCAACCAATCATTCTGTCTTTTAATTTCATTTTAATTTTCCTGCATCTTAGTCTAGAAGTCGTGGAACTAACACCACGCACAACGTGTTTAAACTTGGATAAATTGCCAGCTTCTTAGAGTAGTCAATTAGAAGAAACCCTGTGGAATACGATCTGCTTAGCTTTTCTAACTTGGTAGTATTTGATCACTGTTCTGCAGCTCATCAGAAAGCACCAAGTAGGACCTAAACTTACCAAAAGCAAACACTATGGCCAAGAGCTCCTTCTCCGCAGTTGTGTAGTTCTTTTGAGCATCATTGAGAGTCTTACTTGCATAGTATATTGGTTGGAATCTCTTGTCGATTGGTTGGCCTAGAACTGCTCCAATAGCGTAATCGCTAGCATCACACATCAACTCAAATGACTTTGACCAATCCGAAGCAATGAGGATAGGAGCATTCACAAGCTTACCCTTGATGAGTTCAAAGGCTAGCATGCAGTCGTCATCAAAGCGAAATTCCACATCCTTCTCGAGAAGCCGAGTCATAGGAGTAATTATCTTGGAGAAGTCTTTAATGAAGCGCCTGTAGAAACTGGCATGCCCCAAGAAACTTCTCACGGCTTTCACGGAAGAGGGTGGAGGAAGTTGAGAGATGGTCTCTAACTTTGCCTTATCAACCTCAATGCCCTTTTTAGAAATCTTGTGACCAAGAACAATCCCCTCATTGACTATGAAATGGCATTTTTCCCAACTTAACGCGAGATTGGTCTCTTCACACTGACGCAAGAACTTCTCAAGGTTCCTCAAGCATAGGTCGAATGAATCTCCAAAAACCGAGAAGTCGTCCATGAACACTTCCATGATATCTTCCACGAAATCATCGAAGATGGCAAGCATACATCGTTGGAAGGTAGCGGGAGCGTTGCACAACCCAAAGGGAATCCGTCGATACACAAAAGTACCGAAGGGGCATGTGAATGTGGTCTTCTCAATGTCCTCCGGAGCGATCGAGATTGGAAAGTAGCCGGACATACCGTCTAAGAAACAATAGTACTCGTGACCGGAGAGACGCTCGAGCATTTGATCCATGAAAGGTAGAGGAAAGTGATCCTTCCTAGTGGCATCATTGAGTCGACGATAATCTATGTAAACACGCCACCCGGTGATTGTCCTTGTCGGGATAAGCTCATTCTTGTCATTAGCTACCACCGTAATCCCTCCTTTCTTGGGAACAACTTGCACGGGGCTAACCCAAGGGCTATCCGAGATAGGGAAGATAATCCCCGCATTCATAAGCTTAATAACCTCTTTCTTCACGAACTCCTTCATGTTAGGATTTAACCTTCTTTGTGGTTGCACAACCGGCTTGAAATCTTCCTCCATAAGGATCCGATGTGAGCAAAAGGTGGGACTTATACCTCGAATATCCGAGATGCTCCACGCAATAGCTCTCATGTACTTCTTGAGGAGCTCCACTAGATGGTCCTTTTGCTGTAGAAGCTTAGAATTGATGATAACCGGTAGCCTGAGAATTTGGCATGAGAAAAGCATAGTCCAAATGTGCGGGAAGAGGCTTGAGCTCAAGAGTAGGTGGTTCTTCATAGGAGATCTTCACCCTTTCCACCTTCGAGAGAGCAACAAAAACTGTTTCACTCTCTAACTTGTCTCTCCCTTCATCAAGGTAAGCCACTTGAGCTTTTAACTCCGGGGTACATAAATGTTCCTGCACATCCATTCTAAGGCAAACATCCAAAGAATCTCGACACACGAAGTTAGAAATACTACACACACTAGCCGAAGCAATAGTATCGCAAGAGTACTCTAAATCATCTTGTGCGTGAGCAAACTTTATGCCATCGGCTATGCAAAATGTAACACTCTCTTGTCCTACTCTCAATGTCAATTTTCCATTATGCACGTCAATCAGAGCACGAGAAGTAGCTAGAAATGGTCTACTAAATATCAATGAGACATCCACATCATCGGTATTTATGACCGCAAAGTCAACTAGGAAGACAAAAGGGCCTACTTTGACTATCTGATGACACTCGATTTGACGTGATTATCAGCCTCATTTAAGCGACATTTCTTTGCTTAAGAGATGTTTTTTAAGGTAGAATAACGAATATTCAATCGATTGCCCTATCTCGTGCCATTTGTGTTACCTTGGCCCGTTTCGGGTCTATTTGATGGTTTTCTAGTGTTTTTATGTTAGCACAGGTTTTTGCTGTTGAATAAGTAACCAAGGACGTGTCTAAGGAATTGGAACATCGAGGAACTGAACCGGAATCGATCAAAGGAGCCAATCAAGTTCAAGCAAATTCCTGCCCGGATTACAAAGGAATTTTCACCGAAAATCACCTAGTGTTTTCGGCGAAAATATCAGCACAAATCGGTTTCGGCGAAAGTGTCAAGTTTTTGAACCGAGAATGAAGTCCAGAGAAGAGCGAAAATTATCCCTTCATTTGCAAAGGAATTTTTGCCGAAAATTCCTTAAGAATTTCGGCGAAAATATTAGAGGAATCCGGATTAATTAGGGTTAAGTATAAATACTTAACCCGGCGGCACTTAATAGGAGATAATTCATAATTACGTTTTCTGAGGATTCTCTGGAGTTCTGGAGCGAAGAGTTAGAGTTCGAGGAGCCGTAAAGAGATTGTGACGCCATCCCTTTCATCTCGGAGAACCGGAGCTAGGAGTGTAATTTACCGAAGATCGAAGTCTGTCAGAGTCGTCTAAATTAGGTTTTTCAGATTCTTTTCTGTTCTTCCTCTGGATGATGAACTCTTTCTTTGTCTTTGTTTCTTTTGTGATGAACATGAGTAGCTAAACTCGTTAGAGCTTAGACTAGATGAACCCTAAGTGACCAGGGCTTTAAAGTGGTCACGGATCGGTGGTGATTAGATTCGAAATTCAATCAGTTCTTTTTCATGTTTGATTTGTTCTTCATTGTTCATGTTTCTTGTCTGGATTGATCGCCTAGATTAGATTCTGGTTAAGCTAAGGATAGAAGCGAACGCTCGCCTTACTTTAGAACATCAAATTGAACAATTAACCTTATAATTGGAGCGTGCCTTTCGTAGGAACCAGTTAGGGTTAATTCACTGCAAGAGTAACTCATTAATCATTAGTAATTGCACCAGTTAATTAAGTCGTTGCGAGAGGCGACCGTCCCGGGCAGCTAGTTAATCTTGGTAGTTAGAACGGATAGAGCGAACGTTCGCCGGTCTTAAACCTAAGGGTAAGGAGTTATGGTGATGTCTTAGTAATTGATTGAATGAGAATCGAAATCCGCTGATCTGTTGATTGTCAATGCTCTGGGGAACGAAGGGGATTCAAAGTCTAAGTTCGTTTGTCATCTCTGTTTTCAAACCCTAATTTCCCAATCTGCTTTAGTTTAATTAGTTTTAATTTCTCTGCATTTCTTAGAATTAGAAGTCGTGGAACTCACACCACGCACAACGTGATTGCATTCGAGTATTTTGCCAGTTTTGAAGTAGTCAATCTTAGAAGACCCTTGGAATACGATCTGCTTTAGCTTTTTCTTAGCTTAGTAGTTATTTGATTGAACGCATCACAACGACTGCGGTCCATCAAATTGGCGCCGTTTCCGGGGACTTCTTTCGATTGTTGAAAGAAGAACTGGCAATTTATTCTTCTACTTTCCATCTTTCACCTTTCCATCCACTTCGATTTTATACTGGTTTTGTTTGTCTTTGTTATCTGTAGGTTTACAGGTGCATGCCTCACCGTCCTTGGACTCGCTCTCAAACCGAACAGGCTAAGAGTGCAGAGAGACATGGCAGTTCTGCTCCACCTCTACGATCACAGATTCTGAAGGAAGGCAGATCCAATCCATTCATCACTCCGATTAAGATCGAGGAACCGAAGGAGAGTTCCTCATCTCCGTCCTCACCACACTCTTCATCAGCTTCATACACCGAGTCACTTTCACCGCCTCCATCTCCCACCATGACCGATAGATTACCACCACCTCCACCAAATGGCGATCAACCACCGCCGCCGCCACCACCTGCACAAAAGAGTCTAGCAGACTATAACAAGCCGAGCGCGACTAGCGTTCGATCTGCCATTGCCGTTCCGCGCATCGAAGGAGATCCTGGCTATGAGATCAAGATTCCATTCTTGACTATGATCTCTAGGGATTTACAGTTTGAAGGCAGGCCCCTAGACAATCCGTGCACTCATCTTGCAGACTTCCTTGATCTCTGCAGCACTTTCAAGAGCGGAAACCTCGACAAAAACACTCTTTGTCTGAGAGCTTTCCCGTTCTCTCTGAAAGGCCCTGCTAAGAGGTGGCTTACTGGCAAACCACCTGGCTATTACACTGATTGGGATACTCTGGCTCAGGACTTCATTGAAGAATACTTCCCTCCGGCCAGAACAACCGCCATCAAGGACAGCATCGCCAGATTCTCCCAGAAAGAAGGAGAAAGCTTATATGATACTTGGAATCGATTCCAAGAACTTCTCTACAACTGCCCTCATCATGGATTCGAGTAGAGGCAGTTAGCTGAGATCTTTGCTCATGGACTTCGAGAAGAATCCGCCAAGTGGGTCAATTCTCTAGCTGAAGGGGATTGCACTACACTCACTCCTAAAGCTGCTCTTCTTCACTTCGCAAACTGTGCTTGCAAGTCAAGGAACTAGGAACGACAATCTGAAGGATCAAGGAGCAAGCTAGATCTCGAAGCAGCTATCAAGGCAGAGGTAGAGAAGCATTTGAAGAAGTCTACCACACCGATCAAGCCGTCGGCAGCCTCTGTCTACGTTGCCGATTGCGAGTGGTGTGGGGCTTGCGCACATAACGGAGGCCGTTGTCAGAATTTTGGTAAGGCAGAAGTCTGGTCTGCCAAAGAGGTAAATTTCATTCAACAAGGCTTCGTTAATAGTCAGAATGGTTATGCTGGCTACCGTAACTTCAGACAGCAAGGGAACTATAAGACAGACCTCCCTACAATGCTGGCGCCAATCATAACCAGAACCAGAATAACCGCCCGGCTGGTCCAGCTCAGGATCAGAAGCCTAACCATCCGCCGGCAGGTGTCTACCAGCCGCCGCATCGCAATCCGGGTAATTATGGAACTGCCCCTGGCAATCGCCAGAATCAATATCTTAATAATACCTATCCAGGGCAGCAGCATCAAAGAGAGAACAATGTCAGTGACCTGGATAAGAAGCTCAGCCAGATCATCACAAGACTCGATGATCATGACAGTCAGTTCAAGGCTCAAGCTCTTCTCAATCAAGAATAGATAGCATCTGGACAAAGAATTGAGCAAGCCGTGAACAACATCTCGAGCATGCTAGCATCTGGTTGACCATTTGGCCAACTTCCAAGCCAGACAGAGCCGAATCTGAGAAAGGAGCAAGCCAAGATGGTAACCGCTCGAAAACTCCCAAACTTAATTGCTGATGCTTGTTCTGTCTTACGCAGGATCGCTGAAACTCCGGAGGAAGAAGAAGAACAGGAACCGGCACCTAAGGAGGATGATCCTCCTCTTGCACCGTACGTCGTGAAGCCTCCTTTTCCTAGAGCATTGCTGCCAAATGCAAGGATCGAGACTGGCATGAAGGGGAACAAGGAAGGATATCCTGACATTCGTATTAAGAAACCTGCCTCTCCATATCCAGCTAAGTTATTTGATCCTGGTTCTTTTATTTTTCCTTTGGTCATCAATGATATTGAGATTGAATGTTGTTTAGTTGATCTAGGAGCGGCTGCTAATGTCATGCCTATGAGCCTGTTTGAAAAGTTAAACCTAGGAGAACTTGAACCGCCTAGTATGCAACTTGTCTTTGCTGATAGATCACTTAAAACCCCTAAGGGAGAGATTAAAGACGTTGTTACTAAATGTGGTCCGTTCACGTTCTTAGCTGACTATGTGATTATGGATACTAGTACCGATGATTCTACCATTCCCATAGGTCGACCTTTCATGGCTACTACTGGAATGAATATTAACGTTCCAAATGGTTTTTTAACTCTAAGGGTGGGTAAAGAAACGAAAACGTTCCGTCTTAAAGATGGCATGAAATATGACTCTAAGAATGAAGAATCTCACTGCCTAGCTGTTGAAACTGTGGAGTTGATCTCGGTCAACTACGTTACTAATGCTTATTCCAGTGTCTCTAGATCAGTTATTGCTGTAGGTATTGACCAGGTTATTAAGAAGAAGCCAGAAACTTCGGTTCAGAAGCTGCCCAAGAAGAGAAGGAACTGCAAGCCTCTTCTAAGCCACCGAGCACTAAACCTAGACGACCTCGGGGAAAGAACAAAAAGACGAAGACCCAAATGGTCTGGAGACCAAAAGTTTCGCCGTCTTCCACCGAGCCAGCTGCACCACCAATTCGTTCCGAGAAACCGGCGCCGGAACAAGTATGGAGGGAGAAGCCGAAAGCATCTCCTAAAGAAATACTGACGATCACCGATCCTGGTGATACCAAGTCGGAGATAAGAGAAAAGAAGAAGCCGACAGTCCTCATTCCTTCCATCGTAACACTCAAGAAGGATGATCTCTCCAGAGAGCTTTTTGGGGCCTTCAAGATCATTGATCATCTTCCCGATGGACGTACCAAGCTCTTGCATGCGAACGGGAAGAGATTCACGCTTACCGGAGAAGTCCTGAAGCTGTACTTTATGAACTCCGACGTGAGCGTGAAGGAGAATCTGGGTTGGGATGTCTCCTAATACCGTCCAGGTATCATCCAGCTCAAGGACGTTAATAAAAGAGCGCTTCGTGGGAGGCAACCCACGGCTGGAGTCAGTTTTTTATTTGTGTCAACCTTAGTGTTTTAGAGTCGGTTCGGGGGAGCCAAAAGTGTCAGTTTGTTTGATTTATTATTTTTCGTGTAGAGTCTGTGTGTCATAGAGTCAGTCGCAAGTTGATTGAGGTCGTTCCGATTTTTGTGGATTTAACTGTGATTCTCTGAAGTTGGCCGGATTTGCAAAAATATTTTCACCCGAGTAGTTCAAAATTTTCGGCGAAATCACCCCTTATTTTCGGTGAAATCGCCCTTTGATTTTCGAACCCAGTCTCCTGTTTCACATTTTCGGTTCGAAAAGTTGTGTGTTTTCGGCGAAAATCCTTTTGAAATCCGGTGGTCATTTTAACTCCCATTTTCGACGAAAACAACCTGTTGGTTTCGCCGAAAATTCCTTTGGAAATCCAGAAATTCACCCTTTAAAATCCGGTATTATCTCTTCTCTCTCTCCACTTTCCTTCTTTCATTTTCGTTCAAACACCCGAAAACTCCCCTTATTTTTGAAACCGCTGACCGCCACCCCAATATTTTCGCCGCCGCCGTTTTCTGTCGCTGCCGCCATCGCTGACTACAGCCGCTCAACTCCCCTCTCCACTCCGATCATTCCAAGCCCTAGAACGTTCGAATCGGAGCTTTGCAGCTCCAGTTCACCGAAACCCTTGTTTTCAGAGTTTTTCACCGATTCCTCCCAAACCGTTCGTTTTTAGCACCCATGGCTTCAAGGTAAGTTGTAGAGCTTTTCAATACGAATCTTTTGACATATGGATTGCTGAATTTCGTCGGGGTTGACTTTCGGTTGACTTTTCGGTTTGCCTTGATTTGCGTGCCGACTGATTTCGTGTGAATTAGGTTAGCTGAACTTATAGAACTGTTCTAGCGTGCTTAGGGAGTTCCGTGCTTAATTTCTATATCATTTGATCATAGCAACACTTACGATTGATTCTTTGTTATGTTGACTTGTGAGAAACGTCGGTTTGACCATGAACTGTTTTTGATCATTTGGCTGCCGTACGTCTTCATTCTAGTTCAGATTATCGTGTTTGCCATCTGAGATCATATTTTCCCGTCGTTATCCACCTTGTGATAGTCTTGCCATGATTAGGGTTCAATATGCTATAATGTTGACTTTCTGAATGTCAGTTTGACTTTTTGAACTCTGATTGTGCTTATCCGATTCTGGCTGTTCCTAAGTATGTATTTTACTGTCTATGATTACCGGTTACTCCGCTTTGCTTACCCCACTTAGTTTCCCTCATTTCTTTGTGAAATTGAGTTTTTCTACTAAGTGTGGGGTAGGGTTTTAGTTGACTAATCTGGTTTCACTCTGGTTTTAGGAACACCACTTATGAGCGCAGGACTAAGGCGCGACTTGATGGCGCCTCGAGCTCAGGAGCTGCCGCCCCGTCACACCGCCGTTCTGGTCCTCCACCCGCACTACCTCGCGGGCTGGATACCATCGCACTATAGCTCGTCTACCAGACTTCTACTTCGAGTGCTTCCAGAAGATCCAGCACATTCGTGGAGCTGACGTGCGCCCTCTTTCCATGGAGTCGCTCCATGATCATGATGAGGACTACCACCGGAATGTGCATGACGCCCTAGCACCGGCAGGTCTCCTAGAGCTGACCACCATGGCTGCCGAGTTCCCAGACATTGCTCTCCAGGAGTTCTGGGCGACCTTTGATCTGGATGAGCACAAGAGGAAGCAACGCCAGAAGGTTGTCACCTTCTATCTTGGTGGGGTGTACAGGCAGCTCACCTACGATGAGTTTGCTGCTCATCTGGGCATCCCCTACGAGCACTATCACGATCATCACCTAGGCTGTGGCGAAGATGATGACGATTAGGAGTACCATGCCCTCTGGAGCCATATGACTGGAGTACCTGGCGATCGCCTCGGGGAGCACAACTCAGTTAAGTCCCTCTCTCATCCTCTCTTTAAATTCATTCATATGGTTTGGCGTAGGTCGCTTTTATATGTTCCAGATAAGGATCGCCACCATATCCTCAAGGAGGAGCTTATGCTTCTTCGAGCCATCCGAGAGAGCTACCCTCTACACCCCGGCTGGGTGCTGGCTCGCATCTTCCGCAGAAGACCAAGAGGAGGACGCCACCTCGCAAACTCTTGGGGGTAACTTCATAGGGCAGCTCATCCTCTCCTTCGGCATCAGCCATGAATATGGCCCGAACATTCCACGACACCGAGTTAGGACTGTTGGAGGAGACTTAGCGGTTGGGTACGACTTAGAACTCGACCTCAGTCCCCATGTAGCAGCAGATCCTCCACTCCAGCCTTTGGTCGAGTCGGAGGACGAAGATGATGCTGAGCAGGAGCAACCCCAGCCGCCGCCAGAATTCCAAGACTATATACCCTCGCCACATCACCAGGCAGGGTATGCTCACCAGTCGCCGCCGCACATTCCCGATCCATACCAGGCGCCTCCCCAGCAGCCACGACACCACCCCGCGGATGTTGGAGAGTTGTACGAGCGACTGCAGGAGTGGAGCATCACCGACAACGCCACTCAAGAGGCGCGATGGACTATTATGCAGCAACATATGCGCCGCGCCGACAGGCGGTATGAGGCACAGCTAGCGTGGCAACGCCAGCTCGGCGAATTTCTCCACTTTCCACCTCCCGACTCACTTGACCACCAGTGACCGGGTTATGTCCTCTTCCTTGTCCCTTCTTTTTATTTAGTCTTTTCGGATTTCGGTCCAACTTTTTTCTGTGTGGATCCGGGACACTTGTCCCAGTTTCCTTTTTATGTTTCATTTGTTTTTGTTTTGTAGGCAATCGGGAGATTCCCTTTGCTTCGCTTTGGTAGATTCCCTCCGCTCCGAGGACCCGTGCTCATCCCCTACACCAATCATCTCGGTCCAGGTTCTTCTACTTCACTCTGAACTCTAGAATTAGTCCTGTGAGGACACAGTCCGATTTAAGTGTGGGGTAGGATGCTAGAGAACCTTGCATGAACTTGATTGCCCTTGATTGTGTTTTGTGTGTGCCTCGTGATTCCATTCCAGTCTCTCTAGCATTAGAATGGCTCAGTTCTTGATTTTTGATGTTAAGTTGTTGTTCAAACCTTCATAATGATGCTTAGACTGCTTAACCTAGAACCTGAGAACCAACTTGTATACTTTGATGCTAAATGGCATGGTCATAACAGAATTTTAAAATCACACTTGTATTTTGTAGCCTTGATTGCATGAAAATGACCGAATCCGGCTAGCAAACCAACTGTGAGCTTTTGATCCATTGCACGTAACTCGCAATTTTAATTCTTTCTGAGTGGTTTTCTACTTACTTGAATGAGTTAGAATTTGCATGAGACCTACTCGAGACCACACGATGACACGAGTTCTAGAAGGATAGGGGCACCTAGATTCAGCTACTAAGCCAGATAGCCTACCAAACGATAAATCCACTAGGTTTAGACCCTTGAGCTTGGCCTGTTCTTTCAGTTCGATAATACATTACAGCCATTTCCCATTTCTTTCATTCCCCGTTGATCCCCTGTGGTTGTAGTTCTAGATTGACCTACCGGAAGTCGGTTTGTGGTAACCTGCCTATAGCCATTAAACAGGTGGTCTTAGCTAATATGTCCAGACGTGTAAACCCCTCTAGCGACTAAAAGAAATTCGGCACAAAGAAAAAAAAAGAAAAAGTAAAGTAAGAAAAGAAAGAAAATTTCAAAAAAAAAAGAAGAAAAGAAAAATCAGAAAAAGTTCAAAGTTATAGTTCAATAAAACGTTCTTCTCCCTACAAATGGAAGAACGAAGTCAAAAGAAAAGCTGAAAAGAAAAGAAAAAAATCGTGTAAAGAAAAAGAATAAGTGCTAGGTTGCTTGAGGGTATCATAGGACGAGCGTTCATTATTCCACCCATGTTTGGTTAGACGGTAGGAAGCCATAGATTAGATTCGAGGGAAGTTAGTCAAAAGCTCCACCGCACAAAGCCATCATCATTCATTCCCATCATCCATCTCATTATAAACCCGAGTAGTGTAGAATTCATTACGGTCTTAGCAGGGAAGTCCTTCTTGACTAGATACTCGTGTTGTCACAGTGGTGGAGATGTGGTCGAAATGCAAACATATGACAGAATTCGGTAACAGAAAATGATCGAGAGCAGAAACACGTCCTTAAACATAGAGAGTGAGAGTCCCCATTGTACTATATATATCCTGTGTGAGGAGTCTGGTCGGTCAGGTCAAATTCGTGCATAATTGGTTGCTAATTACTCGTCGTGTGCAGTTTATTAGTGAGACCAGGTAGTTTGGCTGATCTGTATGCATGTTAGGTTTCTTGTTCTAGGAATTAGCTGTCTAATAATTCATTGTGCTTGATTGAGCTCCAATTTAATCGATCTTATCATTTATGAACATGAGCGTTTCTATTCAGTTTGCTTGAGGACAAGCAAAAGCTTAAGTGTGGGGTATTTGATGATACTCGATTTGACGTGATTATCAGCCTCATTTAAGCGACATTTCTTTGCTTAAGACATGGTTTTTAGGGTAGAATAATGAATATTCAATCGATTGCCCTATCTCGTGCCATTTGTGTTACCTTGGCCCGTTTCGGGTCTATTTGATGGTTTTCTAGTGTTTTTATGTTAGCGCAGGTTTTTGCCGTCGAATAAGTAACCAAGGACGTGTCTAAGGCATTGGAACATCGAGGAACTAAACCGGAATCGATCAAAGGAGCCAATCAAGTTCAAGCAAATTCCTGCCCGGATTACAAAGGAATTTTCGCCGAAAATCACCTAGTGTTTTCGGCGAAAATATCAGCACAAATCAGTTTCGGCGAAAGTGTCAAGTTTTTGAACCGAGAATGAGGTCCAGAGAAGAGCAAAAATTATCCCTTCATTTGCAAAGGAATTTTCGCCGAAAATTCCTTAAGAATTTCGGCGAAAATTCCTTAAGAATTTTGGCGAAAATATTAGAGGAATCTGGATTAATTAGGGTTAAGTATAAATACTTAACCCGGCGGCACTTGGTAGGAGATAATTCATAATTACATTTTCCAAGGATTATCTGGAGTTCTGGAGCGAAGAGTTAGAGTTCGAGGATCCGGAAAGAGATCGTGACGCCATCCCTTTCATCTCGGAGAACCGGAGCTAGGAGTGTAATTAACCGAAGATCGAAGTCTGTCAGAGTCGTCTAAATTAGGTTTTTCAGATTCTTTTCTGTTCTTCCTCTGGATGATGAACTCTTTCTTTGTCTTTGTTTCTTTTGTGATGAACATGAGTAGCTAAACTCGTTAGAGCTTAGACTAGATGAACCCTAAGTGACCCAGGGCTTTAAAGCGGTCACGGATCGGCGGTGATTAGATTCGAAATTCAATCAGTTCTTTTTCATGTTTGATTTGTTCTTCATTGTTCATGTTTCTTGTCTGGATTGATCACCTAGATTAGATTCTGGTTAAGCTAAGGATAGAAGTGAACGCTCGCCTTACTTTAGAACATCAAATTGAACAATTAACCTTATAATTGGAGCGTGCCTTTCGTAGGAACCGGTTAGGGTTAATTCATTGCAAGAGTAACTCATTAATCATTAGTAATTGCACCAGTTAATTAAGTCGTTGCGAGAGGCGACCGTACCCGCACTACAAAAAATCTGCTCTTTAGCGTCGGTCACCGACGTCGTTTAGCGTCGGTTGCTGACCGACGCTAAAGGATTTAGCGTCGCTCGGCAAAAGCGACACCAAATCTTCCGACGCTAAATTTTAGCGTCGGTCGCTTGCTGACCGACGCTAAATTCATTTAACGAACGACGCTAAATCCTTGACCGAACCGATCGCTGACCAACCCAATTTTTTTTGTTTCTGTTTTTTTATTTGTTTTCAATATTCATTTTCTATTTTGTCACTCCATTTTCTATTAATGTCCAATCAGTCACTCCATTTTCCAGTTATACAATTTGGTCATTTATATTTATTAGGTCACCCTTTTGGTCACTTCTTGTCCAATCAGTCAATACTTGACCGATCAACGTGATGGTGGCGGCGGCGGTTGAGAGGTTGGGGGGTTGTCGGCGGGCGGAGGGTTTCGTCGGCGGAGTGGAGCTTCGGTGGGCGGAGGGTTTCGTTGGTGGAGGAAGGAGGCCGCTGGAGTAGAGCTTCGGCGGGCGGAGGGCGTCGGCGGAGGAAGGAGGCCGCTGGAGAGGAAGAGGAGGAAGAAGAAGAAAAAGAAGAAGATTGGATCTGGAGAGGAAGAAGAAGAAGGAGGAGAAGCTTGGAATTGGAGAGGAAGAGGAAGAAGAAGGAGAAGAATGGATCTGGGGAAGAGAAAGAAGAAGAACAATGGATCTGGATTTTGGAGAGGAGGAAGAAGAAGAAGAAGAAGATTTGAGCTAGAGAAGAGTAAGATGAAGAAAGAGGAAGAAGAAGAAGATGCAATTAGGGTTAGGGTCGGCTGAGAGGTTTAAATATATACGTGTTTTAGCGTCGGTCGCTGGCCGACGCTAAAACATGTCGGTAACCGACGCTAAACCTGGTCGGCTCCGTTTCTGACCGAAAACCAAATTTAGCGTCGGTTTTTGGTCAGTTTTAGCGTCGGTCGCTTGTCGACGACGCTAAACCCTTGGTCAAACGCGAGTCAAGGGTTTAGCGTCGGTTTTTAATCGACCGACGCTAAACTCTTCCCCGGTGACCGACGCTAAATTGCAGATTTTTTGTAGTGCCGGGCGGCTAGTTAATCTTGGTAGTTAGAACGGATAGAGCGAACGTTCGCCGGTCTTAAACCTAAGGGTAAGGAGTTATGGTGAAGTCTTAGTAATTGATTGAATGAGAATCGAAATCCGCTGATCTATTGATTGTCAATGCTCTGGGGAACGAAGGGGGATTCAAAGTCTAAGTTCGTTTGTCATCTCTGTTTTCAAACCCTAATTTCCCAATCTGCTTTAGTTTAATTTGTTTTAATTTCTCTGCATTTCTTAGAATTAGAAGTCGTGGAACTCACACCACACACAACGTGATTGCATTCGAGTATTTTGCCAGTTTTGAAGTAGTCAATCTTAGAAGACCCTTGGAATACGATCTGCTTTAGCTTTTTCTTAGCTTAGTAGTTATTTGATTGAACGCATCACAACGACTGCGGTCCATCACTAGCACATCATCAACAATCCCCCTAGGACTCTTGGTTGACTTGTCCGCAAGTTGAATGTATATACGAGTAGGACGAAGATTAGACAACCCTAGCTTCTCAAATATGCAATAAGGCATGACATTGATACTAGCACCTAGATCCGCAAGACCATTAGCAAGAGAGATATTACTTATAGCACAAGGGATAGTAAAGGTACTCGGATCCTTGAGCTTTTCCGGTGGACTCTTGAAGAGAACGGCGGAGCATTCCTCATTGAGGTGGACTAGAGATGTCTCCGGTAACTTCCTCTTGTTGGGTAAAGTTCCTTCATGAACTTAGCATATTGAGGCATCATAGTCATTGCTTCGGGAAACGGAAGAGAGAATTGCATTTGACTAATCCGCTCCACAAACTTCTTGAAAACCTTCTCAAGGCCATCTTTCTTCAATCGAGATGGGTATGGAGGCTTAGGCTTGTATGGAGATACAACCGATGCGGGAGGAGAGACCGGTGGTGTACTTGATGTAGCCTTACTAGGTTCCTTGGCAACCTCACATTACCCGTAGGAGGTTCGACTTCAACCTCAACTTCTTCAACCTCAACTTCATCCGAATGATCATTAATATCATCATCGTCAACCAGTAGATTAGGATCTTGTACCTTTTGGGAGTCAATTGGGGAAGAAGTTGCATATTGTAAGGGACTTCTCAAGGTCACTACCTTGCAATGCTCCGGGCCTTTGGGGTTGACCTCGGTATTGGAAGGCAAAGAGCCAGAGGGTCGTTCCGAGAGTGCCTTAGAAATATGACCCATTTGACTTTCCAAATTTGCAATTGAAGCTTGTTGATTCTTGATAAGTTGAATCATTGCCGCATTAGTGTCCTCTTGAGAGATTGAAGAACCACCCTCTTTGTTTTGAGGAGGTTTGTTGAATCTGGGTGGTCCATCACCTTTATGGTTGTACATTCCCGGTGGGGTAGGGCCTCGCTCACTACCTTGGTTACCTTGATTTTGATTGCCACCTTGATTCCATTGATTTCCTCCTTGGTTCCCTTGACCTTGGTTTCCCCCTTGATTCCATTGGTTGCCTTGATTGTACCCTCTATAGCCTTGGAATCCTCCTTGATTACCTTTGTTGTAACCCTTGTTATAACCACCACCTTGATTCCCTTGGCCTTGGTACCCTTGGTTAGGCTTGTTGTAACCACCTCCTTGGTTCCAAGGGCGGTTATAGTTACCTCCTTGATAATTCCCTTGAGGGTTGAAGTTTCCATAGAATCCTTGGCCTTGTACAAAGCTCACTTCCTCATTGTGGTCGCCTTGGTTAAGCTCGGAAGTGGCGAAAGGGAAAGCATTGACATCATGGCCTTGGCCTCCACAACATTCACAACAATACACCAAAGCAACCGGTGGATTGCCCAAATGAGATGATGAAGCCTTAGAGGGATGCTTAGGCATACTAAGATTGCTTACTTGAGAGGCCATGGCATCAATCTTGGACATAAGGAGAGCGATCATGGGATCATCTTCATCACGATGTCCCTGTAACTTAGGCTTCTTCCCATAGCTAGATGAATCCTTTGGTGCATCAAGACTTACGGACCAAGAATCATAGTGCGTGTCACTTTCATACTTAGACTTAGGGGGTTGTTGTCGAGACCAACTCCTTGTCTTGTTGGCCATCTCCGTGAAGAGTTCTACAGCATCTCCAAAAGTGAGCATCCTTAAATCACCTCCGGTGGCTTGGTTGATCATCCTTGTATTCTCAAAATCAAGGGACATAGCAAAGATGTCCGCCAAGCTCCATTCGGCGAAGTTGTGATGAGGACAAGACCGAAGAAGTGCTTGGAACCTATTCCAAGTCTCATGGAAGAGCTCTCCCTTGTGTTGTGTGAAGTGGTTGATACGATCTCGGATTGCATCCGTCATATAAGGAGGAAAGAACTCTTCGAGGAAAGCTTCGGCTAGGCCCTCTCATGTGGTGAATGCTCTACTAGGTTGGTTCTCCAACCAATACTTGGCTCTACCTTTGAGGGAGAAAGGAAAGATTCGGAGTCGCACACAATCCCGATGAACCTGATCGTTCTTCACCGTATCGCATATCTCTAGAAAGTCCTTCAAGTGTCTAGACGGACACTCTCCATCTATACCATTGAACACCACTCTGTTTTGCACCATCTGAATCATATTTGGCTTTAGCTCAAAATTTCTTGCATTCACTGGTCTTCACACGATGCTCGAGGCTGCCCCTTCAAGGGTTGGGCGAGCATAATCAGCTAGTGTGCGCCTCGCTCCCCTTTGCGATTGATCGTCTTCATTGGTGTGATATGAATGCTCCGAATGGTTATCTTCATCCTCGTGATGAGACATAGTGTGGTGTGAGATGCGATCAACTTCTTCTTCTACAACTGTAGGAGGTGGGGAAGTAGTTGGTGGCTCGATCGCTTGTTCTAGTCCTTGGATTCGTGCTTGAAGACGAGTCACACGCCTCATGCACTAGCGCAAGTCACCTTCAAACAAGCACAACAAACACACCTGAGTAATACAACGATGCATGATAACAAAACTAGAACAATGAGCAACAAGGAAGCAAAAAGGAGAACGAAAGGAAGTGAATAGATCGGTCCACTACTAAGTGCTTTCAAAGGATTGAGAAAGTCCCCGGCAACGGCGCCAAAAACTTGACGTGTGAATTTCAACTCACAACTATCAAGGTCGTATTTCCACGAGGGCTCTCTCAATTGGCATTACTCACACAATTCATGGACAGTCTATTCATTTATAGTTGGTTTTGGTTTAGACAAGGACGAGTCAAAAAGCATAAGAGAACAAGACAAAACTAAACGAAACAAGTTGAGGATCAAACAAAAGAGTAGTAGGTCAGCTTAGCAAGGGATTTCTTCAAGCTCAAGGATCATGAAAGCTAGATTAAATCTCAAGCAACGATGTACAAACGGATGACCATGCAATTCACTCAAGTAGAATCAACGAACTCTCGCACAATTGACTCTCTACTCCTAGACCAAATGCACCATGCTTTCGCTATATGAACAAAGGAAATGGAGTGCTTTACCTAGCTCAATGAAATGCTCAACACTTGATCTCTATGCTAACATTCATCTAATGCAAGGAAAATAATGCTAGACACTCTCATGCCAATCATAACACACTAGTCTAGCAATCAAAGGGTCTTTCAACCTTCAAATGACTGAAAACTAAATGCACGCCAAGTGTTCAACAAAATGTCAACAAGGAAAAACAAGCTCAAAATGGTTGCAATTGCATAATCCAATCTCTCAAATCATTCAATTACAATCCAAACACCTTAGATCAACATCAATCAATCATTCTCATGTATTGAAAGACATAAACAATGTACCAAAAGAACAAGTCAAGCTCTCATGGACAACAAGCACAAGGTCTAGGATCATCATCTTACACAAATGGCTATGAGAAACTCAATCCAAATAATCAATCACCTATCCTAGCTTGATCCATCCCCCACTAAACTAAACCCTAGGTTTAGCCTAGCATAACCATGGAAGAAACCTGAAATTGAGGAGAGAAGATCATCCTTGTTTCCATGGAGGATCTTGCAACTTGGCTCTTCAAGCTTCAATCCAAGGTATGGCTCCTTCTTTCTAGATGATCTTCACTTAACTCTTAGGTTGAGGTTGAGGATGATTATGGTTGATGATATGAGAGGAGGAATGGCGATTGGGAGTTTAGAGAAAAGGGTCCGCTGTTGTGTATTGAAAATAATCCTCCTTTTAATTTTGACTGCCTCCTCTTTAAATAGTCTGCTGGCAACGCTTAAAGTTTTCGCTAAAAAATTCTTTGAAAACCTCTGGCAGCTCTTCACTTTCTTCATATATTTTCGGCGAAAACTCTGAGTGTTTTCGCCGAAAACTTCTTCAAAAACCCAGCATCAGCCTTCTGTAACTATTTGGCGACAACTTCTCGGTGAGAACTATGATGTTCTCGCCGAAAACTTCAGTAGAAAGCTGTGCACTTTTCTCAATTTTGCCTCGGCCTTAATTCCTCGGTCCTAGGTCCGATTGACCTCTCGTTTGCTCTTTCGTGCTCCTTTTCATCCGTACTTCGAAGCCATAACCTGAGAATGCACGAAGAAACATCCAATAGACCACGAATTTGGCTCCAAAGTGGCAACCGGACAACAAAAAGACACTTTGCACAAAACTTCAATAAAAGCATATAAGTCATGACATTTCGAGATCAAAACGGGAGATTCTTAGACTAAACACAAGCCTAAAAATGCATGGAAAATAGTCACATAAGTATACCCAAGTATAGCGAGAGTAGTCGTTAACCAGAACAAATATGTAGTATTTACCCACAAAAATTTTGATGTTTGATGGGCCGACCAGATCCATGTGAACAAGGGCGAGAACTCTGTTTGTTGACTGATGAAGCTTGCTTTTGAAAGAAGAGCGAGTTTGCTTTCCAAGAACGGAGGCTTCACAGAAGAAATCATTGGAGTCGTTGAGCTTAGGGAGACCTTTGAGCAGTTCTAGATTAGACAGTTTATACATTCTACTAAGACTAATATGCCCTAGTCTACCATGCCACAACATTTCTGCACTTTTGGCCATAGAGGTAAAACAAGTCTCATGAAAACCTTCACTATGACTAAAATCAATCATGTAGACATTACCTTTTCTAGACCCTTCAAAGAGAAGTCCATTGTCACTAAGTCTTTCTATCCTACAAGACTTTGCTTAAAAAATGACTCTATTTGACAAACCACATAACTAACTAATGGAAAGTAAATTATGCTTAAGACCAGAAACAAAAAGCACATTTCGAAAGGTAGGATTGGGGTGTGTACCAATGGTTCCATGCCCTATCACCTTTCCTTTACTGTTGTCACCGAATGTGATTGATCCTCCATTTTTGTACGTTAATTATGAGAATAGCTTGATATTCCCAGTCATGTGGTGAGAGCAGCCACTGTCTAAAAACCATTCGTTTGTTTTTGCTCCCACCTGCTCCTGCACATTTAACATGTGTTAGTCTTTTTAGGTACCCAGATATATTTGGGTACACTTTTCTTTTGATGAGCATAGACATAATGAGAGTAGGCATTCAATCTATTATATCGACAGTAGTAGCTAATGTGGCCATATTGATGACAGCAATAACATATTTTATTTTTGTAGTATGTTCGTCTAATAGGCCTTTCTCTAGAGTCTAAATATTTTTCATAACCTACTGCTCTAGAGCTTTAAATTGAATACCCCGGGAATCTCCTACTTCCAAGTTTCGGTCCTGTTGGAACTATTGCTTCCAGCGAGGTAACATGTTCCTCGAGTTCGGCAATTTTCTTCCTTAGACCTCCATTTTTATTTTCAAGTTTACTAGCTTTTCTAGTCTTAATGACTAAATCCGCGTTCAACTTTTCAATTACTTTATGGTTTCTTGGAGTTCTACGATTTACCAAATCACCTTTAAAGGAGCTGGAATTTTCATATTTGTTAAGCTTATGAGTCAACTCATCAGCTAGCTTATTGTGATCTTTCAACTCTCTCTTCACGGTTTTGTATTTCAACCTAGCTTTTCAAATTCTTCTTCAAGTTTAACATAAACATCCATCACTTCAAAATCCTCATTGTCAGAGAAAGTAGAGTGTACCTCAAAATCTGAGTGGCCAGCATTGTCTCTATGAGCCATGAGAGCGAGCCCGCCTTTGCGATCATCCCATTGTCCGATTTTGTGTCACACCAAGTAACCGCCATGATGTGTCCATGTCTTTTGTTGGGACACTCTGCACGAATATGCCCTGTTCTTCCACACTTGTAGCAGGTGACAGGTTCCTTCTCATCTGATTCCTTCTGTTCATCTCTGTTTGTCTTGTTGAATGACTTGCCACGAGATGCATTCTTATTACGATCCCATCCACTCGCATTTTACCTTTTCTGATTTCCTTTAAACTTGAGAAACTATTTAAACTTGTTACTCATCAAGGCCAGCTCTTCGACGATATCATCGTCTGTTTCAGAGTTAGAACATTCCTTTTTGTGACTCGCACGAAAAGCAATGTTCTTTTTCCTTTTTGAGTCTTCATCGACTTTATTCACATTAAGCAAGTGCTCGTGACTGAGTAGAGAGCCTACTAAGTCTTCTAACTTAAGTGTATTAGGATCCTTGGATTCTTCAACTGCCGTTTTCTTAGGCATCCACTCCACAGGGAGGGATCGAATAATTTTTCGAACCAATTCAGAATTGCCATAGGTTCGTCCAAGAACTTTCAACTTGCTGATAATCCTGTTGAATCTAGAGTACATGATGTCAATAGATTCATCGGGTTCCATCTTGAATAGTTCATAATCATGAGTAAGGATATCAAATTTTGTTTCTTTTACCTGAGAAGTACCTTCGTGAGTTACCTTAAGAACTCGCCAGATTTCGTGTGCGGTGGTGCAGCTGCATATGCGATTGTACTCAGATTCAGCCAGTGCACAGTAGAGAATATTCATCGCCATGGCGTTTTGTTGCTTGTTCTTTTTTCTTCGTCGGTCCACTTTGTTCGATTAGTTTGAACTTTAGGGAAACCATTCTCAACTATGTCCCATAGGTCGAGCTCAATTCCTTCAAAGTAGACGGTCATTCTGTTCTTCCAAAATGGGTAGTTGGATCCATCGAACAGAGGTGGACGATTGTGTGATGATCCTTCGCTGTACTTTCCTCCTGACATCTTGAGTATGTTATTGACGAGCTTGCTTTAACATGCTTCTTCGATCGATTCTACGACGACTGTTAAGTCCGACGATGTTGATATGCTCTGATACCAATTGATACTCAAAGGGGGGGTCAATTTTCGAGTAATAAACAAATAAATGCGGAAATTCAAGTTGAGCAAGCTCAACACCACACAGATAAATGTAAAGAGTTAAGGGCAAGAGAATGACACACGATGTTTTTTAACGTGGTTCGATTGCGATGTGCAGATCTACGTCCACGTCCTGAGATATCGCTCGGGAGACGATGTTATTAAAATAACTGAGACCAACCGAACTCCAGACCAGAGTACGATTGAGACCTCGAAATTACAATCCCACCTTCAAGAACCAACCTTCCTAGTTAGATCTACCTAGACCAGCTTAGTAGACTCCAACTAAGCGTAACCTCCAACTCCGGAGAAACTCATACCACTATCCAGTACGTTCCTCGATACGCTTCCTAACCAAACTATCGAGTTACCTTGTGTACACCACACGATTACAAAGGACACTTTAGAATTTCAAAAAGAGAAGAGATGAAGCTCAATGGTGTGAATCTCTAAGCGTAAGACTATGGGTATTTATAGTCTTGAGGTTGGCTTGCTCTTCACTTCAACTCCAACGACCATATTTCCACCAACAGAAAGTAATCTTCAATCTTTATGATGAATATTTGATTTAGAGGCTCCTCCTTCCTTTCTTTCCTTTCAAAGGTAATATTTAATATTAATTAGAAGGCTCCTTCTTCATTTTCTTTGAATATTTGATTGCCTCCATGATTGTCTTCCATCCTTGATTTGTAGAATCATATCTATTTATTTCCAATTTTCTTTGTTGAGCTTGTTGACTCCATCTTCACATGATCCACTTGAATGATTTTATTCCAATCTGTTCTTGCTTCAAATATGCATGACCATGCATAGTAAGTTGGATATGGGATGATCTTTTAATATTCCAACATGAATTTCGTACCCGTTTTGTCTCACCGGACATGTATGGATAATACTTGTTTAATAAATGGGCGGGGAGTGGATATGTGGTGTCTGGACCCATCTTTGCCCATTGTCAAGCCTAATGTATGACATTGTCAACTATATACTTTTTATTAATTGTATAACCTTATAATTTTCTTAATAAATTATAAAATATTGTCTTGTATTTATTTTTTTAGTTATTATACTATGGCATGTGAAAATATTGTCTTCACTGTGATCAAACAACCTTGGACATATCCAACTCATGACTCGATGAATCACAGTGTTTGACCTATGATATGACTGATCGATCCCCAATTAGCCTACAACTGAATTATTCTAACCCATCTAATTTGATTGAGTTTAATTTCATACATAGTCATATACATTTCTTTCACAAACTCATTTGAATATTTAAAATGATAGTGAACACTCTGGTGCCCCCACTAAAAGTGGGGGTACCGATTACCCCCACTAACGTTTTGATAGATAAACATGTTTTTAATATCTTGTTTTTCGAGTATAAGAATCTACATGTCGTTAAAGGATAGATAAGGCGATTTGAACGAAAAACTAATTTGGTAGAGATGATGATCTATCATATTGGGAAAAAATGCAGTTGTTGAAAAAAGTATGAAGAACATTAAAGTATAATCTTATACTATGATGACTAATTTTTTTAACTAAGCTCAATTTAGACTTATTAAGATTAAATATTTTAATATAAACGATTAGTTCAATGAAAATACCACTATAGATAGCACAAATGTTAGTGGGGGTAACCAGTACCCCCACTTTTAGTTGGGGCAACAGAGCGTTTACCTTAAAAGGATATCCAAACCAATTGTTGATCTTCGTGACACCTAGGGGTGTGAAGTCCATCCCGTTTGATCGGGTTTTGTCTGGCCTGACCCTGTCCAATCGGGCTTCGGGCTACTCGAAAAGCCACAATTTAATTCACTGGCTTGGCCCGGGCTGTGTGAGAGCATCACAACCGGGTTTCAGGCTTTTTGGGTAAATCCCGAAAAAAACCTTGGTCGAACCCGGCTCAGCCCGGTGTTAATAAAGTTTGTTTTAATGCTAAAAAATAGCTCAGACCCAAATATAATATCTCAAATTCAACTAATATTATGCTTATGGTAGATAATGACCCACATACTTTTTCTTTTATATTCGAGAACTCTATTTGTTTCATCTTCTTCTCTTTTCATTTTATTTTTGCTAGTCCCGACCCCTAATGACACCAACTCATGATTCGATAATTGTTTGACTTGTGATATGATTGAACGTAGCATGATCAGCCTCCACTCGATAGACATAACTCATCTAACTCAAATGAATCATATATTATACAAATACAACTATTTATGTGTGTATTAACCTAAGAAAAAACCCTAATAATATTAATAAACATGAAAATATCTTACAGAGTTAAATTTCAATCATTAAATCATTTTCATGATTATTTATTTATTTATTGCTCGCATTACAACGTCTCTAGTTTCTGTTGTCTCTTTCGCATATGTTTAAACTTTTTGTTTCTATACACTTGACACATTTTTTAGAGGGGTCTACACTCGTCAGATTATCATTACTTATTTCTAATATATGTAAACTACAGTATTCTAGTTAAAGTGATTGATTATGATGTTGTTTTGCTAGGTGAAAATATGTTGTGTTAAAAAACTAATGATATCTGTTTATATTATATAATTCACTAAAATATATACTCACGACCCCGTTTCTATAATTTTAGTAGGATATGCATGTATTTTTTGAATTTCCTTACTACACATAAGTTGTGTATTATGATTATTAAGAGAAAAATGATATGTTAGTATGATATCTGAACTATAGAGTCTAACCTACTTGAAGATCGCCATACCAAGCCTTAAATGATAAAAACACAATTTTTCTAACTTGATTTTTTTATTAGTTTACTTCATTTTTCATAAACCCTACACGATATATGTTATGTATTATGTTATTTTTTCACCTAAGGTTATATCACAATACATCTAAGTTTTTTTCCTAAAAAAATACTTTTATGTCTTAATTTTATTTAATATGTCTTTAAACATAATTTTCTAATTGGGTATTGGATTTAGATTATGATATAGTAACATAACTAATTAAAAATTTTGTATCTTTATATATTGTATATTGTATATTGTATATAAATTATTTAATTTTAATAAAAAAGTATATTTTTTAATAAAATTTATACTTAAAATTCAAAGGTATTAAATAGCCATTGATTGTAGAGTTAGAAATAAATACAAATATGCAATCAATGACATTTAATAAGAGAAATATATTATGAATTTTTATATAAAAATTTAAGGATGGTGTGGAAATTTGAGAGAAATGCTACATCTTATTTGGAAAAAAACTTTTGGTTGATCTACTATATATATATTCAAGATATACAAAAAATTTAAAAAACTATAATTTTAAAACCCCAAAATATCCATTCTAATATAAATTTGTAAATCAAATGAATAAAATTTAATAACCGAAAAGATACCCTCTTTCATCACCTAAATAGGTGCCCTTCACTTTCTCAAAGTTGTATCCGTGCAATGGAAATAGCCAATGCTTCCGATCTCTTGATTTCTACACTTATGTTTAGTAATCAATACAATTTCCTTTGTTTTTCTTATCATTCTCTCCATATTTTGACCATAACTCATTCATTCGAACGGATTTTCATTCCCTTGATATGAAAAAAACACAAAGACGAATCTTATGATACCAATATTGATACTATTAAAAAAAATTAGCGGGTCACTCGAGCTTTTGAGAAGTTCAACATCACTTCATTTTCCCAATGAATTACTACGTTTTGAGGTGTCATTCCTACGTTCCACCGCTATACCTAGATTTCATTATGTGATTTGTATGTTATGGGACGAAATTACTACGATATGAGATGATATGTCAATAATAAAATACCTTCCAAGGACCCTGGAACGCTGTCCGTAGATAATTTCCTTACTCGAAAAAATGAACGACGTAAAAGAAGTTTGACATATCCGAAACTTGGATTTGTCGAAACTTCGCCCATAGGTTTTCGATGTGACGCTTCATGGCTCCAAACGAGAAGTTCCTTTCAAGAATTTTGGCGATGAGGGCCACTGACCAAGGCTTATAGAAGCTTCAACGCTCCTTGGGCGAGAAAGATATTCTAGGGAAATTCGGATTAGATGGTGGTAAATCTTCATTTGCCAAGTCCAACTTTGTGATATCCTCCTCTGCCACTGTAGCCAGGAAGAAACGCCGGTGACAGCTGAACGAAAGTTCTACATTGTGTGGTCAGGGCTAGTCGGTGATCCTCTAGGTAGAGAGCTAGTGTCAATCGTGTCGGCAACGTCCCACGGCCGAGGAGTGGCCCTCGATCTCTTTCGACTGATAGTACAGCTTATCACCAAACAATTTTGGATAGAGGCGGCGACCATTGCCTTTGGCAGCTCCGGTGGCAAACGTTGCCTTCGCATTAAGGTTTACCTCCGAAACAGCTGGAGGCATGCTACAGCTGTTGTTATCTCCAATAATTGCTCATATATAATCCCTAGTTTCCCTTACCCTCTTTCTAATCATAACTTCAAATTTGATTCACCCACTAGCGCCACACCTAAGCGGGAATTGGAATTTTGTAGCTAATTTAAAATTTTATGTACCGTTAGTAGCCAATTGCGTAACTATGTCCAAAACTAGCACAATCTAACTAGCAGCCAGCACATAGCTAGCCAGCCAGCCAGCGCCTAGCCAGCCAGCCAGCACCTAGCCAGCCAGCCAGCTATGCGCTGGCCAGCAGGCACACAACACATAAACATTGCACAACACATCAGTCATTTGCTCACTTTTATAAACACTGCAATTTGGTCACTTCTATTTACCTATTTTACAAATGGATTATTATTATTATTTTGATAATATAAGTCGGCCTTGATAAAATGATAATATATATAAGCTATAATTAATTAAAGAAAATTATATTAGCCGCCATAATATCTTGAATTACGGATCTCGAGGTCACATTTGTTGGATGCACAATAATTAATGAGACAACGACAAACATGACGTTGGGATTCGTAATTAAAGTTAAAACAAACGTGACCCGAGGTCACGTCCCGCTGGTCTGGCTATGCGTTGCGCTGGTTATGCGCTGATTGATTCAAAGTTAAAACTATTATTGGAAGTCGTTGTCTCCTTCATCGTTGTGCCTCCAACAAACGTGACCTCGGGATATGTAATTCAAGATATTGCGGCGGCTAATATAAGTTTCTTTAATTAATTATAGCTTATATATATTATCATTTTATCAAGGCCGATTTATATTATCAAAATAATAATAATAATAATCCATTTGTAAAATAGGTAAATAGAAGTTACCAAATTGCAATATTTATAAAAGTGAGCAAATGACTGATGTGTTGTGCAATGTTTATATTGCAATGTTTATGTGTTGTGCGCCTGCTGGCCAACGCATAGCTGGCTGGCTGGCTACACTACAAGAAACTGTGTAGTTAACAGCGGCAGCTGTTAAAATAATTTAACAGCGGCCACACGCCGCTTCTAAATTGTCCAATGCTAAACAAATTTAACAGCGGCCAAAAGTGGCCGCGGTTAAACAATACGACCGCTGTTAATTTATTTCAGTTTAACAGCGGCCGGATGGCCGCTGTTAAATTATTTCAAGTTAACAGCGGCCATTTGGCCGCTGTTAAATTATTTCAAGTTAACAGCGGCCATTTGGCCGCTGTTAAAAAAAATTTAGCGAGCTCCGGGCTAGCCAGAACTCCGGCGGCACCCAGCAGAGATCCGGCGGCACCCAGCAGAAATCCGGCGGCCTAGCCAAACAGATTCAGCTCGTTCATCCACATAATCCCTCGTTGTACCCATCTCTGAAGCAGAAGAAGAATGAAGAGGAAAATGAAGAATGATGAAGAAGAAGATGAGCGGAACAGAAGAAGAATGAAGAGGAAAAGGAAAATTAAGAATGATGAAGAAGAAGATGAGGGAACAGAAGAAGAATGAAGAGGAAGAGGAAAATGAAGAATGATGAAGAAGAAGATGAGCGGAAAGAAGAAGAAGGAAGAGGAAAAGGAATAAGGAAGAAGAAGAAGATCGGTGGAAAGAAGAAGGAAAAAGAAGAAGAGGATTGGCGGACAGAAGATGGAGGAAGAGGAAGAGGATCGGCGGGAAATAGAAGAAGGAAGAAGAAGAAGATCGGCGGAAAGAAGAAGGAAGAGGAGAATGAGAATGATTGACAATCCGTGTGAGAAAAAACCAGCCAGTCAGATTACATTATTTTAACAGCGGCCACTTGGCCGCTGTTAAACTGTTCGATAATCCGTGTGAGATAAAACCAGCCAATCAGATTGCATTATTTTAACAGCGGCCACTTGGCCGCTGTTAAATTATTCCGACCGCTGTTAAAATGTTCAATTTAACAGCTGCTTCGTAGCCGTTGTTAAATTTCCGCTGTCATATTAATTTAACAGTGGCCATTTAGTGGCCGCTGCTAAGCTTCCGCCGTTAAATGGACATTTTCTTGTAGTGCTAGGTGCTGGCTGGTTGGCTAGGCGCTGGCTGGCTATGTGCTAGCTGGCTGGCTATGTGGTGGCTGCTAGTCAGATTGTGCTAGTTTTGGACATAGTTACGCAATTGGCTACTGACGGTACATAAAATTTTAAATTAGGCTACAAAATTCCAATTCCCCACCTAAGCTATGTAGACCCATAGCCATTTCAATTCCTTTACCCACAACTCTATCGCTAGTGAAAATTATAGGTTTCATGATGAGTTTAGAAAAATCAAGGTGGTATTGGATCATCATCAAAGTAAAGAGAAAGAAAATAACAACAAAGAATACCTTCATCCATCTAACTTTTTAGATGGAATAAATGTTGATCCTTTTGAATTTGAGAAAGGTGAAGAAACATAGGAAGTTAAAATTGATTAAGAATATAAGGTGAAAAATCTAGTGTTTTTTTTTTATTGGAGATATGAAATCATATATCCAAGATATAAGAGATAGGTTATTAGGTGGATGATTTCAAGATAATTGTTTATTTAAAAAGACAAACAACAAAGCCCAATCTGGTTCAAACCGGTGACCTATTGATCTACAGTTAATTGCTCTACCACTGAGCTATGGACCCTTGATGACTTCAAGGTGTTAGATGATGAAAGTTTTCAATTTGGACAAAATGGGATAATTTTTTGAAAGTGATTACTTAGAAAACACTTCTTGTAGTGGATAAGCTCTTCCTTCCACATGAATGATTAAAGTATTCAAAATGGCGAGATTGAGTATAGGGGGAGAATGTTGGAATATAAGGTTTAACCTCTCAATTGAAATGACAATGTCGAGCTTAACCAGATATTGTTGGAAGATTGAAACTTTACTTGTTGCCTACGTGAACCGTGGTTGATGTCCCATTGAAATTGTATGAACATGCACGTTTGGACAAATGAGCTGTTAAGCGATTCTACATGGTGAAGAAGGAATGGAAGAATAGATCTTTAACTTAATTATCCGACCAAAGAAGGATGAGTATTTGTACATGGCCATGAAATCGAATGACGAAAGGAAATTGACAATTCTTTGGTAACCAAATACAGTAAAACCTCTATTATTTAACTAGATTATCATCGGCCCATTGGCCTATTTTTTATGTTAATATTTTAGTGGTAAATTATTTTTACTAGATTATTTAGACGTGTCGTTGAATTTTTTTCTACCTTTTTTATTTTTACTTTTTAATATATAATAATTTAATTCATATGTTGGTAAAAAATTATAATTTTTTTTATCAATTGTTGGGTATATGATAAACAAAAACATTATAGTTATACTTTCTTGTTGTTACGTTAAAAATACTGTCACTTTACGTTAAAAATACTGTCACTTTTCTTTGATTAAAGGACAAAGTATTATAATCATTAGGCGTGGCATTATTGGTTGTTCACTTTGTCTCTTAACCTTGGTTAAGAGTTCGATCCTTGTCCATTAGAAAAGAAATAATAAATTTTGTTTATCAGAATTGATTTTTATCCAAAATACCCTCATTCCTAGAATGAAGGAGGAGCTCTAAAATCCTCAAAACGCTGACGTGTCAACTAAAAAAAAAAGAGAATCTGCTTTAATGTATTTATAGATATAGTCGGGACCACATAAATTATTAATTTATAGTAATTATTAATTAATCGATAAATTAATACTTATTAATTTTAAGAGGTTTTTTTGTATTGTGTTTGTCGTGAATGACTTTATAATTCATCGAATACATGTATGGTGACTTTATTAATTTTGATAAACTTAATTTTAGGTTCATTGTATTATCTTAATTACATAATTAATATATGGTGACCTTGAATATATTTTTATCATACCTTTAATATAATTCGTCAAATATATGTTGACCCGATTACTTTAAATACTACAGAAAAATTGTAAAATCATATTCAACAATGGTTTCTCATTTGAAAGGTGTCCAAAAGTCTACCATGACCGATCGAATATGTAAACAGTTAGAGAGATCATCCCTCATACACCTAAAAAGATTTGATGGAGTGGCTTAACCAAACATTCCATTTAGAAGAAATTGTGGCTGACGTCGTTGGGAGTTCGATTGAGGATGAAAGAGATGATGATTAAACACCTTTGGAATTGGTCCCGAGAAAGGAAATGCTTAAAGCCACATCGACTCTTCAAAACTACTTGTTGCAGTTAGAGAAGGCAACACCAAAGATTTTGAGTGCACTAAGAAAATTTCACGATGAACTTCAAGAAGAAACAAACAACTAGAGGCGGCGAGCGGCCGGAGGCCGGCAGTAGAGGCGGAGGGCGGCTGATGATGGCGGCGAGGTAGACAGCTGGCGTCAGGCGGTGGCGGAAGGAGGAGGGCGGTGGAATAATTGATGTGGTGGTGACAGAGGAGGACGGCGGCCAGAGGCGCGGGGCGGCCGACGGCGGTGGCATAGGTAGGCGGCCGGCGTCCGGCTGTGGCGGAAGGAGGAGGGCGGAGGAGGGAGGCGGAGGGCGGCGGCGGAGGTAGACAGTCGACGTCAAGCGGTGGCGGAAGGAGGAGCGCGGTGGAGGGAGGCGGCGGTCGGCCGGCGGCGGAGGTCGGAGGAGGACGACGGCCGGACGTCGGAGTTCGGCGACCGGCGGCGAAGGTCGGATATCCGGTGAAGGTGAGCTGATGACTAGGTAATTTTTCTAAATGCCCAAAATGCCCTTGTGTTTTAGACCATTGGATCAATAAAATTGAATCAATGGCTGAGATCTTTCCTTGATGCCATCAAGGAACCTCTTTCCTTGATCTGAAGCTGGTCTCACATTTTGTGGTAAGAGAAAATAGCTGGTTTAGGGAAACAAAATTAGCAAAATAGGATGACATCTCAAAAATATTAAAGAAATTCTTGAAACAGATAACAATTTCATTAGAAAAGAGCTACCTAATTAGGGGTTGTGACCTTTTTTACTAATGGGAACCAATCAGGTATAGACTTTGTTTGCCGTAAGAGAAATCGGATTGGGGAGGAGGGAATTATTAGACCTGGCAAATCAGGCGGGTCGGGTTGATTTGGGCGGGTCACTACGGGCTACGGGTTATTTCGGGTTGGGTCATTCGGGTCACGGGTCTCCATATTTGAAAATTGACCTTAACCCTAAACTTTTGGGTCGGGTTGCGGGTCATTTCGGGTTACAAGCACTTTGAGTCATAAAAAAATTTAAACATCATCATCACAAATTTATTTAAAACAAATAGACTCAAATTAAACTAATAAATTATGAATGTGAGAGGTAGAAATATGTATAAAATTATAGTTCATAGCTTATACAACATGTATAGAACACACATACTAATGGTGTAAGTTATACACAATGCACTTGAACCGATGATGTAAGATAATGCACGAGGATGTTAAAAGTGTTAAAAAGTAGTTTTGGAACATAATTTCATATCAAATATATACCATATTATGGTTTTGTGAAAGTTTTACAACCATTAATGTTGTTAGTAATGACATCAATGATTTTTAGTGACATTCGACATGGCATATGTTGAGTATAATATTTGCGATATGTATTATTTATGATTTATGACTTACATGATAAAAGAATCAAAATGACAAAAGTTATAAAATTGAAAATCATAAATCATAAATAAGACTACATATTAAATTAGCACATAAGTGACATTGAAAATAGTAATATTTATAGGTACTATAAAGATTTTTTCGGGTCAACGGGTCGACCCTAAACCCGACCCTAACCCACCCAAAAAATTATCGGGTTTTCGGGTTAGGGTCATCTCGGGTTCGGGTCCCAAAATAGCAAACTAATTAAATAGGTGACAGTGCAAACAATCACACACATTGATTCTTTTTAGTAAACTAATTAAATATGAGATAACAATAATAATAAAATACCATTACTTTTTAAAAATAATGAGCAAATGACATCTCAAGAATAATAAAGGAATTATTTAAATAGATAATAGTTTCATTAGTAAAAGAGCCACTTAATTAAGGAGTGCGACCTTTTTAACTGATCGGAAGCAATAAGGTATAAACCTTCTTTTTCCGCATGAAAAATCAGATGGGGGGAGGGAGTTATGTTGTCAGGGATCAACTGGATGGAAGAGAAACTCATGCAAAATTTTGTCGCGAATTTATTCTTAATCAACCGAACGGAAGAGAACTCATACAATCTTTCACGCATATCAATTTTTTTCAGTAAAGTAATTAAATATGAGATAATAATAAAATAATAAAATGAAACATAACTTTATAAGAAAAATTAGCAAAAGTGGATCACATCACAAGAATAATAAATAAATTATTTAAATAGATAACATTTTCATTGGAAAAAGAGCTGCCTAATTAGGGGTATGACCTTTTTTATGATGAGAATTAATCAGGTATATACCCAGGGGCGGAGATAGGGGAGAGCCGGGCCGAGCCCCGGCTCACCCCATTTTCGGTCCCGAGCGTTAAATCCGAGTGTAATTATGTGATTTTTTTGAATCCGGCTCAGTACAAATTTTAAATCTAGCTCAGTGTAATATTAATTCGACTTAGTTTATTGTTATTCAAACTCAAAAACTAAATATATTTTAAAACATTTATCCTTTTAAGCTAGTATAGTTAATATACTCAATCATATTAAACATACCCTTTTTTAATACTAATATTTGTTCAACATGTGTAGAGGGTTGAGTAAGCTCAATATTTGTTCGACTTATAAATGAGTAAGAATACAATATTTGATGATAAATCATTCAAATTAATAAAAAATCGCCGGTGACACATTCCAGTTTTCATTTGGTCAAGAGTAACGCTAATAATCTTAAGAACAAATATATCGGCCACAATGATCTAATGGTGAATAGCATTACATCATGAAAGTAAATAATATATGTACCGTATCATATATTTTAGTAGTAATTGTATTATTGCATTATTGCTCAGTGTCGGGACATTCTTCACACATTTTCGGGTCCAGGTAGTTCAGAGGAATAGGAATCAGGTTGCGCACATGCTAGCGCGTCAGTCTTTTCCTTAGATTCGTCTCTAACGAGATATTCTCCCCCGTTCGAGATGGACAATACTCTATATGATGTTTGCTTCACTAGCACCCATTAATGAGAATTGACATTTTGCCTCGAAAAAAGTAGTAATTGTATTATACTATTATTAAAATCTATGAAAAATTTTGTTTTAATTTCGGCTCAGGGCATCTTCTAGTACTGGTTCCGCCCCTGTATATACCTTTTTTGCCGTAAGAGAAATCAGAATGGGGATGAAAGAGTTACGCTATCGGGAATCAACTGGATGAAAGAGAACTCATGCAAACTTTCACGCGTATCTATTCTTAATCAACTAATGGGAAGTGAACTCATGCAAAATTTTCCACACATCGTTTCTTAATCAACTTGATGGGAGAAAACTCATGCAAACTTTCCCACGCATCGATTCCTTTCAGCAAAGTAATTAAATATTAGATAATAAAAAATAATAAAAAAATAAAATAGATTTTTAGAATAATTAGTAAAAGTGGATTGCATCTCATGAATAATAAAGGAATTATTAAAAAAAAAAACAGTTTCTTAGGAAAAAGGCTACCAAATTAGGGGTGTGACATTTTTCGCAGATGGGAACCAATCAGGTACAAACCTTCTTTTCCGCAAGAGAAATTGGATCGAGGAGGAGGAATTACGTTGTCATGAATCAACTGGTTAGAAGAAAAATCTTATAAAATTTCCACACATTGATTCTTAACCAACTTGATAGAAGAGAACTCATGCAAAGTTTCCCGCACACCGATTTCTTTCAGTAAAGTAATTAAATATGAGATAATAATACAATAATAAAATAATAAAATAACTTTTTTAAGAATAATTAGCAACAGTGGATGACATCTCAACAATAATAATGTAACTATTTAAAAAAATAACAATTTCATTGGAAAAAAATACCTAATTAGGGGTGCGATCTTTTACACTGATGGGAACCAATCGGATATACACCTTTTGTTGCCGCCAGAGAAATCAGATTGGGGAAGAGGGAGTTACGCTATCGGGAATCAACTGGAGGGAAGAGAACACATGCAAACTTTCTCGCACATCTATTCTTAATCAACTAAAAGGAAGTGAACTCATGCAAAATTTCCCACACATCGTTTCTTAATCAACTTGATGGAAGAGAACTCATGCAAAATTTCCTACGCATCAATTCCTTTTAGTAAAGTAATTAAATATGATATAATAATAAATGAAATATATTTTTTAGAATAATTATCAAAAGTGGATTACATCTCATGAATAATAAAGAAATTATTTTAAAAAAATAATAGTTTCTTAGAAAAAAAGCTACCTAATTACGGGTGTGACCTTTTTCGCAGATGGGAACCAATCAGGTATTGACCTTCTTTTCCACAAGAGAAATCAGATCGAGGAGGAGGAATTACGGTGTCATGATTCAACTGGTTGGAAGAAAAATCTTACAAAATTTCCGCAGATTGATTCCTAATCAACTTGATGGAAGAGAACTCATGAAACGTTTCCCGCGTACCAATTTATTTCAGTAAAGTAATACAATAAATAACTTTTTAAGAATAATTAGCAACAGTGGGTGACATCTCAACAATAATAACGTAACTATTCAAACAAGTAACAATTTCATTGAAAAAAACTACCTAATTAGGGGTGCGATCTTTTACATTGATGGGAACCAATCAGATATAGACCTTTTTTGCCGTAAGAGAAATCAGATTGGGGAGGAGGGAGTTACGCTATAGGGAATCAAATGGATAGAAAAGAACTCATGCAAAACTTTCTCATGCATCCATTCTAATCAACTGAAGGGAAGTGAACTTATGAAAAATTTCTCGCGCTTCCGTTCCTTTCAGTAAAGTAATTAAATATGAGATAATAATAAAATGTTAAAGAATAACATAAATTTTTCAGAATAATTAGCCAAAGTAGAAGACATCTCAAGAATAATAAAGGAATTATTTAAACAAATAGCAGTTTCTTTGGAAAAAAGCTACCTAATTAGGGGTGTGACTTTTTTCACAAATGGGAACCAAACTAGTATAGACCTTGTTTTTCCGCAACAGAAATCGGATTGGGGAGGAGGAGTTACGCTGTCGCGAATCAACTGGATGGAATAGAATTCTTGCAAAATTTCTCGCACATCAATTCTTAATCAACATGATGGTAGAAAACTCATGCAAACTTTCCCGCTCACAGATTTCTATTAGTAAAGTAATTAAATATGAGATAATAATGCAATTATAAAATAATAACATAACTTTTTAAGAATAATTAGCAAAATTGGATAACATCTGAACAATAATAACGGTATTATTTAAACAAATAACTATCTCATTGGAGAAAAAACCTAATTAGGGGTGCGATCTTTTTCGCTGATGGAAACCAATCAGGTACAAACTTTTTTTTGCCCCAAGAGAAATCACATTGGAGAGGAGGTAGTTACGGTGTTGGAAATCAACTGCATGGAAGAAAACTCATGCAAAATTTCAAGTGCTTCTATTCTTGATTAACTGAATGGAACATAACTCATACAAAATTTCACTCACATCAATTCTTTTCAGTCAAGTAAGTAAATATGAGTTAATAATACTATGATTAAAAAATTACATAACTTTTTAAAGAACATTGAAGTAATGAAGTGAATAATAGAGGAGTAATATAATTCGTACACCAAGTATTGATTAATCTTTTTATATCTTATGTACTTTTTGATAAATTTATATTATATAGTAATCACTACTTTATTTAAAAGATCTAAAATAAATCTCCAATCTCATCGTCTACAAGAAAAAACAAGTTGTTCAAGTATTCTAATATTAATTGAATATTCTAATTTGATATTTAATAAATAGGCCTAATATCCCCGTATAGTACGACCTTTTGGCTTATTACGCGAGTAACCATCACCTATTAAGAATTACAATATAGGCACGATCTACCTATGCCATTTACCTAAATAGCATTCCGTCAGGTTCCGTCCAAAATCATCCTACGTGGCATGACGAAGTTAGCTGACTGTATCTGAATTCCTACGTGGCGTGTGATATGGCTGCCACATCATGTTAATTAATTTTTATTTTTTAATTTCTAATTTCCTAATTCTTTCTCCCTCCTCCATATTGACCGTCCTCTGAATCCCACCCCAATTCAAGCTTGTTCCAATTAATGGAGGCTACAAATCGAGTTACAGAGAAATGCTCCTCTGAGGGATTTCGCCGCTCGCCCAATCTTGGCTTCCGTCCATCCAGGTTTCGATCTGCTCTCTTTACAGATCTCGCAACCAATTCATTCCATTACGTAATCTTTCACTCTACCGGACTCCGATTCAACTCCGTTGTCCTGTTTCCACCACCGATCCCTTCTCGATCCGCCCTTCTTTCCTCCTCCTCCGTTCCCCAAATCTCTCCCGCTATCCATACTCGCTCTATCCGCCTCCGACACGCTCTTCCCCGCCGCCGCCTCCGGCAAAGCATCCTAATCGAATACCTTACTAGACAAGCTCACCGGCGACTGATCGACGCCGACAACTACGGCGGAGCTGTCCTAGTACGCCGCTACGCTTTCCACTTCCTCCAGGATAGATCCGTTGTCTTCTCTCGCAGCGGACTCCGCGATTTCCTCTGTCTTCAATCTGGCAAGGCCGAAGTCGCCAATCTTGGCGTTGAAAACCGAATCCAGCAAGATGTTGCTCGGCTTAACGTCTCCGTGAATCACGGGAGGGTTGCAGAAATGGTAGCGATGTTGGGATAAGCCCACTACCAACCCTTCCTCCACCACCGAACAACCCATTCCTCCCACCCAACCTCTTCCTTTAAGTAGATACAGAAGAAAATGAAGCACTACTACCGGAGCAAGAAGTAGAGAAGCCAGATGCATCGGTGGAGGATGAAGAGAAGGAACAAGGTTAGTTGAAGTCGGTTAGGATGAGTAAGCCAGATTTAGGTCATCGAAGTCGGTGCCTAAGTGGAAATCATCGTCGAAATTGAAGGAAGTCAGGTCGGAGGGGAAGAAGAGCCCTGGATCGGCAGCTTGATCGGCCGCCATTGTTAGATAAGATTGAGGTTTACAGAGAGGGAGTGAGACTAGTAAATGCAGGCAACTCTCGGAAAAAGAGAAAATAAAAAAAATATTTAATTAAATTGTATTTTTTATAGTTTTTTAATTGAAAAAATGCCACGTCAGTTGACACATATTCACTTTATATGCCACATAGAATATTTTGCCAGCTCATACTAACGATTTTGGACGGAACCTGACGGAATGCTATTTAGGTAAATGACATAGGTAGATTGTGCTTATATTGTAATTCTTAATAGGTGATGGTTACTCGCGTAATAAGCCAAAAGGTCGTGATGTACGGGGATATTAGGCCTAATAAATAAAATATAATATGAATAGGATGGTTGATATATAATATAGAATTTTGCATGCATATTTGGTGCATCTTGTTTTGACTCATGGTATTGGTTCTTGTTTATTAATGTGCTTAAAAAGTTCAAATTTAATTTAAATACACTAATAAAGCAAGATAATAAAATTGGACCAACAAATCCCATACGATTGTTTACCTTGTTCTTTAATTTTATTTATTTTTGTTATGAATTTTTTTCTCAAATTTTTCCTTATATATGGGTATAATACTTCTTCATCATTTCCAATCTCTTCCGTCTTTCTATTGACTTCTCTTTGTTCTGTCACCATATTTATTTGGATCATGATCTTTTAGTTGTTGTTTCTTTTTTGCTTCTTCATGGAGTTTGACACAAAGGGAATGGGAGATGAGTATCCTTATCTCAATGACCTTCTCTTTGACAACAATCCTCCATGGGAAAACCAACCACCAACAAATATTTTTAGAGTGAATGAGAAAGAAATTACTCGTGCCTCTTCTTCATTTGAAAAACAGCTGCAGATTCACAATTCTACTCATCTCGGTGCTCAGTATCACCATCACAAGACTCCTATCAACAGTTTTGTTGATCATAGCAAGGCTACTAAAAGTTTCATGATTGAAGGATCCTCACCCTTGTCAACTTCATCAAACCATAAGGGTAAATCATGTATCTCCATATTTCCACCACCATCATCACCGTCCTCTTATTCATACATTGATCCCATCCGAGATCTGGAAAGAGCATTCTCTTCATCTTCCTCCAATCAGTACCACCACCACCATCACTATCACTTTTATTGTCATTGTCATCAAAATCACCAATTAGCACCACTACCAACACCATATGTGGATTCCTCGAGCTCCTTACAACCTATTGTTAATCTATCTTCAGCTGGTGGTTATCCTAATGATAATTATCGTGGTGGGAACAATCTCAACTTGTCTGGTGCAGATTTATATACTTCTTTGAAAAATATCAGTGAGGAGGAAGAGAGGATCAAAGGTGAAAGATCGAGATTTAGAGTTCAAAATTACACGGGTCATGATAATCACCCACAACTTGCTGCTACTGATAAAGAGTGTCACAAAGTTTATAACAAAATGCCATATCTAGAGAAAAAGAATGAGGAAACAACACCAACTCAGAAGAAAGTCTTCATCAAAGGGCAATGGAGTCTCGAAGAAGATATGTAAGTAACTTCCTTATGTCATATATTAACTATTTACTTGTCTATTTTTTTCTAGTTTACAATTGGAATTGTTAATGGTTTTACAGATTGCTGATTAATTTGGTGGGTGCGCATGGACTGAAGAGTTGGACTGTAATTGCAAACCTATTTGGTGGTAGGGCTGGCAAACAATGCAGAGAAAGGTGGCACAATCATCTACAACCTCATATCAAGGTATTCATTAATATTTTCAATTTATTTAATTTCATTAATATTATTGCTTATTTTACTTTTGGATTTATATTTTAAAAATTAAATCTGTATATCTATCTCTTGTGGGAGTATCTATGGGGAAAAAAGATTAATAAATAAAGAACCGTTACAATTGAGTTTCCATCTATTTAATCTTTTTTTTTTATGTAAAATTTTTATCTTCATATTTTTTGTTGACTTGTTGAATGGGAGTAATGGGGTTACCATGTGAGTCATTTGTCTTTTATGAAAGTGACAAAATAGCATAAATAAAACATTAAAAGTTTGTTACACATAAAACGTGAGGCTAGAAATGCTAACGCCTTACGTTCGCTTCATGCATTTTTTTAGGGGGTTGCTACGTTTTGTTTGTTTCCTTGCTATTTTTTTTGTCTCCCGACTAACCATGGTAATTTTAAAATTTCAACATGGTAACCAATATTTTGTTATGGTATGATAGTTGGAGTCATTAAAAATACTGCTATAAGTTATATTGTGTAGAAAAGATTAAAAGTTGTGTTAATGTTATGCGAGTGAGTGAGTGATAAGAATTATAGTCTTAGTGATCATGTTGTAGTTTTAAAAAGTAAACCGACTAATTTGAATTAAGTTATGTTATTGTAATACTAATCATCCAAGTTATAAACGAGTGCAGTTTAGTCCACCAAAACTCAAATTAAAGATTGTATAAAGTAGTTAACGAGAGTTGAATATTTGTAGAAGGAAGCATGGAGCAAGGAAGAAGATGAGATAATAATCCAAGCTCATAAAGAACTCGGAAATAGATGGGTTGAAATTGCGAAACGACTCCCTGGGAGAACCGAAAACTCTGTCAAGAACCACTGGAATGCCACCAAACGTCGTAAATTTCCTTCAATCCGCGACAAATACAGACAAACATCACATCATGCTATTACAAATGGAGGAGTCGCCCTTAGGAACTATATCACTGCCATCACATCCTCCGAGGCTTTTAGCTCTGCTGCTACTGCCACCGCCAGGTATGACATGAATGAATCAACTAAGCCATCAGAAGTCGGCTGACACCAGAACTTGTTTGTTGGAGGCGGTGATTATGAATTTGGTGAGGGTTTTGTGCCTGATATGGAGATGCCCCCTTTTGTCACCGTTTGCAGATAATTATGATGATAATTCATTTTGGAATGAGAATTATGAATGGTGAGAACTGAGATGGCTGTGGTGGTTGGAGGAGGAGTAGCAACAACGTGAGAGAGAAGGAGTTATAAATAGTTATCCATTTTTTCGTATTTTAAAATAATTTTGGAGCAACTAATGCTTCCGGCTTGTTTGACTTTGATTGGACTTAATTTGTCATTTGTAAGGTGCTATGTTGCAATGTTTGCGTTTTGGACTTTTGGTCTCTCTTGAGTCTTAAGTTGTTACTTTGGGGATGTTTTTTTTATATGAACTTTGGGGATGTTTGTTAACTTTTGGGAGTTCGTTCATCAAAGCAACTAGTAAATTATCCAAATCTATATCCATAATATTATACATCAAAATTAAATTGAATAGATTAGATCAAGCTTCACTATCTATTTCGGCAAAGGACATTTAAATATTATTATTCCATCAAACGAATATAGTTCATTTATAAGGCATTGATTGATGATCATCAAGTGTTTAAAACAAAAACTAAATAGTTGGTTAAAAATATTGGGTATGCCTCCAGTATGTAGTTAAGTATGGTTTGTCGACCAAGAGTGGGTAGTGGGCTCATGAGTTTTTTCCTCCTCCTATTATGTTAGGGCACCAAATTTTATTTAAGCTCCCTCTTAGAGTTGGTGCAAAACTTGACATGACGGTCTCCTATTCTTAGCTTCTGATGAGAGATATTAACCTTCAGTATTGGGTCATTCTCTCAAATCTTGATTGTGTCTTTTTGAGGCTTCTTCTATTAAATCGTGTATGTGTAATTTGATGTCACCCGTGGACTAGAGGTGGGTTTTGGCTAATCAGAAATAAATATTATAAACATTAAACTATAATGCTATGGATGGCAAATTCTATAAAATGTGGGGGTATTGAGGATCGTGTTGAGGCATCAAATTGAATACACAAATGAGAGAAAGAAGGAAAAGAGAGAGAAGTGCAGACGGTGTAAACATTGATAATTATAGATATTATGAGTGAATTTTTGTATTAGTGTGATTCACTGTAATCCTAGCCATTTAAATTATAGGAATTTTTATTTAATTACCCTCAAACATTACACTTTGCACCACAACCAATGTGACGTTAAGTATACTTCGTGATTTCAAACTAGTATGATCTTCCAAATCATAAAAGTTTTTCCTTGGATATGTGATACATCAGTTAATGAGTGGTTAGTCAAAGACCAAATTATTAGTAGTTTTGGTGGAGATAAGATACATGGAGGTGCGTCTAGTCCATATTCTATGTCTTTGAAGGTAATTGGTCGGGGACCAAGTGATGACACTCGATTTGACGTGATTATCAGCCTCATTTAAGTAACATTTCTTGTCTTTAGACATGGTTTTTAGGGCAGAATAGCAAATATTCACTCAACTGTCGTATCTCGTGCCATTTGTGTTACCTTGGCCCGTTTCGGGTCTATTTGATGGTTTTCTAGTGTTTTCATGATAGCACAGGTTTTCGCCATCAAATAAAGTAACCAGAGACGTGTCTAAGGCATTGGAGCTTCGAGAAACTGCACCAGAATCGATCCAAGAGTCAATCAAGTCAACACAAATCCTACCCGGTTTTTGCAAAGAAGTTTTCGGCAAAAAGACCTGGAGTTTTCGCCGAAAACTCAAGAAGAAATCGTCAGAGCTCACAAGAGGAAGTTTTTGTTGAAAACTCCAAAGTTCTCGCCGAAAACTACAAGTAATTTCGAACAAAAGACACAGTCGGAGCAAGCCAAGTTTTAAAAGGGAGTTTTCACCGAAAACTTCCTAAGTTTTCGGTGAAAAATCAAGCCGTTTCCAAGCCACCCGCGGACGAGTATAAAAGAGGAAATACCGGCTAAACACAAATATACTTTTCATAACTTACACTTTGGACGAAAATTCCAGGACGGAGATCAGAGAAAGAAAGAGTGAAAGGAGTTCGAGGAGCTAGGAAAGGATCGTGACGCCATCCTTCCATCTCGGAGAACCAATGCTATGAGTTGAAGATCGAGCAGATCAAAGCTTCACGGCCTCGTCAAAATTAGGTTTTACATTTATTCTCTGTCTTTCCTACCTGAGATGTATTCCTTGTCCGTCTTTGATTCTCTTGTATTGAATATGAGTAGCTAAACTCGTAGAGCTTAGATTAGATGAACCCTAAGTGACCCAGGGCTTTAAAGCGGTCACGGATCGGCGGTGATTAGATTCGAAGTTCGTTCAGTTTCATCCTTCATGTTTGATTTGTTCTTTGTTCTCTGTGCTTCTTGTCTGGTTTGGCCACCTAGATTAGATTCTTTTTAAGTTGAGGATAGTAGCGAATGTTCGCCTCACTTTAAAACACAAAATCAACAATTAACCTATTCGTTGGATTATGCCTTTCATAGGAACCAGTTAGGGTTAATCCATTTCAAGAGTAATTCGTGAATCACTAGTAATTGCACCAGTTAGTTCTGTCGTCGCAAGAAGCAATGTACTAAGGCGACTAATTAACCTTGGTAGTTAGATCGGATAGAGCGAACGTTTTCCAGTCTTAAACCTAAGGGTAAGGAGTTATATATGGTGGTGTCTGTGAACTGAATGAATCAGAATTGAAAACCGCTGGTTTGTTGATTGCCAATGCTCTGGTGATCTAAGGGGGATTCGAAATCTAAGCTTGTCTGTCATCTGTCTAAGTCAAACAATCAATCATTCTGCATTTTAATTTCATTCAGTTCCTTTGCATTTTAGTTTAGAAGTCGTGGAACTCACACCACGCACAAACTGTTTGATCCTGAATAAATTGCCAGCACATTTGAGTAAGCAAGTAGAAGAGGCCTGTGGAATACGATCTGTCCTGCTCTGTGCTTGACAGTTATTTGATTGCACGCATTACAACGTTCATCAAATTGGCGCCGTTGCCGGGGACCTCTTCTATTTTATTGAAAGAAGAGCTGGCATTTTTATTCTTCTACGTTTCCATCTTTCATTTCCCGTCACACTTCAATTTTACACCGGTTGTGTTTCTTTTTGTCCCTTGCAGGTCACAGCAGATACAGAATCAAACTACTTCCGCTTCATCTTTCCTTTCCGCAATGGCTGCTCCAAAGAGTCTTGCGGACTACAGTAAGCTGAGCGCATCTAACGTTCGGTCTTCTATCACCGTACCTTATAACGACGACGATCCTGACTATGAGATCAAAATTCCCTTCCTGGGACTAATCTATAGGGACGTGCAATTTGAAGGAAAGCCAGATGATAATCGTTGCACACATTTATCTGACTTCCTGACTGTCTGTGAAACTTTCAAGACTAGGAACCTCAACAAGAACGCTCTATGCCTTCGAGCCTTTCCATTCTCTCTCAGAGGTGCAGCTAAGAGATGGCTTGGAAGCAAGCCACCCGGTCATTACACTAATTGGGAAACTTTAGCTCAAGATTTCGTTGAAGAGTACTTCCCTCCATCAAGGACAACTGCCTACAAGGACACCATCTCCAGGTTTACTCAGAAAGAAGATGCAAGCTTGTACGACACTTGGAATGAATTCCAAGCCCTTCTCTTCAACTGCCCTCATCATGGGTATGAACAAAGGCAGTTGGCTAAATTCTTTGCTCGCGGTATGCATGAGGAATCTGCAAAGTGGGTCAACTCCTTAGCTGGGGGAGATTGCACCGCTCTTACCCCTCAGGACGCTCTTCTTCATTTTGCTAGATGTGCTTCAAAGTCAAGAAACTGGGAGAGACAAAGAGAAGGTACCAAAAGTTAGATGAGCATTGCAGATCATGTCAAAGCAGAAGTTAAAACATCTGAAGTCAATGGGCATATCCCTCGATCCCTTGTCAGCTACCGTCTTCACGGCTGACTGCGAATGGTGTGGAACATGTGCTCATAACGGAGGAAGCTTCCTTAACTTTGGTAAAACAGATGACTGGTCTTCAGAAGAGGTGAACTTCATTAGTCAAGGCTTCACCAGCAACCAGAAAGGCTACTCCAATTACAGGAACCACCAATCTCGGGATCAGAACTACAACAGTCGATCCTCGGAAGCATACCAAGGACCTTCTGGATTCATCGGAGGACAACAACTTTCTCGATCAAAGCCGTATTATAATAGAGACGAGGACTACGATAAGAAGTTTGATCGAATCATGAAAACGAACATGACAGTAAATTCGAAGCTCAAGCTGCACTCAATCAAGGACAAATGGCTTAGAGCCAGAGAGTGGAAGATGCAATAAACAATGTAACCAGATTTCTTACTAGCAACCCTCTCCTTAATCAAGCAGCATTTCAAAGCGACATCGATGTGAGGAACGAACAAGCTCAAGCCATCACCACCAGGAGCGGAAAGCAAATAGCAGATCCGAAGGCTCCAGAACCTGACATGATACCAGATACTACTGCCTTAGATATGCCAGAGATTGAAGATATCACAGAAGAGGAAGAGGCAACGCCGACTCCTCCTCCCAAGACAACTCCTGAACCTATCTTAGCGCCATACATACCTCGGATCCCCTTTCCAAAAGCTGCAATGAGCAAAGCCAAGGATCACGACACCCAGTATAAAAAGTGGTATAACGTTCTCAAGAATGCAGAGATCAAGATACTAGTAACTGAAGCTTTGGAGATCATACCACCACTTGGAAAATTCTTTAAAGATCTCGTGAAGAAGGTGAAGAACGGAGAAGCGTATTCTGTCATGCTCACCAATGAATGCGCTTCCCTCTTTGGTGCGCCATCTTCTATACGACAGCCGCCACCACCGCTAGTTAAGTGTTTTGATCCCGGTCCTTTTACATTACCTTGCATCATTAATGGTATTAAAATTGACCGTAGTCTAGCTGATTCTGGTGCTTCTATTAACGTTATGCCTGCTTATCTTTATGAGAAGTTAAACCTAGGAAAGTTAAAACTGCTTACTTTGCATCTCGTGCTAGCTGATAGGTCTGTCAAACTGCCCAGGGGTATAATAGAAGATGTAGTTGTTTGTTGTGGCCCTTTTACCATAATTGCAGATTTCGTTGTTCTGGATACCCAAGAGTTAGACGGAAAGCTTATTTTAGGCCGACCCTTCTTAACAACTGCTGGTGCAAATATCAACTGCAAACAAGGCCTGTTGACTTTAAGTGTAGGACAGGATAATGTTACATTCCGCATTAAGGATAACATGAGATATTCTGTTGCTCAAGATGATAACTGCTATACTATTGATGCCATGGAGTTGGCCTAGGCCAACTTCATCACTAATGCTTTATCTAGCGATCCAATAGAGTTGTGCTTGATTTCAGGAATCGACAACAAGTTAGAAGATCCAGAGCAGCGCCTTTGGCAGGACGAGTTAGACGAACGGAAAGTGACATCCACAGCCACTTCTGCGCCAACACACATTGAACCAGCATCAAGTCGGATCACCACCTCATATGAGAACCCGCCAGATCTCGTCTTAAAGGAGCTGCCCGATCATCTAGAATATGCATTCCCGGGGAAGGAATGCCAGCTGCCAGTCATCATCAATTCGAGCTAATCTCCCGAGCAGAAAGAACAACTGATCAGGCTACTCAAGAAACATGTCCAAGCCATTGCTTGGAAGTTGGCCGACATCAGGGGCATCTCCAAAACCTTCTGCAAACATCGGATAGTTGTAGATGAAGAGTTCAAACCAGTCAGACAACCACAACATCGATTAAATCCTATAATGCAGGAAGTTGTGAAGAAGGAAGTTCTGAAGCTTCTGGACGCCGGGATCATTTACCCTATCACCGACAGCCCTTGGGTCAGTCCAACCCAGGTTGTCCTGAAGAAAGGAGGAATCACAGTCATCCCTAATCCGAAAGGTGAGCTCATTCCCACTCGCACGGTTACCGGGTGGAGAGTCTGTATCGATTATCGACGACTTAATGACGCACAAAGAAGGATCACTTCCCACTACCATTCATTGATCAGATGCTAGAATGGTTGGCTGGTCATGACTACTACTGTTTCTTAGATGGGATGTCCGACTACTTCCAGATCCCCATCAAGCTCGATGATCAAGAGAAGACGACCTTCACTTGTCCGTTTTGTACGTTTGCTTATCGTCGTATTCCCTTTGGTTTGTGCAATGCTCCCGCTACTTTTCAGAGATGCATGCTTGTTATATTCGGAGATCTATTAGAGGATGTGGTAAAAGTGTTCATGGACGACTTCTCTGTCTATGGCGACTCGTTTTCAACGTGCCTGGCTAACCTAGATAAGGTGTTAGCCCGCTGTGAGGAAACCAACTTGGCTCTTAATTGGGAGAAGTGTCACTTTATGGTTACCGAAGGCATTGTTCTTGGCCATAGGAACTCTAAGCTCGGTATAGAAGTCGATCATGCCAAGCTCGAAACCATCGCCAGTCTGCCGCTGCCAACTTCAGTCAAGACAGTTCGAAGCTTCCTCGGTCATGCTGGATTCTACCGGCGGTTTATCAAAGACTTCTCCAAGATCACTCTTCCAATGACCAAGTTGCTAGAGAAAGATACCCCCTTCATTTTTGACAAAACATGTCTTGAGGCCTTTGAAATCCTGAAGACTAGACTCACCACCGCACCAATCCTCACAACACCGGATTGGAATCTTCCTTTTGAGATCATGTGCGATGCTAGCGACTTCACCGTCAGTGCTGTTCTTAGACAGAGAAAAGAAAAGAGATTTCATCTCATCTACTTCGCTAGCAAGATGCTTAATGACGCTCAAAGGAATTATACTAATACGGAGAAGGAACTCCTAGCTATCGTCTTCTCCTTTGATAAGTTCAGACAGTACTTGGTTCTCTCACATACCATCGTCTATACCGATCACGCTGCTCTGCGCCATCTGTTAGCCAAGCATGATTCGAAGCCCGGCTCATCCGATGGATCCTCCTTCTCCAATGGTTCGACATAGAGATTAAAGACAAGAAGGGAGCTGAGAACATAGCAGCCGACCACCTTTCCCGACTCGAGGAATCACAGAAAGGTAAGTCTACTACTACCCCTATCAATGATTCTTTCCTGATGAATTGTTGCATGTTGAAATCTATGAACAGGTCAATAGCATAGCCATCGAGCCCTGGGCGATCACTCACGCTCCAGAGCTAAGTAACGCAACCGATTCAGATGAGCCCTGGTATGCCACTTTAGCCAATTATCTCTCTCGCGGCATAATACCCCCTGGGCTGGACTATAATGCACGCAAGAAGCTCTTCAAAGAGGCCAAGTCGTACTTCTGGGACGAGCCCTTCTTATACCGTATTAGTACTGACGGGATGATCCGAAGATGCGTCTCTTACATCAAAGCAGCTGACATCATTCGTAAGTGCCATGAAGGCCAGTTTGGAGGACACTTCGGCGACAACCGCACTGCAAGAAAGGTACTTGAAACTGGATTTTACTGGCCTTCCATCTTTAGTGATTGTGACGCTTTTGCTCGTCACTGTGATGCTTGCCAAAGATCAGGTAACATCTCTAACCGTAATGAGATGCCCCAAATTGTTTCTTTAACTATTGAAATCTTTGATGTTTGGGGAATTGATTTTATGGGACCGTTCACACCCTCCGACGGAAACAAGTACATTCTTGTGGCCGTTGATTATGTTTCTAAGTGGGCTGAAGCTGAAGCTTTACCCACCAATGATTCTAGAGTGGTGGGTCTGTTCCTTACCCGTCTTTTCACGCGTTTTGGTTCGCCACGCTTCATCATAAGCGATAGGGATACCCACTTCCATGGACATTTTGATCGGGTGTGCAAATGCTTTGGCGTCACCCACCATATATCCACGGCCTACCACCCTCAGGCTAATGGTCAAGCGGAAGTGACGAACCGTGAGCTCAAGCGAATTCTTGATAGGACAGTTGGCCGATCTCGCAAAGACAGGTCATCTAAGTTTAATGATGCCTTATGGACATATCGAACTACCTACAAGACTCCCATCGGTACCTCACCGTATCAACTGGTCTATGGCAAGGCATGCCATTTGCCAGTTGAGCTTCAGCATAAGGCGTTTTGGGCTACTAAAGAGTTGAACATGAATTATGCAGTAGCAGGTACTATGCACCATGATCAAATCGCTGAGCTTGAGGAACACCGTCTCCACACGTACGAGAGCACGAAGCTTTACAAGGAATGCACCAAGAGAATTCATGACTCCCAGTTGAAAACAATCAAGCAGTTCTACCCCGGAGATGAAGTCCTCTTATACAATTCTCGGCTAAAGCTCTTTCCGGGTAAACTAAAATCCCGATGGTCGGGCCCCTATACCGTGGTTCGGTAGACACCCTTGGGCAGCGTCCTAAATAAAGGCCATGGTCAAGAACCATTTATGGTCACCGGTCACAGGCTCAAGAGGTATCTGCAAGGATTAACTGTTTCTCTCAACGACGTGCACTACTTTGCGTCACCCCCGTAACGCGGATCCAGGTATCGTCCAGCTCACAGACGTTAAGCAAGAGCGCTTCGTGGGAGGCAACCCACGGCTGGAGTCTGTTTGTGTTTATTTAGAGTTTTAAAAAAAACTGTTAGCGTCCGTTTTTCAAACGAGTTTTCATCGAAAACTCTGGTTTTCAAACCCCCTGATCCTCCTGTTTCTCATTTTCGACGAGTTCGCGTCGAAAAAAATCCAACTTCGCGGCGAAAACCATCTGTTTCAACGCCGCCGTTTTGTTTTATGAAGGAATTTTCACCAAAAAAATCCCACATTTTTTGCCAAAAAAACTGAGTTTTTTTCGCCTGGTATAAATTCCCCTCTAGACTTATTTTTCGCGATTCCCCTCCCGAAAACAAGTTCTCGCCGACCCTCTCTCTCTAGTCACTCCTTCCGCCCTCGCCGCCCAGTTTCTTCGCCACCGCCGTCCCGCCACCACCGCTCGACGCCCCCCTCCTTGGTTGTTTTTCAGCCTAGAACTCTCGAATCAGAGCTCTATAGCTCTGGTTCCAGCCGAAACGAGTTTTCACGCTTCTTGGTCGATTTCTCAGATTTCCAACCGTTTTCTCGAGTCATGTCATCACGATTAGTTGTTCAGCCCTCGATTTTGAATCTTTTGGCATATTAACTTTTGGTTTTCGACATGTTTGACTTTGGTTGACTTTTCGATTTCATCAACTTGCGTGTCTGCTGTTTCGGTGTAGTCTTGCTTGATATTTGGGGTCCATTTGATCTTTCTTGCCCTCGTGGATGATTTTCATATGCCCTTGTGCCGTTGACTTGTCTTATGGTTTGTCACCTATCATTTGCATGGTTTCTCAGACATAGTCGTTGACTGTCTGTTCTCCTGCGTGCTGGCCGTTTCTTTTCTGATAAGTTGTGCCCTTGTGATCTCTCCGTTTAATTTCTTACGCCCACTTGCCCGCTTCGTTCTTCTCCGAACCGTGGTTTCCAACTAAGTGTGGGGTAAGATTTCTGTCATCTGATTCTAGTCTGCTCTGAGTTGTGTGTTCCAGGAACCCGAAGCGTTTCAAGACCACCAGTGCTGATAGAGAGCAGCGATCCAAGGCTCGACAGAACAAGGCTCAATCCTCCCGTCCACCCGCACCATCTGCCACAATACCTGCGGTTGTGAACTTAGTCCCACAAGCTGCACCAACTCCTGTGGTCCTTCCCCAGGATGCACCAGCATCCGCCGCGGGAGTCCTGCATCCATTTATCGCTGCCCTTGACCCACACCAATTGGAGGTATATGAAAAAATCAAAGACATCCCTCCGGCCATGGTAGCAACTCTCTCCTTGAAAAGCCTCAAGGACCACGATCCGGCTTGGCACTCCACCATCGACCACGTCCTTAACCAAGCCAGCTTGCGATCCCTGGCCACTCTTGGTTCCCCCTACCCTCTGGTCGCCCTTCAGGAGTTCTGGAGTTCATTTGAGCACCTCACGACAAGACCCAGCATCAGCCAGAAATTTGTTTCCTTCCGCCTCGGTGGTGTTCGATATGAGAAGACCATCCATGAGTTTGCCCTCCTACTAGACCCGTATACCATCGTCCAGGGCGCCGACATTGGGTTCACAAACGTCTACTCCATCACTCATGCACCTTACCCAGAAATATGGAAGTACATCTTTGGCCAAACTGAGGTCAAGCCTATCGTCAACCCCACGGTAGGTGACATTGCTCACCCAATTTTTAAATTCCTGCATTATGTTTGGATGCAATCTCTGTGTTATTGCAGCAAGGCGAGCCGACACCATGTATCCTTGGAGGAGCTCGTGTTGTTCCGTGCTGTAGAGGAGGAGGCAAGCCTCCACCCCGGATGGTGGCTTGCACGATTCTTCCACAAACACACTACCACCAAGAAACTTCCTTTTGAACTTCCTGGCGGAACTTTCATTTCCTGTCTGATCGACAACCTCCAGATCGGTGACAAATGGGGCCCTGATATTCCTCGCGTCCAGATTGAGCATTTCGGTGCTGAGCTCACCGTCGCACGAGGCCTCGACCTCGCATGCAGTCTCGACGAATACAATCTGCTACCCCGCCGTGCGAAGAGGGCGCCCCCACAGCCTATTGCGACTCTAGTATCTCACGCTCCTCTCCTAGAGTTGCCGCCTCCACCGCAACCACAGATGCCTGACGAGATTAACGAGCGGCTGGCGCGCATTGAGCAATAGCAACTCGATTACTCTGCCGGTTCACTTCAATGGCAGCGGGACCGAGTGGCGCATGAGGACACACAGAATGCACGATCGCCATTCTACAGCAGTTCATGGAGGACCAGACCGCTAGGCACAGAGCTGAACTCGCATGGCGACAATAGATTGAGCAGCGACTTGGGTTTCCCCTATCCCGACATCGCCCCCGCCTGAGGGACAGTGATCAGGTCGTATCTATCCCTTTCCTTTGTTTTCCTTTCTTCTTTTCAGATTTCGATCCAACCTTTTTTTCTGTGTGGTTCCGGGACACTTGTCCCGGTTTCCTTTTGATCTTTTTGTTATTTTTGTTTCACTACAAGAAAAAGATAATTTAACAGCAGCAGTTTAACAGTGGCCTGAATTTGGCCGCTATTAAATTAAAAAAACGGGAAATTTAACAGCAGCTTAGTGGCCGCTGTTAAATTACACAGTTTAACAGCGGCCACTTGGCTACTGTTAAAATACTGATCCCAGATTGGCTGAAAGATATTGACGCAGATTGCTCACAATATTTTGTGAACCGTTGATTTAATCTCAACGGTTCTGATTTGTCTTCCCAAAAACCCTACTCTCTCTCTCATTTTCAACCAGCCGCCGGTCCCAACCCTAGCCGCCGTCTTCATCTTCTTCTTCTTCTTCTTCCCCGTCGTCGATCCCAATCGCTGATCGTCTTCTTTTTTTCTTCTTCTTCTTCTTCTTCCTCGTCGTGGATCTCAATCGCCGATCCCAATCGCAGCTTCTTTTTCTTCTTCTTCTTCTCCTAGTTCTCCTTCTTTTTCTTTTTCTTCTTCTTCTTCTTCATCGATCTTCTTTTTCTTCTTCTTTTTCTTCGATCTTGTTTTTCTTCTTCTCCAGGCACCATTCGTTCAACAGGCAAAGTCGACGGAGAAGGAAGCTTCATCTTCTTCTTCGTCTTCTCCCACACAGCCATCATCGTCACCGATTTTGGCCGGAGGAGGATGAAGAAAAAGCGACGGAAGGCGGAGAGCAGTATCGACGAAAGGAGGAGAGAGGATGAAGAAAAATTGACGGAAGGAGTTCTGGAAAAATTGATGGAATCTAGACTGTCGCCGGAGCTCCGGCTATCAATTTAATCGATGAACTAGTTTAACAGCGGCCTATGGCCGTTGTTAAAATATTGCATTTAACCGCGGCCACATTTTGCCGCTGTTAAATGATTTTCCCATTGGCCAATTTAACAGCGACGCGTGGCCGCTGTTAAAAGCCTTTTCTGCCGCCATTAAATAACTGTTTTTTTGTAGTGTTTTGTAGGTGTCTTTTGGCAGTTGCTCTACCCCGCTCCGCAGCACGCTCTCCGAGCCATCCGCTAAACCGACCCCCACTTTCCCAGGTTCCCCGTGACTCTCAATCTCTTGTTCGTCCCGTGAGGACACATAAAAGTCTAAGGTGGGGTAGGATGTTAGAGAACCATGCATGATCTTGATTGCCCTTTCATTGTGTTTCGTGGTGCCTTGTCCGATTTCTCTAGCATTAGAATTGCTCAGTTCTTGATGTTTGACGTTAAGTTATTGTTCAATCTTTCATAATGATGCTTAGACTGCTTAACTTTGAACCTGAGAACCAACGTGTTTACTTTGATGCTGAATTGCTTGGTCAGAACAGATCTTAAAAATCACACTTGCAGTTTGTCACCTTGATTGCATGAAAATGACTGAATCCGACTAGCAAACCAACTATGAGCTTTTGATCCATTGCACGTAACTTGCAATTTCAATTCTTTTTGAGTGGTTTTCTGTTTGCTTGAATGAGTTAGAATTTGCCTGAGACCTACTCGAGACCACACGATGACACGAGTTCTAGAATGATAGGGGCACCTAGATTCAGCTACTAAGCCAGATAGCCTACCCACTAGGTTTAAACCCTTGAGCTTGGCTTTTCTTTCGGTTCGATATACATTATAGCCAATCCCCATTCTTTCATTCCCCGTGGATCCCTTGTGGTTGTAGTTCTAGATTAGCCTACAGGAAGTCGGTTTGTGGTAACCTGCCTATAGCCATTAAACAGGTGGTCTTAGCTATTATGTCCAGACGTGTAAACCCCTCTAGCAACTAAAAGAAAGAAAAAGAAAAAAAATATAGAAAAAGAAGAAAATAAGAAAATTTTCAAAAAAAATGAAAAAAATAAAGAAAAGTTCAAAGTTTCAAAGTTTTAGCTAGTTCGATAACGTTCTTCTCCCTACATATGGAAGAACGAAGTCAAAAAGAAAAATCAGAAAAGAATGTGTGTAAAGAAAATAAAGTGCTAGGTTGCTTGAGGGTATCATAAGACGAGCGTACACTATTCCACCTGTGTCTGGTTAGACGGTAGGAAGCCATTAGCTAGATTCAAGGAAAAGTTAGTCGAAAGCTACACCGCACCAAAGCCATCATCATACATTCCCATCATCCATCTCATTTTAACCCTTGTAGTGTAGAATTCGTTACGGTCCTAGCAGGGAAGTCCTTCTTGACTAGTTCCTTGTGTTGTTACAGTGGTGGAGATGTGGTCGAATTGCAAACTTATGACAGAATTCAGTAACAGAAAATGATTGAGAGCATAAACACGTCCCCAAACACAGAGAATGAGAGTTTCCCTTGTACTAAATATTTTTTGTGTGAGGAGTCTGGTCGGTCAGGTCAAATTCGTGCATGATTGGTTGCTACTCCTTCTCGCGTGCAGTTTTTAGTGAGACCAAGTTGTTTGGCTGATCAGTATGCATGTTAGGTTTCTTGTTCTAGGGACTATTTGTCTAATAATCTATTGTGTATGCTTGAACTCCAATTTAATCGATCTTATCATTTGTGAACTTGAGCGTATTCTATTCAGTTTGCTTGAGGACAAGCAAAAGCTTAAGTGTGGGGTATTTTGATGACACTCGATTTGACATGATTATCAGCCTCATTTAAGCAACATTTCTTGTCTTTAAACATGGTTTTTAGGGCAGAATAGCAAATATTCACTCAACTGCCCTATCTCGTGCCATTTGTGTTACCTTGGCCCGTTTCGGGTCAATTTGATGGTTTTCTAGTGTTTTCATGATAGCACAGGTTTTCGCTGTCAAATAAAGTAACCAAAAACGTGTCTAAGGCATTGGAGCTTCGAGAAACCGCACCAGAATCGATCCAAGAGTCAATCAAGTCAACACAAATCCTACCCGGTTTTTGCAAAGAAGTTTTCGGCGAAAAGACCTGGAGTTTTCGCCGAAAACTCAAGAAGAAATCATCAGAGCTCACAAGAGGAAGTTTTCGGTGAAAGCTCCAAAGTTCTCACCGAAAACTCCAAGTAATTTCGAACAGAAGACACAGTCGGAGCAAGCCAAGTTTTTAAAGGGAGTTTTCGCCGAAAACTTGGGAAGTTTTCGGCGAAAAATCAAGCCGTTTCCAAGCCACCCGCGAATGAGTATAAAAGAGGAAATACCGGCTAAACACAAATATACTTTTCATAACTTACACTTTGGACGAAAATTCCAGGACGGAGATCAGAGAAAGAAAGAGTGAAAGGAGTTCGAGGAGCTAGGAAAGGATCGTGATGCCATCCTTCCATCTCGGAGAACAGTGCTAGGAGTTGAAGATCGAGCAGATCGAAGCTTCACGGATTCGTCAAAATTAGGTTTTACAGTTCTTCTATGTCTTTCCTACCTGAGATGTATTCCTTGTTCGTATTTGATTCTCTTGTATTGAATATGAGTAGCTAAACTCGTAGAACTTAGATGAACCCTAAGTGACCTAGGGCTTTAAAGCGGTCACGGATCGGCGGTGATTAGATTCAAAGTTCATTCAGTTTCATCCTTCATGTTTGATTTGTTCTTTGTTCTCTATGCTTCTTGTCTAGTTTGGCCACCTAGATTAGATTCTTGTTAAGTTGAGGATAGTAGCGAATGTTCGCCTCATTTTAAAACACTAAATCACAATTAACCTATTCGTTGGATTATGCCTTTCGTAGGAACCAGTTAGGGTTTATCCATTTCAAGAGTAACTCGTGAATCACTAGTAATTGCACCAGTTAGTTCTGTCGTCGCAAGAAGCGACCGTACTCGAGCGACTAATTAACCTTAGTAGTTAGATCGGATAGAGCGAACGTTCGTCAGTCTTAAACCTAAGGGTAATGAGTTATGGTGGTGTCTGTGAACTGAATGAATTAGAATTGAAAACCGCTGGTATGTTGATTGCCAATGCTCTGGTGATCTAAGGGGGATTCGAAATCTAAGCTTGTCTGTCGTCTATCTAAGTCAAACAATCAATCATTCTGCATTTTAATTTCATTTCAGTTCCTTTGCATTTTAGTTTAGAAGTCGTGGAACTCACACCACGTACAAACTATTTGATCCTTAATAAATTGCCAGGACATTTGAGTAAGCAAGTAGAAGAGGCCCGTGGAATACGATCTGTCCTGCTCTGTGCTTGACAGTTATTTGATTGCACGCATTACAACGTTCATCACCAAGCTTATTCATTTGATAAATATTAATCACCAAATCAATTAGATTAGATGAACCATAGGAGATCTATGATGGTTGTTTGGAACTAAATTTCCCATAAGTTGGATTTTAATTCAGAGGTTATTCATTTAGTTTGGTTTCATTCACCATTGACTATCTTATTCTGTAATGATCACATTGGATAGGATTTGTTAGGATTTAATTCAGTTTCATCATAACACCTAGTCTTGGAACCATGGAACCAACAACTAATCTAAATGGTTTCACTCGAACGAGGGCTGGGAGGATTAGTCTGTTGTTAGGACTTGTTTATTGAATTCCACTTAGAAAATAAGCTAGGACTTAGATGCGGTTGTGACCACTTGGTATAGGAAGGTAGACCAATAGTGAGTTTAGTGAGACCGCTTTTGAACTAAGTCCATATAGCTAGTAACTGTGAGAGTAATTGAATATCCGAAGAATCAAATCTAAAATTTGGTTAATTGATGTCTATTCATCCAGACCAAAAAAAAAACATCTATCTTAATATCTTAAGGGGATCCGAATCTAAGCCCTTGTCTCCTAAAGTAAACATCGATCTTATTCCCGACATTCATTTGTCCTCTTCTTTAGTGCTCGTGAGCTAGCGAGCTTGTATTACAAAACTCACAAGATGACTTGTTAAAGGCTAGACTAACATCTTACAAACCCGCTCGCATGATTATAAGTTTAATGGTTTAGTCACCAGCTTGCCCTGTTAGGAGTTTGATGGTTTAGTTTGTGAGCCTACTTAGTAAGGAATGGGAGAAACTCACGTACCACACTTGGCCACAAATTGAGTACCGCAGCTTATGCTCATCACTAGCCCCCAGAAAACTGAACGCATGCTCGTTCTCCCTCAACCACTCTAGGGCTAGTTGAGAATCTGAGGTATTCCCTCATATGTAACGCCTCTCATCTTCAGGAGCCCCCCAAATCCAAGACCAGAGTAGGCGGATCAACAGCAATAGCGTTTTGGCTACCAGTGGCGCTATCTCAATCGCTATAGAAGAGTAGAACGTTCAATTACCCATTTAAAATTGACTCACTTTAAAACCTTTAGACTTTAAATCCTTCGAAAACACCCCTTTCCCCCACTACAACAAAGAAGGAATATAGTCACAGGCGTGGCCTAATATAGTCGCGGGCAGGCCTGCGACTAAGAACTAACCGCCTACGACTAAAGTCACTGCGACAAAAGAACAACCTGCTACTAACTTAGTCGCAGCCTGCGACAAATCAGCTGTGGGTCCGTCCAATATTTTGGGTTAGCTGATTTGGCCATTTGTTGGTTTTTTTCAGCCTATTTTGATTCGGTCAGATTCCACAATTTCGGTCTTTTTTTTACAATTTTTTTTTGATAATTAACACAATTTCGGTCAGATTCCACAATTTCGGTCAGATTTCACAATTTTTTACGATGATCATTTTTAAATTTAACAATTTTTAACAGAGTATATTCGTAGAACAACAACCGTTTCAATATGTCAAAAAACTTAAACAAATGTTACAACACATAAACAACTAGTTCATAATCAAACCACAACACATGCAAATAACAAACTAGTTCATAATCAAACTACAACTACAACACATCTAATTCACTTATCACAACTATTTAAATTTATCACAAAACATTCTAACATACAACAAAGAGGAAACATCCTACTGAGCCCCCGAGTTCTGGTTACGGGCCTGGTATATGAGGTCATCCCAAGGCACTTGCAATTATCAACAATGAAATAACTAATTAATAGAGTTAAGTAGTGTGTAATTATAAATTAATTGCAAGCATAAATAAATTCACTCACTGCGTTTATCTAAAAGGCAAGATGAGCGGGTAGGTTATCAAAGTCATACTCCATGAATTGAGACTGATCGATTTGCTGATTGGGCTGCTGATAGGCCTGTCTCTAAGGAGGGATAGCGGCTAAACTGGCTGACCCGACAAACTACTGGGGTGCCAAAGACCTCACTATAGACTCCAACTATTGAACATACTCAAGTCTATGTGGCATCGTGGAAGAAACACTCCCGGATGTAGACAACCCCCAGCAGTAGCAATACCAAAGACCTTACAAAAAATACACATTGTCAATTATAATAAAGTGACTAATGAACTAATGAATTGTATTCATTCACTTAGAATTTAATTCTCACCTGACACTTAGTGAACTCAGTACCGAGCATACGGATATGGCCACGATGCTCTGGTTGTTCATTGCTTGCGCCAGAGAGTCGTTCGGGCCCCAATCCGGACTACATCCATCAGCCTCAAGTCTTTTAATGGTCGCCTACAATATGAAGATGAAATAATTAGATCTATTGGACAATCAATAACTATTAAAATTCATTAATGTGATATGAAACTTACCGCTACTGCCTTTGCATGCGCATCCTTGATCTCTCCATCAGCAGCGGTATAGAATTTGATGAACGTCTGACCCCTCGACGGTCGTCATCCTGTTGCCTTGACCGTTTCCTCAATGTACCTCGGCCAGGGTCCAGAGCCACCATGATGGTTCTCCTATTGTAGTGCCTGGTTTTCCTTGTTCCAATTTACCGCATCCTAAGCCAGGAAAAAAAACATTAGTCCAATTTAGATAATGATTAGAATTTGTATACCAAACCATCTCTAAACTGTACCTTAAATACTTGAGTATTAGTATACTCAACGTATTGATACCAATCATTCGGAGGGCAACCCTGTGGAGGATTTTGAAGAATCCACTCCTCGGGGAGATTGTTCTTCGCCGCATGCTTCATCCTGACCTTTCAGATATCCAGCCTAGACTTGCCCCAGGCTCGTCCGACCTTCTTGTCAAAATACTCGCGAGCTTTCAATAAGTGCTCTAGATCGCAATAGAACTTGTCCGAATTTCACATTAAAAATGTAAGAATCACACTAACTAAAAATATAATATGTGTTCAAACTTAAGTAGATAAAATGTATTCAAATTTGAAACTTACCGTAAAGAACTGCTCAAACGCAACATCCTTGGCTCTAGGTGGCACTAATTTCCAGTCTTTGGGATAGATGGGGTAGTACTAGTAGTTCCTGTAGCACTCACCCGTGTAGTGTCCCATAAAAGACAAGAGGTCGCCACCAAGCTTGACTCCTAGGTTGTCTAGGTTGAACACACAATGGGTGCCACCAGATGCCACCCTCTAAAAGTCCGAGTAATTTATCACGACGGTCTTCATGAACCCAGAACGATCTGCACAAATATATATTTACCATTCTAAGTATAGAAGTCAAACGATTTCTCATTTCGTTCAGTAATCAAATTCATAGAGAGAACTAACCGATAAAATCCAGCTCATATGTGTTCTTCTGGGTGGATGAGGCAGAGGAAGAGTTCTCGCCAGAATTCTGAATGGTAAGAGATCCAGGACGATCGTCGCCACAATCATCACTCATGGATGCCATCTTTACTCATAAAAATGAGAATGTTAAAAATATAGATAAACTAAGAATTCGTGAAATTAAGAATGTATTCATGCTATTCTATTTAGATAAACTCAACAATGTCATTCCTTATTGAAGTCAATTACACCACTCCCTACGATTTGCAAATCAGAAACATTGTCTGTTGTAGGTAATTGTTGTTGAGCTAATGCTAAACAATACTCATGTGATATAGCACTTTCCTCTCCTATGTCGTATGCATCTCGTGGCTTGCAATGTATCGGTATGCACCAATCTGAATCACTTGTATCCTCAAAATAGAAAACCATATGTGCATCACTAGCACTAATATATGGCTCGTCTTCAGCTTTGTCACCAACGTCTCGCAAATGGTTAAATTTGATCATTGTTATATCGAGAGCATCTATTTTCTTCCATGTCGGATTCACCGTATCATCCCACTAACACTTGAACAACGTGATTATTCGAGTATAATAATCTAGCTCGATGATCTCAATAAGTTTCCCATAAAACCAGAGATTAGAACAAATTGGATTGTTGTCTGGAGAGCCTGACACGCTATTCTGTGCCAAATTTTGCATCTACACCACTATTATGTGTCTTAAGTGGTTGGTCCCGATCAACTATTCTAAAGCGGTATCCATTGATGTCATACGCAGTAAATCGCGTTGCACACACATTCGGTCCCCTTGCTAACGTCATTAGACCAGCACTATAACTTGCTGACCGATCCAATATCTGTTAAATAGAGTAATTACACAACATTATTCGTCAATCTGTATCAACCACAAAAATTGAACCATACAGGGCGATATATTACTTTGTTTTGAACCCAACCAACAATCTTCTTGTGAACTGCTTTGTTAACCGCAATCTCATTGGCACGTCTGGAACTCAGTTCCCTTCTAGTTTCCGCTTCGCATTCCCTGAATGATAAATTCGTACTATGACGCGATATTATACTTGTTACTTTTTGTATTTTTAATGGAAATTAAGGGATTAGTTTTACCTCAATAGAGGCTGAGGTAATGGACTATTGACTAGAACGTAACGATACGCTTGAGCCCACTCCAGCTGCGATAACTTGAAAGCTACACCTATACTAGTGGGAACCCCACATGAAATTAGTATTCCTGAATTGTCATCGCTGGACACTTCAGGCTTGGTTGCAACACGTTTTGTTCTATTGTATCGTGTCTCTACATCATTATCGAACTATAAAGATGAGAAATTGAATAACTCCTCTGATAGGCAACCTTCAGCAATAGAACCTTCAGGGTGTGCTCGAATGCCAACAAAGGTTTTTAGTTTTCCCAAATACTTAAAAAGACGACATTTGGCGTCAAGGCTAGTTAGAACACTTATTGTAAATTAATAGACGTTTGTACAGAACATACCTTTCGATTGGGTCCAACGATACTGAACTGGTCCACCGTGTTTGACTTCCTCAACCAAGTGGAGAATTAAATGCACCATAACAGTGAAGAATGCAGGAGGAAAATCATCTTCAAATGACATAGTGCTATCACAAACCTCCCTTGGAGTTTATCAAGCTCAACAATATTGACCACTGGTGAATACAGTTCCTTGAAGCACGCTCCTAGTTCTACCAACACTCTTGCCACCAAGACCGGTAACATATTTCGTATCGCAAGTGGCAACAAATCATGCAACAACATGTGAGAGTCGTGAGTTTTCAAACCAAACATCTTGCGGTTGAGATCTAAATCGATGGTCGTGGGGCAGAAACCTTCTGCTGCTCATGAAACAAGGTTTGTTACCAGAAGCTTTTAGCCCGACAACGTCATAATCAAACATACATGTCAGATATGAGCGCAGTGTGTGTATTCCATCCCGACAACTTGCACAGTCCAGGATAATCACTAATCATCCATAATAATGCAGCCCGAAGAGTGAAGTTTTCATTCTTACTGCATCATAAGCTCGAACACCAACACACAATGATTTCAGCTCTTCAATCAAAGGTTGAAGAAACACATCTAAATCATTACCTGACTTCTTCGGTCCAGGAACGATGTCGGATAGAATGATTCTTGTTTACTTCATACACAACCATGGTGGGGTGTTGTATGGGATTAGCACGAACGACCATGTACTGTGACTTATGCTCATAGTACCAAATGGATTAAAGCCATCAGTTGTAATCCAAGTCACACATTTTGTGGCTCGGAAGCAAAATCTGGAAACCGAGTGTTGAAACTTTTCCACGCTTCTGCATCTCGAGGATTCTGCCCATACCATCAGTACTCATCCCTGTCGCATGCTAAGTCATATCTTATGCTATGTAAGGACACATATATAACCTCTTCAACCGAGGTATTAAGGGAAAGTACCAAAATATCTCACTACAAAAAAAGAGGAGTTTAACGTCAGAACCGACACCAAAACGACCTGTAAATTGCGTCATTTTTTTGGAATTTAGCGTCGGTCGGTAACCGACGCTAAACAGGCAGCAGTCAACGCAGATTTGGTCAATGGTTGACCAATTTAGCGTCGGTTATGTAGTTTGGCGTCACCTGTTAGCCGACGCTAAAGTTGGTTTGGTTTCCAACCAGACCGGTCCGGCCAAACATTTAGCGTCGCTTGTTATAATGATTTAGCATCGGATGATTTACGAGCGACGCTAAAATTTAGCGTCGGTAGAATTGGCGTCACTTTTTTGAGCGACGCCAAATACCTTAGCGTCGGTCAGCAGCCGACGCTAAAGTCCGTTACTGACCGACGCTAAAACGCTAGATTTTTGTAGTGTCTTCTCTATTCGGGGCTTTGATTTCTTTCCCAATTCAGTCCTATTTTCTACATCCTTGAATCGAGCAACTCCACACACTCGACATTACATCGCTGCACTATCTTCTCCGATGTATAGTAAAAAAATGTTCTTACATGCATCGATTTTTTTATAAGTCAACCCAAGTTTTATGATCGTCTTCTTCGCTTCATAATTGGTTTGAGGAATTTTGGCACCAACAAAAGCCTAATTAAGCAAGTAAAAAATCATAGTCATAGCCTTGTCACTAATCTTGTGTAAGTACTTGATGTGGTATAAACGCATCATAAAGGACAATTTTGTGAACTTAGTGCGACCATCATGTAATGGCACTTCACCATCCTGTAATTTCGAAAGACATCATCATCTGGGAGCTGACTCCGTACATCCGACATTGGTATGTCTGTAGGAGGTGGTTGTGGAGTTTCAGTTTCAATACCCACATTAGATTCAGTAGGAAGTGGATCTTCTAGAAATTGTACTCCAAATGCATCATTCACCATGTTTAGGAACAAGGTTGGCTCAATTATCGGTGTTTCCTCAAACGATAATGGCAGATTTACTTCTTTAACCACCATTGCAGCTGGAATATTCATAGCGACCGGTGAAAGAAACTCAGTAGCTAACTCCCCATGCAAATTCCACACAACACAGGAAGAGGGAAAAGCTGAATGGAGCAAGTGGTCATGCCTTGGCCTCCACTTCTTGAACTTGCACTTGGGACAAGGACAGAGGATATTAACTCCATCAGGTGCATTAGAGACTACAAAGTCTAGGAATTTTTTAAGGCCGACATAATACTCGAGAGCATGACTGATGTGATATTATTACATGTTTTTTGAGCCTACAATTGACCTAAGAAATTCCCGTATTTGATCTCGTTTTGCCATGGTTTGTATGCTTTTAGAGTCATTTTACACAATTTGCACTTTTGTTGCCCAGGGGTCACTTGTGGACCAATTTTATGTCTATTGGAGTTGTGTTTGTGTACTTTTCAGGCTATGGCATGATAGTAGAGGTGACAAGGAGTCCATAGGATCAAACGGGAGCTTAATCGGAGTTCAGACGAAGGAGATAGGGCCATTGCAAGTTCGAGATTTTCGCGGGCTATCCAGCACAAGGCTTCTCGGCGAGAACATTGAAGTTCTCGCCGAGAATGTATTCACAGTTGAATTAAAAGTCTCGTCGCCAACTGTGCTGAAGTTTTCAAAGAAGTTCTCGGTGAGAACTTCCAAGTTCTCGCCGAGAATATATGAACAAATGAATGCAATTCTTGTCGCCATTATTCAGTCACTTTACAAAGGAGTTCTCGGCGAGAACTTCAATGTTATCGGTGAGAACTTCAATATTCTCGCCGTGAACTTGGCTATTTTTCGGCAAAGAGTTGGAGATCCTTTTTAAGCAACCGCGACTCCCATTTTGAAAGGGACTTCCATTCTATTCTTGATCACCTACTAACCATCAACCCTAAAAGACAATTCTAGAGCAAATTGAAGTCATTGGAGCTTCGATTGAAGCCAACAAACCTTGGGAGAAGTGCTTAAAAGTAGAGAATTGAAGATCATCACAAGGATCCATCAATGGTGCTCTTGGTGACCAATCTTCTTTCTCTTCTCTTTACTCCCATGGCCATGTGTGGCTAAGTTCCTAGGGTTCATCTTGGATGGGTAGAGTAGTTATGCTATGATAGAGGCATGATTGAATAGACTTGCCATGATTGATCTTGGTTGTATTAGGATGATTTCTAGGCTTGTTCTTATTGCCATTTTATGCCATGTTTGCTTGATTTGGTATATTCAATGTGATTTGATGCATGAGAGTGCTTGGATTTCATGGATTGTAGGTCTACGGATTGAAGTGAGTGTGTTCTAAGAGATTAGATCATCTTATTTCAACCATTTTCATATGATTTCTCTCTTGGGCATTTTATCGAACACTTGGTGTGCATGTGGATTTTCATTCAATTGAGTATCGAAAGGTTAATTGGTGAATCTCCTTGTTTTAGGGCATTGATATGAGAGTGTTGTGCCTAGATTTGTGGTCATAGAGTTCTAAGAGAGGGTTTTGTGTCCTGACATTTCATCAAACACCTAGAATGCATCCTTCTTCACTCAGCTTGAGAGCGAGATCCTAAGTTGAGTGGTATTAGGATAGGGATTTGGTGCTACGAGAGTGTATCAAGTCTATAGAAGTGAAATGTGTGGTCATCTGAATGCAAACTCGATCTTGATTGGTGTGTTTTGTTCATTTAGTCCTCTTGAGAATGATAAAACTATCCACCAAGTGAACCCCCTTTGTCTTTGCTTTGAACCGTTTTTCTCTCTTGATTAATTATTGCCTTACTTGTTTTGGTTGTGTTTATGTTTTTGAACTATTTGATCAAACCAAACTCTTTCTAAATGTTTAGACCGTCTACCAATTGTGTGAGTCTTAGTCTTTGAGAGAGCCCTCGAGGAATACAACCTTGAGTGTGTTAGTAACCGTACCTTCTAAGTTGGTTATTGGCACGTCAAGTTTTTGGCGCCGTTGCCGAGGACTTTATCAATCCTAAGAAAGGATTTAGTAGTGGACCGATCTATTCGCTTCCTTCCAATTTAGTCTTGCTTCCTTGTTACTTGTTTGCTTGATTTTGTTATTCCACATTGGCGTGTTACTTTGGTGTGCATGTTGTGCTTGTGTGTAGGTACCTTATGGTAGTGCATAAGTCGACTCACTCGCCTCCAAGCACGACTTCAAGGCCTTGAGCAAGATTCCAAGTGGGATGAACCCGTGGCATGGAACTCATGGTGATGGTACCTATCAAGGTTGGAATCCTTCTCCCAACCCATACTATGATAATCATACCTCATCCAACTTCTACCAAGAGACTTATGATGGGGATCTCTAAACATGGGGTCAAAATGAGCAAAATGCATCACCAATTTGGAATGAGCAATGTCCTTCCCCACCTCTTTCCATGATAGAGGAGATCTTGAAAATTGCGGAAGATAATGCAGTTCAGGTTAATCGCATAGCTCAAAGTGTGAAGCTCATCAAGGAAGTTCTGGAAAATGAAAGTCATCCCGATAATTTGGAGCATGTATATGGTGATAAACAAAATATTACATCATTCTTTTTTTCAAATAGTTTGTGACATGATGGCCAACCCAAGCCAACATACGACCTGATTAATTCGTAACCCGACGAACCCCACTCGACGAATTTGCAATCCGACAATCCCACAACCCGACGAACTTGTGACCTGATGATCCCGCGATTCCACTAACCCACACACAACCTGATTAACCTGACCCGTGACCCACCCATCTCGCCAATTTGACAACTCTAATTTTTAAATCGTTATAGTCCACGTACGTATGGGAATTATTATATGATAATAAATATCAAAGTTTGTATTATATTGAGTTTATTACGTTTTTATTATTATATCATAAATAAATGATATGTGATTGACAGCCTAGCTAAGTCCATATTTCCAAAACAAAATGGCTGATGCAAGTACATTTCTTACTTAGTGTACTATTTCAACATGCGGCTGCAAAGCAACCGTATAAGCTCCAATAATAATCCCATACGGCTGCTGGCCGGCCGTGTAAGGCTACGTACCTATATTCCAGCCGTGTATGATCTCTATACAAGTCCTATTTGCAGTCTAAATGGGTAAAACCAATCATACTTTTGTAATTAGTTTTACAATTTGTATAAATTGGTAATTAGTTAATTAATTCGTATTATTAAATAAAAAAATCCAATAATAGATGTCTAAATTAAGAACTTAGTATAAATGACTAAGTTTTCCTAATTATATTACATATCTAAAAAAGTTATGATTACTAACTTTATATAAATGATATTAATTAGTATTTGCAACTAATGAATTCTCCTAATAATTTATACAAATATATATACATTACATGCATATTTATATGTACTGTGCATAACTATTCATTTCATAAAATAATTTAATTAAATTGTAACTATTTAAATCATGCATATTTTTTTTTAAATTTCACAATTTCATATAATTAATTACTATACATATGTGTGATCAGTTACATAATTCTTTTATAAAATGATTAACTTATGACATGAATTTATTTTATATTTACATATATTTTATAAAATAGTTACATAAAAAATTATTATAACACAAATGAGCATGTTGAATCATTTATAATTTTTGGATAGTCTAAACAAACTATATCAATTTTTAAGTTCATACAATGTTTCTAGTATTTAACTGAATTATAATGACGATAATAAATTATTTGTACCAACCTGGAAATTGAAGCAAAAAGAATGTAAGAGTCGAAGAGCTAAACAATAATGAAAAATCTGGAAAATAGATATTATACATAATCAACATATTAAAGATTACAAAAACTAGAGCACAACAAAAGAGATCGTGAATCGTAATGTTCTCACCTAAACAACGTTATTCGGGACAACAAATATACCGCTGCTATGGTATTTCCTCTACAAATATGAAATACAAGACAAAAAAGTTCAATAAACTCGTCCATAAACGATACAAATCTGAAATACACGATAAAAATCGATAAAAATAAAAAAATTGATCCCCAACTGAAAACTAAACTCTTACCAATACGTCGGAGAATCGATGAAATCAACCTACAAATCATCCATATTAATACTAATCCCACCTGGAAAATAAAAAAAGAATTTGCTATAGAATACATACTAACAACGAAGAATCGAACGTCGGGAATCGATCGGAACGCTGGTAACGTAGATGAATCACCGGAAATACGTCAGAATCGCTAGAAATTAGAGAAAATGCAGAGAGAAAACGAGAGAGAATGAAGATAAATGCAGGAATGAGTGTGTTGTGCAGATTGGGGGGGGGGGAGGTCATTCAACTGCTTAGTCGCAGGCCGCCTGCGACTAAATACGGTCCAACCATTTGGTCGGCCCGGGCTTAGTCGCAGGCCAGTCCTTCATCGTAGGCGCCTGCGACTAAACTTAGTCGAGGGCTTACTCTTAGTCGCAGGCCGCCTGCGACAATATCTTTATTTAGTCGTAGGCCCATGCTTTGTCGCAGGCGCCTACGACAAATCTACCTATTTAGCGTCAGTCATAGACGCAGCTTAGCGTCGGTTACTGATCGACGCTAAACATATTCGCGTCGCTAAAAAAAGCGACGCCAATTCTACTAGCGCTAAAAAATTTTAGCGTCGGTTGAATCACAAGCGACGCTAAATCTGTCTAACAAGCGATGCTAAATTCTTGACCAGACCGGTCTGATTGAAACCAAACCACTTTTAGCATCAGTTTAATGATTGACGCTAAAGGACAAGACCAACGCCAAATGGTCAATAGTTGACAAGTCTAGTCGTTGACTCTTTAGCGTCGGTTTATGACCAACTCTAAATCCCAAAATTGACGCCAATTATAGGTCATTTTGGCGTCACTTCTGACCGACGCCAATTCCCTTCGACTGACGCTAAACTTGTGTTACAGGTCAAAATTGTTCAGCCACTTCAACTCCTTATCTCATACTCTTCTAGTGCCAACCTACAAACCTGCAAACCACAATTTCATTCATAGAATTCAATACGAATTATACCGCACAATACACATACTACTAGCCAATGACATGGATAAATAATAGTCATGACATATAATAGGCATAACATATAATAGTTATAACATACTATATAATTCTAATAATATTATAAACTATATATGTCTACATGTAATATAATAGTATAAAAATGTTCACATAGAATCACTCATCCTCCTCCTCATCATCACAATCCTCATCATCACCCTCCCTCTCACTCTCCTCCTCCTCCTCAACGGCGGCTTTCCCCTTCCCTTTATCCTGAGCGGAGGATCCTGAAGCTCCTGATGCCATAAGTGCCATATGCTCCTTCAGAACTCGAACCTCATCCTGTAACGTTGCTACTTGTCCTTGTACATGACAATATCCCAAGTCATGCATGGCAGTATCTGCTGGGCTGCTACTTTGGCCAGCCGCACCCCTCTTCCTACTCAAGTTGACCTACAAAAAAGAGATAACAAAATATTAGAAATGTTAGCGTTGTATAAATTTAAATTTGACCAATATCATAACATAATGTATGTACCAGAGTGGGTGTTGCACCAAATCCCAATCCTCGAACCCGACCACTATGTTCAGTGGGGTAGACTTGCGCCAATGCTTCCTTAGAACTTACCCAAGTCGAGATGGTAGGGTCTTTCAACAACTCAAGAATCTCAGGCTGCACATTGGTGAACGATCGCATTTTCAAAAACAAACTCTGAATAATGTAATGACAAAGTTGAAAAAAAGCATGAACTGTCACTTACAACATTGGGATCAGTGTATGTGTCATCCTTCTTCTTGTGAGTGATGGCATACAACTCACCTCTCGTGGGCCTCTTTCCCGTTTCTACTTCCTACATGTGCACAGACTAAACAATATTAATTTCTTTTCAAATAATTTAACAAAACAAGGTGATTTTAGGATGAACTCTTACCAGTTCTGATCCTCTCACTCTCAACTTCTTTGACCCCCCAGTGTGGGGTGATTTGTATTCCGCCGTCCTCAAATAGTTAATTCGAGACAGCTCATGGAAATTGAGATTTTTTTAGTAACACCATTAGTATCACTAACTAAATTTACTTCAATGAAGTGCATTCATATATTTTGTTACGTACCTGCATATTTTCGCTCATCTTCAAGTCCACATACGACATCCACATAGGAGCAGGAACCTGTGGAGGTTTCCTCTCTAGTGCCCAAGCTCTCAACGACACCACAAACTCTTTGGGGTCAAAATCTTGGTTGTTCTTTGCTGCTTCAGCCGCTAAGAACTTTTTGTATGGCGTTATCACTTCATTGGCCCACAACTTCGTTTTGTAATCCCTCCACTTCTTTCCTATATCACTCATGATATAGGAAAGAGCTCTATATGATGCCCCTGCAGGTTCAATGACAATACTTTTCTGCAACAAGGAATTTTATAAACATTAGTATTAATATAACCTAGGCCGTTTGAAAGTAGTAGTGTTTATTATACATACCCGGACATCGACCATCACTGTTTCCTTCTCACGATCAGACACATTCGGCCAACCTTTTTACGTGATCGGGATAAGGTTGGTGTCTCTAGCGAGATGACCATTGAATTGTCCAAGGATTTTAGCTGGACCAATACCTAAGGGTCCTGTAACACCCCAAGGAACAACAACCTTCTTCCCATGGGGAAGACTCATCATCTGATTACTAGGAATGGAGGCTGGAGTCTTCACTCCACACCCATCGATGAGATCAACCTCATGCTTACCTGAAGGAGACATGTCTGTATAACAAAAAAAACAGTTAATTGGATTAGATGTTTAAAATGTACCAAATAGATTGACTTTTAGTAAACTAAGTGAAATTAATATATTACCAAACCATAATCGAACTCTACGATTATTCTGGGCCTAACTAGGGGTAGAATACTGGAATTATCAAAAGCCGACAACTCTTCATTTCCAAACATCTCACACTCATGTACATTGCTTCCTTCCTCATCACCCATGTCATAGACATCTCTGGGTTTGATATGTACGGGAATGCACCATCCTTTGTCCACTTTATCCTGGACATAGTAGACTATTCGAGCATCTTTTGCTTCAATATATGGTTCGTCGTTTAAATGATTTCCAGTATATAGCAAATGTGAGAAATTAATCGAGGTGAACCCCAATCCATCATTCTTCACATATCTAGGACTGTGCGTATTAGCCCATTTACACTTGAATAACACCACAAAGAATTCTCCATAGTAATTCAACTCAATTACGTCTTCTAACTTGCCATAATACACCAGTTCACTTGTTTGAGGTCGATTGTCCACTGTACTAGCGTAACTATGAGTTTCAAAATTACCGCATACCCCACTATTCTGAGTTTTGAGGGGGTTTTCATGAGAAACTATGCAAAACCAATAACCATTAATGTCATAAGCAACATATCTTTTTGATTGTCATTGAGGACCGCGAGCTAACACTCTTAGATCCTTGAAATGGACTACTTGGTCATCGTCAAGTATATGTTCAATTGACAAAAATAATAGTATTTGACAAGATTATTATATTTCAGATTTTCATTAGGGCAAAATCACAAATGAATTACATAGTAAAGCACGTTGAAACCATTGTATGAAGTCTCTATGAACAACTTTCTCAATTTCTACTGCTGATTTTCCTCGAAGTCGTCATGTTGTAATAGTTTGGAACTCCCTAATTCACCATGAATGGGTTATATTGAAATTCACATATGTTAAACATGTAGAATTACTAACCATGTCACAAGTTCGAATAAGAATTGCACTTACTGGAGAAAAGGACCGACTAGTTGGGACCCCATAAGGACATGTTGGTGCGCTTGTACAACTCTGTATGTGTCACTCGGAAGTAATTTATACTACCAACATGGTGCCCAATGGATGGAAGAATGGACAGATCACGTGGTTCATCTTCTAATACTTGATCATGGAGTCGAGATCCACGGTTGAATCTAGTCTCAACTCCAACATCATAGTATAGGGATGTGAAATTCGTGATTTCTTCATAAATCAGTCGTTCAGTAATTGAACCTTCTAGTTGTGACCGAGTTCGTACAAAAGATTTTAACTTTCCAACAAATCTGATTAAGAGAACAACTTCAGTAGTAATAGATTATTAGAATTGACAGTATAATACAGAAGAAAACAATAGTTTGTAGTCGTACCTTTCTATAGGGTACATCCAACGATAATAGACTGGTCCCCCAAGTCTCACTTCCTCGACTAAATGAACCACTAGATGAACCATCACTGTAAAGAATGATGGTGGGAATATCATTTCCAAACGACAAAGAGCTACAACAATTCGTTGTTGTAGCGTATCCAAACAGTCAACATGGACCACTTTTGAGCATAACTGCTTCATACAAGAACAAAATTCGAACAGTATCGAAGAGACTTGCGATAGCATTACATTCCGAATGGACAAAGGTAATAGCTCATTCATTAAGATATGACAGTCATGAGTTTACAAACCCAATATCTTCCGGTGTTCCACATCAACGCACCAGGATAAGTTGCTCGTGTATCCGTCTGGTACGGAAATATCTTTCAAGGTCTCGAGCATTGTTTGAATTTCTCGTTTACCCATTGTGTATATAGTTGTTGGACAAGTTCTTCCATCTGCTCTTGGCCATAACTCTCTTCTAATTTTCATCATTTTCAAATCCATCCTTGCTTTCAGATGATCCTTACTTTGATCTTTGTCATTTATCAAAGTGTGAAGAATATTGTCACACACATTCTTCTCTATGTGCATAACATCAAGATTGCGTCGCAATTTATTGAACTCCCAATAAGGCAATTGAAAGAAACAACTTTTCTTCTTCCATTGTTTTGTCTGCCTTTTGTTCCCTCCATCACTACTGGACTTCTTCTTTGGCGGTGCACCCTTCTCACTCTCACTCGTATTCCCAAAAGTGACATTGACGTTCTCCACCTGTTTGAGTATTTCAGAGCCAGATAATAGTTTGGTTGGCTCTCTGAAATCGACATCACCATTGAATTTAGTCTTCTGTTGTCGGAAGGATGATCTGCAGGCAAGAAACATCGACTTCCTATGAAACAGTTTGTCAAACTACCACCCAAACGTAACGGTTCCTGGTCGAAATTACAGGTTGGACAAGCTTTCCCTGTATAAGTGTTCCAACCAGATAATACGGAAAGTCCGGGGAAATCACTAATAGTCCACATTAGGGAAGCTCTCTATTAAAATACTTCCTTTTTGGCTGCATCGTATGCTTCTACACCTTCCCACAAAATTTTGAGCTCATTGATTAACGGTTGTAGGTAGATAGGGCTGTTGACGAACCAAGCTGCTCGTGTTCGGCTCGGCGTTCGGCTCGGAAAAAGCTCGCCCGTGACTCGGCTCGAAATGAACCCAGCCAGCTCGCGAGCCGGCTCGTTTATTAACGAGCCGAGCTCGAGCTCATGCCTGCTCGACTCGGCTGGCTCGCGAGCCAGCTCGGTTCGTTGGCTCGAACAATCCAGCTCGCGAGCTGGCTCGTTTGAGCTCGTTACACGGCTCGTGAGCTGGCTCGAGAATGGCTCGTGAGCTGGCTCGATCAAGTAGCTCGCGAGCTAGCTCGATTTTGGAGCTCGTGAGCTAGCTCGATTGCAGAGTTCGCGAGCTGACTCGATTAGCTCGTGAAATGGCTCAATTTTGGCTCATGAAATGGTTCGATTTTGGCTCGATTATTTTTAAAAATTCTAGATCTTGTAAACAATTATAATCATTTTGATTTTTTAGTATGCCTACAAATTAATGATAAGTAATAATTCAGAAAAATGAGTAAGTTCGTAATATAACATTGTTTATTATAGTATGCTTTAGTGAATTATACTTTATAAGTTCGTAATATATCATTGTTTATCATAGTATGCTTTAGTGAATTATACTTTATAAGAGATGAAATTGAATAAAGTAAAATTAATATATGCTAACTTAATAAAGAGTTTGCAAGATTTACATAATTGAGTATTTGTAGGTTTAAATTTTAGAATATATAATTTTTTTTTATTTAATTACCACTGCTCTTTCAGTGTTCGGTAATACTAAGAAGTAAGAACAAAGAACACAAAACATTTATAATTTATAGTTTTAGTATTAGTATGCTTTAGTGAATTATACTTTATAGTTTACGGTCAAAACGTTTATCATATGACCAATTTTTTAGGGTTTAGGGTTTAGGATTTAGGGTTTAGGATTGAGGGGTTAAGGTTTAGGTTTTACTGTTTTGTGTTTAGGATTTAGGATTTAAGGTTCAGGATTGAGTATTTAGGGTTTAGGGTTTAGGGTTAAGGGTTTAGTGAACTTTTTTGTACATTTTTTCTCTCTCTCTAAGATCAAACTACTATTCCAGTTTGATTCTGAGTAGTAGCTCTAGAAGAATTACTACGGTTATCCGAGTAGTAGCAGGTACCATCTAACAAACTATAATTGTCTTAATTAGCCATTCGCAGTTTCTTAGTCTGAATTTATTCATTTCACGAGTCTAACAATTCCCATTATAATAGAAAATAACAAATACTCTAACAGGGTGTTTGGTATGGGGTGATTCTTCTGGTCTTCCCTAGGAATCTCGGGTACCAAACGGGTTTAAATCTCTTAAACAAACAATTTCCCATCCATGGTACGTTGAAATACATGGTTTTATAAATCTCGGATACCAAACGGGGTGTAAATCTATCTCTTAAATAACCAATTTCCCATCCAATTAAATAACAAATTTAAAAAAAAAAACTAGAACTAAAACATGCGTAGATGACATTAACCCCCAATTTCCCAATTTCAATATCCCCAATAGGGAAAACCTAATTTCCATTCGATATTGACCTTCTGAGGACGAAGAGAGACCGGCGAGTCGGCGACTCCACCTTCTTCTCATCGGCCGGTGGACGAAGAGACTCCACCAGCCGGCGGCGGCCGCCTCTTTCCAGACCGGGGGACGAAGCGACTCCTTCTTCGACAATCGACACTCTGAGGATGAAGTGAGACTGGCGGACGAAGCGACTCAAACTTCTTCTCATCAGTATTTGTCGCCGTCGTTTGCAGCAATAGAGATTTCACTCTACTCGCCGTTGCGATTTAACTGGTTAATTTTCTAATCGCTACCCCCAATCCGAGCTCGAAAGCTTGCAAACGAGCTCTAATCGAGCTCGAACTCATTCAGGCTTGTTAACGAGCCTAAACGAGCTCGAGCTCGAGTAGAGCTCGAAAGCTTGCAATCAAGCTCGATTCTAGCTCGAGCTCGTGTAGGCTCGTTATCGAGCTAGCTTCGAACCGAGCCGAGCCGAGCTGAGCTCGAGCCAAGAAAATTTTGGCCGAGCCGAGCTCGAGCTCGAATGTGAAAGCTCGACACGAGCTCGAGCCGAGCTCGAGCCAGCATTCAAACCTCACTAGCCGAGCTCGAGCTGGGCAAAGCTCGGCTCGGCTCGGCTCGTCAGCACCCCTAGGTAGATATCAATATCATTGCCAGGGGCTTTCTTTCCAGGGATGATACTTGACAAAATCATACCTGTTGATTTCATGCATTCCCATGGAGGCGTGTTATACGCCATAAGAATAATAGGCCATGTACTATGACTAAGACTCATATTCCCAAACGGAATGAAGCCATCAGTAGCAAGACCAAGCCGGATATTTCTAGGATCAGATGCAAACTCAGGGTATCTATTGTCAAAGTCTACACATGCTTCTCCATCTCGTGGATGTCTTGCCATTCCATTACTACTTTTTTCTGTAGAAGGCCACACCATACTCTTAGCTGTTGTAGGACACATAAATAACCTTCTCAACCTCGGAATAAGGGGAAAGTAGCGATATGTTTTCATCGCTTTTCATTTTTTCTTATGTTCTACAATTACATCCTCAGGCCCACCACCTTTGTATCTAAACTGGTTGCAAATCTTGCAAGCAATTTCTTCTATGTCATTCCCCCAAAGCAGCATACAGTCATTCTCACATGCATCAATGTTCGTGTACCCCAATCCAAAATTTGAGATCATTTTCTTTGCACCATATCCCGATTTCTGTATGTTGGCAAACTCAAAAGCATCATGCAACAACTCAATGATCAACGACATTGCTTTATCACTGATGTTGTGCATCCCTTTGATATGATAAAGCCTCAAGATGAAAGATAATTTTGAGAATTTTGTACATCCTTCATATAAGGATGGTTCTCCATCTTTCATTAAATCCCTGAAGTTGACATTGGTCTCATCCGGCTCCTCTGTGTCATTCGGGTAGCTCATGGCATCATCTGCAATCATGGGATCTTCAAAGTTGAGGATTCATATCATCTTCTAGAACATTCTCTTCTTCATTACAAATAAGAATATCTTCAGAATCTTGTATTGCAGTAGTGACCTCCTCTGGAATAACACCAAAAGTATCATTAACCAAATATCGAATTGATTTTATATGATCATAGTTCTACACTACTGCATTTGCACTCTGAGAAGATTCATCAATGAGGCGCGCTCCATGTCGATACCAAATAGTGTAGCTTATGGGAAATGGCTTACGAAGCAAGTGCTCGTACACGTCATCCCTATACAACCATTTCCTGAATTAACATTTTGGATATGGACAGATTATTTGATCTCCATCATGATTATTCGCGAAAGAGAAATTCAAAAAGGTTTCTAAACCATCCATATGCTCCTGTGACAACCGATGTTTGGTTATCCAAAACTTATCCATTGGAAGATGCCTGATTTAGTGTAGGTAATGGAATTAATTAGAGTTTAAATAATAATATCTATTGTTTAACTATATAGCTACTTTGGAATATTTATTAGATATCTACATAAAAGATTATGTTAGGTTACAATGCAACATGCAATATAATTCCAATTATGTTGACATGTAGTAAAGTAACAATTAGTTAATAACATATCAATTTAATTGCACAGAACTCTAACCCAACAATGTTCATCAATTCATTATAAGTGGTAATTATGTGAATTAGGTTTGAAGAAATTGATATAAGTGGCAATAATAAGAGTTTGTAATGAATATTATGTTCAATGTCATTGAATCCTAACTCAACAATTAATGTTCAACAATCCAGTGCAATATAACGAAAATTGCAAAAAAATGCATATCGTACACTTTGGATGAAGATGCGAAACAAGGAGAAATGAGGATACAAGAAGGGACGGTCACTGATAAATTTATGACACAATTAGTAATCATAAATTTAAAATTATGCTAAAAAAACAAATATAGTGTTCAAATTAATATATACATACCTACAACCAATGAAGAGAAAGCAATGACGAACCGACGTCACCGCTGCTCCTAGCTCAAATTGAGTTACACCTACCAATTAACCACAATTTAAATCACTAACTAATAATGCACACTAATTCATAAACAAATTAATTCACTAACTAACAATACACAACAATAGATTCTCTAATTATTTCACTAACTAGCTTTTTTGAACGAAATTCACTAACTAGCTAATAATATCAAAATCCTAATTTATTAATTCACAACCTAACAATACGTACAATATATTCAAAAATTATTTCACACACTAACTACTAACACTAAAACTATAACTTCAATAAGAAAATACATACCTTAGGAGAGTTGAGAGAGTTCAAAGAGTTGCACACTGGAAATATGAAGTTTTTGTCTGTTTGGGGGTCTAAATAGGTCAGGAATTTAGCGTCGGTCGATGACCGACGCTAAAATGGACACGGAACCGATGCTAAAATCCCCGTGAATTTAGAATCGGTCTTGACCAACGCTATCTTCTTTCGCTAAAGCGACGCTAAAATCTGAGTGGGTTGGATCCTTGGTTCAGACCAGACTCAGGTTTAGCGTCGATTTTAGAGCCTTATTTAGCATCGGTCATAAAACTACCGACACTAATCTCTTCCTCTATAAGCGACGTTAAAACCCTTTTTTGGTAGTGAAAGCCCACATTTAGTCGCAGGCGCCTACGACTAAGATAAGGCCTGTGACTAAATTTAGTCGCAGGCGCCAAAAGGGCCTGCGACTATATCCTTCGTTTCCTATAGTGCCCAAAACTATTTTCACATAAGCAGGTGATGAGCTGCAGAACAGTGATCAAATACTACCAAGCTAGAAGCTAGGGTAGATCGTATTCCATAGGGTTTCTTCTAATTGACTACTCAAAGAAGCTGGCAATTTATTCAGGTTTAAACACTTTGTGCGTGGTGTGAGTTCCACGACTTCTAGACTAAGATGCAAGAAAACTAAAATGAAATTAAAAGATAGAATGATTGGTTGGTTCAGACAGACGACAGACAAGCTTAGATTTTGAATCCCCCTTAGATCACCAAGGCAACAGCAATCAACAGATCAGCGGGTTTCAATTCTTGTTCAATCAATTTCTATACACCACCATAACTCTTGACCCTTAGGTTTATGACTGGCGAACGTTGGCTCTATCCGATCTAACTACCAAGGTTAATTAGTCGCCCGGGTACGGTCGCCTCTCGCAACGACTTAACTAACTGGTGCAATTACTAACGATTTATGAGCTACTCTTGAAGTGGATTAATCCTAATCGGTTCCTACGAAAGGCACACTCCAATTATAAGGTTAACTGTTTGAATTGATGTTCTAAAGTGAGGCGAGCGTTCGCTTCTATCCTCAACTTAACAAGAATCTAAACTAGGTGATCAAGGAAGACAAGTTTAAGCGCCAAAGCAGGGAACTGTCTAACGACTACGTCTAGTGACTACGTCTGGCGACTAACCCTAGCTTGCAAAAACCTAATCTAGGCGATCAACCAAAAAAGAAACATAAACAATCAAGAACAAAACAACCATGCAAAGAGAAACTGATTGAACTTTGAATCTAATTATCGCCGATCCGTGACCGCTTTAAAGCCCTGGGTCACTTAGGGTTCATCTAATATAAGCTCTACAAGTTTAGCTACTCATGTTCATAACAAAAGAATCAAAGGCAGAAACAGAGTTCATCATACAGAGGAAGAACAGATAAGAACTGAAAAACCTAATTCTGATGACTCTGGCAAAGCTTCGCTCTCCGGTAATTGATGCTACAGTTTTAGCGGTATCAAATAACTAATCTACCAAGGTAGACTAGATCGTATTCTACTCGAGGTCTCTTATTCTTGTCTACTCAAATATGCTGGCAAATTACTCAAGTTTAAACACTTAGTGCGTGGTGTGAGTTCCACAACTTCTAATCTAATGAACAAAGGAAAATAAAAGGCAGAAATATTAAAAGGTTGACTAAAGAGAAGATAGACGAGCTTAGATTTCGAATCCCCCTTAGCTTACCAGGGCAATGGCAATCACAAGACCACCGGTTTTCAATTCTCATTCAATCGGTTTCTATACACCACCATAACTCATGACCCTTAGGTTTAAGACCGGCGAACGTTCGCTCTATCCGTTCTAACTACCAAGATTAATTAGTCGCCCGGGTACGGTTGCCTCTCGCAACAACTTAACTTAACTGGTGGAATTACTAACGATTTATGAGTTACTCTTGCAGTGGATTAACCCTAACCGGTTCCTACAAAAGGCACACTCCAATTATAAGGTTAACTGGTTGAATTGATGTTTTAAAGAGAGGCGAGCGTTCGCTTCTATCCTCAGCTTAACAAGAATCTAAACTAGGTGATCAAGGAAGACAAATTTATGCGCCAAAGCAGGGAAGCTATCTGGCGACTAACCCTAGCTTGCATAAACTTAATCTAGGCGATCAACCAGAGAAGAAACATAAACAATCAAGAACAAAACAACCATGCAAAGAGAAACTGATTGAACTTCAAATCTAATTACCGCCAATCCGTGACTGCTTTAAAGCCCTGGGTCACTTAGAGTTCATCTAATCTAAGCTCTACAAGTTCATCTACTCATAACGATAACAGAAGAATCAAAGGCAACAAAGGAAATCATCATACAGAGGAAGAACAGATAAGAACTGAAAAACCTAATTCTGACGACTCCGACGAAGCTTCAATCTCCTGGATATTCAACTTTAAGCTCCGAGCTCTTCGAGGTGGAAGGATGGCGTCACGATCTCTCCAAAGATCTTCGAACTCTCTAAACTCTATCTATCGACCCTAAGGTCGTGGCTAATCAGCCAAAATTCGTGTATATCTAATCTGGCTTCAAAAAGTCTATATATAACCCCAGAAACCCTTTACAAGTTGGAAAAGGCTGAAAATTAGGGTTTCTGCCCGAATTTTCAAAGGAATTTTCGCCGAAAACATCACCAGATTTTCGCCGAAAATGTTAGTTAAAAACCAGCTACAACTTGTTTCGATGATTCCCGCTCCGTTTGAACTCCGATTTGGTCCTCATTTGAAGCGCTGGACTCGTGAGAGAGTCCTCTATAATGTGGTAACCTGGAGGCTCAACATAAAAGCTCACAAAAAGGGTAAAAATAGCCAATAAATGGACAATGTATGCACTAGGAGCCTAGAATCACAAAGTTACGACAAATGCACCAAATACTCATTAAAATGGCATCAAAGGGTATGAAATGTTGCTTAAATGGGGCTTATAATCACATCAAATCGAGTGTCATCAAAATACCCCACACTTAAGCTTTTGCTTGTCCTCAAGCAAACTGAACTAGAACACACTCAAATTCACAAATGACACGAGATTAAACTGAGATTCAATTCTAACGATTTGGTTTAGACTGTTGATGTGACTTTAATTAGTGCATTTTAAGCTTATGAATGACCTATGATATGCCCGTGTTTATTCGTGAAATGACATGACTTATATGCTTTTATTTGAGATTTTGTGCAAAGTGTCATTTTGTTGTCCGGTTGCCACTTTGGAGCCAAATTCGTGGTCTATTGGAGTTGCCTCTGTTCATTTTCAGGTTATGGAATCAAAGTACGGATGACAAGGAGCGAATAGGAGCAAACGGGAGGTCATTTGGAGTCCGGACGAGGGAGATATGAGCCTTACAAAATCGAGCTTTCTGCAGAGTGCAGGGGTGCACGCCGTGCAGGTGTGCACGCCGTGCAGGTGTGCACGCCGTGCAGGGTGCACGCCGTGCACTGTCCCCTGCACTATAAATACCTTCGTTTTTGGCCATTTTGGGGAATAATTAGATAACTTTTGAACCCCAAACACATATCCACGAACCCTCAAACCCTAGAGCACGTTTTTGGAGCAATTTGAAGCCATTGGAGATAGGATTGAAGCCAACAAACCTTGGGAGAAGTGCTTACAAGTGGAGAAGTGAAGATCATCTCAAGGATTCATCCATGGTGTTCTTGGTGACCATTCTTCCTTCTTTTCTCTTTACTCCCTTGGCCATGTGTGGCTGAGTTTCTAGGGTTCATCTTGGATGGGTAGATTAGTTGTGCTATGATAGAGAGATGATTGTATAGAACTTGCCATGATTGATCTTGGTTGTATGAGGATGATTCCTAGACTTGTTCTTAATGCCATTTTATGCCATGTTTGCTTAATTTGGTCCATTCATTGTGATTTGATGCATGAGAGTGCTTGGATTGCATAGATTGTAGGTCTAGGGATTGAAGTGAGTGTGTTCTAAGAGATTAGATCATCTTATTTCAACCATTTTCACTTGATTTCTCTCTTGGGCATTTTATCGAACACTTGGTGTGCATGTGGATTTTCATTCAATTGAGTTTGAAAAGGGCTTTTTGGTGAATCTCTTAGTGTTAGGGCATTGATATGAAAGTGTTGTGCCTAGCCTTGTGGTCATAGAGTCTTAAGAGAGGGTCTTGTGTCTTGGCATTTCATCAAACACTTAGAATGCATCCTTTTTTTCACTTAGCTTGAGAGCGAGAGCCTAAGTTGAGTGGTATTAGGATAGGGATTAGATGCTACGAGAGTGCATTGAGTCTATAGAAGTGAAATGCATGGTCATCCGAATGCAAACTCGATCTTGATTAGCTTGTTTGTTCAATTATTCATCTTGAGCATGATGAAACTACCTACCAAGAGAACCCCTTTGTCTTTGATTTGATCCACCTTTCTTCTTGCTTAAGCTTTGTTAGTATTGCATTTCTTTGCCTTTGTTTCTGATTTTCTAAATCAAACCAATCCATTTTCAAATGTTTAGACCGTCTATGAGAAGTGTGAGTATTGGTCTATGAGAGGACCCCGTGGAATACGACCTTGGTAAAAAGCTTTTATCAAGTTTTTGGCGCCGTTGCCGGGGACTCTCTCATTCCTTTGAAAGCACTTAGTAGTGGACCGATCTATTCACTTCCTTCCAATTTAGTTTTTGCTTCCTTTTACTTGTTGTTTGGTTTTGTTATTCCGCATTATCGTATTACTCGGGTGTGTTTGTTGTGCTTGTTTGTAGGAGATTTTGGGTTAGTGCATGAGGCATTCAGCTCGTCTTCAAGCACGAATCCAAGGACTAGAACAAGTGCTCAAGTCTCCTACCACTTCCCCACCTCCTATAGTTGAAGAAGAAGAAGTTGATCGCATCTCACACCACACTATGTCTCAACACGCGGATGACGATGACCAATCGGTACATTCTCATCACACTAATGAAGATGATCAATCGCAAAGAGGTGCAAGACGTACCTTGGCGGATTATGCTCGTCCTACTCTTGAAGGGGCAGCCTCTAGTATTGTTCGAAGACCCGTCAATGCTAGGAACTTTGAGCTCAAGCCTAATATGATCCAAATGGTTCAAAATGGAGTGGTGTTCAATGGCATTGATGGTGAATGTCCATCTAGGCATCTTAAGGACTTCTTGGAGATATGTGACACGGTTAAGAATGACCAAGTTCACCCGGATTGTGTAAGACTCCGGCTCTTCCCCTTCTCACTCAAAGGTCGAGCCAAGTCTTGGTTGGAGAACCAACCTAGTAGAACTTTCACCACATGGGAGGGCCTAGCCGAAGCTTTCCTTGAAGAATTCTTTCCTCCCTATATGACGGATGCAATCCGGGATCGAATCAACCACTTCATACAACACAAGGGAGAGCTCTTCCATGAGACTTGGAATAGGTTCCAAGCCATTCTTCGGTCTTGTCCTCATCACAACTTTGCCGAATGGAGCTTGGCGGACATCTTTGCTAGGTCCCTTGATTTTGAGAATACAAGGATGATCAACCAAGCCGCCGGAGGTGACTTAAGGATGCTCACTCCCGAAGATGCTCTAGAACTCTTCGCGGAGATGGCCAACAAGACAAGGAGTTGGTCTCGACAACAACCTCCAAAGTCTAAGTATGGAAGTGACACTCACTATGACTCTCGGGCCGTAAGTGTTGATGCACCAAAGGAGTCGTCTAGCTATGGGAAGAAGCCTAATCCACCGGGGCACCGAGATGAAGATGATCCAATGATCGCTCTCCTTATGTCTAAGATCGACGCCATGGCTTCACAAGTAAGAAATCTTAGTATGCCTAAGACTTCCTCTAAGCCATCTAAAGTGGGTAATCCACCGGTTGCTTCTATATATTGTTGTGAATGTTGTGGGGATCAAAGCCACGATGTTAGTGCTTGTCCTTCCGCCACTCCTGAACTTGGCCAAGGCGACCTTGAGGAGGTAAGCTTCGCACAAGGTCAAGGTTTCCATGGTAATTTCAGCCCCCAAGGTAACTATAACCGACCTTGGTACAACAAGTCTAACCAAGGTTACCAAGGCCAAGGGAGTCAAGGTAGTGGTTATAGCAAGGGCTACAACCAAGGAAATCAAGGAGGTTATCAAGGTTATAGGGGTTATCAAGGCAACCAATGGTCTCAAGGAAGTAACCTAAATCAAGGTAGCCAAGGGACTCAAGGAGGACCCCAAGGTCAAGGGCACCAAGGGGGAATCAATGGAATCAAAGTGGACATCTAAGTCAAAGTTTCCAAGGTCCTACCCCACCGGGAATGTACAACCATAGAGGTGAAGGACCACCCGGGTTCAACAAGCCTCCTCAAAATAAGGAGGGTGGTTCTTCGATCTCTCAAGAAGACACCAATGTGGCAATGATCCAACTCATCAAGAATCAACAAGCTTCAATTGCCAATTTGGAGAACCAATTAGGACATATTTCTAAGGCACTCTCGGAGCGACCCTCGGGCACTTTACCTTCCAATACCGAGATCAACCCCAAAGGTCCGGAGCATTGCAAGGTAGTGACCTTGAGAAGTGGAAGACCCTTGCAAGATACAACCTCTACCCCAATTGACTCTAACAAGGTACAAGATCCTAATCTAATGGTTGATGATGATGATATTAATGATCCTCCTTCGGATGAAGTAGAGGTTGAAGTAGAACCTCCTACGGGTAATGTGAGCACTAAGGTTGTCAAGGAACCTAGTAAGGCTACATCGAGTACACCACCGGTCTCTCCTCCCGTACCGGTTGTATCTCCATACAAGCCTAAGCCTCCATACCCATCTCGATTGAAGAAGGATGGCCTTGAGAAGGTTTTCAAGAAGTTTGTGGAGCGGATTAGTCAAATGCAATTCTCTCTTCCGTTTCCCGAAGCAATGACTATGATGCCCCAATATGCTAAGTTCATGAAGGAACTCTACACCAACAAGAGAAAGCTACCGGAGACATCTCTAGTCCACCTTAATGAGGAATGCTCCGCCGTTCTCTTCAAAAGTCCACCCAAAAAGCTCAAGGAACCGGGTACCTTTACTATCCCTTGTGCTATTGGTAATATTTCTCTTGCTAATGGTCTTGCGGATCTAGGTGCTAGTATCAATGTCATGCCTTATTGCATATTTGAGAAGCTAGGGTTGTCTAATCTTCGTCCTACTCGTATGTACATTCAACTTGTGGACAAGTCGACCAAGAGTCCTAGGGGGATTGTTGATGATGTGCTAGTTAAAGTAGGCCCTTTTGTCTTCCTAGTTGACTTTGCGGTCATAGATACCGATGATGTGGATGTCTCATTGATATTTGGTAGACCATTCCTAGCTACTTCTCGTGCTTTGATTGATGTGCATGACGGAAAATTGACATTGAGAGTAGGACAAGAGAGTGTCACATTTTGCATAGCCGATGGCATGAAGTTTGCTCACGCACAAGATGATTTAGAGTACTCTTGTGATACTATCGCTTCAGCTAGTGTGTGTAGTATTTCTAACTTCGTGTGTCGAGATTCTTTGGTTGTTTGCCTTAGAACGGATGTGCAGGAACATTTAGGCACCCCGGAGTTAAAAGCTCAAGTGGCTTACCTTGATGAAGGGAGAGACAAGTTAGAGGGTGAAACGGTTTTTGTTGCTCTCCCGAAGGTGGAAAGGGTAAAGACCTCCTATGAAGAACCACCTACTCTTGAGCTCAAGCCTCTTCCCGCACATTTGGAGTATGCTTTTCTCATGCCAGATTCTAAGCTACCGGTCATCATCAATTCTGAGCTTCTACCCGAGCAAAAGGACCGTCTAGTGGAGCTCCTCAAGAAGTACATGAGAGCTATTGCGTGGAGCATCTCGGATATTCGAGGTATAAGTCCCACATTTTGCTCACATCGGATCCTTATGGAGGAAGATTTCAAGCCGGTTGTGCAACCACAAAGAAGGTTAAATCCTAACATGAAGGAGGTTGTGAAGAAAGAGGTTATTAAGCTTATGGATGCGGGGATTATCTTTCCTATCTCGGATAGCCCTTGGGTTAGCCCCGTGCAAGTTGTTCCCAAGAAAGGAGGGATCACGGTGGTAGCTAATGACAAGGATGAGCTTATCCCGACAAGGACGATCACCGGGTGGCGTGTTTGCATAGATTATCGTCGACTCAATGATGCCACTAGGAAGGATCACTTTCCTCTACCTTTCATGGATCAAATGCTCGAGCGTCTCTCCGGTCACGAATACTATTGTTTCTTGGATGGTATGTCCGGGTACTTCCAAATCCCGATCGCCTCGGAGGACATCGAGAAGACCACATTCACATGCCCCTTCGGTACTTTTGCTTATCGACGGATCCCCTTTGGGTTGTGCAACGCTCCCGCCACCTTCCAACGGTGTATGCTTGCCATTTTCGATGATTTCGTGGAAGATATCATGGAAGTGTTCATGGACGACTTCTCGGTTTTTGGGGATTCATTCGACCTATGCTTGAGGAACCTTGAGAAGGTCTTGCGTCGGTGTGAAGAGACCAATCTTGCATTAAGTTGGGAGAAGTGTCATTTCATGGTCAATGAGGGGATTGTTCTTGGTCACAAGATCTCTAAAAAGGGCATTGAGGTTGACAAGGCAAAATTGGAGACCATCTCTCAACTTCCTCCACCTTCATCCGTGAAAGCCGTGAGAAGCTTCTTGGGGCATGCCGGTTTCTATAGGCGCTTCATCAAAGACTTCTCGAAAATAACTACTCCTATGACTCGGCTTCTTGAGAAGGATGTGAAATTTCGTTTTGATGAAGAGTGTTTGCAAGCTTTTGAACTCCTCAAGGGTAAGCTCATGAATGCTCCTATACTCATTGCTCCGGATTGGTCAAAGTCATTTGAGTTGATGTGTGATGCTAGCGATTACGCCATTGGAGCGGTTCTAGGCCAACGAATCGACAAGAGATTCCATCCAATATACTATGCAAGTAAGACTCTCAATGATGCTCAAAGGAACTACACAACTACGGAGAAGGAGCTCTTGGCCATAGTGTTTGCTTTTGATAAGTTTAGGTCCTACTTGGTACTTTCTCACACTATTGTCTTCACGGACCACCAAGCTTTGAGGTACCTTCTATCTAAGACCGATGCTAAACCAAGGTTGATCCGATGGGTCCTTCTATTGCAAGAGTTTGATATTGAGATTCGAGATAAGAAGGGGTCCGAGAATGTAGCCGCCGACCACTTGTCTCGCTTGGAAGAGGCGGAAATGGTACACAATGGTAATGAAGAGATCAATGACAATTTCCCCGATGAGCTATTATTCGCTATAGCAACTTTAGAGTTCAAGGAACCTTGGTTCGCGAATTTGGCTAACTATCTTGGTAGTGGAGACTTGAAGGAGGGCCTCTCCACTCAAGACAAAAGGAAGTTCTTTGCGGATTTGAAGCATTACTATTGGGACGATCCTTTTGTATTTCGAGTTGGCTCGGATGGTATGATTAGAAGATGTGTCACTTATGGAGAGTCTAAGGACATCATGCGACATTGCCACTCCGGTCCTACGGGTGGACATCATGGAGCAAATCGCACGGCTCGCAAGGTACTTGAGTCCGGATTCTTTTGGCCCTCGATCTTCCGAGATTGTCAAGACTTTGTCAAGTCTTGCGATGCGTGTCAACGTTCAGGTAACATCTCTTCTCGTAATGAAATGCCTCAAAATGTCTCCTTAGTGGTAGAAATATTTGATATATGGGGTATTGATTTCATGGGACCGTTTCCTACTTCGCATGGTAACAAGTACATATTAGTTGCGGTAGATTACGTGTCTAAATGGGTGGAGGCACAAGCTTTGCCTACCAATGATGCCCGAGTCGTAGGGAAGTTTCTTGTTAAGTTGTTCACCGTTTTGGTACCCCTCGTGCTATCATTAGTGATCGAGGTACTCATTTTCAAGGGAAATTCGATAGAGTATGTCACCGGTTCGGCGTCACTCATCGGATGTCCACCTCGTATCACCCTCAAACTAGTGGCCAAGCCGAGGTGACCAATAGGGAACTTAAGAGAATCTTAGAGAAGACGGTCGACCAATCACGGAAAGATTGGTCGAAGAAGCTTGATGACGCTCTATGGGCCTACCGCACGGCCTACAAGACCCCTATAGGTACTACTCCCTATAGGATGGTCTATGGCAAAGCATGCCATTTGCCGGAAGTGCTCGAGCACCGAGCTTATTGGGCATTGAAATTTCTAAACCTTGATATGAGTCTCGCAGGAGAAGAGCGTAAGTTTCAGGTACATGAGCTCGAGGAGTATCGCCATCATGCATATGAGAATGCAAAGCTTTACAAGGAGAGAACGAAGCTCATTCATGATTCCCGTTTGAAGCCGGGCAAGGATTTCAAAGTTGGTGATCAAGTTCTCCTATACAACTCTCTGCTCAAGCTCTTTCCCGGGAAATTGAGGTCTCGTTGGTCCGGCCCCTTTACGGTAACTCATGTTTTTCCTTATGGCACCATCGAGGTAATCTCTCCATCCCAAACCGAACCTTTTAAGGTGAATGGCCATAGACTTAAGCATTATGTTGTTAGTGATACTATAGGTGCTGTTGAGGTCTTGTCTTTGGTCGTGCCTTGAGTGTTCCTTGCTTCGTCGAGCTTAAGACGTTAAACAAGCGCTTCTCGGGAGGCAACCCGAGTGTTTTTCATGTATTTTCTTCTTGATTTGGTTGCATGATTGTGTGTTTTTGTGATGTTCTAGGTCCTTGAGTAGTTGTGGTGTCCTTTGTGGTCTCGTAGGCGTTGAAATTCTGAAGTTCGGGGTCCGTTTTGGGTTGATTTGATGGTGTTTTGGTCATTTTTCGTCGAGGTGAAAATTTGATTTTCTGCTGAGGAGGTGCACGCCGTGCACCACTGCACGCCGTGCATGATGCACGCCGTGCACCGTGCACGGTTTGGTGCACGGGCTGTCCAGGAGCATCCAAAAATATTATAGCTTCGCGGTGCAACGCCGTGCACCTGCACCTGCACCTGGTTTTCCCCTACTTTATTTCGGTTTGGTTTGTGGTTGGCTCGGTTGATACTTGATTTTCCGATTTGAGTAATTGTTCGGTTTGGTTTTGGGCCACCCAACTCACTTGACCCAGCTGGTCCGACCCGACCCACTTACTCATCCCTGCCCCACCCTAACCAACCCACCCATCCGACCGGTGACCCACCCAACCAACCCAACCCAACCCACCCATCAACCGGCTGGCCCACCCAACGAAACTCCTGCCCAGCCTCTCTCAACGCGGCCGCCGCCGCCGCCGGCGCACCCGACCACCCGACCGCCGGCCTTCCACATCTGCCCAGCCCCAGCCGCCGAAACTCCGGCCCGCCGCCACATCTGCCCAGACTCACCCGCCCGACTCCACTCACCCGCCCAGCAGCCGCCCCCGACTCCAATCAACCGCCCGCCGCAGCCACTCCTGCCCGCCGCCACTCCTTCCCAGCCGACTCCACTCACCCCCCGCCGACTCCAATCAACCGCCCGCCGCCGCCACTCCTGCCCGTCCCCTCCCCCGCCAGCCGCCGCCGCACCCGACCCAGCCGCCCTCAACCCGACCACCGCCGCCAACCTGCCCAATCTCAGGTTTCTTTTGGCTTGAATTTCTGATTTGGTTGCTTGAGTTAGTTGGCCGTTGGTAGTGTGGTTTGATTGAATGTTGATATTGTTGGTTTGCTTTGAATTGTGGAGTTGGCATTGATTTTGATTATTAGGATTTTGATGTGCGGGTGTGATTTGGTTGCTTAGTTTAGGGTGTGGATTTGCTTGGTTTGGCGTTGCTTGTGTCCATTGTTGAGCCGATTTTCGCTTTGTGAACTTGATCGTTTGTTCTTGATTCGTGGCTGATTTGATTATTCTTGATTGGTGGATGGTTGCAAAGGATTAGTGGTGGCTTGATGGGGGCAGAATGTTGTTTTATCGTGCTTTATTTGAATGGTGGAGTTAGGTGTGATTGTTAGTGTTTGACTTGTGATCCTACCCCGTGCCTATCTTTGTGATGTGTCTTTTGTTTCTACAGGTTCTGAATTCGGGGACCGAATTCCATTCTTTGTGTGAGGAGGGGTGTGGTTAATCACCACTCATTGGTTTAATTTTTATGTATTCCTCCTTACATTGTGTGGATTTAAGCTTATATCTTCTTGATTCGTGTTTTTGATCCATGATGCATGCCTTTTGCTTAAGTTTGGACTTCAATGATTTGATTTTTGCTAGCATAGGTTGTTGCACTTGAACTTGATGATTTTGAATTGTGCTCAATGTTTTGATCATGTGTTATGATTCGGCGCCTTGATAGGATTTGTCTTAGGAGTGTAGCCTTTTTGGTTGATTCTTTGTATGCACTCTTTTGCAGGATGCCTCCCAAGGGTAAAACAGCTTCTTCATCCTCCGCCCCCAAGCGATCCAAGGCACCAGCTTCCAAGAAGCGGAAGGGACAGACTCGGCTACCATCCATGGTCACAGTGGCCTGGGCACCCACGACCACCACCCCACTGAGAGCTGCAGGATCACTCACCACTTCTCAGGACTTTGGATTTTTCCTTTCTTTTATTTCTGTTTATGACTGCATGTTTTGTTGTGTTTGACTTCTGATTTTCTCTTTTCATTTCTGGCTTTGAACTTGTCATGTTGTTGGATCACACATCTCATCCGTACTCTCATCTTGTCGACTATGGGTTGTGTTTGAGTGGTGTGCCCTCCCTTGTTTTCTACAGGTACCCCTGATTCAGGTCCTCGTCCTGAACAGGTTACTTGACCCGGGATTCCATCTCCGGCTTCTCTTCTTCACCGCGCGGTATTTTCATTCCACCTTATCTTCTCTCTCTCTTGATCATTGAGGACAATGCTCATGTTAGTCGTAGGGGAGTTTGAGGTTTGGTGTGCTTATTTGTCGGTAGAAGTCTAAAGCTATGTTCTGATGTGTTGCATGATCTTAATTGAATGTCGAATTCCTCTATTGTAGAATCGTCCGGTTCTTGACGTTTGATGTTTAATTGACTTCAAGTCTTCACAATGATGTTTAGATTGTTCCACTTAGAACCTATAACCGGCATGTTAGCACTAATATCAAATGAGTCTGGGCCAGAACTGAGATTTTATCACTCTTGTATGTTGGTTGATTGGTTGATACGTGTTTTTATACCACTCGATAACACCGGTCTAGGATGATGAAGGCAATCAGAATTTCTTCCCCTCTTCCATGTTTTTCATTCTCTTTTTAATCCTTCGTGATTGTGGCTTGAGATTAGACGGAATCCAATTCGAAATCTCGTGTGGAAGTTGTAAGGGGCTAAGGATAAAAAGAAAGAAAAGGAGTTCTCACATGTAGCCCTTGATCCTAGCCAGAGTTTCGTGAAGTGCGGATCTAGAAGCGGATGAAGTCGAGTCGGTAGCCACATCATAATCACTAACCACTTTCGATCCATGTCTCGATTTCAAGTCCTTCTGATTAGAGTTGGTGTTGTCGTGGTCAGTTTTGCTGTGTCCCAATCAACCACTACTTGAAGTGTGCAGAAATTAGTGAGGTTTAGACTTGTTTGGTTGATGTTCTTGCATGTGTAGGTTTAGTTTGTTCGTGGAACAGTTTAAGCTAAATTGTGATTGCTTGAATCTCAATGGACTGAACTTGTCATTTGTGAACTTGGATGTTTTCTAATTCATTTGCTTGAGGACAAGCAAAGCTTAGTTATAGGGGAATTTGATGTGACTTTAATTAGTGCATTTTAAGCTTATGAATGACCTATGATATGCCCGTGTTTATTCGTGAAATGACATGACTTATATGCTTTTATTTGAGATTTTGTGCAAAGTGTCATTTTGTTGTCCGGTTGCCACTTTGGAGCCAAATTCGTGGTCTATTGGAGTTGCCTCTGTGCATTTTCAGGTTATGGCATCAAAGTACGGATGACAAGGAGCGAATAGGAGCAAACGGGAGGTCATTTGGAGTCCGGACGAGGGAGATATGAGCCTTACAAAATCGAGCTTTCTGTAGAGTGCAGGGGTGCACACCGTGCAGGTGTGCACGCCGTTGCAGGTGTGCACGCCGTGCAGGTGTGCACGCGTGCAGGTGTGCACGCCGTGCAGGTGTGCACGCCGTGCAGGGTGCACGCCGTGCACTGTCCCCTGCACTATAAATACCTTCGTTTTTGGCCATTTTGGGGAATAATTAGATATCTTTTGAACCCCAAACACATATCCACGAACCCTCAAACCCTAGAGCACGTTTTTGGAGCAATTTGAAGCCATTGGAGCTAGGATTGAAGCCAACAAACCTTGGGAGAAGTGCTTACAAGTGGAGAAGTGAAGATCATCTCAAGGATTCATCCATGGTGTTCTTGTGACCATTCTTCCTTCTTTTCTCTTTACTCCCTTGGCCATGTGTGGCTGAGTTTCTAGGGTTCATCTTGGATGGGTAGATTAGTTGTGCTATGATAGTGAGATGATTGTATAGAACTTGCCATGATTGATCTTGGTTGTATGAGGATGATTCCTAGACTTGTTCTTAATGCCATTTTATGCCATGTTTGCTTAATTTGGTCCATTCATTGTGATTTGATGCATGAGAGTGCTTGGATTGCATAGATTGTAGGTCTAGGGATTGAAGTGAGTGTGTTCTAAGAGATTAGATCATCTTATTTCAACCATTTTCTCTTGATTTCTCTCTTGGGCATTTTATCGAACACTTGGTGTGCATGTGGATTTTCATTCAATTGAGTTTGAAAAGGGCTTTTTGGTGAATCTCTTAGTGTTAGGGCATTGATATGAGAGTGTTGTGCCTAGCCTTGTGGTCATAGAGTCTTAAGAGAGGGTCTTGTGTCTTGGCATTTCATCAAACACTTAGAATGCATCCTTTTTTTCACTTAGCTTGAGAGCGAGAGCCTAAGTTGAGTGGTATTAGGATAGGGATTAGATGCTACGAGAGTGCATTGAGTCTATAGAAGTGAAATGCATGGTCATCCGAATGCAAACTCGATCTTGATTAGCTTGTTTGTTCAATTATTCATCTTGAGCATGATGAAACTAACTACCAAGAGAACCCCTTTGTCTTTGATTTGATCCACCTTTCTTCTTGCTTAAGCTTTGTTAGTATTGCATTTCTTTGCCTTTGTTTCTGATTTTCTAAATCAAACCAATCCATTTTCAAATGTTTAGACCGTCTATGAGAAGTGTGAGTATTGGTCTATGAGAGGACCCCGTGGAATACGACCTTGGTAAAAAGCTTTTATCAACTGTTCCACGTAGAAAAAGTGACCTACACATGCAAGAACATCAACCAAACAAGTTTTCGATCTCACTAATTTCTGCACACTTCAAGTAGTAGTTTTATCAAAGCTCGTTTCTTGGCAAAACAATTAATCATAATTAACCGACTACGATAACACCAATTCTAATGAGAAAAGACTTTAAGCTCTAGCCATGATGTGACGCGGAGGTAGGAAAAGTGACGTGGCTATCGACTTGACTTCATCCGTTTCTAGATCTGTACATTACATGTTCTAGCTAGGACCAATTTAAACAACAATTTATTTCAAGTTTTAACTTCTTCCTTCAATTTATTTACTGCATACTAGTGCTCGATACCAACACTTCACTTAAGTGTTGGACCTACCTAGCTCACAGCATTTGTGCCTTTACTAGTGCTCAACCCAAACACTTCACTTAGGTGTCGGGCTTGCCTAGCTTTATTTTCAGCACTTAAAAGAACTTAACATTGATTTGCACAACTTTATTACTTGATTTAACAATTTAGCCATTTGATCCTAGCTAGTTATAACTTTTTAACACAAGATTTCGAATTGGATTTCCATCTAATCTCAAGCCACAATCACAGGTGAACAAATATGGAGTGAAAAACATGGGAGAACTAGCATTTATCATCTTAGAACGGTGTTATCGAGCTTTGTTATTAACAAACCAATTAATTCAATTAATTCAAGTTTCAACTACAGAAGTGATTTAAGATCTGTTCTGACCTAGACTCATTTAATATCAGTTCTGACACGTTGGTTACAGGTTCTAAGTGGAACAGCCTAGACGTCATTGTTCAAAATTGAAGTCAATTTCACATCAAAAGTCAAGAATTGAGCAATTCTATGCTAGAGAATTTTCAAATTTGAACCACAGAATCATAGATAGCAAGCAAGATCATGCATAATCCTAGACTCCTACCCCACACTTAAACGGTTCTGTGTCCTCACAGAACTAATCTAGAGTAGAGAGATACGAAGAACCTGGAAGGTGATGGTCGGTGTAGCGGATGAGCACGGAGAGTCCGGAGTAGAGCGGAGTAGCTACTCAAGTTCCTACAAAAACAAAAACAACAAAAAGATCAAAAGGATACCGGGACAAGTGCCCTGGATCCACACAGAAGAAAAGTGGATCGAGATCCGAAAAGAAGAAAGAAAAGAAATGGAAAGGATAGAAACAACCTGATCACTGTTCCAAGGGCGGGGGTGAAAATCAGAAGTCGAAACCGGTATAAATAGTAGGCGGAAAACACAAGATTTTCGGCGAAAATGATTGAAAATTTTCGGCGAAAATGATTGAAAATTTTCGGCGAAAATGTTTTGTAAAATCAAAATCCGGTTCGGCGAAAAGTTAAGTTATTTTCGGTCGAGAAGTAGAAACAGGAGAACAGGCCGATTTTAAACACATATTTTTGGCGAAAATATGGGTGAGTTTTCGCCGAAAATAATCTTGAAAATGGCGGCAGTTTTCGTTTTTTTTTTCAACAGGGGCTTTAAAACAGAACGACTCAAAATGAAAACAACTGACTCCAGCCGTGGGTTGCCTCCCATGAAGCGCTCTTGTTTAACGTCCGTGAGCCAGACGATACCTGTTAGGGACCCCAACTTAGGAGTTCCTTGAAGTCAATCGTCTTCTTCAAAGACAGCGGTTGAGTGCCACGTAGCACTCCAGGGGGGTGATGCAGCTGGCAGTGCTCCAGTAGATCGCGGTTCTGGTTAGATGACCAGTTCTTCTCAAATTCTCTTTCTGGAGGAGGAAAGAGGTAGTACGGCGTGGCATGGTCAATGAGCTCCATCTTCTTCACCTGATGCTCATCAAGAGGTCTCTCGGGATCGAGTGTGTATACTTCCAAATCCTTGACGTCTTTGATTCCCACGTGCTCGTCTCTGGCTTGATCTATAGGTTGGCTTGGCGGAAGCTCAATTGAGGATATCTCCTCGATTTCTTCGTGCTCTTCTTCAGCTTCAACTTCAAGATGGATTGGCTCAATGTCTTCATCAACCACCACCGCCAAGGATTCTTCTAGCTCATGATAGCCATGGACGGGCTCATCTTCTTCTTCGAACATCTCCTGAGCGTGTTCTTCAATTAATTGATTTGGTTGCTTGAGCTTGATGTCCATCGTGAGACGAGCTTGTAGTATTGCAGAGATATTATCTAAGGCGGATTGGGTTCCCGACGAGCATTGTTGAAGTTCATGAACTTGTAGAAGGATCTCTTGGTTATCTCTAGCGCCACTTTGATGCTCTTGTTGGTGTGTCTCTTGGTAACCTTGTAGCATTGAAGAGATTTTATCAAAGAGGGAGTCAAATCTCGCCGTCTGTAGTTGTTGTTGATGTAGCAATTCTCGATAATCTTCGGGATATGGTGCTTCATTGATGTACCACTCTCGGTACCGGTCATCCCACCTGTTACCCTGCATAATCAAAACTAAGAAGCACTACCCAGGTAAATCATGAAAATATGGAGGAAAATAAATGGTAAGGCGGAAAGGTAGAAGAATAAAATGCCAACTCTTCTTTCAAACAATTAGAAGAGTCCCCGGCAACGGCGCCAATTTGATGCTGCAGTTTTAGCGGTATCAAATAACTAATCTACCAAGGTAGACTAGATCGCATTCTACTCGAGGTCTCTTCTTCTTGTCTACTCAAATGTGCTGGCAAATTACTCAAGTTTAAACACTTAGTGCGCGGTGTGAGTTCCACGACTTCTAATCTAATGAACAAAGGAAAATAAAAGGCAGAAATATTAAAAGGTTGACTAACGAGAAGATAGACGAGCTTAGATTTCGAATCCCCCTTAGCTTACCAGGGCAACGACAATCACAAGACCAGCGGTTTTCAATTCTCATTCAATCGGTTTCTATACACCACCATAACTCCTGACCCTTAGGTTTAAGACCGGCGAACGTTTGCTCTATCCATTCTAGCTACCAAGATTAATTAGTCGCCCGGGTACGGTCACCTCTCGCAACGACTTAACTTAACTGGTGGAATTACTAACGATTTATGAGTTACTCTTGCAGTGGATTAACCCTAACCGGTTCCTACGAAAGGCACACTCCAATTATAAGGTTAACTGGTTGAATTGATGTTTTAAAGAGAGGCGAGCGTTCGCTTCTATCCTCAGCTTAACAAGAATCTAAACTAGGCGATCAAGGAAGACAAATTTATGCGCCAAAGCAGGGAAGCTGTCTGGCGACTAACCCTAGCTTGCATAAACTTAGTCTAGGCGATCAACCAGAGAAGAAACATAAACAATCAAGAACAAAACAACCATGCAAAGAGAAATGATTGAACTTCGAATCTAATTACCGCCAATCCGTGACCGCTTTAAAGCCCTGGGTCACTTAGGGTTCATCTAATCTAAGCTCTACAAGTTTAGCTACTCATAACGATAACAGAAGAATCAAAGGCAACAAAGGAAATCATCATACAGAGGAGATAAGAACTGAAAAACCTAATTCTAACGACTCCGGCGAAGCTTCAATCTCCTGGATCTTCAACTTTAAGCTCCGAGCTCTTCGAGGTGGAAGGATGGTGTCACGATCTCTCCACAGATCTTCGAACTCTCTAAACTCTATCTATCGACCCTAAGGTCGTGGGTAATCAGCCAAAATTCGTGTGTGTCTAATCTGGCTTCAAAAAGTCTATATATACCCCCAGAAACCCTTTACAAGTTGGAAAAGGCTGAAAATTAGGGTTCCTACCTGAATTTTCAAAGGAATTTTCGCCGAAAATATCACCACATTTTCGCCGAAAATATTAGTTAAAAACCAGCTCCAACTTGTTTCGATGATTCCCGCTCCGTTTGAAATCCGATTTGGACCCCGTTTGAAGCGCTGGACTCGTGAGAGAGTCCTCTATAATGTGGTAACCTGGAGGCTCAACATAAAAGCTCACAAAAAGGGTAAAAATAGCCAATAAATGGACAATGTATGCACTAGGAGCCTAGAATCACAAAGTTAGGACAAATGCACCAAATACTCATCAAAATGGCATAAAAGGGTATGAAATGTTGCTTAAATGGGGATTATAATCATGTCAAATTGAGTGTCATCAGTAATCTTCAATCCTAGCTCCGAATCTCCGAGGTGAAGGGATGGCGTCATGATCTCTCCACGATTCTTTTAACTCTCTAAACTCTCTCTCGAACTTCTCGATCTGAAAATTATGTGAATTATGAGGCATATCTGTATATTGGGCCGCCGGTTAAGCATTTATACTTAACCCTAATTCAGCCGGATTTTGCCTGATATTTTCACCAAAAATTCTAGGGTATTTTTGCCAAAAATTTTGGTGTAAATGGGGAGCTCGCCGGTTGATTTCTTCTGTAAATTTCGGTCCAATAGTTTTCTGTCAAAAACTTAGGGTTTTTGCCAAAAACTTCTGTTGATGAGCATCAGTCGATTTGTACTGATATTTTCGCCGAAAATGTTGAGGTATTTTCGGTGAAAACTCCTTTGTAAACCGGGCAGGAATTATTTCGACTTGATTGGCTCCATGGATCGATTCCGGTGCAATTCCTCGAGGTTCCAATGCTTTAGACACGTCCTTGGCTACTTTATTTGACGGTAAAAACCTGTGCTAACATAAAAACACTAGAAAACCATCAAATAGACCCGAAACAGACCAAGGTAACACAAATGGCACGAGATAGGGCAATTGATTGAATATTCGTTATTCTACCCTAAAAACCATGTCTTAAGCAAGGAAATGTCGCTTAAATGAGGCTGATAATCACGTCAATTCGAGTGTCATCAAAATACCCAACACTTAAGCTTTTGCTTGTCCTCAAGCAAACTGAATAGAAACGCTCATGTTCACAAATGATAAGATCGATTAAATTGGAGTTCAATCAAACACAATGAATTATTAGAAAGATAGATCCTAGAACAAGAAACCTAACATGCATACTGATCAGCCAAACAACCTGGTCTCACTAATAAACTGCACACGACAAGTAGTAGCAACCAATTATGCACGAATTTGACCTGACCGACCAGACTCCTCACACAGGATATATTTAGTATAATGGGAACTCTCACTCTCTGTGTTTAAGGACGTGTTTATGCTCTCAATCATTTTCTGTTACTGAATTCTATCATAAGTTTGCAATTCAACCACATCTCCACCACTGTGAGAACACGAGTAACCATTCAAGAAGGACTTCCCTGCTAGGACTGTAACGAATTCTACACTACTTGGGTTTATAATGAGATGGATGATGGGAATGTATGATGATGGCTTTGTGCGGTGTAGCTTTCGACTAACTTCCCTCGAATCTAGCCTATGGCTTCCTACCGTCTAAGCAGACACGGGTGGAATAATGAACGCTCGTCCTATGATACCCTCAAGCAACCTAGCACTTTTTATTTTTCTTTACACAATTTTTCTGACTTTTCTTTTGACTTCGTTCTTCCATTTGTAGGGAGAAGAACGTTTTATTGAACTAAAAACTTTAAACCTTTTTGGCTTTTCTGATTTTTCTTCTTTTCATTTTTTTCGAAACTTGATTCTTTTCTTCTTTTTTTCTATTTTTTTCTTTTTTGCCGATTCTTTCTTTTAGTTGCTAGAGGGGTTTACACGTCTGAACATAATAGCTAAGACCACCTGTTTAATGGCTATAGGTAGGTTACCACAAACCGACTTCCGGTAGGTCAATATAGAACTACAACCACAGGGGATCAACGGGGAATGAAAGAATGGGAAATGGCTGTAATGTATATTGAACCGAAAGAACAGGCCAAGCTCAAGGGTTTAAACCTAATGGATTTTATCGTTTGGTAGGTTATCTGGCTTAGTAGCTGAATCTAGGTGCCCCTATCATTCTAGAACTCGTGTCATCGTGTGGTCTCGAGTAGGTCTCATGCAAATTCTAACTCATTCAAGCAAACAGAAAACCACTCAAAAAGAATTAAAATTGCATGTTACGTGCAATGGATCAAAAGCTCACAGTTGGTTTGCTAGTCGAATTCGGTCATTTTCATGCAATCAAGGCTACAAAGTACAAGTGTGATTTTAAAAATTCTGTTCTGACCAGGCAATTTAGCATCAAAGTATACAAGTTGGTTCTCAAGTTCTAGGTTAAGCAGTCTAAGCATCATTGTGAACGTTTGAACAACAACTTAACATCAAAAATCAAGAACTGAGCCATTCTAATGCTAGAGAGACTGGAATGGAATCACGAGGCACACAAAAAACACAATCAAGGGCAATCAAGTTCATGCAAGGTTCTCTAGCATCCTAACCCACACTTAAATCGGACTGTGTCCTCAGAGGACTAATTCTAGAGTTCAGAGTGAAGTAGAAGAACCTGACCGAGATGGTTGGTGTAGGGGATGAGCACGGGTCCTCGGAGCAGAGGGAATCTACCGAAACGAAGCAAAGGGAATCTCCCTACTGCCTACAAAACAAAAACAAATGAAACCTAAAAAGGAAACCGGGACAAGTGTCCCGGATCCACACAGAAAAAAGTTGGATGGAAATCCGAAAAGAATAAATAAAAAGAAGGGACAAGAAAGAGGATACAACCCGGTCACTGCTCGTCAGGCGCGCCGGGAGGTGGAAAGTGGAGGAAATCGCCGAGCTGACGTTGCCACTCCATTTGTGCCTCATACCGCCTATCAACGCGGTGCATATGTGCTGCATAATAGTCCATCTCGCCTCTTGAGTGGCGTTGTCGGTGATGCGCCACTCCTGCAGTCGCTCATACAGCTCTCCAACATCCACAGGGTACGGGTGGTGCTGCGGGTGAGGCGCCTGGTATGGATCTGGGATGGCCGGCGGCGACTGGTGTACATACCCTGCCTGATGGTGTGGCGAGGGAGTATGGTCATGAGACTCTGGCTCGTACTGAGGCTGGGACTCCTCAGAATCATCTTCTTCCTCCGATTCATCCTCGTACTGGAGGGGAGGATCTGCTGCTACCTGGGACTGAGGTCCAGCTCGAGGTCGTACTCGACCGCCAAATCTCCTCCAACGGTGCGTACTCTGCGGCATGGGATGTTCGGGCCATATTCGTGGCTCAGGCCGAAAGAGATGATGAGCTGGCCGATGAAGTTGCCTCCCAGGAGTGAGCGAGATGGCGTCCTCCTCTTGGTCTTCTGGTGGAAAATGCGCGCAAGCACCCATCTGGAGTGAAGAGGGTAGCTCTCCCGGATGGCGCGAAGAAGCAGAAGTTCCTCCTTGCTGATATGGTGGCGGTCCTTCTTTGGAGCATATAATAGCGATCTACGCCAAACCATATGAATGTATCTATAGAGAGGGTGAGAGAGAGACTTAACTGAGTTATGGTCCGAGAGACGATCGCAGGGCACTCCAGTCATGTGACTCCAGAGTGCATGGTAGGCCTCTCCGTGTGGGGTATCTGATGGTGAAAAACCTGCTCCGGCTGGGGCTGCTACTCCTCAGAATCATCTTCTTCATCCGACTCGACCCCTTGGTGCAGAGGTGGAACTGCAGCCTCTTGTGGACTGTAGTCCAATCGGAGGTTGTACTCGATGGCTAAGTCGCCACCAATGGTTTGTACTACATGGTGCGAGATCTCAAGTCCCCATGATTGTCTGAGGCCAAGGTTGGTGATGAGGCGCCCAACAAAGTTATCGCCAAGGAGGGAGGGGGTGCCTTAGTAGATTTGTCCCTCTTGTGGAATAAACGAGCAAGCACCCATCCTGGATGAAGTGGGTAGCCCTCGTGGATGGCTCGAAGTGGGAGGAGCTCCTCTCTACTAATATAGGAGCAAATAACAGGGATCTACACCAAATAATATGAATGAAACTGAAGAGAGGGTGAGAGACTGACTTGATGGAGTTATGGGTCGTGGTCTTAGCACCTGGTACTCCGGTGATGTGGCTCCAGAGTGCGTCATAATCCGGGCCTCTACCCGTGTTGTCCTCCCAACCGTGATGGTGGTCTCGGTAGTGCTCAGGTGGGATGTCGAGGTGGTCGGCAAACTCATCGTATGTGAAGTCTCTATGCACCCCACCGAGGTAGAAGGAGATGACCTTCTTCTGCTGCCTCTTCTTATGCTCGTCTAGCTCGAAGGTAGCCCAAAATTCCCGAAGTGCGAGGTAGGGAAAGTCATCAGCAACGGTTGTCAGCTCCAGAAGACCTGCAGCTGCCAGAGAGTCGTGGACGTTCTTGTGCCACTCCTCATCATGCTCAAGGATGGACTCCAGAGAGAGCGATCGCACGTCAGCTATGGGGTGTGCTGGACCCTCTGGTAGCGTTGAAAATAATGCTCTGGCAAGCGAGCAATGGTGGAGTGGTGCCTGTGGTGATCTGGAAACCCTGGAGGAGGACCGTAGGCGGTGGGGGTGACTGGAGTGGGAGCTCGGGAGCTGGATCTGACACCAGAAGTGTCCAATCTGGCATTCGTCTGTCTCTCTCTGTCGGAGTTCCTAAAAGATATAAAAGAATGGAACCAGATTAGTCAAACCAAGCACCTACCCCACACATAGTCGAAAAACTCAATTTCACAAAGAAATGAGGAAAACCGAGTGGGGGAAAGGCCAATCTAATAACCGGTAACCACAAAGTATCATAGTGCAGTAACAGGAACGGCTAGGGCACCAAAATCACGTTACGAATTCAAGAGTCAAACCGACATTTCACAAGGCTCAACACTTCAGAAAATTTGGCAATTAAGCATAGGCAATGACGATCATGGCATCAATTGGCATAGACAGAGGGTTAAGAACAATAAAATAGCATTAAGCACATGTAAACATGAACCGGGCAGCTAGACAGGTATCAACATTTCAAGGTCAAAACGACAGTACACAGAAGTCAACATCGCACTAAAATTATTGATTAAGCAAAACATTCTTCATTCAAATGTCATCAAATCATAGCACAATCATCCCTAAGCATACTTAATCGACTATGTTCAAAAAATTCTGTAAAAAATCACACCGAAACAGCAGGCACGCAAATCGAGGTAGACCGAAAAGTCAACCAAAGTCAAACCTGACGAAATTCAGCAATCTATATGTCAAAAGATTCGTAACAAAAAACCCAATAACTTACCTTGAAGACATGACGGCTGAAAATGAACGTACGGAAAGAAATCAGAGAAAAACTCAAAAAGAGGGTTTCGAGCGGAACTGAGGCTAGAGAGCTCCGATTCGGGTGATTTAGGTGTCGAAATGCTCAGGAAAAGAAGAGGGATCGAGCGGCAGTGGCGGCAATGAGAATGGCGATGGCTATATTTGGAAAAAGGGGGGTTTTTTTGTTCAAAAAAATGAGGGAAGAGAGAGACTGACCCGGAAAAAAGAAAAGAAAAGGGGGAAAATTTTATGATTTTTCTGAAACTTTTTGGCGAATAAAAGTGCAAGTTTTCACCGAAAACTAAACTACAAAACTGTATGCCGGTTTTCAAGATGATTTTCACCGAAAAGTATGAAACTTTTCGCTGAAAAATGTTGTCAAAACCGGGTCAAATTTACAGGGGGTTTTAAAAGGGAGTTTTCACCAAAATAGGTGCAAGTTTTCGGCGAAAACTTTGACCTGCTATTTTTTAAAACATTTTCGCAATTCTGGCAAACTTTGGAAAATCGAAACTAAATCAACAAAAATTGGAACAACCTCAAACAACTTGGAATTGAACCGATATCACACAATTCACACAAGAAAAATACCAGATCAAACAAAGGACACTTTTGGCTCCCCCGAACAGACTCTAAAACACGAAAGTAGACACACGAATTAAAACTAACTCCAGCCGTGGGTTGCCTCCCACAAAGCGCTCTTGATTAACGTCCTTGAGCTGGACGATACCCGGACGGTGTTAGGAGACATCCCAACTCAGGATCTCCCTTACGCTCGCGTCGAAATTCATGAAGTAAAGCTTCGGGGTACCTCTGGCGAGTGTTAATATCTTCCGGTTAGCATGAATGAGCTTGGTTCGTCCATCGGGAAGATGGCCAGCAATCTCGAATGGCCCGAACAGTTGTCGTGAGGGATCATCCTCCGCAAGTGTGACAGTAGAAGGAATCAGAATAGTCGGCTTCATCTTTTCCTTAGTTTTCTGTTTCATTTCACCGGGATCTGTGATCTTCGGTGCTTCATTGGGAGATGCTCTTGGCTTCTCCTTCTTTACTGGCTTTTGTGACGGTAGCTTGATAGGAATCGGTGGAGCAATTGGCTCGGAAGAAGATGGCCGAGCAGCTGGCATCCAAACCATATTAGCTTTCTTTGGATTCTTGTTCCTTGCACTACAGGAAACTGACAATTTAACAGCGGCAGGAATACAATTTAACACGCGGCCGTGGCCGCCGTTAAATAACTTTAACAGCGGCCACAGGCCGCTGTTAAATTAACCAATGTAAAAATCAATTAACAGCGGCAAAAAGTGGTCGCGGTTAAACTGAATATTTTAACAGCGGCCATGGGCTGCTGTTAAATTAGTTCTTCGATTAAATTAATAGCCGGAACTCCGGCGATAGAGCCAGAGCTCTGGTGGCAGTCCCTATTCCAAAACGCGTCTCTGGCGGTGGGTTTCTGACTCGAGGATGAAGCAGCGGCGGCCAAGAATGATGTGTCGTCGTCAGAGACTACTACCTACGATGGGTTCCACAATCGAGAATGAAGCAGCGGCGGCCGAGATGATTTAGAAAGTGGAATGAAGACGCGGCGGCGACGGCGGATATCTGGACAACAAGTGGAAGTGGAAGGATGAAGGTTGACGCGCCGGCGACTTCTGTACAACAAGTGGAAGTGGAAGGATGAAGGCTGATGCGGCGGCGACTTCTGGACAACAAGTGGAAGTGGAAGGATGAAGATTGACGGCGATGACGGAGGAAGCGTGGAAGAAAGAGGTTGAAGGTGATGTCGACGGACGGGGGCTTGGATTTAGATTTCCGACGAAGAGAGTTGAGAAATCGGAGAGGAGTGGAAGAAGGAGGTTGATGGCGGCTTGGATTTAGGTTTCCGACGGAGGGATTCGTGAAATCGGAGAAGAGTGGAAGAAAGAATTGGACGGCTGAGATTAGAGAATTTGTGTTTTGATGAGCTGCAGAATAGCGGTCAATCAAATAACTACCAAGCTGTGAAGCTAGGGTAGATCGTATTCCATGGGTCTCCTCTACTTCCTTACTCAAATATGTTGGCAATTAAATTCAAGGTTAAAGACTTAGTGCGTGGTGTGAGTTCCACGACTTCTATACTAAAATGCAAAGATTAATTGAAATGAAATTAAGGCGAAGAAAGGTTGATTGAAAGACTAAGACGGACGACAAACAAGCTTAGATTTCAAATCCCCCTTAGATCACCAGAGCAACAGCAATCAACAGATCAGCGCTTTCCGATTCTAGTTCATTCAGTTCTCAGACACCACCGTAACTCCTGACCCTTAGGTTTAAGACTGGCGAATGTTCGCTCTATCCGATCTAGCTACCACGATTAATTAGCCGCCCGGGTACAGTCGCCTCTCGCAACGACTTAACTAACTGGTGCAAATTCCAACGATTTATGAGTTACTCTTCCAGTGGATTAACCCTAATCGGTTCCTACGAAAGGCACACTCCAATTATAAGGTTAATTGTTCAACTTGATGTTCTAAAGTAAGGCGAGCGTTCGCTTCTATCCTTAGCTTAACAAGAGTCTAATCTAGGTGGCCAAACTAGACAAGAAACACAAAGAACAAAGAACAAATCAAACATGAAGAAGAAACTGAATGAATTTCGAATCTAATCACCGCCGATCCGTGACCGCTTTAAAGCCCTGGGTCACTTAGGGTTCATCTAATCTAAGCTCTACGAGTTTAGCTACTCATATTTAATAGAGAAGAATCAAAGACAGACATAGAATACATCTCAGGTAGGGAAGACAGAGAAGAACTGCAAAACCTAATTTCGACGACTCCTTGCAGCTTCAATCTGCTGGATCTTCAACTCCTAGCACTGGCTCTCCGAGATGGATGGATGGCGTCACGATCCGTTCCTGGCTCCTCGAACTCTATATACTTGTTCTCTCTCTTTCTCAGTCTTTTTATTTTTTTCAGTGTAAAATTGTTCTCCTTTAATTTAGCCGCTAATTTTGTATTTAAACCTAACCGAGCGACTGCTGATTTTTGCTTGAATTTTTCACCGAAAATACAAGGAGATTTTTGGCGAAAATACCTGTTGAAAAGTTGGCTTGATCCGTCTGTTTCTTCCGGCTGAAATGGCTTAGGGTTTTTGGCGAAAACTCCTAAGGTTTTCGCCGAAAACTTCTTCTTGATCGGGACAGTGGATTCCTTCTTGTATTTTCGGCGAAAACTCAAGGGTATTTTCACCGAAAATCTGTGTGTAAAATAGAGCAGGAATTCCTTTCGAGTTGAATGACTTTTTTGGTTGATTTGGGTGTGATTCCTCGGGTTTCCAGTGCCTTAGACACGTCCTTGGCTACCGTATTTGATGGTGAACACCTGTGCTAACACGAAAATACTAGAAAACCATCAAATAGACCCAAAATGGGCCAAGGTAACACAAATGTCGCTTAAATGAGGCTGATAATCACGTCAATTCAAGTGTCATCATGTTTCTTTAGTTTAGATCCGACGGCCGAGATTAGCGATCCGCGTGAATTAATTTAATAGCGGCCACAAGCCGCTGCTAAATGTAATAATTTCAGGGTCGCTGTTAAACGTCTGCTATTAGATTATCTTTTTCTTGTAGTGTTGGCTCGCCAGAATCCTTGTTTGGTGACGATTTAGAAGGTGGGGCTTTCAATTCCTCCTTCTTCATAGGCTTCTCTACTGTCACTTTCTTCTTGATAACCTGTTCAACACCTGTGACAACAGTCTTTGGAGAAACACTAGAATAGACATTAGTAACGGAGTTGACCGAGGTCAACTCCACAGTTTTAACAGAAAGACAGTGAGCTTCTTCTTCTTTAGGGGTGTATGTCATACCGTCCTTGAGGCAGAATGTTCCTGAGGGAGGGAAGTACTCTTCCACGAAGTCTTGAGCAAGAGTACTTCCCTCTTAGCTTACCGGGTGGCTTACCAGTAAGCCACCTCTTAGCTGCGCCTTTAAGAGAGAACGGGAAGGCTCTAAAGGATAGGGTGTTCTTGTCAAGATTCCCATTCTTGAAAGTCCCGCAAAGATCAATAAAATTTGCTAAGTGAGTGCACGGATTGTCAAGTGGCCTGCCTTCAAATTGTAGATCCCTAGAGATCATGGTCAAGAAAGTGATCTTGATCTCATAGTCAGGATCTCCGTCGATGCGTGGTACGGCGATAGAAGATCGAACGCTAGTCGCACTCGGCTTGTTGTAATCAGCTAGACTCTTTGGTGCAGCCGGTGGTGGTGGTGCACTACAAAAAACGGATCATTTAACAGCGGCAGATTTGGCATTTAACAGCGGCCATGCCCGCTGTTAAAATACTTTAACAGCGGCCACACGCCGCTGTTAAATTGTCCAATGGGAAAGGCAATTAACAGCGGTAAAATAGTGGTCGCGGTTAAATGAAATATTTTAACGGCGGCCATAGGCCGCTGTTAAATGATGCCGTCGATTAAAGTAATAGCCAGAGCTCCGGCGATTGAGCCGGAACTCCGGCAACAGTCAAATCGGCCGTCCGCCGCCACCACCTCTTCCTCCTCCTCCTCCTCTTCCTCTTCTTCTTCCTCCTTCTTCTTCTCCTCCTCCTCTTCATCTTCTTCCTCATCCTCCTCCTCCTCATCCTCCGTCCACTGCTGCTTCTTCTGAATTCCGACGAGGAGGAGGAGAAGAAGAAGGAGAGAAGAGGAAAGCCATCACCGCCGCTTCCTCTGAATTCCGACAAGGAGGAGAAAAAGAAGAAGAAAAAGAAGAAGAAGAAGAAGAAGAAAGTCACCGCCACCGCTTCCTCTGAATTCCTACGATTCTTTGCGGGGAAGAAGATCGAAAAAGGATGGTAAGATCGACAGAGAGAGTTGAGAAATCAGACCAGAAACGGAGAAAGACGCGGAGGAGGTTTCGACGGCTGAGATTGCGAGATTTGTGTTTCTTTAGTTTAATCTGAGGGCTGAAAAGAGCGATCCGCGTGAAATAATTTAACAGCGGCCTATGGCCGCTGTTAAACCTTATAATTTAACAGCGGCTTCAGGCCGCTGTTAAATTACCACGACCTTTTCAATTTAACAGCGGCCCGTGTCTGACCGCTGTTAACCTTCCGCGGTTAAATGGTCTTTTTCTTGTAGTGGTGGTGGTGGTAATTGGTCATCCATCCTAAGAGATGGTGGGGGCGAGAGTGATACGGTTTGATGAAGCGGATGAAGATGAGGAACTCTCCTTCGGTTCCTCGATCTTAATTGGCGTGAAGGATGGAGGTGGATAGATTCTGCCTTGCTTCAGAATTTGCAGTCGCTTTGGCGGAGCAGAGCTACCCAGTATCTCTACACTCTTAACCTTGTCAGTCTTGGTTAAGGAGTGTGTGAGAAGACGGTGATGCATAAACCTGTAAACAACCTACAAACGACAAAAACAAGCACAATCGGTGTAAAATCGAAGTGGATGGAAATATGAAAGATGGAAAGTAGAAGAATAAAATGCTAGTTCTTCTTTCAAACAATTAAAAGAAGTCCCTGGCAACGGCGCCAATTTGATGAGCGTGTTTTCACACGCGTGTAGTCAAATAACTATCAAGCGCAAAGCAAGATAGATCGTATTCCACGGGTCTTCTAATAATCGTCTACTCAAATATAAAGGCAGAATTTTCAAGTTTAAACACGTTGTGCGTGGTATGAGTTCCACGACTTCTATACTAGAAAGCAGGAAATTTAAAATTAAATTAGAAAATAGAAAGAAAGATTGGTTGACATAACAAAGATGACAGACAAGCTTAGGCTTCGAATCCCCCCTAGATCGCCAGAGCATTGACAATCAACAGACCAACGGTTTTTAATTCTTGTTCAATCAATTCTTAGACACCACCATAACTCCTTACCCTTAGATTTAAGACTAGCGAACGTTTGCTCTATCCGATCTAACCAACAAGATTAATTAACCGCCCAAGCATTCGCTTCTTGCGACGGAAGAACTAACTGGTGCAATTACTAGTGATTTGTGAGTTACTCTTCAAGCGAATTAACCCTAACTGGTTCCTACGAAAGGCACACTCCAATGAATAGGTTAATTGTTGATTTAGTATTTTAAAGTGAGGCGAACGTTCGCTACTATCCTCAGCTTAACAAGAATCTAACCTAGGTGATCAAGCTAGAAAAGAAACACAAACAACGAAGAACAAACCAAACATGCAAGAGAAACTGATTGAACTTTGAATCTAATCACCACCGATCCGTGACCACTTTAAAGCTCTGGGTCACTTAGGGTTCATCTAGTCTAAGCTCTGCGAGTTTAGCTACTCATGTTCATAACAGAAGAATCAAAGACAAAAATAAAGTTCATCATGAAAAGGGAGAACAGATCGAAACTGTAAAACCTAATTAAGGCGACTCTGGCAAAGCTCCACTCTCCGGTATTCTTCACTCCTAGCTCCGAGTCTCTGAGGTGGAAAGATGGCATCACGATCTCTTCCTGGCTCTTTCAACTCAAAAACTCTCTCTCCCGAACTTCTTAGGTCTGGAAATTAAGCCTTGGAAAAGTGTATATTCTGAAAGGTATATGTCGTCCCCCTTTTAATGAGCGGCCGGTTTATATTTATACTTAACCCTTTTCTCAGCCGAATTAGGTTAAGGTTTTTGGCGAAAACTTTAGGACTTTTCGCCGAAAACTTCCTTGAAAAAGTTGGCACCGGTCGACTGTTTCTCCTGTGTTAATTTGATCGAGAGTTTTTGGTGAAAACTTAGACTTCTCGCCGAAAACTTCTCCTTTTACGCTCTGATGATTTCCTCTTGCATTTTCACCGAAAACTCTAGGTCTTTTCGCCGAAATCTTCTTTGAAAAGCTGTGCAGGAATTGCGTTGACTTGAATGACTCCTTGGGTCGATCCCGATGCGATTCCTCGAGGTTCCCATGCCTTAGACACGTCCTTGGTTACATTATTTCATGTCAAAAACCTGTGCTATCACAAAAACACTAGAAAATCATCAAATAGACCCGAAACGGGCCAAAGTAACCGAAATGGCACAAGATAGAGCAGTTGAGTGAATATTCGCTATTTTCCCTAAAAACCATGTCTTAAGCAAAGAAATGTCGCTTAAATGGGGCTAAAAATCACTTTAAACATAAGGCCATCAGACGGCTCAATCACGATACATCGCTGCATCAAATTCAGTATGAATTCATTAATAGTATTCAACTCAAACTAATTGACTAAAAGTTATCAATTTTAGAGTTTATCACTTACCCATACGATCTCCATGAAATAATTCTTCTCTTGATCTATTACTTTCTCCCACGACTCGTAGGTAATCGAAATGTAGTTGTGGTCCTTAACCAGCGTGCCTAAGAACCCACCCAACAAAGAAGCTGGACCAATACCCTCAGATCCTAGGCGGCTAAAAGGGATGACAGCCTTCTTACCATCTCGAAGGCGGCTCAACAACTACCTCTTGGAGACCTCACCTAGAGTCTTAACTCCAGCAGGATCAACTAGCTCAACCTCCCACTTATCTCTACGTGCAGAAGCCATGTCTCCATAACAAAAACAAACCGAGTTATGTCAAACATGCAATCATTGTTTGGAGATCAATAACTTTGTCATATGTATGGACTCAGTATGTAATTAACGAACCCTAATTAATCATCAAACTCTGCAATTCCAGGCCTGTTAGGGGTACAACAGTGGCATTATCAAAATCTGAAAACTCTGGATTCCCAAGCATATCTGATTCATCAACGGAGCTCCCTTCGTGCTCGCCCATGTCATACACTTCTCTAGGTTTGATATGTATAGGAACACACCATCCCTTCTCCACTTTATATTCGACATAGTAGACCATTCGAGCATCTTTTGCTTCAATATATGGCTCGTCGTCTAAACGACTTCAAGTATAAAGCAAGTGTGAGAAATTAAGCAGTGTGAACTCCAACTTATCTTTCTTCACATACCTAGGATTGTGTGTATTAGCCCATTTGCACTTGAATAATACCACACAAAATTCGCCATAGTAATTCAACTCAACTATGTCTTCTAATTTGCCATAATAAGCTAGTTCGCTTGTATGAGGTTGATTGTCCACAGAACTTGCGTAACTGTGAGTTTCATAACTGCCATACACACCACTATTATGAGTATTGAGACCCTTATCATGAGCACTGGTTCGAAAACGATAACCATTAACATCATAACCATTAAATCTGAAAGCATTCTGATGAGGACCTCGAGCCAACAATCTTAGATTTTTTGAATGAACTACTTGGTCGTCACGTAGAATCTGTTGAAAATGAAATAATAACATCCTAAGTAGATAATATGAAAATAATAACATCATAACATCCTAAGTACTTGGTCATAATGAGGTTTGCAGAATACTTACTCAAGTCTTAAACCATTGCACGAAGTCCCTATGAACAGCTTTTTCAACTTTCCCTGATGTTCTAGCACGAAGTAGTTGTCTAGTGATTTCTTGGAACTCCCTAGTAATTCCCCATTAACACCAGAGTTTGAAATTAAAAGAAGATACTAGACACGACAAGATTTCATAAAATTCAGTTTTATACTTACTAGAGAAATGGCCCAACTTTAGTGGCACCTATAAGAACATGTCGGTGTGTTTGTAGCCACTCCGTATCTGATAACTTGAATGGGTGTTCACAACCGACATGGCGCCTAATGGAAGGGAACATACACATGTTAAGTGTTTCATCTTCCACCTGTTCATGGAGTCGAGAACCACAGTTGAATCGAGTTTCAATCCCAGCTTCATAATACAAGGATGTGAAAGTAAAGATCTCATCAGAAACCCAAACTTTAGCAATTGAACCTTCCGCTGGGATCGATTTCGCACAAAAGATTTCAACTTGCCAAGAAATCTGAATATGACAAAGAGTATAATCAGTAACAATCAATGTCAATGATTGCTTAACAGAGTAACCAATTGTAATGGCAATACGTTCCGAATGGACAGTGGTAGTAGTTCATGCATTAAGATATGACAGTCATGTGTTTTCAACCCTAATATCTTGCAGTTTTCCACATCAACACAACGAGATATATTGCTCGAGTATCCATCTGGTACTGCAAGGTCCTTCAAGGTCTCGAGCATTGTTTGGATTTCCAGTTTGCCCATTGTGTATATAGCCGCTGGACAAGTTTTCCCATCTTGTCTTGGCCAGAGGTCCCTTCTAATTTTTATTATCTTCAAATCCATATTTGCTTTCAGGTGATCCTTACTTCGATCTTTCTCGTTTATTAAAGTGTATAGACGATTATTGCACACATTCTTCTCTATGTGAATAACATCAAGATTGTGTCGCAACTTATTGAACTCCCAATAAGGTAACTGGAAAAAACAACTCTTCTTCCACTGTTCTGCCTTCTTTTTGTTTCCTCCATCACCTTTTGACTTCTTCTTAGCTGGTCCACTTTTGTCACTCTCATGCGTCTTTCCAAAAGTGACATTGATGTTCTCAACTTGGCTCAAAATTTCAGTGCCATACAATAGTTTGGTCGGCTCCCTTAAATCAATGTCACCATTGAATTTGGTTTTTTTGTAAACAAAAGGGTGTTCTGCAGGCAAGAAACGTCGACTTCTGATGAAACAATTTTTCCCACTTCCCGCCAAACGTAACGGTTCTTGGTCGAAATTGCAAGTGGGGCATGCCTGACCTGTATAAGTGTTCCACCCAAATAATAAACTAAGTCCAGGGAAATCACTGATTATCCACTTTAAAGCTTCCCTCAACAAAAATGGTTCTTTCTTCACTGCATCATATGCTTCTACGCCTTCCCACAAGGTTGTAGGTAGACATCGATATATATCATTTCCATGAGCTTTCTTTCCTGGAATAATACTAGACAACATCATACATGTTGATTTCATACATTCCCAAGGAGGCGTGTTGTACGACATAAGTATAATTGGCCAAGTGTTGTGACTAAGGCTCATATTCCCAAAAGGATTGAAACCATCACAATCCGGCGACTTTTTTGGTGAATTTTCTAGACGATCGGAGCTCCGATTTTGAAAAAAATTTCAGCCACCGAACCACCGTCGTCGGGCTTATTTTTCTGGAAAAAATTTTCGGTGACGTTTAGTACTCGTTTAATATGTGTACACATTTTTGTACATGTGTGCTTGCACATTTCTGTACATAAACTGTGTACACGTTTTATATATGTGTACACATTTATGTACCTACATTTTTGTAACAATGTGTACACGTGCACATACTTTTTTGTACACGCGTATGCACTCTTTGTACACGTGTACAAATATTTATATACGTGCACATACTCATTATACACATGTATACAATATCTTACATTTTTTATGTACACGTGTTATATATGTGTACATGTTTTATACAAGTGTACACGTCTATACAAATACACATTTATGTACTTACGTTTTTGTATACGTGAACACATACTTTTTTGTATACGTGTACTCATACTTTTTGTACACGTGTACACACACTTTTTGTACACGTGTACACATACTTTTTTGTACACGTGTACACATACTTTTTTGTACTCGTGTACACATATTTACATACGTGCACATACTCACCGTACACATGTACACAATATCTTACATTTTTATGTGCACGTGCACTCATTTTATACACGTGTACACCTATTCGTACACGTGCACACTTATTTTGTACACTAGTGTACACATACTTCGTATTCATGTGCACATATTTTGTATAAATCATGTATACACGTTCTATACACGTACACGTTTTGTAATGTGTAAACATATTTATAAACGTGGATGTACACTTATTTTTACACTAATGTACACATATTTTGTACTCGTGTGCACATATTTTATATAAATATGTGCACACTACTTATAAAATAATGTGTGTACCTATTTGTATACGTGCACACCTTTTTTTTTATATTAGTGTACACATACTTCATACGCACATATTATATACAAACCATATGTATGCTACTTTATTAAAAGTATTTTATTATTATACATATCTCAATAATACTTAGTGGCATAGTGGTAGGAGTTTAGACTTATAATAAGGAGATAAAGGGTTCAAATCCCCTTACCAACAATTTTTTAAAATAACTATTGTGATGTGGACCGGCGGAGGGAGGCGGCTGCCGGCGGCGGAGGGAGGCGGTCGGCGGTGGGTGCCGGCGACGGAGGGAGGCAGCTGGCGGTGGGTGCCGGTGGCGACTGGCGATGGTTGGCGGGGGGAGGCGGCTGGCGGTGGGTGCCGGCGGCGACTGGCGATGGTTGGCGGCGGGAGGCGGCGGCAGGCGGAGGGAGGCGGCCGGCGGTGGCTGCTGACGACGGAGGGAGGTAGCTTAAGGTGGATGCCGGCGACCGGGGTTGTCTTATGGTGGATGAATTTTCAAAATGCCCAAAATACCCTTTCATTTTGGACCGTTAGACTAATGAAATTTATTCAACAGCTATGATTGTTCCTTTATGGGGTCAAGGAAACCCCTTCCTTGATGCCAAGCCGGGCTCCTAATTAGGGGTGTTACTTTTTTCACAAATGGAAACCAAATTGGTATAGACCTTCTTTTCCGCAAGAGAAATCAGATTGGGGAGGAGGAGTTACGCTGTCGTGAATCAACTGGATGGAAGAGAATTCTTGCAAAATTTCTCGCACATCAATTCTTAATCAACATGATTGAAGAAAACTCATGCAAACTTTCCGCGCACCGATTACTATCAGGAAAGTAATTAAATATGAAATAATAATACAATAATAAAATAATAACATAACTTTTTAAGAATAATTAGCAAAAGTGGATAACATCTCAACAATAATAACAGTATTATTTAAACAAATAACAATCTCATTGGAAAAAAAACTACCTAATTAGGGGTGCGATCTTTTTCACTGATGGAAACCAATTAGGTATAAACTTTTTTTCCGCAAGAGAAATCAGATTGGAGAGGAGGGAGTTACGTTGTGGGAATCAACTGCATGGAAGAGAACTCATGCAAAATTTCTCGTGCTTCTGTTCTTGATTAACTGAATGGAACATAACTCATGCAAAATTTCACTCGCATCAATTCTTTTCAGTAAAGTAAGTAAATATGGTATAATACTATGATTGAGAAATTTCACTCGCATCAATTCTTTTAATGAAGTGAATAATAGAGGAGTAATATAATTCGTATACCAAGTATTGATTTATCTTTTTATGTATCTTATGTACTTTTTGATAAATTTGTATTATATAGTAATCACTACTTTATTTAGAAGATCTAAAATAAATCTCCAGCCTCATTGTCTACAAGAAAAAATAAGAGCAATATTTTGTTCAAGTATTCTAATATTAATTGAATATTCTAATTTATATTTAACAAATAAAATATAATATGAATAGCATGTTTGATATATAATATAGAATATTGCATGCATATTTTGTGCATCTTGTTTTGACTCATGGTATTGGTTCTTGTTTATTAATGTGCTTGTAAAGTTCGAATTTGAATACACTAATAAAGCAAGATAATAAAATTGGACCAACAAATCCCATATGATTGTTTGCCTTGTTCTTTAATTTTATTTATTTTTGTTATAAATTTTTTTCTCAAATTTTTCTTTATATATGGGTAGAATAGTTCTTCCTCATTTCCAATCTCTTCCGTCTTTCTCTTGACTTCTCTTTGTTCTATCACCATATTTATTTGGATTTTGATCTTTTAGCTGTTGTTTCTCTTTTGCTTCTTCATGGAGTTTAACACAAAGGGAACGGGAGATGAGTATCCTTATCTCAATGACCATCTCTTTGACAACAATCCTCCAAGGGAAAACCAACCACCAACACATATTTTTAGAGTTAATGAAAAAGAAATTACTTGTGCCTCTTCTTCATCTCAAAAACAGCTGCAGATTCACAATTCTACTCATCTCGGTGCTCAATATCATGATCACAAGACTCCTATCAACAGTTTTATTGATCATAGCAAGACTACTAAAAGTTTCATGATTGAAGGATCCTCATCCTCGTCAACTTCATCAAACCATAAGGGTAAATCATGTATCTCCACATTTCCACCACCATCATCCTCTTATTCATACATTGATCCCATCCGAGATCTAGAAAGAGGATTCTCTTCATCTTCCTCCAATCAGTACCACCACCACCATCACTATCACTTTTATTGTCATTGTCATCAAAATCACCAGTTAGCACCACCACCAACACCATATGTGGATTCCTCGAGCTCATTACCACCGATTGTTAATCTATATTCGGCTGGTGGTTGTCCTAATGATAATTATCGTGGTTGGAACAAGCTCAACTTGTCTGGTGGATATTTATATACTTCTTTGAAAAATATCAGTGACGAGGAAGAGAGGATCAAAGGTGAAAGATCAGGGTTTAGAGTTCAAAATTACACGGGTCATGATAATCACCCACAACTTATTGCTACAGATAAAGAGTGTCACAAAGGTTATAACAAAATGCCATATATCTAGAGATAAAGAATGGGGAAACAACACCAACTCAGAAGAAAGTCTTCATCAAAGGGCAATGGAGTCTCGAAGAAGATATGTAAGTAACTTGTTTATATCATATATTAACTATTTACTTGTCTATTTTTTTCCAGTTTACAATTGGACTTGTTAATGGTTTTACAGATTGCTGATTAATTTGGTGGGTGGGCATCGACTGAAGAGTTGGACTGTAATTGCAAACCTGTTTGGTGGTAGGTCTGGCAAACAATGTAAAGAAAGGTGGCACAACCATCTACAACCTCATATCAAGGTATTCATTAATATTTTCAATTTATTTAATTTCATCAATACTATTGCCTATTTAACTTTTGGATTTATATTTTAAAAATTAAATTTGTATATCTATCTCTTGTGGGAATATCTATGGGGAAAAAAGATTAATAAATAAAGAACGGTTACAATTGTGTTAGTCACTTTTCATTTATATAAGATAGAAATGATAACAAGTTCATTAATAATAATTACAATTGTAATTTGTTTGTTGGGGGTAATACGTGGAGTTTCCATCTATTTAATCTTCTTCTTAATGTAAAAATTTTATCTTCATATTTTTGTTGACTTGTTGAATGGGAGTAATGGGTTTACCATGTGAGTCATTTTTCTTTTATGAAAGTGACAAAATAGCATAAATAAAACATTAAAAGCTTGTTACACATAAAATGTGAGGCTGGAAATGCTAACGCCTTATGTTCGTTTCATGCATTTTTTAGGGGGTTGCTATGTTTTGTTTGTTTCCTTCCTTTTTTTTTGTCTCCCTACTAACTATGGAAATTTTAAAATTTCAATATGGTAACCAATATTTTGTTATGGTATGATAGTTGGAGTCATTAAAAATACTACTACAAGTTATATTGTGTATGTTAGAAAAGATTAAAAGTTGTGTTAATTAGGTTATGCGAGTGAGTGAGTGATAAGAATTATAGTCTTAGTGATCATGTTGTAATTTTAAAAAGTAAACCGACTAATTTGAATTAAGTTATGTTATTGTAATACTAATCATCCAAGTTATAAACGAGTGCAATTTAGTCCACCAAAACTCAAATTAAAGATTGTATAAAGTAGTTAACGAGAGTTGAATATTTGTAGAAGGAAGCATGGAGCAAGGAAGAAGATGAGATACTAATTCAAGCTCATAAAGAACTCAGAAACAGATTGGCTGAAATTGCGAAACGACTCCCTGGGTGAACCGAAAACTCCGTCAAGAACCACTGGAATGCCACTAAACGTCGTAAATTTCCTTCAATCCGCCAAAAATACAGACAAACATCACATCATGCTATTGCAAATGGAGGAGTCGCCCTCAAGAACTATATCACTACTATCACATCCTCCGAGGCTTCTAGCTCTGCCGCTACTGCCTCCGCCAGGTATGATATGAATGAATCAACTAAGCTTGCTGAAGCCGGCCGACACTAGAACTTGTTTGTTGGAGGTGGTGATTATGAATTTGGTGAGGGTTTTATGCCTGATATGGAGACGCCCATTTTGTTACCATTTGTAGATAATTATGATGATAATTCATTTTGGAATGAGAATTATGAATGGTGAGAACTAAGATGGTTGTGGTGGTATGAGGAGGAGTAGCGACAACGTGAGAGAGAAGGAGTTATAAATCGTTATCCATTTTTTCGTATTTTAAAATAATTTTGGAGCAACTAATGCTTACGGCTTGTTAGACTTTGATTGGACTTAATTTGTCATTTGTAAGGTGCTATGTTGCAATGTTTGCGTTTTGGACTTTTGGTCTCTCTTGAGTCTTAAGTTGTTACTTTGGGGATTTTTTTTTATATGAACTTTGGGGATGTTTTTTAACTTTAGGGAGTTCGTTCATCAAAGCAACTGGTTAATTATCCAATCTATATCTATAATAGGGTTAATATATAGTTTTGCCCTCCTACTATGCAAAGTTAACAAACATACCCCTGTACTGATTTTCAACCAAATTAAGACCCTCTACTTTCACACTTTTAGCAAACGTATCCTTCTGTTAACTTTTTCATCCATTTCCATCAATTATTCCATGAATTTGTCACTGATTCTTCTTGTTTGGTTTCCAGTGATCTGATTTGAGTTTTTTTTCACGAGATTTCATGTGTTTGATCATCATCTCCTTCTTCTTGTTGGGGTTTCACTACTTTGTAGTGGGTTCATGAATATTCCTTAATTTGATATATTTCTGCTAAACTAATGGATCCCTTCTTGATCACTAAGTAAAAACCAAAGTATTCCTTTAATTTCTCTCGATGTTCATCGTTGATTTTTGACGGAAATGGACGAAAAAGTTAACAGAAGGGTATATTTGTTAAAAGTGTTAAAGTATAAGGATTTAATTTGGTTGAAAATTAGTAGAGGGATATGTTTGTTAACTTCGCATAGTAGAAGGGCAAAAATGTGTATCGACCCTCTATAATATTATACATCAAAATCAAATTGAATAGATTAGATCAAGCTTCACTATCTATTTCGGCAAAGGACAATTAAATATTATTATTCCATCAAACTAATATAGTTCATTTGTAAGGCATTGAGTGATGATCATCAAGTGTGTAAAACAAAAACTAAATAGTTGGTTAAAAATATTGGGTATGCCTCGAGAATGTAGTTAAGTATGGTTTGTCGACCGGGGGTGGGTAGTGGGCTCATGAGTTTTTTCCTCCTCCTATTATGTTAGGGCACCAAATTTTATTTAAGCGCCCTCTTAGAGTTGGTGCAAAACTTGACATAACGCTCTCCTATTCTTGGCTTCTGATGAGAGATATTAACCTTCTGTATTGGGTCATTCTCTCAAATCTTGATTGTGTCTTTTTTAGGCTTCTTCTATTAAATCATGTTTGTGTAATTTGATGTGACCTATGGACTAGAGGTGGGTTTTGGCCAATCAGAAATAAATTTATTAATATTAAACTATAATGATATGGCTGGCAAATTCTACAAAATGTGGGGGTATTGGGGATCGTGTTGAGGCATCAAATTGCATACATAATTGAGAGAAAGAAGGAAAAGAGAGAGAAGTGCAGACAGTGTAAACATTGATAATTATAGATATTATGAGTGAATTTTGTATTAGTGTGATTTATTGTAATCCTAGCCATTTAAATTATAGGAATTTTAATTTAATTACCCTCAAAACTTTACATTTTGCACCATAGCCAATGTGACGTTAAGTATACTTTGTGATTTCAACTAATTAGTATGATTTTCCACATCATAAAAGTTTTTCCTTGGATATGTGATACATAAGTTAATGAGTGGTAAGTCAAAGACCAAATTATTAGTAGTTTTGGTGGAGATAAGATTACATGGAGGTGCGTCTAGTCCATATTCTATGTCTTTGAAGGTAATTGGTCGGGGACCAAGCTTATTCATTTGATAAATATTAAGATCTAGTATGGTTGTTTGGAACTAAATTTCCCATAAGTCGGATTTTAATTAAGAGGTTATTCATTTAGTTTGGTTTCATTCTCCATTGACTATCTTATTCTCTATTGATCACATTGGATAGGATTTGTTAGGATTCTAGTCAGTTTCATCAGAACACCTAGTCTTGGAACCATGGAACCAATAACTAATTTGAATGGTTTCACTCGAACTAGGGCTGAGAGGATTAGTCTGTTGTTAAAGAGTTTTTCATAGAATTCCACTTAGAAACCTGCTAGGACTTAGATGCGGTTGTGACCACTTGGTCTAGGAAGGTAGATCGGTCGTGAGTTTAGTGAGACCGCTTTTGAACTAACTCTATATAGCTAGTAATTGTGAGAGTAATTGAATATCTGATGATGCAGTTTTAGCTGTATCAAATAACTAATCTACCAAGGTACACTAGATCGTATTCTACTCGAGGTCTCTTCTTCTTGTCTACTCAAATATGTTGGCAAATTACTCAGGTTCAAACAGGTTGTGCGTGGTGTGAGTTCCACGACTTCTAATCTAATAAAGCAGGAAATAAAAGACAGAAAAAGTAAAAAGGTTGACTAACGAGAAGATAGACGAGCTTAGATTTCAAATCCCCCTTTAGATCACCAAAGCAACAGCAATCACAAGACCAACGGTTTTCAATACTAATTCAATCAATTTCTATACACCACCATAACTCCTTACCCTTAGGTTTAAGACTGGCGAACGTTCGCTCTATCCAATCTAACTACCAAGATTAACTAGCCGCCCGGGTACGGTCGCCTCTCGCAATGACTTAATTAACTGGTGCAATTACTATCGATTTATGAGTTACTCTTGCAGTGGATTAACCCTAATAGGTTCCTATGAAAGGCACACTCCAATTATAAGGTTAACTGGTTGAATTGATGTTTTAAAGAGAGGCGAGCGTTCGCTTCTATCCTCAGCTTAACAAGAATCTAAACTAGGTGATCAAGGAAGACAAGTTTATGCGCCAAAGCAGGGATGCTATCTGGCGACTAACCCTAGCTTGCATAAACATAATCTAGGCGACCAACCAGAAGAGAAACATAAACAATGACGAACAAAACAACTATGCAAAGAGAAACTGATTGAACTTCGAATCTAATTACCACCGATCCGTGACCGCTTTAAAGCCCTGGGTCACTTAGGGTTCATCTAATCTAAGCTCTACAAGTTCAGCTACTCATAACGATAACAGAAGAATCAAAGGCAATAAAGGAAATCATCATACAGAGGAAGAACAGATAAGAACTGAAAAACCTAATTCTGACGACTCCGGCTAAGCTTCAATCTCCAGGATCTTCAACTTTATGCTCCAAGCTCTTCGAGTTGGAAGGATGGCGTCACGATCTCTCCATGGATCTTCGAACTCTCTAAACTCTATCTATCGACCCTAAGGTCGTGGCTAATCAGCCAAAATTCGTGTATATCTAATCTGGCTTCAAAAAGTCTATATATAACCCCAGAAACCCTTTACAAGTTGGAAAAGGCTGAAAATTAGGGTTTCTGCCCGATTTTCAAGGAATTTTCGCCGAAAACATCACCAGATTTTCGCCGAAAATGTTAGTTAAAAACCAGCTAGAACTTGTTTCGATGATTCCCGCTCCGTTTGAACTCCGATTTGGTCCTCATTTGAAGCGCTGGACTCGTGAGAGAGTCCTCTATAATGTGGTAACCTGGAGGCTCAACATAAAAGCTCACAAAAAGGGTAAAAATAGCCAATAAATGGACAATGTATGCACTAGGAGCCTAGAATCACAAAGTTACGACAAATGCACCAAATACTCATTAAAATGGCATCAAAGGGTATGAAATGTTGCTTAAATGGGGCTTATAATCACGTCAAATCGAGTGTCATCAAAATACCCCACACTTAAGCTTTTGCTTGTCCTCAAGCAAACTGAACTAGAACACACTCAAATTCACAAATGACACGAGATTAAACTGAGATTCAATTCTAACGATTTGGTTTAGACTGTTCCACGTAGAAAAAGTGACCTACACATGCAAGAACATCAACCAAACAAGTTTTCGATCTCACTAATTTCTGCACACTTCAAGTAGTAGTTTAAACAACGTTCATTTCTTGGCAAAAACAATTAATCATAATTAACCGACTACGATAACACCAATTCTAATAAAGACTTTAAGCTCTAGCCATGATGTGGATGTGGAGGTAGGAAAAATGACGTTGCTATCGACTCGACTTCATCTATTTCTAGATCTGTACGTTACATGTTCTAGCTAGGACCGATTTAAACAACAATTTATTTCAAGTTTCAACTTCTTCCTTTAATTTATTTACTGCATACTAGTGCTCGATACCAAACACTTCACTTAGGTGTTGGACCTGCCTAGCTCACAGTATTTGTGCCTTTGCTAGTGCTCAACCCGAACACTTCACTTAGCTGTCGGGCTTGCCTAGCTTTATTTTCAGCACTTTAAAGAACTTAACATTGATTCGATTAACTCAATTACTTGATTTAACCATTTAGCCACTTAATCCTAGCTAGTTATAACTTTTTACACAAGATTTCGAATTGGATTTCCGTCTAATCTCAAGCCACAATCACAGGTGATCAAATATGGAGTGAAAACATGGGAGAAGCTAGCATTTATCATCTTAGAATGGTGTTATCGAGCTTTGTTATTAACAAGTCAATCAATTCAATTAATTCAAGTTTCAACTACAGAAGTGATTTGTGATCTGTTCTGACCTAGACGCATTTAATATCAGTTTTGTCACGTTGGTTACAGGTTCTAAGTGGAACAGTCTAGACGTAATTGTTCAAAATTGAATTCAATTTAACATCAAAAGTCAAGAATTGAGCAATTCTATGCTAGAGAAATTTCAAATTTGAACCACAAAATCATAGATAGCAAGCAAGATCATGCATAATCCTAGACCCACACTTAAACGGTTCTGTGTCCTCACAGAACTAATATAGAGTAGAGAGATACGAAGAACCTGGAAGGTGATGGTCGGTGTAGCTGATGACACTCGATTTGACGTGATTATCAGCCTCATTTAAGCGACATTTCCTTACTTGAAACGTGGTTTTAGGGGTAAAATAGCGAATATTCACTCAACTACCCTATTTCCTACCGATTTGGTTACTTTGGCCCTTTTTGGGTCAATTTGATGGTTTTCTAGTGTTTTTGTGATAGCACAGATTTTTGCCATCATTTACGTAGCCATGGACGTATTCAAGACCTCAAGGAGTGAACCAGAAATCAAACCAGATTCAGAACCGAAGATCCAACTGCCCAGCACAATATTTTCGCCGAAAATACTACACAGTTTTCGGCGAAAATACCTTAAAAAAACCCACAGACGGAATGAGCTGAATTGCACTGAAGTTTTTGGCGAAAATACTATAATGTTTTCGCCGAAAAGTTATGAAGAAATCAGCCGACGGAAGCAGCAATTTACAAAGGAATTTTCGGCAAAAATAATCCCTTATTTTTGGCGAAAATAATAGAACAAATCCGGCGACTTAGGGTTTAAGTATAAATACTTAAACCGGCGGCCCAGAAAAGGGATGCTTCATCATTATTCATATTTTCACAAATCAGACTTTTGAGAGTCAGCCGACTCTAGGGTCGATAGATAGAGTTTAGAGAGTTCGAAGATCCGTGGAGAGATCGTGACGCCATCCTTCCACCTCGGAGAACTCAGAGCTTAAAGTTGAGGATCCAGGAAATTGAAGCTTCCGGGAGTCGCAGAATTAGGTTTTTCAGTTCTTATCTGTTCTTCCTCTGTATGATGATCTTCATTGTTGTCTTTGATTCTCTTGTTTCTGATATGAGTAACTAAACTTGTAGAGCTTAGATTAGATGAACCCTAAGTGACCCAGGGCTTTAAAGCGGTCACGGATCGGCGGTGATTAGATTTGAAATTCAATCAGTTTCTCATTCATGTTTGATTTGTTCTTCATTATTCATGTTTCTTGTCTGGATTGATCACCTAGATTAGATTCTTGTTAAGCTAAGGATAGAAGCGAACGCTCGCCTTACTTTAGAACATCGAATTGAACAATTAACCTTATAATTGGAGTGTGCCTTTCGTAGGAACCGGTTAGGGTTAATCCACTGCAAGAGTAACTCATAAATCGCTAGTAATTGCACCAGTTAATTAAGTCGTTGCGAGAGGCGACCGTACCCGGGCGGCTAGTTAATCTTGGTAGTTAGATCGGATAGAGCGAACGTTTCTCCGGTCTTAAACCTAAGGGTAAGGAGTTATGGTGGTGTATAGAAACCGATTGAATTAGAATTGAAAACCGCTGATCTGTTGATTGCCAAGGCTCTGGTGATCTAAGGGGGATTCGAAATCTAAGTTCGTCTATCTTCTCGTTAGTCAACCTTTTACTTTTCTGTCTTTTATTTTCCTGCTTTATTAGATTAGAAGTCGTGGAACTCACACCACGCACTAAGTGTTTAAACGTGAATAATTTGTCAGCTTCTTTGAGTAGTCAATAAGAAGAAACCCTGTGGAATACGATCTAGTCTACCTTGGTAGATTAGTTATTTGATACCGCAAAAACTGCAGCATCAAATTGGCGCCGTTGCCGGGGACTCTTCTAATTGTTTGAAAGAAGAGTTGGCAAATTATTCTTCTACCTTTCCGCCTTACCATTTATTTTTCCTCCATATTTTCATGATTTACCTGGGTAGTGCTTTTGAGTTTTGATTATGCAGGATTACAGGTGGGATGACCGGTACCGAGAGCGATACATCAATGAAGCACCATATCCCGAAGATTATCAAGAGTTGTTACATCATCAACAACAACAAACGGTGAGAATTGACTCCTTCTTTGATAATATCTTTTCAGTGCTACAAGCTCACCAAGAGATACACCAACAAGAGCATCAAAGTGGCGCTAGAGATAACCAAGAGATCCTTCTTCAAGTTCATGAACATCAACAATGCTCGTCGGGAACCCAATCCACCTTGGATGATATCTCTGCAATACTACAAGCTCGTCTCACGACGGACATCAAGCTCGAGAAACCAAATTAATTAATTGAAGAACACGCTCAGGAGATGTTCGAAGAAGAAGATGAGCCCGCCCATGACTATCATGAGCTAGAAGAATCCTTGGCGGTGGTGGTTGATGAAGACATAGAGCCAATCCATCTTGAAGTTGAAGCCGAAGAGGAGCACATAGAGATTGAGGAGATACCCTCACCTACACTTCCGCCGAGTCAACCTGTAGAGAAGATGGAGCTCATTGATCATGCCGCGCCGTACTACCTCCTCCCTCATCTAGTAGGAGAATTCAAGAAGAACTGGTCATCCAACCAGAACCGCGATCTACTGGAGCACTACCGGTTACATCACCCTTCTGGAGTGCTACATGTCACTCAACCGCACACCTTGAAGAAGACGATTGACTTCAAGGAACTCCTAAGTTGGGGTCCCTAACAGGTACCGTCCGGCTCAAGGACGTTAAAAGAGAGCGCTTCGTGGGAGGCAACCCACGGCTGGAGTCCGTTTTTGAATTTTTGAGTCAGTCTTTTCATCGTTCGAGTCATGTTCGGGGGAGCCAAAGTGTCAGTTCAATTTTCTGTCATTTTGATTTGTTTTTCGTCAGTTTTTGAAAAAGAAAAAAAAGGGTTTTAAAATAGGTTTTCGGCGAAAATTACAATTTCTCGCCGAAAACACTTTGCAAAATCAAACAATACGCGTCCTCTTATTTTTTGCCTATTTTCGAAGATGTTTTCGGCGAAAAATTCTAAAGTTTTCGCGGAAAACTTGTGTTGTTTTGAAAATCAGATTCCTTTTTTCGGTCCGATTCTAACACATAGTTGATCGTCCAAATCGGAGCTCTGTAGCTCCAGTTATGCCCGAAACAAGTTTTTCATGTTTTTGGCCAACTTCGTCGCTTCCCGTCCATTTTCTTGAGTCGTGTCTAAAAGGTTAGTTGTTGGGTTTTCAATTTAGAATCTTTTGACATATTGATTTTTGAATTTTGACGAGTTTAATACCGGTCTACCTCGTTTTGCGTGTCTGCTGTTTCGGTGTGAATTTTTTTTTTCTTCTGAACTAATTGAGCTTGGATGATCTAGATTGCTTTAGGAGTGTGTGCTGTGAATTTGAAAAAAAAAGAGTCAAAATATTTTTAAAATTCCCCTAACCGTCTTTGTTCGACTTTTATTATGTGTGGATCCGGGACACTTGCCCCGGTATCCTTTTGATCTTTTTGTTGTTTTTGTTTTTGTAGGAACTTGAGTAGCTACTCCGCTCTGCTCCGAACGCTCCGTGTTCATCCCCTACACCGACCATCTCGTCACAGGTTCTTCGTATGTCTCTACTCTAGTTTAGTTCTGTGAGGACACAAAACCGTTTAAGTGTGGGGTAGGATTCTAGGTTTATGCATGATCTTGTTTGATTTTCTGTGATTCCGTGGTTCAATTTTAAAATTTCTCTTGCATAGAATTGCTCAATTCTTGACTTTTGATGTTAAATTGACTTCAATTTTTAACAATGACGTCCAGATTGTTCCACTTAGAACCTGTAACCAACGTGTCAGAACTGATATTAAATGAGTCTAGGTCAGAACAGATCACAAATCACTTCGGTAGTTGAAACTTGAATTAATTGAATTGATTGACTTGTTAATAACAAAGCTCGATAACACCGTTCTAAGATGATAAATGCTAGTCTCTCCCATGTTTTTCACTCCATATTTGTTCACCTGTGATTGTGGCTAGAGATTACCAATTCGAATCTTGTGTAAAAAAGTTATAACTAGCTAGGATTAAGTGGACAAATTGTTAAATCAAGTAATCAAGTTGTGCTAATCAATGCTAAGTTCTTAAAAGTGCTAAAAATAAAGCTAGGCAAGCCCGACACCTAAGTCAAGTATTCGGGTTGAGCACTAGCATAAGCACAAATACTGTGAGCTAGGCAGGTCCAACACCTAAGTGAAGTGTTTGGTATCGAGCACTAGTATGCAGTAAATAAATTGAACGAAGAAGTTGAAACTTGAAATAAATTGTTGTTTAAATCGGTCCTAGCTAGAACATGTAACGTACAGATTTAGAAACGGATGAAGTCGAGTCGATAGCCACGTCACTTTTCCTACCTCCACATCCACAGCATGGCTAGAGCGTAAAGTCTTTTTTCTGATTAGAATTGGTGTTATCGTAGTCGGTTAATCATGATTAACTATTTTGCCTTGAAACGAGCTTTATTGAAACTACTACTTGCAGTGTGCAGAAAACAGTGAGATCGAAACTTGTTTGGTTGACGTTTTTGCATGTGTAGGTCACTTTTTCTACGTGGAACAGTCTAAACCAAATTGTTAGAATTGAATCTCGGTTTAATCTCGTGTCATTTGTGAATTTGAGTGTGTTCTAGTTCAGTTGGCTTGAGGACAAGCAAAAGCTTAAGTGTGGGGTATTGATGACACTCGATTTGACGTGATTATCAGCCTCATTTAAGTGACATTTCCTTACTTGAAACGTGGTTTTAGGGGTAAAATAGCGAATATTCACTCAACTACCCTATTTCCTACCGATTTGGTTACTTTGGCCCTTTTTGGGTCAATTTGATGGTTTTCTAGTGTTTTTGTGATAGCACAAATTTTTGTCATCATTTACGTAGCCATGGACGTATTCAAGACGTCAAGGAGTGAACCAGAAATCAAACCAGATTCAGAACCGAAGATCCAACTGCCCAGCACAATATTTTCGCCGAAAATACTACACAGTTTTTGGCGAAAATACCTTCAAAAAACCCACAGACGGAATGAGCTGAATTGCACTGAAGTTTTTGGCGAAAATACTATAATGTTTTCGCCGAAAAGTTATGAAGAAATCAGCCGACGGAAGCAGATACAAAGGAATTTTCGGCAAAAATAATCCCTTATTTTCGGCGAAAATAATAGAACAAATCCGGCGACTTAGGGTTTAAGTATAAATACTTAAACCGGCAGCCCAGAAAAGGGATGATTCATCATTATTCATATTTTCACAAATCAGACTTTTGAGAGTCAGCCGACTCTAGGGTCGATAGATAGAGTTTAGAGAGTTCGAAGATCCGTGGAGAGATCGTGACGCCATCCTTCCACCTCGGAGAACTCGGAGCTTAAAGTTGAGGATCCAGGAAATTGAAGCTTCGCGGGAGTCGTCAGAATTAGGTTTTTTCAGTTCTTATATGTTCTTCCTCTGTATGATGATCTTCATTGTTGTCTTTGATTCTCTTGTTTCTGATATGAGTAACTAAACTTGTAGAGCTTAGATTAGATGAACCCTAAGTGACCTAGGGCTTTAAAGCGGTCACGGTTCGGCGGTGATTAGATTTGAAATACAATGAGTTTCGCATTCATGTTTGATTTGTTCTTCATTGTTCATGTTTCTTGTCTGGATTGATCACCTAGATTAGATTCTTGTTAAGCTAAGGATAGAAGCGAACGCTCGCCTTACTTTAGAACATCGAATTGAACAATTAACCTTATAATTGGAGTGTGCCTTTCGTAGGAACCGGTTAGGGTCCACTGCAAGAGTAACTCATAAATCGTTAGTAATTGCACTAGTTAATTAAGTCATTGTGAGAGGCGACCGTACCCGGGCGGCTAGTTAATCTTGGTAGTTAGATCGGATAGAGCGAACGTTCGCCGGTCTTAAACCTAAGGGTAAGGAGTTATGGTGGTGTATAGAAACCGATTGAATTAGAATTGAAAACCGCTGATCTGTTGATTGCCAAGGCTCTGGTGATCTAAGGGGGATTCGAAATCTAAGTTCGTCTATCTTCTCGTTAGTCAACCTTTTAATTTTCTGTCTTTTATTTTCCTGCTTTATTAGATTAGAGTCGTGGAACTCACACCACGCACTAAGTATTTAAACGTGAATAATTTGTCAGCTTCTTTGAGTAGTCAATTAGAAGAAACCCTGTGGAATACGATCTAGTCTATCTTGGTAGATTAGTTATTTGATACCGCTAAAACTGCAGCATCAGTAGCGGATGAGCACGGAGAGTCCGGAGTGGAGCGGATTAGCTACTCAAGTTCCTACAAAAACAAAAACAACAAAAAGATCAAAAGGATACCGGGACAAGTGTCCCGGATCCACACAGAATAAAAGTCGAACAAAGACGGTTTAGGGGAATTTTTGAAAATATTTTAACTCTTCTTTGTTCAAATTCACGGCACCGCATTCAAGAGAAGTCTAGAATATCTAAGTTCAATCAGATCAGCAAAAATCACACCAAAACAGCAGGCACGCAAAATGAGGTAGACCGGTATTAAACTCATCGAAATTCAACAATCATCATGTCAAAAGATTCGAAATTGAAAACCCAACAACTAACCTTTAAGACATGACTCAAAAAAATGGACGGAAAGCGACGAAGTTGGCCAAAAACGTGAAAAACTTGTTTCGGGGATAACCGGAGCTACAGAGCTCCGATTTGGACGATCAAGTATGCGTTGGAATCGGACCAAAAAAAGGAAACTGATTTTCAAAATAACACAAGTTTTCGGCAAAAACTTTAGAAGTTTTCGCCAAAAACATCTTCAAAAATAGGCAAAAAAATAAGAGGACGCCACTGTTTGATTTTTGGAATAGTTTTCGGTGAGAAATTGTAATTTTCGCCGAAAACCTATTTTAAAACCCTTTTTTTTCAAAACCCAACCGAAAACAAATCAAAACGAAAAGAAATTAAACTGACACTTTGGCTCCCCCGAACCTGATTCGAACGACGAAAAAGACTGACTCAAAAATTCAAAACAGACTCCAGCCGTGGGTTGCCTCCCATGAAGCGCTCTCTTTTAACGTCCTTGAGCCAGACGGTACCTGTTAGGGACCCCAACTTAGGAGTTCCTTGAAGTCAATCGTCTTCTTCAAGGATAGCGGTTGAGTGCCGTGTAGCACTCCAGAAGGGTGATATAGCCGGTAGTGCTCCAATAGATCGCGGTTCTGGTTGGATGACCAGTTCTTTTCGAATTCTCCTACCGGAGCAGGAAAGAGGTAGTACGGCGCGGCATGGTCAATGAGCTCCATCTTCTCTACCTGATGATCATCCAAAGGTCTCTCGGGATCGAGTATGTAAACTTCTAAGCCCATGACCTTGTTGCTTTCCACGTGCTCGTCTCTGGCTTGATCTACAGGTTGACTCGGCGGAAGTGTAGGTGAGGGTATCTCCTCAATCTCTATGTCCTCCTCTTCGGCTTCAACTTCAGCATGGATTGGCTCTTTGTCTTCATCAACCACCACCGCCAAGGATTCTTCTAGCTCATAATAGTCATGGATAGGATCATCATCTTCTTCTTCGAACAGCTCTTGAGCGTCTTCTGTCATTAACTGCTTTGGTTGCTCGTGCTTGATGTCCGTCGCGAGATGAGCTTGTAGCATTGAAGAGATATTATCCAAGGCAGATTGGGTTCTTGACGAGCATTGTTGATTGATGACACTCGATTTGACGTGATTATCAGCCTCATTTAAGCGACATTTCTTTGCTTAAAACATTGTTTTTAGGGTAGAATAACGAATATTCAATCAATTGCCCTATCTCGTGCCATTTGTGTTACCTTGGCCCTTTTCGGGTCTATTTGATGGTTTTCTAGTGTTTTTGCATAAGCATAGGTTTTTTGCCGTCAAATAAAGCAGCCATGGAGTGTAACTTACCAAAGATCGAAGTCTGTCAGAGTCGTCTGAATTAGGTTTTTCAGATTCTTTTCTGTTCCTCCTCTTAATGATGAACTCTTCCTTTGTCTTTGTCTCTTTTGTAATGATCATGAGTAGCTAAACTCGTTAGAGCTTAGACTAGATGAACCCTAAGTGACCCAGGGCTTTAAAGCGGTCACGGATCGGCGGTGATTAGATTCGAAATTCAATCAGTTCTTTTTCATGTTTGATTTGTTCTTCTTTGTTTATGTTTCTTGTCTGGATTGATCACCTAGATTAGATTCTTGTTAAGCTAAGGATAGAAGCGAACGCTCGCCTTACTTTAGAACATCGAATTGAACAATTAACCTTATAATTGGAGTGTGCCTTTCGTAGGAACCGGTTAGGGTTAATTCACTGCAAGAGTAACTCATTAATCACTAGTAATTACACCAATTAATTAAGTCGTTGCGAGAGGCGACCGTACCCGGGCGGCTAGTTAATCTTGGTAGTTAGAACGGATAGAGCGAACGTTCGCCGGTCTTAAACCTAAGGGTAAGGAGTTATGGTGATGTCTTAGTAATTGATTGAATAAGAATCGAAATCCGCTGATCTGTTGATTGCCAATGCTCTGGGGAGCGAAGGGGGATTCAAAGTCTAAGTTCGTCTGTCATTCTTGTTTCCAAACCCTAATTCTCAATCTGCTTTAGCCTAATTTGTTTTAATTTTTCTGCATTCCTTAGAATTAGAAGTCGTGGAACTCACACCACGCACAACGTGTTTTTTCCTTGAGTAATTTGTTAGTTCTTAAGTAGCCAATCAATTGAAGGCCCGTGGAATACGATCTATCCTAGCTCTTGAGCTTGATAGTTATTTGATCGAACCCGCTCAGCACAACGACGGTTCCATCATTGATGTTCATGAAGCATCTCTTGGTTATCTCTGGCGCCACTTTGATGCTCTTGTTGGTGTGTCTCTTGGTAACCTTGTAGCATTGAAGAGATTTTATCAAAGAGGGAGTCAAATCTCGCCGTTTGTTGTTGTTGTTGATGTAGCATCTCTTGGTAATCCTCAATATTCGGTGATCCATTGACGCGCCACTCTTGGTACTGGTCATCCCACATGTAATCCTGCATAATCAAAACTCAAAAGCACTACCCAGGTAAATCATGGAAATATGGAGGAAAATTAAATGGTAAGGCGGAAAGGTAGAAGAATAATTTGCCAACTCTTCTTTCAAACAATTAGAAGAGTCCCCGTCAATGGCGCCAATTTGATGCTGCAGTTTTAGCGGTATCAAATAACTAATCTACCAAGGTAGACTAGATCGTATTCTACTCGAGGTCTCTTCTTCTTGTCTACTCAAATATGTTGGCAAATTACTCAGGTTTAAACAGGTTGTGCGTGGTGTGAGTTCCACGACTTCTAATCTAATAAAGCAGGAAATAAAAGACAGAAAAAGTAAAAAGGTTGACTAACGAGAAGATAGATGAGCTTAGATTTCGAATCCCCTTTTAGATCACCAAAGCAACAGCAATCACAAGACCAACGATTTTCAATTCTGATTCAATCAATTTCTATACACCACCATAACCCCTTACCCTTAGGTTTAAGACTGGCGAACGTTCACTCTATCCAATCTAACTACCAAGATTAACTAGTCGCCCGAGTACGGTCGCCTCTCGCAACGACTTAATTAACTGGTGCAATTACTAACGATTTATGAGTTACTCTTGCAGTGGATTAACCCTAATCGGTTCCTACGAAAGGCACACTCCAATTATAAGGTTAACTGGTTGAATTGATGTTTTAAAGAGAGGCGAGCATTCGCTTCTATCCTCAGCTTAACAAGAATCTAAACTAGGTGATTAAGGAAGACAAGTTTATGCGCCAAAGCAGGGAAGCTGTCTGGCGACTAACCCTAGCTTGCATAAACATAATCTAGGCGACCAACCAGAAGAGAAACATAAAAATGACGAACAAAACAACTATGCAAAGAGAAACTGATTGAACTTTGAATCTAATTACCGCCGATCCATGACCACTTTAAAGCCCTGGGCCACTTAGGGTTCATCTAATCTAAGCTCTACAAGTTCAGCTACTCGTAACGATAACAGAAGAATCAAAGGCAACAAAGGAAATCATCATACAGAGGAAGAACAGATAAGAATTGAAAAACCTAATTCTGACGACTCCGGCGAAGCTTCAATCTCCTGGATCTTCAACTTTAATCTCCGAGCTCTTCGAGGTGGAAGGATGGCGTCACGATCTCTTCACGGATCTTCGAACTCTCTAAACTCTATCTATCGACCCTAAGGTCGTGGCTAATCAGCCAAAATTCGTGTATATCTAATCTGCTTCAAAAATTCTATATATAACCCCAGAAACCCTTTACAAGTTGGAAAAGGCTGAAAATTAGGGTTTCTGCCCGGATTTTCAAAGGAATTTTCGCCGAAAACATCACCAGATTTTCGCCGAAAATGTTAGTTAAAAACCAGCTCCAACTTGTTTCGATGATTCCCGCTCCGTTTGAACTCCGATTTGGTCCTCGTTTGAAGCGCTGGACTCGTGAGAGAGTCCTATATAATGTGGTAACCTGGAGGCTCAACATAAAAGCTCACAAAAAGGGTAAAATTAGGCAATAAATGGACAATGTATGCACTAGGAGCCTAGAATTACAAAATAAACACATTTTCACCAAATATTCATTAGAATGGCATCAAAGGGGCATGAAATGTTGCTTAAATGGGGATGAAAATCATGTCAAATCGAGTGTCATCAATATCCGAAGAATCAATTCTAAAATTTGGTTAATTGATGTATGTTCATCTATCTTAATATCTTAAGGGGATTTGAATCTAAGCCCTTGTCTCCTAATGTCAACATCGATCTTATTCCCGACATTCATTTGTGTTCTTGTTTAGTGCTCGTGAGCTAGCGAGATTATATTAGAAAACTCACAAGATGACTTGTTAAAGGCTAGACTAACATCTTACAAACCCGCTCGCATGATTATAAGTTTAATGGTATAGTCACCAGCTTGCTCTATTTAGGAGTTTGATGGTTTAGTTTATGAGCCTACTTAGTAAAGAATGGGAGAAACTCACGTACCACACTTGGCCACAAATTGAGTACCGTAGCTTATCCTCATCAGTAACCCCCAGAAAACTAAACGCATGCTCGTTCTCCCTCAACCACTCTAAGGCTAGTTGAGAATCTGAGGTGTTTCCCTCATATGTAACACCTCCCACCTTTAGGGGCCTCCCAAAATCCAACACTAGAGTAGCTGGATCAGTAGGAGTAGAGTTCTGGCTACCAGTGGCGCTATCTCAATCGCTACAGAAGAGTAGAACGTTCAGTTACACATTTAAAATTGACTCACTTAAAGACCTTTATACTTTATATCCTTCGAAAAGACCCCTCCCCAAAACTATTTTCACATAAGCAGCAAATCGGAAACCAGTCCCATAGAATATCTAGTGCTAACACAAAAGTTGAATACTAACTTTCCCTATAAGGTTCATGACGCCTTGAGAAAGTTAGTAGCGAAACTATGCAACAAAAAACAAACCAGGCTTTGATAACCGTTGTAACACCCTAGAGGACCCGGCTAAACCACAAGTTTAACCCATGCATTACTAAAGGGGTGTCACAGACCTGAACCAAACAGATAAACATACACAATCATCACATGAACAAAAGGCTGAATCAATGCAATAAGAAGGGAAATGGCCAAACCGGCGAAACTAGAATCAATAATCAAATACAACCAATAACCAACGAACGAGAAGGAAAATAAGAATCAACAACCAATCCAATACAACCATAATCCATAAAACCATAAACAAATCCATGAAAGCACGGTCAAAACCGATAAGTCAAAAGTGGGTTTGAACATCCTGATAATACCTAGCATTAACCGACTTGTCGGCATATGCATGGCATCACCTCTCCCCATTGCTCTCCTAGGTGGCATGGTGACTTGATCACCATTCCCCAAAATCAACCGGAAAAGAAACCAAAGAAAGAGGGGTCAGTGAAATTCACTGACTGAACCAGTAAGAAATAATAATCACACATGCTAATGAAGCAGCAAAAGTAGTAAGACAAACAGACAAATGAAAGATCACTACTAATAGAGGTTGGTAGCCCGAGCAATCCCTATCTCGATCCTTTCAAAGGATCCCTTAAACCTTTAAGGTGTATCGACCAACTTGGTGGCATATAGGTCGTATTTCCAGTCAATAAGACCTAGGAGATTGCGCAATCCATAAATGGATCACCCACACTCACACCTAATTCCAACTTGTGAGATCAGTCTAATCATGCACGTAATCTCTACCAATATCAATCAAGGTAGACTAACAAACTATGCCGAAATTACATAATAATATGTAATTCAATAACAACACAAAATGAGCAATGAAAGTTGGGTATAGATCATAATAGTAAAACAATCACATTTCAATGAAAACCCCCTCACATTTTCTTTAGTTGATTCTTGAATCCGGACAGACCGAGATAGCTTCAAACACCGAGCAATGCACCACAACCTTCCTATACAAGTTTCCGAACCACCACAACTATCAGAATTGATATGATCAGAGAAGAACACCAAAATACCCAAACCGCAGAACAATAACTAACAGAGCTGAATCTGCTTGAATGAGAAGGATTTACCTAGATCAGAGTTTGGGCAATTTACCTGGATCGATCCCTTCACTTTCCTTCACGTTCCTCACTGAACCAAGCTCCTAATCCTCGCCTTGAACTCCCGCTGTTCGACAAAGTGGTTTGGAAGTGAAAAGAATTTGAATAAGTGTAGACTATTGTCGATTCACTGTTTTATATTGAACTGATGTAATGGCCGTCCCAGGTTCTGTAACACCCGTTACCTGTGACAGACAACAGTCATTACAATAAACTGCAACGCCCGTTGTGCTAAGTGTGACAACGGCCGTTACATAGTGTGTAACATCCGTTACACTCATCAGTTCTATCGAACACAGTTTGACAGCAGCTTCTGCAACATTTCCAATTCAACTCATTTCAACCCAAAACAAAAAGCTGGAACTTGGCCAAAAATGGAATGTTGCAGATACAACGAAAGAGATAAGGCGTTATTTCTTTGCTTAAATCCACTTGAGCTTGAAGTGTCAATTTAAATCCCAACAGGTAAATGGGTGTTTGAGAACTAAGACCAACGGTTGAGTGCAATTGATTTGGTGTCGATTTACTTCATCCCGTAGCTACTAGTGATCACCAGTGAGCTTCTTCTTCCTCTATTACTATATGAGTGCCATTTGACAGTTTGCAGAATAAACAAACTAAGTAAGAGACAGAGACACCATGTTTAATGTGGTTCAAAACTAGGAGAGCTAGGTTTATATCCACATCTCGAGCAAGCTCGAGAGAGTCAGTATTATTGCAAATACACCCAAAAGTTCAAACCAGAATCCCTATTACAATCTAGGAGCTTATAACACAGAAGTCTTAAGAATTCAACCTCACAGACAACTTTGTGAATGACAAGCATGAAAGATCTTTTTGCAGCCAAAAGTCTTGTTACTTTCTTGAAGAGTCATCTTGGAATTTAGTCATGAAGGTACAACGGTAACCTCCATGAGATCAGATTCCTTGATTTACTCAACCGTTCATTGCGTCTCTGTAATTGTCATTTCCTTTTTGTGGCAATTCTTCATGTGTTCTACAACCAATTGGAAATACAAAACCTACCTCTTTGATCAAGTGAGTTAAATGCAAAGAAGAATTGAAGTTTGGTAATTCAGTGGTCTCAAAAAAATCCTGACCTGGTTTTTTGGAAGATATTAGACATATCTGATAGACAAATCATGTGAAATTATTATTTTTGTTGAATTTGTGACATTATTAAGATTTCGAAAAATCTAGAACCTAGACAACAAATAATGGCTTTAAATGTGCATTGTACATTGTCAAATATGCATGATTTTCCTCAACTAGTTTTTCAATTTGAAATTAGGACAATAGAACTACAATAAAAGGATGATGCATATGTTTAGGTTGTGTAACCACTACAATGGAACAATTGATGCGAATGGTATACTTATGGTTAGTTATAATCAAACAATGATTTTTATATGAATTATAACCGTAATAGAAGATATCTTATAAGTCGTACAATGATTGCAATTAATTGTAGTGTAAACTTGAAAAAACATAATTAGTTTGAAAGGTTTGAGTTGTCCTACTCAAATTAGATTGAGTTGACGTGAAACGTAACAGTCGAATCAAAACAGATAAATTTGGATTTACAGTTCTTAATTCTACAAAGATGGTTCACACATATGTGCATTTAATTAATGATGAACCATTCATCTTCACTTCACAAGTTGAACAGATCTTTTATATTCAAAATACAATACAGTCAAATTATAAACTTTTATATGAGATGAACTTTAGATACATTCGCAATTGGTAATAAGTTATTATTTAGACAAATAATAATAACTTAAATTCAAGTGAAGAAATAAAAAACATAGATGATGGCGTTAAGGAATCCAATTTGGTTCGTAAATACTTACAAAAAAGAACTATGACAATTGAAGAAGATAACATAAACGAACAAGAAGACGGACTAATAACTTCTTAGATGGTTTCTATATTTTATTTCATTTAATAATTAATATGTCTTAGATATTTTTAAAAACACAAAATTTTATGAGTTCATGATTTTGAAATATTTGCTACTTTGATGTAATTACTATTTATTCTTTTCAATTTAGCTATAATAACTCGTCTTTCACAAAGTAAGAGTAGTTTTTAACATATTTTATATAAAATCTAAATTCATAATGGGCTTTTATAACAACTAGTACATACAATAAAATAGTTTTTACTAAATTGTTAAATTTGAATGCAACAATGAAGTAAGATAAGAAAATTGGACCAACGAAGGCCATATAAGTTTTCCTTGTTCTTTAATTTTATTAATTTTCCTCTTGAATTTTCTATTTATATATGGTTAGAATAGTTCTTTCTTATTGGTTAGCTCTTCAGTCTTTCTCTTGATTTCTGTTTTCTCTAACGCCAGAACTATTTGGATTTTCATTTCTTACGTGTTGTTTCTTTTCTTTTTTTCTTCATGGAACTTGATTCAAAACGAACGAGAGATGAACTTCCTTATCTTGATGACCTTCTCTTTGACAAATATGTCAACATTTCCCACATATATTTTGCTCTCCTTAGTTTCATTTGTCACACTCTTGATTTCTTTCTTTGTATTGTTAGACCAATTCTTCTTTATTTACTATATGTTCACTTTTTTATGACACTCTTCACTTCTCTTTCGTGCGTTACAAATTCTAGGTTGGAGTATCATATTTTACATGTTTTATTATTTTTTTCTATACGTAATTTGACGTAAAGCTATCGACAGATAAATTTCCTTATCTCAAAGACTTTCTCTTTGATAACAGTTCTTCAATGTAAGAAAAATCACTAACAAAAAATTATATTAAATGGAAGAATACACCATGTCTCAAAATTGTAGTGTGATTCTTGTTTTAAAGACACTAGTTTATAAAAATGATATTGAATACTTTTTTTATGAATACCATATTCCCATTCATCAAATGGATCATCCACCAACTTGGTGAGAGATTTGAAAGTTTACAATAACTTCAAAAAAAAAAAAACAAAGACAGAAACAAGGGGGATGGCACCCGCCTTGTCAGAGGGAGAAGAGACAAAACAATAATTTTTACAGACTCAATTGACTATGAATGATCCTATTACAAGGGTTATCTGTAGAAGAAGCTAAGACACTAATCTCAAGCTTGATCTTTCGAACAAGAAGATCCATAGAAATAGCCTTGCCCGCGTACATACGACGACAACACTCCCTCCAAATATGACTCACAGCCTCATACCATAGCAATCTGCAAGCACTAGCAAAAGGAGAAGAAACTGAGGCAACAAAATTGATCCATGAACTGGACACTGACCAGTACTCACCCTAGGACGTGGTCAAGAAGTTAGCAAGCACCCTACAAACAGTAGTGAAGGTGAATTGACATCCAAAAAATAGATGGTCCCTCTCATCTTCACCACTAGAGCAGAAATGACATCTAGTGTCACAAACAAGCCCCCAAGATACAAGTTTAACTGACGTGGGGATATGATCCAGGAAAATAGTCCAAAGAATAAAGGCATTCCTCGGAATAGTAGGCAACTTCCAAACAATACTAGACCAAGCTACCTCCGAAGGGAAAGGTAACAAAAGATAACATAGAGTTTAATTAGTTTGAAAGATTTCGAGTTGTGCTACTCAAATGAGACTTAGTTGACGTGAAACGTAACAGTGGAATCAAAATAGGTAAATTTGGAATTACACTTGTTAATTCTACCAAGATGGTTCAACCATATGTGCATTTATTTAATGATGAACCATTCATCTTCATTTCACAAGTTGAACAAATCTTTTACATTCAAAATACAATTAGTCAACTTATAAACTTTTATATGAGATAAACTTTAGATACATTCGCAATAGTTAATAAGTTATTATTTAGACAAATAATGATAACTTAGATCCAAGTGAAGAAATAAAAAACATAGATGATGGCGTTAAGGAATTCAATTTGGTTCGTAAATACTTACAAAGAAGAACTACGACAATTGATGAAGATAACATAAACGAAGAAGAAGACAAATTAATAACTTCTTAGTTGGTTTCGATATTTTATTTCATTTAATAATTAATATGTCTTAGATATGTTTCTAACACAAAAGTTTATGAGTTCACAATTTTGAAATATTTGCTACTCTTGCTTTCTGATGTAATTACTATTTATTCATTTTAGTTTAGCTATAATAACTCGTATTTCACAAAGTAAGAGTAGTTTTTTAATATATTTTATATAAAAGCTAAATTCATGATGAGCTTTTATAACAACTAGTACATACAATAAAATAGTTTTACTAAAAGGTTAAATTTGAATGCATCAATGAAGAAAGATAAGAAAATTGGACCAACAAAGACCATATTTTTTTATGAATAATTAATCATTTTATTCATCAAGGAACTAGTAGGGAGCAAGCCTAACTAGAATCCACCCAGCTACAACCAAACGCACCTCAACACAAACCATCCAGACCAAACAGCCTATCACAACCTAACACAGAAAGGAATCCTAACAGGAATTACAAGAAATGGGAACACTCAACACTCAAACTTTATAACTTCTGCAAGTTCTTCAGGCCTTCTTCCTCCAGCTCCAGCATTTCTATTATACCTCTCATACCAAAGATTGCTGATCAAGGATCTCCAACACATATGTTTACTTCTTGCATTACGGGACCCTCCCATTGTACCAACAACAAGGCATCTAATCTCTTCATTCCAACTTGAACAGGCCTGTAGTTGAATTATTTTTCCAACTTTATTAGCATACGAACACTCAATCATTAAGCGGTTTATCTCATCAACTCCATTGTCACACAACAGACAGGAGATGTCTATAGTCAACCCCCAATGTGAGACAATCTCCTTTGTAATTAACTTCCCTTTAACCACAAGCCAGGACATCATACAATGCTTGTGGATACTAGGTCCACGCCAAATAAGATCATACCAATCCACAGGATCCCCTTGTGGACGAATAGTCTGCCAAACCATTGATACTGAATATCTCAGCATCATTTTTCCTTGCCATAGAGGTATACCATTACAATCTTCAGTTATGTACTCAGCTGCACAACTCCTTGTTTTCAGAATTGAGTTCCAGAACTATGAATGATATGGTCTTCTTATAACAGTCCATAAACTCTCTCTTTTTAATCTATGTTTGACAATCCAGGCAACCCATATTAAACCAGCTTTCATAAAGATGTCCCACAAATGTCTAATCACACAGCTCTTATTCCAACTTACTAGATCTCTAATATCCAATCCTCCTTCAGTTCTAGGATAAGTCACTTTGACCAAGCTACCTTAGTTATTTTCCTCCCTTCATCCTTTACATTCCACAAAAAATTAGTGCATAATTTCTCCACCTCCTTGATTACCGATTTTGGCAGAAGAAAGATAGCCATCTGATGAGCTGTAAAACAGTGATCAAATAACTACCAAGCACAAAGCAAGATAGATCGTATTCCACAGGTCTCTTCTAATCATCTACTCAAATATGAAGGAAATTTACTCAGGTTTAAACACAAGTTGTGCGTGGTGTGAGTTCCACGACTTCTAATCTAATAAATCAGGAAATAAGAAATGAAAACAGAAAACAGAAAACAGTTGAAAGATTGGTTGACTTAACAAGACGACAGACAAGCTTAGATTTCGAATCCCTCTAAGATCACCAGAACATTGGCGATCACAAGACCATCGGTTTTCAATCCCGAATCATTCAGTTCTCAGCACCACCATAACTCCTGACCCTTAGGTTTAAGACTGGTGAATGTTCGCTCTATCCGATCTAACTCCTAAGATTAATTTACCGTCTGTGCATTCACTTCTGCAACGGAAAACTAACTGGCGCGATTACTAATGATTAATGAGTTACTCTTGAAGCGGACTAACCCTAACTGGTTCCTACAAAGAGAAATTATTCCAATGAATAGGTTAACTATTGATTTGGTGTTTTGAAGTGAGGCGACCGTTCGCTACTATCCTCAGTTTAACTAGAATCTTAACTAGGTGATCAAGCTAGAAAGGAAACACAAAAGCAATTAAGAACAAACCAAACATGCAAGAGAAACTGATTGAAACTGGATTTAATTACCGCCGATCCGTGACCACTTTAAAGCCCCGGGTCACTTAGGTTTCATCTAATCTAAGCTCTATGAGTTTAGCTACTCATATTCAAAACAAAAGAATCAAAGACAAACAAGGAATACATCTTTAACCAGGAAGAACAGAGAAGAACTGTAAAACCTAATTTCATATGAATCTGTGAAGCTTCAATCTCTTGGATCTTCAACTCCTAGCACTGAGTTCTCCGAGATGGAAGGATGGCATCACGATCTCTTCCCGACTCCTCGAACTCTCTAAACTCTCTCTCAAACTTTTTAAAGTCTGGAAATTAATCCATGAAATATCGTCCTTTGAATGTGGCCGCCGGTTTAATATTTATAGGGTTTAGGATTCCAGCCGAAAAAGGAATTAGTTTTCAGCGAAAACTTGGGAGTTTTCACTGAAGACTTCAGATGACACATTGGCTGGATTCTTCTATCTTCGACTGTGAATTTCGTGCATAGTTTTCCGTGAAGACTTCAGACTTCTCGCCGAAAACTTTAGTTACAGTCGGGGCAGTGATTTCTTCTAACTTGGTTGATTTATGGATTCATCTCGGGTCGTTCCATGAGGTTCCTTTGCTTCTCGAGCTCGTCCGTGGCTATGTACTTGATGGCAAAAACCTGTGCATTCTCAAAAGAACTAGAAAACCATCAAATAGACCCATAACTGGCCAAAGTAACCAAAACGGCAGGAATTGGAGCATTTAGGTGAAAACATGCTAAATCACCCTAAAACCCGAGATTCAATCAAGGAAATGTAGCTTAAATGAGGCTGATGAACACGTAAAATCGAGTGTCATCAAATACCCCACACTTAAGCCTTTGCTTGTCCTCAAGCAAACTGAAATAGAACGCACTCAGATTCACAAATGACGAGATAGACCAAGTTAAGGTTCAAGCAATCATAATGAATTATTAAACTGCTACTTCTAGAACAGGTGACCTACATGCTTACATGTCAACCAAACAACTTGGTCTCACTAATTATCTGCACACAACAAGTAGTAAACACAAATCATGCACGAATCTGACCTAACCGACCAGACTTCTCACACAGATAATATTTGGTACAAGGGAACTCTCACACTCTGTGTTTAGGGACGTGTTTATGCTCTCAATCACTTTCTCGACCGAAGTATGTCATATGTTTGCAATTTGACCACAATCTCCACCACTTTGACAACACGAGTAACTAGTTAAAAGGACTTTTGTAAGGGGTTGTAATGATTCCTACACTACATGGGTTTATAATGAGATGGATGATGGGATGAATGTAGGAATTGGTTTTGGTGCGGTGCAGCTTTCGACTAACTTCCCTCGAATCTAGCCTATGGCTTCCTACTGTCTAACCAGACACGGGTGGAATAGTGTACGCTCGTCCTATGATACCCTCAAGCAACCTAGCACTTATTTTGTACAAATATTTTTTTACTTTTCTTTACATTTTCTTTTGACTTCTTTCTTCCATATGTAGGGAGAAGAACGTTTATTGAACTATACTACAGACTTTGAACTTGAACTTTTTCTGTTTTCTTCTTTTTTTTCAAAATTTTTCTCTCTTCTTTTCTTTTCTTTGTGCCAATTTTCTTTTAGTTGCTAGAGGGGTTTACACGTCCGAACATAATAGCTAAGACCACCTGTTTAATGGCTATAGGCAAGTTGCCATAGACCGACTTCCGGTAGGCTAATCTAGAACTACAACCACAGGGGATCAATGGGGTGATGAAAAATGGGGATTAGCTGTAATATATAATGAACCGAAAGAAAGGCCAAGCTCAAGGGTTTACACCTAATGGATTTAACGTTAGGTTGGCTATCTGGATTAGGTAACTTTAACTAGGTGCCTCTATCCTCCTAGAACTCGTGTCATCGTGTGGTCTCGAATATGTCTGATGCAAATTCTAACTCATTCAAAGTATGAGAAAGCCACTCAAAAAGAATTGAAATTGCAAGTTGATGTGCAATGGATCAAAAGCTCACAGTTGGATTGCTAGTCGGATTCGACCATTATCATGCAATCAAAGTGAAATACTGCAAGCGTGATAAAACTTTCTGTTCTGACCAGGAAATTTAGCATCAATGCAAGTAAGTTGGTTACAGGTTATAGGTTAAGCAGTCTAAGCATCATTATGAAAAATTGAAAACTAACTTAACATCACAAGTCAATAATCGAGCAATTCTAAGCTAGAGGAATCAGATTAGCCACGAAATCACAGAAAGCAAGTTGAGATCATACAATTTATATACCCTACCCCACACTTAAACTGGACATTATCCTCAATGGACTAAACTAGAGCAGAGAGAAATAGAAGAACCTGGACCGAGATGGCTGGTGTAGAGGATGATCACGGAGCTTCGGAGCGAGAAGGGAATCTACCAAAACTTGACCTACAAAACAAAAACAAACAAAAGATCAAAAGGAAACCGAGACAAGTGTCCCAGATCCACACAAAATAAAATTGGACCAAAATTTGAAAAGAATAAATAAAAAGAAGGACGAGGAAGAGGATACAACTTGATCACTCCTCAGGTGGTGGGGGAATGTGCCATAAATCCTCGATCCGCTGCTGCCATGCCAACTGCGCCTCGTATCTGGTGTTCTGCTGGCGCATGTGCTGTTGAGTAATAATCCAACACGCGTCTTGGGTGGTGGTGTGGTCGATTTGCCAACCTCGGATCTGGCTGAGCAGCTCCCCATAGTCATCGGGAGGCGTCTATAGAGGCTCCTGGGGGTGAGGCTGCTGTTGGTGTACAAACCCCGCCGGCGGCTGCTACAGGGGTATCTGGTGGTGAACTGCCAGATCTAGTTGGGGCTCATCCTCCTCATCTGAGTCGAGTCCCTGGTAAAGAGGCGGAGGTACCCACTCTCTAGGATCGACGTTCAAGTGGATGTCATACTCGAATGCCAGGGCGGGACCGACGGTGAATACTTGGTGATGCGGGACCTCAGGTCCCCAAACCTGGTTGAGGCCAAGGTTTGTGATGGGGCGTCCTATGAAGTTACCGCCGAGGAGGAAGGATGGAAGCCTCGCGTGTGTGATCTTCTTGTGGAACAAGCGAGCAAGAACCCATCCTAGGTGGAGGGGGTAACCCTCAAAGATAGCGCAGAGGAGTAGAAGCTCCTCTCGGCTAATGTGGTGGTGATCCTTCTCTGGAGCAAACAATAGAGATCTACGCCAAACAACATGAATAAATCTAAAGAGGGGGTGAGAGACCGAACCGATTGTGTTGTGGTCCATGGTCTGAGCACCAGGCCGGCCTATGATGTTACTCCAGAGGGCATCATAGCTCGGGCATCTAGACTTGTTGTCGCCCCAGCCGAGGTGGTGGTGATGATAGTGCTCGTGTGGAATGTTGAGGTGATCGACAAACTCATCATACGTGAAGTCTCTGTGCACTCCACAAAGGTAGAAGGAGATGACCCTTGATGCTGTTTGGACGTGTGGACGTCCAGCTTGAAGGTGGCCCAAACTCCTGAAGGGCGAGAGGAGGGAAGTCATCCGCAATGGTAGTTAGCTCCAGAAGTCCTGCAGCTGTGAGAGAGTCGGAGACGTTGTTGAAGCACTCCTCATCAAACTCCTGGATAGACTCCAGGGAGAGGGGTCTCACATCAGCCACAGGCATGTGCTGGATCCTCTGGTATCGCTGGAAAAAGTGCTCCGGCATCCTGGCAATGATGGGGTGGAACCCCTGGCGGTTCGGGAAAGGCGGTGGAGGACCGTGGATGGCAGGAGTGATGGGAGCGGGTGCTCTGGAGCTGTCTCCAATATTGGGAGCGGCAGAGGTGGATCCTGGACCATTGAGTGCGGGTCTCAGCCTCTTACTCCTGTTCCTAAAAGATATAACAACATTTGGAAACCAAATTAGTCAAACCGACAACTTACCCCACACTTGGTCGAAAACCTCAATTTCACTTAGAAACGAGGAAAACCGAATGGGGATAAGCTAATCTAACAACCGGTAACCAAATGCAATCATGAAGGCAACACAAGCATAAACATGGCAGCTTAAGCACACCAATAAAGACAAAGTCAACCCGACAGACATGAAAAAGTCAACACCAGATTAAAATTGGCAATTAAGCATAGGCAACGACGATCACGACATCATTCGGCACAATCAGAGGTTCAGGAACATTAAAACATTATTAAGCATAAGTAAACATGAACCGGGTAGCCAGATAAGTTCAATATTATGAGGTCAAACCGACACTACACAAAAGTCAACATCACACTAGAATTATCGATTAAGCATAGCAATCCTGATTCAAATAACACCAAATCATAGCACAATAATCACTAAGCATACTTGATCAACTAGGTTCAAACAATTATGCAAAAATCACACCGAAACAGTAGGCATGCAAATCGAGGTAGACTGAAAAGTCAAATGAAGTCAAACCTGATAAAATTCAGCAATCTATATGTCAAAAGATTCGGAATGAAAAGCCCAACAACTTACCTTGAAGACATGGTGGCTAAAAATGGTCGTACGGAAAGAAATCAGAGAAAGATTTGAAAAAAGGGTTTCGGGCGGAACCGGGGCTAGAGAGCTCCGATTCAGATGATCTAGATGCCAAAATGCTCAGGGGAACGAGAGGAATGGAGCGGCGGTGGCGGCGACGGTGGCAAGGGCGTTTGTATTCGGCGGTGGCGAAGGGAATAAGGGGGGCTGCTGTTTTCAAAAATTTGGAGGGAGAGAAAGATTGTCCCGAAAAAATGAAAGGATGAGGGGGAGGAATTTTTGGATTTTTTCGAAAATTTTCGGCGAAAAGAATGGAAGTTTTCGCCGAAGAAAATTTTTGAAAATGGTCTGCCGAATTTTTAAGAAAAGTTTACGGCGAAAAGTATGAACTTTTCTCCCGAAGAGTATGTTAAAAATGGTCAAAATTCACAGGGGGTTTTAAATAAAAGTTTTCACCGAAAAAGAAGTGCAATTTTCGCCGAAAACTATGACCTGCAGTTTTAACAAAATTTTCCAAAATTTCGACAAACTTCAAAAAATCAAAACAAAATCAACAGAGGTCGAAACAATCCCAAATGAATTGAAAATGAACTGAGGACACACAACATACACAATAAAAATACAAAATCACACAAAGGACACTTTTGGCTCCCTCGAACCGACTCTAAAAACTAGACTGACTCAAGAGTTCAAAACTGACTCCAGCCGTGGGTTGCCTCCCACGAAGCGCTATTGATTAACGTCCTTGAGCTAGACGATACCTGGATGGCGGTCAGGAGACATCCCAACTTAGGATGTCTCTTAGGCTCGACTCGGAGTTCATAAAATAAAGCTTCAGGGTACCTCCGGTGAGCGTGAATTTCTTCCCGTTAGCATGTATGAGCATGGTTCGTCCATCGGGAAGATGGCCAGCAATCTTGAATGTCCTGAATAGTTCTTGGGAGGGATCATCCTTCGCAAGTGTGATGGTAGAGGGAATCAGAGTAGTCGGCTTCCAAGCCGTCTTCGTCTTTTCCTTGTTTTCCTGCTTTATTTCACGGGATCTTTAATCTTCGGTGATTCCTTGGAAAATGCTTTCGGATTCTCCTTCTTCATAGGTTTATTTGTCGGTGGCTTGATAGGAATTGGTAGAGCAATTGGCTCGGTAGAGGTTGGCGGACAACTGGCATCAAAACCATTTTAGCTTTCTTCGGATTCTTCTTCCGTGGCTCGGCAGGATCTTTACTTGGTGGCGGTTTAAAAGGGGAGGCTTTTAGTTCCTCCTTCTTCTGTGGCTTTTGTGTCAGAGATCCGGTCTTCTGCTTGATGACCTGTTCAGCACCTGTGACAACAATCTTTGGAGAAACACTAAAAGAGACGTTAGTAGCGGAGTTGACCGAGGCCAACTCCACAGTTTCAACAAACAGACAGTGAGCTTCTCCTTCCTTAGGGATGTATTTCATGCCATCCTTTAGGCAGAATGTTACAGTGTCTTTCCCTACTCTTAATGTCAATGATCCGTTAGGTACATTGATTGTCATACCGGATGTTGCCATGAAAGGTCGACCTATCAAGATAGTAGCATCATCCTCCCTAGTATATCTACATAATCCGCTTATAAGGTGAAAGGGCCGCACTTAGTGATTACGTTCTTAATTTCCCCTCTAGGCGTCTTTAAAGATTTGTCAGCGAACACTAAATGCATGCTAGTAGGTTTGATGACACTCGATTTGACGTGATTATCAGCCTCATTTAAGCGACATTTCTTTGCTTAAGACATGGTTTTTAGGGTAGAATAACGAATATTCAATCGATTGCCCTATCTCGTGCCATTTGTGTTACCTTGGCCCTTTTCGGGTCTATTTGATGGTTTTCTAGTGTTTTTGCGTAAGCACAGGTTTTTGCCGTCAAATAAAGTAGCCATGGACGTGTCTAAGGCATAGGAACATCGAGGAACTGAACCGGAATCGATCAAAGGAGCCAATCAAAGTCAAACCGAAAATCTTCCATTCACACTTACAGTTTCGGCGAAACCAGGCCTCCAGTTTCGGCGAAACTAGCAGTTCAAATCAACTGATGCCAAGAGAAGGATGGTTTCGGCGAAAAGAGCCCAGGGTTTTCGGCGAAAATGCAAGGGAAAATCAATGGCGCCAACAGAAGGATAGTTTCGGCGAAACCATTCAACTGCTCGGACCGAAAATAATGAACAGCCGGCGGATCCCCTGAACTCAAAACCAGTTTCGCCGAAACTACCCCTATGCTTTCAGCGAAAACATCAGATCAGCCTGGCCCAACTAGGGTTAAGTATTTATACTTAATCCGGCGATGTATTGGAAACGTACCTATTTAAAGAAGCAGCCGGCAGAAGAGGAGGATAATAATTGAAAATCAACACACAGAACAATTCATTATTCTTATTTTCTCAAATCAGACTTTTGAGAGTCAGCCGACTCTAGGGTCGATAGATAGAGTTTAGAGAGTTCGAAGAATCGTGGAGAGATCGTGACGCCATCCTTCCACCTCGGAGAACTCGAGCTTAAAGTTGAAGATCCAGGAGATTGAAGCTTCGCGGGAGTCGTCAGAATTAGGTTTTTCAGTTCTTTTCTGTTCTTCCTCTGTATGATGATCTTCATTGTTGCCTTTGATTCTCTTGTTTCCGATATGAGTAACTGAACTTGTAGAGCTTAGATTAGATGAACCCTAAGTGCCCAGGGCTTTAAAGCGGTCACGGATTGGCGGTAATTAGATTCGAAGTTCAATCAGTTTCTCTTTGCATGTTTGATTCGTTCTTCATTGTTCATGCTTCTTGTCTGGATTGATCCCCTAGATTAGATTCTTGTTAAGCTAAGGATAGAAGCGAACGCTCGCCTTACTTTAGAACATCGAATTGAACAATTAACCTTATAATTGGAGCGTGCCTTTCGTAGGAACCGGTTAAGGTTAATCCGCTTCAAGAGTAACTCATAAATCATTAGTAATTACACCAGTTAATTAAGTCGTTGCGAGAGGCGACCGTACCCGGGCGGCTAGTTAATCTTGGTAGTTAGAACGGATAGAGCGAACGTTCGCCGGTCTTAAACCTAAGGGTAAGGAGTTATGGTGGTGTATAGAAACCGATTGAATTAGAATTGAAAACCGCTGATCTTGTGATTGCCGTTGCTCTGGTGATCTAAGGGGGATTCGAAATCTAAGTTCGTCTATCTTCCCGTTAGTCAATCTTTTAATCTTTCTATCGTTTGTTTTCCTTTGCTTAATAGATTAGAAGTCGTGGAACTCACACCACGCACAACGTGTTTTAACCTGAGTAATTTGCCAGCTTCTTCAAAGTAGTCGATTAGAAGAAACCTCGAGTCGAATACGATCTGCTATACGCTTTTTCTTAGCATTAGTAGTTATTTGGTTGAACGCATCACAACGACACGCTCACCAAATTGGCGCCGTTGCCGGGGACTCTTCTAATTGTTTGAAAGAAGAGTTGGCAAATTATTCTTCTACCTTTCCGCCTTACCATTTAATTTTCCTCCATATTTTCATGATTTACCTGGGTAGTGTTTTTGAGTTTTAATTATGCAGGATTACAGGTGGGATGACCAGTATCAAGAGTGGTATGTCGATGAAGCACCGTATATTGAGGATAACCAAGAGATGTATATGCTAGTTCATCAGCATCGACAACAGACGACGAGAATAGAATCCTTCTTGGAGAATATCTCTACAGAGCTACAAGCTCACAAAGAGATAAACTCACATGTTCATCAAAATCGACAACAGACGGCAAGAGTAGAATCCGCCTTGGATGATCTCATTTCGAAGCTGCAAGCTCGTAACGTAGTGGATATCGAGCTCGAGCAACCAAATCCACTAATGGAAGAAGATGCTCAAGAGCTGTATGAAGATGAACATGACAATCTCACCGATGACTATTGCGAGCTAGAATCATCTGATGAAGAATCCTTGGCGGTGGTGGTTGATGAAGACATAGAGCCAATCCATCTTGAAGTTGAAGCTGAAGAGGAGCACGAAGAAATCGAGGAGATATCCTCAATCGAGCTCCCGCCGAACCAACCTATAGATCAAGCCAGAGACGAGCACGTGGGAATCAAAGACATCAAGGATTTGGAAGTATACACACTCGATCCCGAGAGACCTCTTGATGAGCATCAGGTGGAGAAGATGGAGTTCATTGATCATGCCGCGCCGTACTACCTCTTTCCTCCTCCAGAAGGAGAATTCAAGAAGAACTGGTCATCCAACCAGAACCACGATCTACTGGAACACTACCGGTTACATCACCCTGCTGGAGTGCTACATGGCACTCAACCGCTATCCTTGAAGAAGACGATTGACTTCAAGGAACTTCTGAGTTGGGGTCCCTAACAGGTACCGTCCGGCTCAAGGACGTTAAAAGAGAGCGCTTCGTGGGAGGCAACCCACGGCTGGAGTCAGTTATTTTTCGTTTTGAGTCGTTTCTGTTTTAAATCCCTTTGAAAAAAAACAAGAACCGCCGTTTTCAAATAGATTTTCGACGAAAATGTACCATTATTTTCGCCAAAAATCCCTGTTTAAAACCGACCTGTTTCTCTTATTCCAACTTTTCGAACCGAGACTTCCATCTTTTCGCCGAAACGGTTTTTGATTTCAACTAGCATTTTCGTCGAAAATGTTCCCTCATTTTCGCCGAAACTTTTCAACCATTTTCGCCGAAACTTTTCAATCAATTTCGCCGAAAATCTTGTGTTTTCCGCCGACTATTTATACTGGTTTCGACTTCTGATTTCCACTCCGCCCCACCCTTGGAACAGTCATCAGGTGTTTCTATCCTTTTCCTTTCTTTCCTTTCTCTTTTCGGATCTCGATCCAATTTTAATTCTGTGTGGATCCGGGCACTTGTCCCGTATCCTTTGATCTTTTTGTTGTTTTTTTGTTGTAGGATCTGAGTGCTACTCCGCTCTGCTCTCCGGACCTCCGTGTTCATCCACTACACCGACATCTCGTCATGTTCTTCGATCTCTCTCACTCTAGTTTAGTTCTGTAGGCTCGACACAGAACCGTTTAAGTGTGGGGTAGGAGTCTAGGATTCTACATGATCTTGCTTGCTATCTATGATTCTGTGGTTCAAATTTGAAATTTCTCTTGCATATAATTGCTCAATTCTTGACTTGTGATGTTAAATTGACTTTAATTTTGAACAATGACGTCTAGACTGTTCCACTTAGAACCTGTAACTAACATGTTGGAACTGATATTAAATGAGTCTAGGTCAGAACAGATCATAAATCACTTCAGTAGTTGAAACTTGAATTAATTGGTTTGTTAATAACAAAGCTCGATAACACCGTTCTAAGATGATAGATGCTAGCTTCTCCCATGTTTTTCACTCCATATTTGTTCACCTGTGATTGTGGCTAGAGATTAGACGGAAATCCAATTCGAAATCTTGTGTAAAAAGTTATAACTAGCTAGGATTAAGTGGCTAAATTGTTAAATCAATTAATAAAGTTGTGCAAATCAATGCTAAGTTCTTTAAAAGTGCTGAAAATAAAGCTAGGCAAGCCCGACACCTAAGTGAAGTGTTCGGGTTGAGCACTAGCATAAGCACAAATACTGTGAGCTAGGCAGGTCCAACACCTAAGTGAAGTGTTTGGTATCGAGCACTAGTATGCAGTAAATAAATTGAACAAAGAAGTTGAAACTTGAAATAAATTGTGGTTTAAATCAGTCCTAGCTAGAACATGTAACGCACAGATCTAGAAACGGATGAAGTCGAGTCGATAGCCACGTCACTTTTCCTACCTCCGCATCCACATCATGGCTAGAGCTTAAAGTCTTTTTGATTAGAATTGGTGTTATCGTAGTCGGTTAACTATGATTAATTGATTCACCAAGAAACGAGCTGGGTTTAAACTACTACTTGAAGTGTGCAGAGATTAGTGAGATTGAAAATTTATTTGGTTGATGTTCTTGCATGTGTAGGTCACTCTTTCTACGTGGAACAGTCTAAACCAAATTGTTAGAATTGAATCTCGGTTTAATCTCGTGTCATTTGTGATTTTGAGTGTGTTCTAGTTCAGTTTGCTTGAGGACAAGCAAAAGCTTAAGTGTGGGGTATTTGATGACACTCGATTTGACGTGATTATCAGCCTCATTTAAGTGACATTTCTTTGCTTAAGACATGGTTTTTAGGGTAGAATAACGAATATTCAATCGATTGCCCTATCTCGTGCCATTTGTGTTACCTTGGCCCTTTTCGGGTCTATTTGATGGTTTTCTAGTGTTTTTGCGTAAGCACAGGTTTTTGCCGTCAAAAAAGTAGCCATGGACGTGTCTAAGGCATAGGAACATCGAGGAACTGAACCGGAATCGATCAAAGGAGCCAATCAAAGTCAAACCGAAAATCTGCCATTCACACTTACAGTTTCGGCGAAACCAGGCCTCCAGTTTCGGCGAAACCAGTAGTTCAAATCAACTGATGCCAAGAGAAGGATGGTTTTGGCGAAAAGAGTCAGGGTTTTCGGCGAAAATGCAAGGGAAAATCAATGGCGCCAACAGAAGGATAGTTTCGCGAAACCATTCAACTGCTCGGACCGAAAATAATGAACAGCCGGCGGATCCCTGAACTCAAAACCAGTTTCGCCGAAACTACCCCTATGGTTTCAGCGAAAACATCAGATCAGCCCGGCCCAACTAGGGTTAAGTATTTATACTTAATCCGGCGCTGTATTGGAAACGTACCTATTTAAAGAAGCAGCCGGCAGAGAGGGGAGGATAATAATTGAAAATCAACACACAGAACAATTCATTATTCTTATTTTCTCAAATCAGACTTTTGAGAGTCAGCCGACTCTAGGGTCGATAGATAGAGTTTAGAGAGTTCGAAGAATCGTGGAGAGATCGTGACGCCATCCTTCCACCTCGGAGAACTCGGAGCTTAAAGTTGAAGATCCAGGAGATTGAAGCTTCGCGGGAGTCGTCAGAATTAGGTTTTTCAGTTCTTTTCTGTTCTTCCTCTGTATGATGATCTTCATTGTTGCCTTTGATTCTCTTGTTTCCGATATGAGTAACTGAACTTGTAAAGCTTAGATTAGATGAACCCTAAGTGACCCAGGGCTTTAAAGCGGTCACAGATTGGCGGTAATTAGATTCGAAGTTCAATCAGTTTCTCTTTGCATGTTTGATTCGTTCTTCATTGTTCATGCTTCTTGTCTGGATTGATCCCCTAGATTAGATTCTTGTTAAACTAAGGATAGAAGCGAACGCTCGCCTTACTTTAGAACATCGAATTAAACAATTAACCTTATAATTGGAGCGTGCCTTTCGTAGGAACCGGTTAGGGTTAATCCGCTTCAAGAGTAACTCATAAATCATTAGTAATTACACCAGTTAATTAAGTCGTTGCGAGAGGCGACCGTACCCGGGCGGCTAGTTAATCTTGGTAGTTAGAACGGATAGAGCGAACGTTCGCCGGTCTTAAACCTAAGGGTAAGGAGTTATGGTGGTGTATAGAAACCGATTGAATTAGAATTGAAAACCGCTGATCTTGTGATTGCCGTTGCTCTGGTGATCTAAGGGGGATTCGAAATCTAAGTTCGTCTATCTTCCCGTTAGTCAATCTTTTAATCTTTCTATCTTTTGTTTTCCTTTGCTTAATAGATTAGAAGTCGTGGAACTCACACCACGCACAACGTGTTTTAACCTGAGTAATTTGCTAGCTTCTTCAAAGTAGTCGATTAGAAGAAACCTCGAGTCGAATACGATCTGCTATACGCTTTTTCTTAGCATTAGTAGTTATTTGGTTGAACGCATCACAACGACACGCTCACCAAGGTTTTAATTCCCCTAGACTGAGTTTCACATACAAGCACATAGGCATGACATTTATAGATGCACCTAGATCAACTAGACTACGCTCGATTTCAATATCATTAATGATCAATGGTATAGTAAAGGAACCAGGATCAGAGCATTTAGCTGGGATTGGTATGGCGAGCTTCTGATCATGAATGGCGGAGCATTCTTCCTTGGAAGGCATGGAAGATGATTCTTTCTTCTTCGACGAGCTAAGCTGCTCGATTCTTCCTCCTCGGAGCCAGAGGAGGCTCAGGTTCGCGCTTAGGCTTTGATGAAGGAATCTTCTCTTCGTCTTTTTTATCTTCGGTGTATCAACTACTACAGTATCAGGAATCATAGCCGGATAGGAAGGGGTAGTGACGGCCGAATTCTTGCAGCTTCGAGTAGAAACAGTCTTCACGTCATTCTTCGGATTTGTTTCTATTTGGCTTGGTAGCTTACCGAAGGGACGACCACTAGAGAGCATGCTAGCAATGTTGTTTACTTGGCTCTCCACTCTATGACCTTGTGAAATCTGTTCTTGATTTAGGAGAGCTTGAGCCTTGAACTGGCTATCATGATCATCCAGCCTGGTGATGATCTAATTCAGCTTCTTATCCAACTCACTATTCTTGCTGTCAAGTGGCGGTGGTTTCTGAGGTTGACCCTGATAGATGTTGTTCAGATACTGGCTCTGGTGATTTCCAGGAGCTGTACCGTAGTTGCCTTGGTTCTGGTGGGGTGGTTGATAAATACCTTCGGTTTGATTGTTCGGCTTCTGATCTTGAAATGACCTAGATGGTCGGCTATTCTGATTATGGTTTGCTCCGGAGTTGTTGGGAGGTCGCTCTTGAAAGCTTCCTTGTTGTCGGAACTGACAGTAGCCAGTATAACCTTGTTTGTTATTGGAGAAGCCTTGACCAACGAAGTCGACTTCCTCGGTAGACCAGACTTCTGCTCTACCAAAATTCTGACATTGACTTCCATTGTCAGCACAGGCGCCACACCATTGGCAGTCAGCAACAAAAACAGAGGCGGATGGAGGCTTGATAGGCGTGGTAGACTTCTTCAAGTGCTTCTCAATTTCCGGCTTGACTTGTTCTTCAATGTTGAGCTTGCTTCGAGCTCCTTTTGTTTGTCTCTCCCAATTCCTTGACTTGGAGGCACAATCGGCAAAGTGAAGCATAGCTGCTTCTGGTGTGAGAGCAGTGATATCTCCCTCAGCGAAGGAGTTGACCCATTTGGATGACTCCTCATTCATTCCTCGGGCAAAGGTCTCAGCTAGTTGCCTTTGGTCGAAACCGTGATGGGGCAGCTGTAGAAGCTCTTGGAATTCATTCCAAGCGTCATATAAACTCATTCCTTCCTTTTGTCTAAACCTGGAGATGCTATCCTTGTAGGCAGTTGTTCTGGAAGGAGGAAAGTATTCCTCAACAAAATATTGAGCCAGCTTATCCCAATCAGTGTAGTATAACCGGGAGGCTTGCTGTTCAACCATCTCTTGGCGGGGCCTCGAAGAGAGAATGGAAAGGCTCGCAAACACAAGGTGTTCTTGTCGAGATTCCCATTCTTGAATGTCTCGCAAAGAGTAATGAAATTTGCCAAATGAGTGCAAGGATTGTCGTGCGGCTTTCCTTCAAACTGTACGTCCCTAGAGATCATTCCCAGGAAGGGGATCTTGATCTCATAGTCAGGAGCACCGTCGTCACGCGGCACAGGGATGGAGGATCAAACGCAAGTCGCGCTCAGTTTGTTATTTCGGCAAGACTTCTCTGAGCCGGCGGCGACGGTGGAGGAGGCGGTAGATTGTCACCCATTACAGGAGAAGGTGGTGGCGAGATTGACGCGGTGGATGAAGCGGATGAAGATGAAGATGAGGAGCTCTCCTTAGGCTCCTCGATCTTAATTGGAGTAAAAGATGAAGGTGGGGCAGTAGTAGATTGCTTCGGACCTCGTGGTTGTCTAGGCGGAGCAAAACTACCCGGCTTGTCTGAAGTAGAAGACTTGATAGGCTTAAACTGAGAACGAGTGATCGGGCGGTTCATAAACCTGAAAAAACAACATGCAAACGGCAAAAACAACCTGTGTAAAATCAAAGTGTAATGGAAAAATGAAAGATGGAAAGGTAGAAGAATAAAATGCCAACTCTTCTTTCAAATAATTAGAAGAGTCCCCGGCAACGGCGCCAATTTGATGAGCTGTAAAACAGTGATCAAATAACTACCAAGCACAAAGCAAGATAGATCGTATTCCACGGGTCTCTTCTAATCGTCTACTCAAATATGAAGGCAATTTACTCAGGTTTAAACACCAGTTGTGCATGGTGTCAGTTCCATGACTTCTAATCTAATAAAGCAGGAAATAAGAAATGAAAACAGAAAACAGAAAACAGTTGAAAGATTGGTTGACTTAACAAGACGACAGACAAGCTTAGATTACAAATCCCCCTAAGATCACTAGAACATTGGCGATCACAAGACCAGCGGTTTTCAATCCCCAATCATTCAGTTCTCAGACACCACCATAACTCCTGACCCTTAGGTTCAAGACTGGCAAACGTTCGCTCTATCCGATCTAACTCCCAAGATTAATTGACCACACGTACGTTCACTTCTGCAACAGAAAACTAACTGGCGCGATTACTAATGATTAATGAGTTACTCTTGAAGCGGACTAACCCTAACTAGTTCCTACAAAGAGAAATTGTTCCATTGAATAGGTTAACTATTGATTTGGTGTTTTGAAATGAGGCGAAAATTCACTACTATCCTCAGGTTAACTAGAATCTTAACTAGGTGATCAAGCTAGAAAAGAAACACAAAAGCAATTAAGAACAAACAAAACATGCAACAGAAACTGATTGAAACTGGATTTAATTACCGCCGATCATTGACCGATTTAAAGCCCCGGGTCACTTAGGGTTCATCTAATCTAAACTCTATGAGTTTAGCTACTCATATTCAAAACAAAAGAATCAAAGACAAACAAGGAATACATCTTTAACTAGGAAGAACAAAGAAGAACTGTAAAACCTAATTTCAGATGATTCTGTGAAGCTTCAATCTCTTGGATCTTCAACTCCTAGCACCAAGTTATCCAAGATGGAAGGATGGCGTCATGATCTCTTTCCGGATCCTCGAACTCTCTAAACTCTCTCTCGAACTTTTTAAAGTCTAGAAATTAATCCATGGAATATCGTCCTCTGAATGTGGCCGCCGGTTTAGTATTTCTAGGGTTTAGGATTCCAGCCAAAAAAGGAATTAGTTTTCGGCAAAAACTTGGGAGTTTTCACCGAATACTTCAGATGACACTTTGGTTGGAGTTTTCGCTGAAGACTTCAGATGACACTTCAGATTTCTCGCCGAAAACTTCAGTTACAGTCGGGGCAGTGATTTCTTCTAGCTTGGTTGATTTCTGGATTGATCTCGGGCCGTTCCTTGAGGTTCCTTTGCTTCCCGAGCTCGTCCGTGGCTATGTACTTGACGGCAAAAACCTGCGCATTCTCAAAAGCACTAGAAAACCATCAAATAGACCCATAACGGGCCAAAGTAACCAAACAGCAGGAATTAGAGCATTTAGGTGAAAACATGCTAAATCACCCTAAAACCCGAGATTCAAGCAAGGAAATGTAGCTTAAATGAGGTTGATGAACACGTAAAATCGAGTGTCATCACCATCCAGTATTGAGACATAGAAGTAAGAATAGACCATCGCTTCCATGACAGTTAGCACATATCTTAGATCCACAAAATCAAATGTTTTCCTCAAATCAACTTTAAGAGCACATCTAGGAGAAACATGCTTTAGATGATAACCATTAACAAGCACATGTGGCATTAAAATGTTATCCCCTATATGACGACCTTTGAGAATAGCTGATTGAGTTGAACTGATGACATTAGGAAGGTAGAAAGTAATTCTGGCTGCTAAGACTTTGGTGATACATTTGTACAACACATTGCAACAAGCAATAGGTCTATAGTCTTTTATATTAGAGGCATTTATCTTCTTTGGGATAAGGGAAAGAATCGTAGAGTTCACTGACCTGTGTAACTTCCCTTTCCTGAAGAAAGTCTGAACAGCCAGCACCACATCACCTCTTACCAGGGACAAAGATTTCTTAAAGAATTCTGAAGTAAAACCATATGGTCCTGGGCTTTTATCCCTTGATATGCTAAACATGGCTTTCCTTATTTCTTCCTCAGTTACAGGATCATAGAGTTTGATCGCTGTCACTAGATCAAGAGTCTTATAAAGAAGGCTCTTCATATCATCAACTGTAGAATCCTTAACTTCTTGATTACAAATACCAAGTAAGGAGGTATAATAACTTGTGATTTCATCAGCTATCTTGCTTACCTCTGACGTACTACTACCATCTGCAAGATCCAACTACACTATCTGCTGTTTAGCCTGTTTTATTTTTTATGGCTTCATGAAAGAAGGAAGTGTTGCAGTCTCCCAATCTAAGCCAGTTCTCCCTTGCTTTCTGTCTTAAAATCGATTCTTCAGCTTCTTTAAGATTCCACCAGGCCCCGGGAAGAGCATGAACATATGAAACTACAACTCTCTCCCGATCTGCAAGATTTCCTAACTGAGCTGCCTTCAAATCATTCTCCGCCTCTATCACCCTTTTAAAAATATATGAAAACAGCTTTTATTAAGTTGTTTTAGCACAAGTTTCACCTCCTTCAACTTAGCATACACTCTATAGAATCCATTTTCCTTATCAAACACATCGACTTTATTCCAGGCTTCCTCAACCAACTTCCCATAATCAGGATGCTTTATCCAGCAGTTAAAAAATCTGAACTGCTTAGGAAGAGAGACACAACTAGAATCAGTTTCTAAAAGGACACCACAATGATCAGAATACCCTGGGGCAAAGAGAGTAACAGTACCTGAGGAAAGCTTCTCAACCAATTCATGTCAACCAGGCATTTATCCAATCTTCTATATATGTTCCACTCTCTCTATTATTATGCCAAGTGTATACGGACCTATAAACAAAGACCATTTAAGTTTGCCTTGTTCTTTAATTTTATTAATTTTCCTCTTGAAATTTTTATTTATATATGGTTAGAATAGTTCTTTCTTATTGGTTAGCTCTTCAGTCTTTCTCTTGATTTCTGTTTTCTCTAACACCAGATCTACTTGGATGTTCATTTCTTACGTGTTGTTTTTTTTCTTTTTTTTTCTTCATGGAACTTGATACAAAGCGAACGAGAGATGAACTTCCTTATCTTCATGACCTTCTCTTTGACAAATATTTCAACATTTCCCACATATATTTCGCTCTCTTTAGTTGCATTTGTCACACTCTTGATTTGTTTCTTTGTATTGTTAGACCAATTCTTTATTTGCTATACGTTTACTTTTTTATGTCACTCTTTACTTCTCTTTCGTCCATCACAAATTCTAGGTTGGAGTATCATAGTTTACAGTTTTTTTTCCTATTTGGAGTTTGATATAAAGCTAACGATAGATAAATTTTCTTATCTCAAAGACTTTCTCTTTGATAACACTCCTTTAATGTAAGAAAAATTATTAACAAAAAATTATATTAAATAGAAGAATACATCATGTCTCAAAATTGTGGTGTGATTCTGGTTTTAAAGACAGTAGTTTCTAAAAATGATATTGAATACTTTGGTAACAAAAAGATAACATAGAGTTTAATTAGTTTCAAATGTTTCGAGTTGTGCTATTCAAATGAGACTGAGGTTGACGTGAAACATAACAATGAAATCAAAACAGGTAAAATTTGGATTTACACTTGTTAATTCTACGAAGATGATTATAACATATGTGCATTTAATTAATGATGAACCATTCATCTTCACTTCACAAGTTGAACAAATCTTTTACATTGAAAATACAATACAATCAAATTATAAAGTTTTATATGAGATAAAATTTAGATACATTCGTAATAGGTAATAAGTAATTATTTTGACAAATAACGATAACTTAAATCCAAGTGAAGAAATAAAAAATATAGATGATGGTGTTAAGGAATTCAATTTGGTTCGTAAATACTTACAAAGAAGAACTATGAGAATTGATGAAGATAACATAAACGAAGAAGAAGACAAACTAATAACTTCTTAGTTGGTTTTGATATATTATTTTATTTAATAATTAATATGTCTTAGATATTTTTCTAACACAAAAATTTATGAGTTCACCAATTTAAAATATTTGCTACTCTTGCTTTCTGTTGTAATTACTATTTATTCATTTCAATTTAGTTATAATAACTAGTATTTTACAAAGAAAGAGTAGTTTTTTTTAATATATTTTGTATAAAAGCTAAATTCATAATGGCCTTTTTTAACAACTTATGCATACAATAAAATAGTGTTTACTAAAAGGTTAAATTTGAATGCATCAATGAAGCAAGATAAGAAACTTTGTTACACTCTTGATTTCTTTCTTTGTATTGTTAGAGCAATTCTTCTTTATTTACTATATGTTTACTTTTTTATGTCACTCTTTACTTCTTTTTCGTCCATCACAAATTCTAGGTTGGAGTATCATAATTTACATGTTTTATTATTTTTTTCTAGATGGAGTTTGTCATAAAGCTAATGACAGATAAATTTCCTTATCTCAAAGACTTTCTGATTGATAACAGTCCCTCAATGTAAGAAAAATCACTAACAAAAAATTATATTCAATGAAAGAATACATCATGTCTCATAATTGTGGTGTGATTCTAGTGTTAAAGACACTAGTTTCTAAAAATAATATTTAATACTTTGGTAACAAAATATAACATAGAGTTTAATTAGTTTAAAAAGGTTTCATGTTGTGCTACTCAAATGAGACTGAGTTGACGTGAAACATTACAGTGGAATCAAAACAGGTGAATTTGGATTTACACTTGTTCATTTTACCAAGATGGTTCAAACATATGTGCATTTAATTAATGATGAACCATTCATCTTCACTTCAGAAGTTGAACAAATCTTTTACATTGAAAATTCAATACAATCAAATTATAAACTTTCACATGAGATAAAATTTAGATACATTCGTAACAGGTAATAAGTAATTATTTAGACAAATAATGATAACTTAAATCCAAGTGAGGAAATAAAAAATATAGATGATGGTGTTAAGGAAATTAATTTGGTTCGTAAATACTTACAAAGAAGAACTATGAGAATTGATGAAGATAACATAAACGAAGAAGAAGACAAACTCATAACTTCTTAGTTGGTTTCGATATTTTATTTCATTTAATAATTAATTTGTCTTAGACATTTTTCTAACACAAAAATTTATGAATTCACGATTTTAAAATATTTGCTACTCTTGCTTTCTGTTGTAATTACTATTTGTTCATTTCAATTTAGCTATAATAACTCGTATTTCACAAAGTAAGAGTTGTTTTTTTAATATATTTTATATAAAAGCTAAATTAATGATGGATTTTTAACAACTAGTGCATACAATAAAATATTTTTTACTAAAAGGTTAAATTTGAACACATCAATAAAGCAAGATAAGAAAATTGGACCAACAAAGGCCGTATAAGTGTGCCTTGTTCTTTAATTTTATTAATTTTCCTCTTAAATTTTTATTTATATATGGTTAGATAGTTCTTTCTTACTGGCTACTCTTCAGTCTTTCTCTTGATTTCAGTTTTCTCTCACACCATATCTATTTGGATTTTCATTTCTTATGTGTTGTTTCTTTTCTTGTTTTTCTTCATTAAACTTGATATAAAGCGAAGGAGAGATGAACTTCCTTATCTTGATGACCTTCTCTTTGACAAATATTTCAACATTTCCCACATATATTTTGCTCTCTTTAGTTGCATTTGTCACACTCTTGATTTTTTTCTTTGTATTGTTTTGTTCGAACACTCCCACAGAAGAGAGTACCAAGATCACCTAGACTAAAGGGGAAAGGGGGGAGGGTGGGTGGCAAGAGTTGTGACAACGAACCAGGATTAAAAGAAGAACCCCTAATCAGTTGCTTGGTCCAGGTGTGAACATGCAAAGTGGGTAAGATTGAACAGACTTGTACAGAGTAGTAGCACAGTAAGGGAGTGTCTGGCCAAGTTGTGTGCCGCTGTGTTAGCTTCCCTTTTGACTGCTCGGATTGAGGGTGACGAGCTAATAAGAGTTTACATTCTTGAATGATAGCCCCTGCTCGTGGATGGAGGCGTTGTTTATCCAAAATATGCGAAGACACCATCGCTGCATCCCCCTCAATATCCACAAAGACGATGGAACGAGCCCAACGCCAACGCAGTGCTTCTCGGAAAGCCAAAGCTTCAATAGTGAAGGGATCTGTGAAGTGTGGCATTGCCCGTCCCCCAGCAAAAAGCACAGCTCCTGTAGGATCCCGAAAAATTAACCCAATCCCTACACCCTATGCCCGACTAAAAACTCCATCAATGTTAATTTTAACCCGTCCCATAGGAGGAGGTCACCATCGGTTAAGGACAAGAGCCAGTTGTCATCGGGGCAAAGGGTGCATCACATCTTCCTGATTCTAGCTCAAATTTATCCATGTGCTTTTCCATTTGTGCCTTAAGTGCTGGCAAAAGGAATTGTTTAGTGAGAAAGACCACAATGTTACGAGATTTCCACAGTCTCCATCAGAAGAAAATGAACTTCTTCCCAAGGGCTGGTGACAACCTGAGGATCTTCCGCCAGACAATGCAAAAATTTGAGCTGGATACCAGATGGAGAGGTATGTCCATGATGGCCCCAAAGCGGGCGGCCAAAGGGCAATAAAGAAGAAGATGAGACAGTGATTCCTCTGAATTCTCGCAAACAGGGCAAATTCTCGAGAAGTCCGTAATACGAGAGTTCAACGCTGTCCTCGTGGGAAGAACTCCCAACACACATTTCCAAATAAAAAAGTGTAGCTTGGGAGGGACCGGGAATGACCATAGTTTGTTCCAAGCATCCGTGTCAATGGGAGAAGATGGGCCAACTTCAGGCATCTGTCCATGGTAGATAATGTTGTATCCAGAGTGTACCGTATATGCTCCTGTGTCAGAGAATTTCCAAATGAATTGGTCTGGAATCCTTTTAATGGGAGGGGGATACTAGAGATGAGGTCTACATCCACCACCGAGAAACAATGGGTAAGTAGTTGGACGTCCCGATATCCATGATTTACAAACATAGCGACGGGAGTAAAAGGACTCCATGGGAAGTCAGAGGGGATGTGATGTGCTGTAAAACAGTGATCTAATACTACTAAGCTAAAAGCTAAGCATATCATATTTCACGGGTTTCTTCGAATCGTCTACTCAAATGAACTGGCAAATTACTCAAGTTGAACACGTTGCACGTGGTGTGAGTTCCACGACTTCTAAACTATGGAGCAGAGAAATTAAAAAGGAAATAAGACATAAGACAAAAGACTAATTGAAAGGTTGTTTGACTTAACAAGACGACAGACAAGCTTAGATTTTGAATCCCCCTAAGATCACCAGAACATTAGCGATCACAAGACCAACGGTTTTCAATCCTGATTCTTTCAGTTCTCAGACACCACCATAACTCCTGACCCTTAGGTTTAAGACTGGCAAACGTTTGCTTTATCCGATCTAACTCCAAAGATTAATTGTCCGCCCTTGCGTTCACTTCTGCAACGGAAAACTAACTGGTGCGATTACTAGTGATTAGTAAATTACTCTAGCAGTGGATTAACCCTAACTGGTTCCTACAAAGAGAAATTGTTCCAATGAATAGGTTAACTATTGATTTGGTGTTTAGAAGTGAGGCGAACGTTCGCTACTATCCTCAGCTTAAGAGAATCTTAACTAGGTGATCAAGCTAGAAAAGAAACACAAAAGCAATTAATAACAAACCAAACATGCAATAGAAACTGATTGAAACTGGATTTAATTACCGCCAATCCGTGACCGTTTTAAAGTCGCAGGTCACTTAGGATTCATCTAGTCTAAGCTCTATGAGTTTAACTACTCATATTCAATACAAAAGAATCGAAGGCAAGCAAAGAATACATCTCAGGTAGGAAGAACAGAGAAGAACTGTAAAACCTAATTTGATGACTCCGTGAAGCTTCAATCTCCTGAATGTTCAACTCCTAGCTCCGAGTTCTTTGAGATGGAAGGATGGTGTCACGATCTCTTCCCAGCTCCTCGAACTCTCTAAACTGTCTCTTGAACTTTCAAGTCTAGAAATTAATCCAAAGAGTAGGTATCTTCTGATTGTGGCCGCCGATTTAGTATTTATAGGGTTTCAGAATCTCAGCCAGAAAAGGAAGTAATATTCGGCGAAAACTTAATAGTTTTTGCTGAAGACTTTAGTGGGAACCTCAGCTGGATCTCATGTCTTCGACTGTGTACTTGTTCATTTAGTTTTCGGCGAAGACTTTGGACTTCTCGCCGAAAACTTCAGTTAAGACCGGGGTAGTGTTTTCTTCTGGCTTGGTTGACTTCTGGCTTGATCTCGGGCCATTCCTTGAGGTTTTCTTTGCTTTCCGAGCTCGTCTCTAGTTACGTATTCAACGGAAAAAACCTGTGTAATCTCAAAAACACTAGAAAACCATCAAATAGACTCATATCGGGCCAAAGTAACCAAAACGACAATAATTGGAGCAATTAGGTGAAAACAACCTAAACTACCCTAAAACCCGAGATTCAAGCAAGGAAATGTAGCTTAAATGAGTCGGATAATCACGTAAAATTGAGTGTCATCAGGATGCGTTCCGGAGGGCGTGGTGGGATCGATGGAATCCAATTATCCTGAAATGCCAAAATTTGAAGGCCGGTACCCACTTGCAAGCGGAGTCCTTGAACCAGCAGCTCCCTGCTTGCAATGATGCTACTCCATCCCCATGATGGATGAGAGTTGCGAAGTTGAATCATGGAAATATTTTCCTTTATACACTTGGGCCAACAACGAGTCTGGCTCAGAAATGATTCTCCATCCTTGCCTTGCAGGAGGGCTAGATTGAAGTGGTGTAGATCCCGAAAACCCAAGCCGCCTTTCGACTTAGGGGTGCATAGTCTTGACCAAGACACCCATTTAAGTTTCCTGTGCCCGTCGTGTTTTCCCACCAAAAATCCCGTATTAACAACGTAAGCCATTTAATGGTTGTCTTGGGTAACAAGAAGCATGTCATAGTGTTGATCGAGAGGGCAGATAGGACTGACTTGACAAGAACTTTCCATCCCTACCGGGGATAGAAATTTAGCTTTCCAGGCTTGGAGTTTACTCAGAACTAGGTCTTCAACATATTTAAAAGTTTTGACCTTAGAACGTTTCATTGGTGTAGGAAGACCCAGGTATTCATCCTCCGCAGTAGAGACCCGAACACCCAGCGCACGACAAAAGTCAATACAATCAGAATCTGGTGTAACCTTACAGAATGAGACTGCCGATTTTAGTAAGTTGACTTTCTGACCGCTTACGAGTTGGTAGTTTTCGAGAATATCAAGCAGCGAAGTAATATCCTCAAGCGAAGCGCGAAGGAAAAGATAAGTATCATCTGCAAACATAAGATGAGTTAACATGGGAGTATATGCACTCAGACGAACTCCTGCCAAAGAATTCGAAGCTTCGGCCTGATTTAGCAACATAATTAATCCTTCAGAGCAAATAGCAAATAGCAGTGGAGACAAAGGGTCACCCTGTCTGAGACCTCATGCTGAGTGAAAAAATCCATGTTTTTGTCCGTTTAATAGCACCGCGAATGACGTAGTAGTAACACATTTACGAATCCAAGCAATCCAGAGCTCACCAAACCCCATCATTCTCATAATTGTGAAGAGAAAGATCCATTCAATTCGGTCATATGCTTTTTCCATATTCAACTTCAATGCCATATACTTTATTTTTTTGGAAGTCCGGCCGGCCATAAAATGCATGATTTCCTGGGCAATTGGAATATTGTCAGCAATAGCTCGGCCTTGCACAAATCCATTTTGTGTGGGGCTTATTATGATTGGTAAAATGCGGCCAAGACGTGTAGTGAGAATCTTGCTTATGACTTTATAAGGTACATTACAAAGTCCAATGGGACGGATTTCTTTCATGGTTTTGACGTCAGCTACTTTCGAAAGTAGAGCAGTCCAGGTATGATTCAATGCCGATAGGAGGTCAATGGACTCGTAGCTATTAGGTCCGGTGCAATAAGGTCCCAGAACTCATGAAAGAAGATGGCTGAGAAACCATCCGGACCAGGAGCCTGATGAGCTCCAATGTCGAAGACCGACTCTCTGATTTCAATGGGTGTGACTTGAATGACTAAGGCCGCGTTCATAGCCTCAGAAACCCGACGGGCGGAAGGAATGGGAGGAACTCTATTCATGAAGTCATTTGGGGGATTATCCGAGGAAAATAATTGTTTATAAAAATCGATTGCAATACGACTCATATATGCCGGACTCGTGAAAGCCTGACCCTTCCCCAAGAGTTAAAATGGAATTTTTTCGACGTTTTTGTGTAACAATTTGATGAAAAAACTTTGAATTTTGGTCACCCAACTTTGCCCATCTGGTCGCCGCCTTATGCTTCCAGTAAAGCTCTTCTCTATAACCTGCCTCTACTAGTTCAGTTTGTAATGAGTAAACCTTATTCCAGCACACGGGGATTCCAATTTGGCTCGCGCAATTTCCTCTTCCAATTCTTTCATTTTACGTGCTGAATTAGTAGTTACATTCCGAGACCAGTTGAACAACATGTTCCGCACGTGTTTAAGCTTATCAAGTAATCAAAATTGTGGTGATCCGGACCTAGGACGTTGCCATTCATGTAAGATCATGACTCTAACATATGGAATTGGGGCCCAACGTGCATCAAATTTACACTATCTTTTAAAAGCAGGGTTTTGCGTAGTTTGTCTTAAAATAATATGAAGATGATCAGAGCCTGCGCAATCAAAATGTGTGACCATGGTTTCTGGCCACAGAAGCAGCCATTCCTCATTGATCAGGAACATATCCAATCGTCGTTTTATAAGAGCGTCATCAGAGCGAGCACAATTCGTCCAAGTATAATCTGGGCCGACAAAACCAACATCAATTAACTGCAAGTCAAAAATGAAGGCTAAAAAGTCAGCTAATGATCTTGGGATTGGATTGAGCCCGCCTTGACGTTCCGAGTTAATCGCGATAGCATTAATGTCGCCACAAATAATGAATGGACCAAAAAGGGCGAGTACGGCATTTCGAAGTTGTTCTAATTGATTAGCATGAACCGAAACAACTGTTGAAAGGTAGACACCAATGTAATGAATTAAAATATTATTAGGGGAATTCCATATAATAGAAATGACAAATGAAAATCAAAAAACACGTTAGCAAGAGAGTTGAGGTAGCCATGCAAGAGCAAGACCCCCCTGCGTAGCCTCCCCAATAACATGTTCAAAATCCGAAAAACATAAAGGAGCTAACTTTAACTGTAGAGGATCTGAATCCATACGAGTCTGACATAATGATAGAAAATGAGGACCAACTTGATGAACAAGCTGTAATAACTTCCAGTTTGTCAAGGATGTCCCAGTCCCCAAAAATTCCATGCAATACAACGCATTTAACTATTGGGGGCCGATTTGGGTTGGCTAACCTCCACCTCACTTGGTTCTTCAGCATTACCAGAATTAGAAATTTCACCCTCCTCAGAACTTGAGACAAGAGAGCATCTGGATCAAAATTGGTCTCACCACTGGAGACCACCAACTCACCAGCCGATTGACCACCATGCTTTTCAACCCAATCGTTCGGCAAAAGACCAACCGCACAACATGACCACGGGACTGTTTGGAGGTGGCCTGAGGTGAACTCGTCCCAGCTGGGAGTTCATCTGCTGACTCGAAGGCAGACAAGAGCTTTCTTTTCACCGAGCTGGAGGATGGAGTGGACTTCGACGGCATCATCTGTACCGGGCCAACTTGCAATTTTGATTGAGGAGTTAGCTGGGCCGGATTAATAAGAGTATATCGGTGGCCCACTGTAGCAGCAGTCAGCTTGTGTTCAATAATTGGTGCAGAAGCTGCCTGAGGTGGGCCCCCAAGCCAAGCTGTCGCGGTCTGTTTCTTCGGATCCAAGCGGCGCTGGTTGCTTCCTTCACCCGCCAAGCCTTTTTGGTTCCCTTGAATGGAGCGTCTCAGCTGGCAGCCTAGTTGGCGGCCCAGATCATTAATTCTTGGCGCAACTGATGATGCTGACTGGGCTTGGACTTGAGGCTGGCCCAGGATCGAGTGTCTCAGTCCAATCAACTCCTGAGGTGCAGCAGAGGCTCTATTGTCTGGGCCCAAAATCCTCAATGGCCTAACATTGCGAGGGAGTGGGCCTATTGGACCTGATCCACTTGGGTGACGGCCAAGATTCGAACCGTGAGAAGGGATTGGGTCGGGCAATGCAAGGAGTGGTCTTGGACCCCTGAAGGCCTGCCCACCCTTCCCCTAGCTCCACCAAGCTGACGCTCACGTGTCCATTATCGCTGTAAATTCGATGAGAGGCTGGCCGCCACAGAAGGTGGCAGACCACCACCTCCCCTCGGGTTCTGAGACTGAGCGATTGGTAGCGGTTGGAACTGTGGTCGTTGACTCTCCTTTTCATTTGGATCAACTTTTCCACATATCCATGAGGAACGAACATGCTCATAAAAAATTAGGTCCGTACGATCACAATCTGCCATAACATGGCCAAGAAAACCACAGAGATAACAGATGCATGGGACACCAATATACTGAAAATATGCAGGAAAATGAACCCCATTAGTTCCAATCACCGGAGTAGTCCCTAGAAAGGTGTCCAGTAGGTCCATCTGAACCCTTCCCTTGATATAGCTCCCTTCTGGCGTACCCGCATTAAAGTAACCAATCTTCACAATTTCACCCAACTTAGCTAATAACTTTCTGCCAACTGCAATTGTGAGAAATGAAAACGGCAAACCAATAATCTTAACCCAAATCGCCATAAATTGAAGGGAATGATACAAATCTTCTAAAGGGACCATGTTGTCTGTGAAATGAATAATCAAACGTTGAAAAAACCAAGGTTGGTTCTTGAGAACCCAGTTACGATTGATTATCGAGGGGTGATGTGACCTTATTTCATACATATTTATCCTACGTTCTGCCCTTGTTTTCTCCGTGATTTGATCCTCATCCATCCTAGTTTGCATGCATTTCGAGCCCTTTTGCACAATTTGAGTTATTGTTGCCCGGGGGTGACTTGTGGCCCCATTTGACGTGCTTTGTAGTCTCTTTTGTGTACATTTCAGTCCATAGGACCAAACGGAGGCAAAATCGGAGCTTGGATGAGGGAGAAACGAGCGAAACAAAAATTGTGGTTTCAGCAGATTTTAGGGCACACGGCGTGCAGTCATACACGACGTGTAGTTATACACGACGTGTATGCCCATCTGATTTCTATATATTAAAGATTTTTGGAGTTCAAAGAGGGATGCTATCACTTCTCTTTCATCACCCACGACCCAAGAACACCCCACTTCGTCCCCAACACCTCTGGAACCCTAGGAGGCCATTTGAAGACCCAAATTGGAGCAAAGGATTGAAGATTCTCACCTTGGATTGGCATCTTGAAGTGTAAGAGTGAAGATTCCTCCATGGAAGCTAGGATGATCTCCTCCTCTCAATTTCAGGTTTCTTCCATAGTTATGCTAGGCTAGACCTAGGGTTTAGTTTAGGGGGGGATGGATCAAGCTAGGATAGATGATTGATTGTGTGGATTGAGTTTCTCATAGCCTTTGTGTAAGATGATGATCCTAGACCTTGTGCTTAGGCTCCATGTAAACATGATTTGTTATTATGGTACATTTTCTATGTCTTTCAATACATGAAAGTGATTGATTGATGTTGATCAAGGGTTGTAGGATTGTAATTGATTGTTTGAGAGATTAAACTTTCCAATTGCAACCATTTTAAGCTTGTTTTCCTTGTTGACATTTTTTCGAACACTTGGTGTGCACTTAGTTTTCAGTTATTTGGAGGTTGAAAGACTCATTGATTGTTAGACTAGTGTTCTATGATTGGCATGAGAACTTTTTGCATCACTGCCTTGTGTTAGATGGATGTTAGCTAAGAGATTAAGTGTTTGAGCATTTCATTGAGCTAGATAAAGCACTCCATTCCTTTGTTCATATAGCGAGAGCATGGTCCATTTGGTTTAGGAGTAGAGAGTCAATTGTGTGAGAGTTCATTGATTCTAATTGAGTGTTTTGCATGGTCATTCGTTTGCACATCGTTGCTTGAGATTCAATTCAACTTTCATGATCCTTGAGCTTCAAGAAACCCCTTGCTAAGCTAACCTACTTCTCTCTTGTTTGATCCTCAACTTTACTTGTTAGTTTTTTCCTTGTTTGACTTAGATTGTTTAACCTTTTGAATTGTTCTTATTTAAACCGAACTCAACTCAAATGTTTAGACCGTTCATGACCAGTGTGAGTATTAGTTTATGAGAGGACCTCGTGGAAATACGACCTTGAATGTTGTGAGGTTAAATTCACACGTCAAGTTTTTGGCGCCGTTGCCGTGGACCTCTCTCATTCCTTTAAAAGCACTTAGTAGTGGACTGATCTATTCACTTCCTTCTAATTTAGTTTTGCTTCCTTATTACTTGTTTGCTTAATCTTGTTATTCCACATTGTCTGTTACTTTGGTGTGCTTGTTGTGCTTGTGTGTAGGTACCTTGTGGTAGTGTATGAGTAGACTCACTCGTCTCCAAGCACGACTTTAAGGCCTTGAGCAAGTTCTTGAGCATCCAACCTCTCTTCCTACCTTAGTTATTGAAAAAGAAGTTCATATCCCCCCACACAACAACATGTCTCATCATGACGATGAAGACAATCGTTCGGAGCACTCTCACCATACCAATGATGATGACCACTCATAAAGAGATGAAAGACGCACCTTAGCGGACTATGCTCGCCCTACTCTTGAAGGGGCCGCCTCTAGCATTGTTCGACAACCCATCAATGCTAGGAACTTTGAGCTCAAGGCCAATATGATCCAAATGGTTCAAAATGGAGTGGTCTTCAATGGCATTGATGGTGAATGTCCATCTAGGCACTCAAGGACTTATTAGAGATATGTGACACGGTGAAGAATGACCAAGTTCACCCGGATTGTGTGAGACTCCGGCTCTTTCCTTTCTCACTCAAAGGTACAGCTAAGTCATGGGTGGAGAATCAACCGAGTAGAGCTTTCACCACATGGGAGGGCCTAGCCGAAGCTTTTCTCAAAGAATTCTTCCCTCACTATATGATGGATGCAATCCGAGACTGCATCAACCACTTCACACAACACAAGAGAGAGCTCTTTCATGAGACTTGGAATCGGTTCCAAGCCCTTCTTCGGTCTTGTCCTCATCACAACACCGCCGAATGGAGCTTGGCGGACATCTTTGCTAGATCCCTTGATTTTGAGAATACAAGGATGATCAACCAAGCCGCCGGAGGTGATTTAAGGATGCTCACTCCTGGAGATGCTCTAGAACTCTTCGCGGAGATGGCCAACAAGACAAGGAGTTGGTCTCGACAACAACCTCCTAAGTCTAAGTATGGAAGTGACACGCACTATGATTCTCGGGCTGTAAGTGTTGATGCACCAAAGGATTCGTCTAGCTATGGAAAGAAGCCAAAGCTACCGGGGCACCGAGATGAAGATGATCCCATGATCACTCTCCTTATGTCCAAGATTGATGCCATGGCCTCTCAAGTAAGCAATCTTAGTATGCCTAAGCATCCCTCTAAGGCTCCATCATCTCATTTGGGTAATCCACCGGTTGCTTCGTTCTTTTGTTGTGAGTGTTGTGGAGGCCAAGGCCATGATGTCAATGTCTGCCCTTCCTCTACCTCTGAGCCTAACCAAGGTGAAAGCATTGAGAAGTAAGCTTTGTGAAAGGCCAAGGGTTCTATGGAAACTTCAACCGTCAAGGGAATTACCAAGGTGGTAACTACAACCGTCCTTGGAACCAAGGAGACAATTACAACAAGCCTAATCAAGGTGGATTCCAAGGATACAAGGGGTATAATCAAGGCTCCCCATGGAATCAAGGTGGTAACCAATGGAATCAAGGAGGAAATCAATGGAACCAAGGTGGTGACCAACATCAAGCTAACCAAGGTGGTGAGCAAGGTTCTAACCCACCGGGGATGTATAACCATAAGAGTAATGGACCACCCGGTTTCAACAAACCTCCTCCAAACAAAGAAGGTGGATCTTCAATCTCTCAAGAAGACACTAATGCGGCTATTCTTCAACTCTTCAAGAATCAACAAGCTTCCATCTCCAATCTAGAGACTCAATTGGGGCATGTTGCCAAGGTACTCTCGGAGAGACCAAAAGGTAGTCTACCCGCCAACACCGAGGTCAATCCCAAGGGCCCCGAGGAGCTTATGATGGTAACTTTGAGGAGTGGTAAGCAAGTGCAAGATTCCACACCTAAAGCAGTAAGAGGTCAAGATGATGATTTTGTTTTGGTGGAAGATGTTAACTCCGATGATGACACGGATAAGATTGAAGTTAAAGATAAAAGAGCCAAGGCTAATGAAGTTCCTAAGACTACCAATAAGGTTGGTTCTCAAGAGTCTACGACAAGTGCTACTCCGGTCTCTCCTCCCGCACCGGTTGTGCCTCCGTACAAGCCTAAGCCACCTTACCCTTCTTGTTTGAAACCGGATTCCATGGAGAAGGATTTCAAATGGTTTATTGAGCTTCTTGACAAAGTTCAATTCACGATGACTTTTTGGGAAGCTGATGACACTCGATTTGACGTGATTATCAGCCTCATTTAAGCGACATTTCCTTGCTTAAGACATGGTTTTTAGGGTAGAATAGCGAATATTCAATCAATTGCTCTATCTCGTGCCATTTGTGTTACCTTGGCCCGTTTCGGGTCTATTTGATGGTTTTCTAGTGTTTCTATGTTAGCACAGGTTTTTGCCATCAAATAAGTAGCCAAGGACGTGTCTACGGCGTTGGAACCTCGAGGAATCGCACCGGAATCAATCCAAGGAGTCAATCAAGTCGAACCAAACCTGCCCCGTTTTACACTGAAGTTTTTGCCGAGAAACCCTTGGAGTTTTCGGCGAAAACCCAAGAACAAATCGGTAGAGCTTACCAAGGCAACTTTTCGGCAAAAACACTAAGTTTTCGCCGAGAACCCCGGCGTCCGAAAATCACAGGAGAATTCAGTCCGCGATCAGTCATTTTACAAAGAGATTTTCGGCAAAAATTTCTTCATATTTTCGGCAAAAATCCCAGGCAAAATCCGGCGGTATTAGGGTTAAGTATAAATACTTAACCGGCGGCCCATACAGCATATACCTGAGATCAGACATCATACTTACTTTTTACAACTAATACCAAATACTTGAGAATTCTCCCGAGTTCTGGAGCAGAGAGTTAGAGTTGAAGAGCCAGGAAGAGATCGTGACGCCATCCCTTTCATCTTGAAGAATCGGAGCTAGGAATGCAGTTTACCAGAAGATCGAAGTTCTGCCGGAGTCGTCTTAATTAGGTTTTTCAAATCCTTTTCTGTTCTTCCTCTATTCCAGATGAACTCTATCTTTGTCTTTGATTCTTTTGTGAAAAACATGAGTAGCTAAACTCTTAGAGCTTAGACTAGATGAACCCTAAGTGACCCAGGGCTTTAAAGCGGTCACGGATCGGCGGTGATTAGATTCAAAGTTCAATCAGTTTCTCTTTCATGTTTGATTTGTTCTTCGTTGTTCATGTTTCTTGTCTGGATTGATCACCTAGATTAGATTCTTGTTAAGCTAAGGATAGAAGCGAACGCTCGCCTTGCTTTAAAACACCAAATCAACAATTAACCTAATCATTGGAGTGTGCCTTTCGTAGGAACCAGTTAGGGTTAATCCACTGCAAGAGTAACTCTAAATCATTAGTAATTGCGAGAGGCGACCGTACCCGGGCCGCTAATTAATCTTGGTAGCTAGATCGGATAGAGCGAACGTTTGCCAGTCTTAAACCTAAGGGTTAGGAGTTATGGTAGTGTCTTAGAATTGATTGAACGAGAATCGAAATCTGCTGATCTGTTGATTGCCAATGCTCTGGTGAACGAAGGGGGATTCAAAGTCTAAGTTTGTTTGTCATCTTTGTCTTAATCAACCAATCTTTCAATCAGTTTTCAGTTTTAATTTTTAATTTCCGTGCATTTCTTAGAATTAGAAGTCGTGGAACTCACACCACGCACGAAGTGTTAAACCTGAGTAACTTGCCTTTATATTTGAGTAAACGATCATTAGAAGAGCTGTGGAATACGATCTACCCTAGCTTCCAGCTTGGTAGTTATTTGATTGACCCGCACTACAATGGTTCATCAAATTGACGCCGTTGCCGGGGACTTCTTTTGATTGTTCGAAAGAAGAACTGGCATTTTATTCTTCTACTTTCCATCTTTCATTTTTCCATCCACTTCGATTTTACATTGGTTTTGTTTGTTTTTGTTATTTGTAGGTTGTTCACAGGTGTATGCATCGCCGCCCTTGGACTCGCTCTCAAACCGACAAGGCTAAGAGCATAGAGAGACCACGCAATTCTGCTCCACCTCGACAATCATAGATTCCAAGGAGAAGCAGAACCAATCCACTTCCATCCGTCACTCCGATCAAGATCGAGGAACTGAATGAGAGTTCCTCATCTCCATCTTCACTGTCATCTTCATTCGCTTCATACACCGAGTCACTTTCACCTCCTCCATCTCCTACCATGGATAATCAGTTGCCACCACCACCACCACCAGGCGGTAATCAACCACCACCACAGCCAGTTGCACAGAAGAGTCTAGCTGACTACAATAAGCCGAGCGCGACTAGCATTCGATCTTTCATTGCCGTGCCGCGCGTTGAAAGAGATACTGACTATGAGATCAAGATTCCATTCTTGACTATGATCTCTAGAGATCTACAGTTTGAAGGCAGGCAACTAGACAATCCGTGCACACATCTGGCGGATTTCCTTGATCTCTGCAGCACTTTTAAGAACGAAAATCTCGACAAGAACACTCTTTGCTTGAGAGCTTTCCCGTTCTCTCTGAAAGGCGCAGCTAAGAGGTGGCTTACTGGCAAACCACCTGGCTACTATACCGACTGGGATACTCTTGCTCAGGACTTTGTCAAACAGTACTTCCCTCCTGCCAGAACAACAGCCATCAAGGACAGCATCGCCAGATACTCTCAGAAGGAGGGAGTAAGCTTATATGATACTTGGAATCAATTCCAAGAACTTCTCTACAACTGTCCGCATCACGGTTTCGTGCTGAGGCAGTTAGCTAAAATCTTTGCTCGAGGTCTTCGAGAAGAATCTGCTAAGTGGGTCAGTTCCCTAGCTGAAGGGGATTGCACTATGCTTACACCTGAAGTTGCTCTTCTTCATTTCGCGAACTGCGCTTCCAAGTCAAGGAACTGGGAACGACAATCTAAAGGATCAAGAAGCAAGCTCGATCTCGAAGCTACTATCAAGGCAGAAGTAGAGAAGCATCTGAAGAAGTCTTCTACACCACTCAAGCCACCGGTAGCTGCTGTCTACGTTGCCGATTGCGAGTGGTGTGGAGCTTGTGCACATAATGGAGGCAGATGCCTGAATTTTGGTAAGACAAAAGTTTAGTTTGCCGAAGAAGTCAATTTTGTTCAACAGGGCTTCAACAACAATCAGAACGGTTATGTTGGCTACCACAACTTTAAGCAACAGGGGAATTATCAAGACAGACCTCCCTACAATGCCGGTGCCAACTAGAACCAGAACAACCGACTAGCTGGTCCAGCTCAGGATCAGAAGCCGAACCATCAGCCGGCAGGTGTCTATCAGCCGCTGCACCGCAATCCAGGTAACTATGGAACTGCTCCTGGCAATCGCCAGAATCAATATTTGAATAATACCTACACAGGGCAGCAACATCAGAGGGAGAACAACGTTAGTGAGCTTGACAAGAAGCTCGGTCAGATCATTACTAGACTTGATGATCACGACAGTCAGTTCAAGGCTCAAGCTCTTCTCAATCAAGAACAGATCGCATCCGGTCAAAGAATTGAGCAGACAGTGAACCACATCTCGAGCATGCTAGCATCTGGTCGACCATTTGGCCAACTTCTGAGCCAGACAGAGCCGAATCCGAGAAAGGAGCAAGCCAAGATGGTAACTGTTCAAGATTTTACAAGCTCATCTATTAATGCTTCTTCTGATTTATGCAGGATCCCTGAAACTCTGGAGAAGAAGGAAGCACAGAAAGTGGCGCCTAAGGAGTATGATCCTCCTCTTGCTCCGTACTATGTGAAGCCTCCTTTTCCAAGAGCATTGCTACCAAATGCAAGGATCGAGACTGGCATGAAGGGGAATAAAGAAGGATACCCTGCCGCTTGTAGCAATAAACCTTCCTCTCCATATCCAGCTAAGTGTTCTGACCCCAATTCTTTCACTTTACCTCTAGTCATTAATGATATTGAGATAGAACGTTGTTTGGTTGATCTTGGCGCATCTGTTAATGTTATGCCTATGAGTCTGTATAAGAAACTGAATCTATGAGAACTTGAACCAACTACCAAAGAACTTGTCTTTGCTGATAGATCGTTGAAAACCCCTAGAGGAGAGATAAAAGACGTTGTTACTAAATGTGGTCCTTTCACGTTCTTAGCTGACTATGTGATCATTGATACTAGTGAAGAGGATTCTACCATTCTCATAGGACGACCCTTCATGGCTACAACTGGAATGCAAATTAACGTGCCAAATGGTTCTTTAACTTTGAGGGTTGGTAAAGACACGATAACGTTCCGCCTCAAAGATGAAATGAAATATACCCCTTTGAATGAAGAATCTCATTGCCTAGCTGTTGAAACTGTGGAGTTGACTGCGGTCAACTCCTTTACTGACGTCTCTTCTAGTGTTTCTAGATCAGTTGTTGTTGCAGGTGTTGAACAGATTACAAAGCAGAAGCCAAAATCTGCTGTTCAAAAGCCGCCAAAGAAGAAGGAACTGCAAGCCTCTTCTTCACCGCCAAGCAAGAAACCTAGCAGGCCCCGGGGAAAGAACAAGAAGATGAAGACTCAAATTATTTGGAGACCGGTTGTGCCGCCACCTTCATCCGAGCCAGCTGCACCACCAATTCGTTCCGAGCTACCGGCGCTGGAACAAGTATTGAAGGAGAAGCCAAAAGCATCTCCTAAGGAAATGCCTACGATCACCGATCCTGGTGATACAAAGCTGGAAGATAAAGAAAAGATGAAGCCGATAGTCCTCATTCCTTCCATCGTAACACTCATGAAGGATGAACTCTCAAGAGAACTGTTCGGACCATTCAAGGTTACTGAACACCATCCCGACGGATGTACCAAGCTCTTACACGCCAACGGGAAGAAGTTCACGCTTAACGGAGATGCCCCGAAGCTCTACTTCATGAACTCTGATGCTAGCATTAAGGAGAACATGAGTTGGGATGTCTCCTAACACCGTCCAGGTATCGTCCAGCTCAAGGACCTTAATAAAAGAGCGCTTCGTGGGAGGCAACCCACGGCTGGAGTCAGTTTTTTCATTTGTGTCAACCTTATTGTTTTAGAGTCGGTTCGGGGGAGCCAAAAGTGTCAGTTTGCATGATTTCTTATTTTTCGTGTGTAGTCTTTGTGTCATCATTTCAATCGCAAGTTGTTTGAGGTTATTCCGATTTTTGTGGATTTCATTGTGATTTTCTGAAGTTTGCCAGGATTGCAAAAATATTTTCAATCGTACAAGTCAAAATTTTTGGCGAAAACTACCCATTTTTTTGGCGAAAACTTCCTTTGAAATCCCACTGTGTTTTCCAGACGATTTTAGTTAAACTTTTCGGCGAAAACTCTATGAAGTTTTCGGCGAAAATGTGTTTAAAAACCGGTAGACCATTTTGCCTTGAGTTGTTGGTGAAAAATTGCACATATTTTCGTCGAAAACTTGAGTGAAAATCAATAATATTTTCCCTTAATTTCCTGGTCATTCTCTCCCCGCCCCCCTCACTTTTCATTTTCGAACAAAAAAAAAAGCAAAAACCTCCCCTATTTCGAAAACCAATCGTCGCCACCATTCCTTCGCCACCGCCGACCAAACCAGCCGCCGCCGCACACTTCCCCTCTCTCTTCCGGTCATTTTGAGACGTAGATCATCCGAATCGGAACTCTAGAGCTCTAGTTCACCCAAACCCTAGTTTTTCGAGTTTTTCTCCGATTTCTCTCTCTCTTTTCATTTTCAGCACCCATGGCTTCAAGGTAAGTTGTAGAACTTTTCATTCCGAATCTTTTGGCAAGTTGAATGCTGAATTTCATCAGGGTTGACTTTCAGTTGACTTTTCGGTTTACCTCGATTTGTGTGCCGACTAATTTCATGTGAACTAGGTTAGCTGAATTCTTTGGACTGATCTAGCATGCTTAGGTAGTATTGTGCTTATTTATTATGCCATTTGATCGTGTGTTGCTATGATTAAAGACCTATTCTTTGCGGTGTTGACTTTTAAGGAATGTCGGTTTGACCATGAACTGCTTATGCTCGTTTGGCTGCCATGTGTGTTCATTTACGTTCGTATTATTGTGCTTTCTATCTGAGTTATTCATTATGCCGTCATTTCCCGCTTTGTGCTAGTATTGCCATGATTAGGGTTCAATGTACTATTTTGTTGACTTTTTGAATGTCGGTTTGACTTCTGAACTCTGATTGTGATGATTCCATTCTGGCTGTTCCTAAGCATGTGTTTTAATTGTTTGTGATTACCGGTTAATCTGCTTTGCTTACCCCCACTCGGTTTTCCTCATTTCTTTGTGAAATTGAGTTTTTCTACTAAGTGTGGGGTAGGGTTTTAGTTTGACTAATCTGGTTTGTTTTCTTGCTTAGGAATGTAACTCATGAGCGCAGGACCAAGCAGAGACTTGACACCGCCTCTAGCTACCGAGCCGCCGCTCCTGTCATACTCGCCATCCACGGTCCTCTACCAGCCTTCCCTGACCGTGTTGGGTACCACCCCTGGTGAACGCCCGGTCGTTGGTCGGGATCACACAAATACTAGCAAAGCTAACAAGCAGTGGTAGATCGTATTCCGAGGGGTTTTCTATGACTGGCTACTGCGAGAACTAGCAAAGTATTCAAGATCAAACACGTTGTGCGTGGTGTGAGTTCCACGACTTCTAATTCTAAGGAATGTAGAAAAATTAAAAAGATTAAACTAAAGCATATTGGAAATTAGGGTTTGAAAACAAGGATGACAGACGAACTTAGACTTTGAATCCCCCTTCGTTCCCCAGAGCATTGACAATCAACAGATCAGCGGATTTTGATTCTCATTCAATCAATTACTAAGACACCACCATAACTCCTTACCCTTAGGTTTAAGACCGGCGAACGTTCGCTCTATCCGTTCTAACTACCAAGATTAACTAGCCGCCCGGGTACGGTCGCCTCTCGCAACGACTTAATTAATTGGTGTAATTACTAGTGATTAATCAGTTATTCTTGCAGTGAATTAACCCTAACCGGTTCCTACGAAAGGCACGCTCCAATTATAAAGTTAATTGTTTAATTCGATGTTCTAAAGTAAGGCGAGCGTTCGCTTCTATCCTTAGCTTTAACAAGAATCTAATCTAGGTGATCAATCCAGACAAGAAACATGAACAATGAAGAACAAATCAAACATGAATGAGAAACTGATTGAATTTTGAATCTAATCACCGCCGATCCGTGACCGCTTTAAAGCCCTGGGACACTTAGGGTTCATCTAGTCTAAGCTCTAACGAGTTTATGTACTCATGATCATTACAAAAGAAACAAAGACAAGGAAAGAGTTCATCATTCAAAGGAACAACAGAAAAGAATCTGAAAAACCTAATTCAGACGACTCTGGCAGACTTCGATCTTCGGTAAGTTACACTCCTAGCTCCGGTTCTTCGAGATGGGAGGGATGGCGTCACGATCTCTATCCGGCTCTTTGAACTCCAGCTCTTCGCTCCAGAACTCAGAGAATTCTGATCTCAAAAAGTTGTATTATGATTAATTGAATTTTCCCCCTTCTTTTGGGCCGTCGGGTTAAGTATAAATACTTAACCCTAAATTAGCCGAGTCAGCCTAATATTTTCGCTGAATATTCCTTAAGAATTTCGGCGAAAATTCCTTTGAGTTCAGGGGCTGATTTCTCTGGTCTTGAATTTCGGTCCGAAGAGTTGATTGATTTCGCCGAAGACATGCTTTGACTCGGCACCAGTATATTTGCACTATTCATTTCGCCGAAGATGCAAGCCTGTTTTCGGCGAAAACCATCAAATAGACCCGAAACGGGCCAAGGCAACACAAATGGCACGAGATAGGGCAATCGATTGAATATTCATTATTCTACCCTAAAAACCATGTCTTAAGCAAAGAAATGTCGCTTAAATGAGGCTGATAATCACGTCAAATCGAGTGTCAGCAAATACCCCACACTTAAGCTTTTGCTTGTCCTCAAGCAAACTGAATAAAAATGCTCATGTTCATAAATGATAAGATCGATTAAATTGGAGCTCAATCAAACAAAATGAATTATTAGACAGCTCGATCCTAGAACAAGAAACCTAACATGCATACAGATCAGCCAAACTACCTGGTCTCACTAATAAACTGCACACGACAAGTAATTAGCAATCAATCATGCACGAATTTGACCTGACCGACCAGACTCCTCTCACAGGATATATATATAGTACAATGGGAACTCTCACTCTCTGTGTTTAGGGACGTGTTTCTGCTCTCGATCATTTTCTATTACCGAATTCTGTCATAGGTTTGCATTTCGACCACATCTCCACCACTGTGACAACACGAGTATCTAGTCAAGAAGGACTTCCCTGCTAGGACCGTAATGAAATCTACACTACTCGGGTTTATAATGAGATGGATGATGGGAATGAATGATGATGGCTTTGTGCGGTGTAGCTTTCGACTAACTTCCCTCGAATCTAATCTATGGCTTCCTACCGTCTAACCAAACATGGGTGGAATGATGAACGCTCGTCCTATGATACCCTCAAGCAACCTAGCACTTATTCTTTTTCTTTACATGATTTTTTTCTTTACTTTCTTTTGAACTTTTCTTTTGACTTCGTTCTTCCATTTGTAGGGAGAAGAACGTTTTATTGAACTACACTTTGAACTTTTTCTGAGTTTCTTTTCTTCATTTTTTTTCGAAATTTTTCTCTTTTCTTTCTTTTACTTACTTTTTTTCTTTTGTGCCGATTTTTCTTTTAGTTGCTAGAGGGGTTTACACGTCTGGACATATTAGCTAAGACCACCTGTTTAATGGCTATAGGCAGGTTACCACAAACCGACTTCCGGTAGGTCAATCTAGAACTACAACCACATGGGATCAACAGGGAATGAAAGGAATGGGAAATGGCTGTAATGTATTATCGAACCGAAAGAACATGCCAAGCTCAAGGGTCTAAACCTAGTGGATTTTATCGTTTGGTAGGCTATCTGGCTTAGTAGCTGAATCTAGGTGCCCCTATCCTTCTAGAACTCGTGTCATCGTGTGGTCTCGAGTAGGTCTCATGCAAATTCTAACTCATTCAAGTAAACATAAAACCACTCAGAAAGAATTAAAATTGCAAGTTACGTGCAATGGATCAAAAGCTCACAGTTGGTTTGCTAGTCGGATTCGGTCATTTTCATGCAATCAAGGCTACAAACTACAAGTGTGATTAAAAATTCTGTTCTGACCAGGCAATTTAGCATCAAAGTATACAAGTTGGCTCTCAAGTTCTAGGTTAAGCAGTCTAAGCATCATTATGAAAGTTTGAACAACAACTTAACATCAAAAATCAAGAACTGAGCCATTCTAATGCTAGAGAGACTGGAATGGAACCACGAGGCGCACATAAAACACAATCAAGGGCAATCAAGTTCATGCAAGGTTCTCTAGCATCCTACCCCACACTTAAATCGGACTGTGTCCTCACAGGACTAATTCTAGAGTTCAGAGTGGAATGGAAGAACCTGGAAGAGGACGGTTGATTTCAGAGGGTAAGCACGGATCCTCGGAGCGGAGGGAAGTGTAACAGAACATGAAGCAAAGGGAGTCTACCGATTACCTACAAAACAAAAACAAATGAAACATAAAAAGGAAACCGGGACAAGTGTCCCGGATCCACACAGAAAAAAGTTGGACCGAAATCCGAAAAGAATAAATAAAAAGAAGACACCAGAAAAGGAATACAACCCGGCAATGTAGTTAAATGTGATCAGTAAAATTCGGAAAAACTTAGGTGAAATCGGAATCGTAAATCGAATCGTAAATCTAAGATTTATGTCCCAACTAAAAAAATGACCTTATTAAAAATATAATTGTTAATAATAGAATTATCACCTTTAACATTATATGGATGGCTATAAAAAGAATTATACATGGTAATAATGCCCAGGATCGTACATTGATGCTTGTGAAACTAAACTACTGTGTTGGTGAGAAGTGAGAACCATAGATCCGAGGAAATGGGGCGAGGATGGATGCGAGTACAAAGTAATTCTGAGCAGGTAAACGTATATGAAAGAACTGTTATAGTGGGTGAGTGAGTTTGACTTCCTATGTACCTTCGCCTCCTTGCTCAATTCTGGTGAAGAGGAAGGTATGAATGAGTCCATTCTGAAAGAGGAAGGTATGAATGAGGTCAAATTTCTGGAAGTGAAGGTAATGAAAGTCTAGATTTAATTAGACCTCAGCTTGCAGGGAAGGAATGGATCGACAGAGGCAAGAAGGTCGACTTACTGACTGAGTAGTGGAGAAGGAAGATGATGTGAGACCTTGTGTCCAGTGAGGAAGATGCTAGATGTTGGAGGGGCGACGAAGAGGGACCTTAGGAGAGGATCTCGAGTGACGTGAAGGGAAGACGACGACGAAACTAGAGAAATCACCGACCGAGACAACGCGCGTGGAGAAGAATGGAGTATCGGATGAAGCGAGGGCGATAGAAGAATCGACGATGCAAGCAACTTGGCGACTTGCATGCGAGGAGAAGCACTGCCAGAAACGAGAAAAAGAGAACAACTCCGGCAGATTAAAAATCGAATTCAATTTTCGGAATTAGGTCAGCGAGTTATTGGAAAAAAGGATTTGGAAAATGGTTGATCTCCAGTTGAACCAAAATCCGACCAACCCATTTAGATTTGGTCTAGTCCCGGAAAATTACAAACGTTAAATCGTCAAAATCGTTGATTTACGATTGCAAATTTCTCTCCATCACCCGATTTTGAAGGCCCAGCGATTTGAGTGAAATCAGGATCGTTCATCATAGGTGAGCATCGTAAACATCGTACGATTTAAGATTAAATCGCAATTGTGACTACACTGATCTGCTCTGTCTCGGTGACCAGAGTGAAAGTGGAGAAATTCGCCAGTGGCATTGCACCCATCTGTGCTCATATCGCGTCGGCGCGGCGCATATGTGCTGCATATAGACCATCGCGCTCTTGGGTGGCAGTTGTCGGTGATGGCCACTTTTGCATCGCTTGTCAACTCACCATCGGGGGGTCGAGGCTGACGAGTGCCCGATATGGATCGGAATTGTCGGAGCACTAGGTGCATGTACATCTGCCTGATGGTTGGCGAGGGTATATAATCATGAAACTTAGGCGGCGGCTGCGGCTGGTGCTCCTCAGCATCATCTTCTGCCTCCGACTCGACCACAGGCTAGAGTGGAGGATCTGCCGCTACATGGGGACTGAGGTCGAGTTCTAAGTCGTACTCAACCGCCAAGTCTCCACCAGCAGTCCTAACTTGGTGCCGTGGAATGTGCGGGCCATACTCATGGCTGATGCCGAAGGAGATGATGAGCTGTCCTATGAAGTTGCCCCCCAAGAGTTTGCGAGGTGGCGTCTTCCTCTTGGTCTTCTGGCTGAAGATGCGAGCTAGCACCCAGCCGGGGTGGAGAGGGTAGCTCTCTCGGATGGCTCGGTGAAGCATGAGCTCCTCCTTGAGGATATGGTGGCGATCCTTGTCTCGAACATATAAAAGTGACCTCCGCCAAATCATATGAATAAATTTATAGAGCGGGTGAGAGAGAGACTTAACTAAGTTGCTCGTCCCGAGGCGATCGCCAGGTACGCCTGTCATGTGGCTCCAGAGCGCGTGGTACTCCTCGTCATCATCATCCTCGCCCCAGCCCAGGTGATGATCGTGATAGTGCTCGTAGGGATGCCGAGATGAGCGGCAAACTCATCGTAGGTGAGCTGCCTGTACACCCCACCAAGATAGAAGGTGATCACCTTCTGGCGTTGCTTCCTCTTGTGCTCGTCCAGATCAAAGGTTGCCCAGAACTCCTGGAGGGCAATGTCTGGGAACTCGGCGGCGATGGTGGTCAGCTCGAGGAGACCAGCCGGTGCTAAGGCGTCATGCACGTTTCGGTGGTAGTCCTCATCATGATCGTGCAGGGACTCCATGGAGAGAGGGCGCAGTCAGCTCCCCGAATGTGCTGGATCTTCTGGAAGCACTCAAAGTAGTAATCTGGTAGACGGCGATGGTGGGATGGTATCCAGCCCGGCGAGGGAGTGCAGGTGGTGGACCCAGAATAGCAGGTGTGACGGAACGGCAGCTCCTGAGCTCGAGGCGCCATCAAGTCGCGCCTTAGTCCTGCGCTCAAAGGTGTTCCTAAACCAAGAACGAAACCAGATTAGTCAACCAAAACCTTACCCCACACTTAGTAGAAAACTCAATTTCACAAAGAAATGAGGGAAACTAAGTGGGGTAAGCAAAGCGGAGTAGCCGACAATCATAGACAGTAAAATACACACCTAGGAACAGCCAGAATCGGATAAGCACAATCAGAGTTCAAAAACCGACATTTAGAAAGTCAACATTTTAGCATATTGAACCCTAATCATGGCAAGACTATCATAACTTGGAGAATGACGGTAAAATATGATTTCAAATGGCAGCACGATAATATGAGCAAGAATGAACACTTATGACAGCCAAACGATCAACAACAGTTCAAAGTCAAACCGACATTTCTCGCAAAAGTCAACATAACAAGAAATTAATCGTATGCATAGCAACACATGACCAACTGATATAGAAATTAAGCACGGGACTCCCTAAGCATCCAAGAACAGTTCTATAAGTTCAGTTAATCCTAGTTCACACGAAACAGTCGGCACGCAAAACGAGGCAAACCAAAAAGTCAACCAAAAGTCAACCCCGATGAAATTCAGCAATCCATATGTCAAAAGATTCGTATTGAAAAGCTCTACAACTTACCTTGAAGCCATGGATGCAAAAAGTGAACGAGTTGAGAGGAATCGGTGAAAAACGTTGAAAACTAGGTTTCGGAGAACTGGAGCTGCAAAGCTCCGATTCGAACGTTCTAGGGCTTGAATCGATCGGAAAATGGAGGGGAAGGGATCGACGGCGGTCGGCGATGGCGGCGGCGACGGGAAACGGCGGCGACGGCGGTTTGAAAGAAGTGGTGGTCGGCGGCGATTTTAAATAGATAGGGGGTGTTTTCGGTGGGTTGAACGAAAATGAAAGAAGGGAAGGAAGGAGAGAGAGGGAGACCGGATTTTTAAAGTGGGAATTTTCTGATTTTTGAAATTATTTTCGGCGAAAAGAACAGGGTGTTTTCGCCGAAAATTTCAGTTAAAATGGACTGCCAGACTTTCGAAGGCGGTTTCACCGAAAATGATAGTACGGTTTCGCCAAAAATTTTAGTTCAAATGGCTTCACCGAAAACAAAAACTTTTCAAACCGAAAACAATGAACAGGGAGATTGAGTTCGAAAATTGAAAATCGATTTCGCCGAAAACAAGGGTGGTTTCGCCGAAAATTTTGAACTGTTCGGGTTTTAAATATTTTCGTAAATCGGCTAACTTCAGAAAATCACAGTTAAATCCAAAAAAATCGGAATGACCTCAATCAACTTGCAACTGACTCTATGACATGCAGACTCTACACGAAAAATAATAAATCAAACAAACTGACACTTTTGGCTCTCCCGAACTGACTCTAAAACACCAAGTTCAACAAAAATAAAAACAGACTCCAGCCGTGGGTTGCCTCCCACGAAGCGCTCTTTTATTAACGTCCTTGAGCTGGACGATACCTGGACGGTATTAGGAGACATCCCAACTTAGATTCTCCTTCACGCTCGCGTCGGAGTTCATGAAGTACAGCTTCGGGACTTCTCCGGTAAACGTGAATTTCTTCCCGTTCGCATGCAAAAGCTTGGTACGTCCGTCGAGAAGATGATCAACGAACTTGAACGGTCCGAACAGCTCTCTGGAGAGGTCATCCTTCTTGAGTGTGACGATGGAAGGAATGAGGACTGTCGGTTTCTTCTTTTCTTTACTCTTCGGCATGTTATCACCAGGATTGGTGATCGTTAGTACTTCCTTAGGAGACGCTTTCGGCTTCTCCTTCCATACTTGTTCCGGCGCCGGTTTCTCGGAACTAAATGGTGGTGCAGCTGGCTCGGTGGAAGACGGTGGAGCTTTTGGTCTCCAGACCATTTGGGTCTTCGTCTTCTTGTTCTTTCCTCGAGGTCTGCTCGGTGGTTTAGAAGAGGCTTGCAGTTCCTTCTTCTTCTTCTTAGGTGGCTTCTGAACGATAGGTTTCTGCTTCTTCTCAATGACCTGTTTAATGCCTGTAGCAACAACTGATCTAGAGACACTGGAAGAAGCATTAGTAACGGAGTTGACCGGAGTCAACCCCACCGTTTCAACAGCTAGGCAGTGAGATTCTTCATTCCTAGAGTCATATTTCATGCCATCTTTAAGACGGAACGTTTTTGTTTCTTTACCGACTCTAAGAGTTAATGAACCATTTGGAACGTTGATATTCATTCCCGTAGTAGCCATGAAAGGTCGACCTATGAGAATCGTAGAGTCATCGGTACTAGTATCCATAATCACATAGTCAGCTAAAAACGTGAACGGACCACATTTAGTAACAACGTCTTTAATATCTCCCTTAGGGGTTTTAAGTGATCTATCAGCAAAGACAAGTTGCATACTAGGCGGTTCAAGTTCTCCTAGGTTTAAGTTCTCATATAGACCCACAGGCATGACATTAACAGATGCTCCTAGATCCACTAAGCAACGTTCAATCTCAACATCATTAATGACCAGAGGCAAAGGAAAAGAACCAGGATCAGATAACTTAGCTGGATATGGAGAAACAGGTTTCTTAATACGAATGTCAGGATATCCTTCCTTGTTCCCCTTCATGCCAATCTCGATCCTTGCATTTGGCAGCAGTGCTCTAGGAAAAGGAGGCTTTACGATGTATGGTGCAAGAGGAGGATCCTCCTTAGGCGCCGGTTTCTGCTCCTCTTCTTCTTCTTCCTCTGGAGTTTCAGGATCCTGCGCAAGACAGAACAAGCATCAGTAATTAGGTTTGGAAGTTTTCGAGCAGTTACCATTTTAGCCTGTTCTTTTCTCGGATTCGGCTCTGTCTGGCTTGGAAGCTGGCCAAATGGTCGACCAGATGCTAGCATGCTCGATATGTTGTTCACGACTTGCTCAATTCGTTGTCCAGATGCTATCTGTTCTTGATTGAGAAGAGCTTGAGCCTTGAACTGACTGTCATGATCATCGAGTCTTGTGATGATCTGGCTGAGCTTCTTATCCAGGTCACTGACATTATTATCTCTTTGATGCTGCTGACCTGGATAGGTATTGTTAAGATATTGATTCTGGCGATTGCCAGGAGCAGTTCCATAATTACCCGGATTGCGATAGCCAGCATTGTAGGGAGGTCTGTCTTGATAGTTCCCTTGCTGTCTGAAGTTACGATAACCAGCATAACCATTCTGATTATTGACAAAGCCTTGTTGGATGAAATTTACCTCTTCGGCGGACCAGACTTCTACCTTACCAAAATTCTGACAACGGCCTCCATTATGTGAGCAAGCTCCACACCACTCGCAATCAGCAACATAGACAAAAGCTGTCGGCGGCTTGATCGGTGTGGTAGACTTCTTCAGATGCTTCTCTACCTCTGCCTTGATGGTAGCTTCAAGATCTAGCTTGCTCCTTGATCCTTCAGATTGTCGCTCCCAGTTCCTTGACTTGGAGGCACAGTTTGCGAAGTGGAGAAGAGCAGCTTCAGGAGTGAGTGTAGTGCAATCCCCTTCAGCTAGAGAATTGACCCACTTGGTGGATTCTTCTCGAAGTCCTCGAGAGAAGATTTCAGCTAACTGCCTCTGCTCGAATCCATGATGAGGGCAGGTGTAGAGAAGTTCTTGGAATCGATTCCAAGTATCATACAAGCTTTCTCCTTCTTTCTGGGAGAATCTGGCAATGCTGTCCTTGATGGCAGTTGTTCTGGCCGGAGGGAAGTATTCTTCAACAAAGTCTTGAGCCAGAGTATCCCAGTTAGTGTAATAGCCAGGTGGTTTGCCAGTAAGCAACCTCTTAGCAGCGCCTTTCAAAGAAACGGGAAAGCTCTCAGACAAAGAGTGTTTTTGTCGAGGTTTCCGTTCTTAAAAGTACTGCAGAGATCAAGGAAGTCTGCAAGATGAGTGCACGGATTGTCTAGGGGCCTACCTTCAAAATGTAAATCCCTAGAGATCATAGTCAGGAATGGAATTTTGATCTCATAGTCAGGATCTCCTTCAATGCGCGGAACGACAATGGCAGATCGAACGCTAGTCGCGCTCGGCTTGTTATAGTCTGCTAGACTCTTCTGTGCAGGTGGTGGTGGCGGCGGTGGTTGATCGCCGTTTGGTGGTGGTATGTGTACTCGATCGTCCATGGTAGGAGATGGAGGTGGTGAAAGTGAGGCGGTGTATGAGGCGGATGAAGAGTGCGGTGAAGACGGAGACGAGGAACTCTCCTTCGGTTCCTCGATCTTGATCGGAGTGATGAATGGATTGGATCTGCCTTCCTTCAGAATCTGTGATCGTAGAGGTGTAGCAGAACTGCCTGGATTCCCTGCAATCTTAGCCTGTTCGGTTTGAGAGCGAGTCCAAGGACAGTGAGGCATACACCTGTAAACCTACAGATAACAAAGACAAACAAAACCAGTGTAAAATCGAAGTGGGTGGAAAGGTGAAGGATGGAAGATAGAAGAATAAATTGCCAGTTCTTCTTTCAACAATCAAAAGAAGATCCCCGGAAACGGCGCCAATTTGGTGAACGCCCGGTCGTTGGTCGGGATCACACAAATACTAACAAAGCTAACAAGCAGTGGTAGATCATATTCCGAGGGGTTTTCTATGACTGGCTACTGCGAGAACTAGCAAAGTATTCAAGATCAAACACGTTGTGAGTGGTGTGAGTTCCACGACTTCTAATTCTAAGGAATGCAGAAAAATTAAAAAGATTAAACTAAAGCAAATTGGAAATTAGGGTTTGAAAACAAGGATGACAGACAAACTTAGACTTTGAATCCCCCTTCGTTCCCCAGAGCATTGGCAATCAACAGATCAGCGGATTTCGATTCTCATTCAATCAATTACTAAGACACCACCATAACTCCTTACCCTTAGGTTTAAGACCGGCGAACGTTCGCTCTATCCGTTCTAACTACCAAGATTAACTAGCCGCCCGGGTACGGTCGCCTCTCGCAACGACTTAATTAATTGGTGTAATTACTAGTGATTAATGAGTTACTCTTGCAGTGAATTAACCCTAACCGGTTCCTACGAAAGGCACGCTCCAATTATAAGGTTAACTGTTTAATTCGATGTTCTAAAGTAAGGCGAGCGTTCGCTTCTATCCTTAGCTTTAACAAGAATCTAATCTAGGTGATCAATCCAGACAAGAAACATGAACAATGAAGAACAAATCAAACATGAATCAGAAACTGATTGAATTTCAAATCTAATCACCGCCGATCCATGACCGCTTTAAAGCCCTTGGTCACTTAGGGTTCATCTAGTCTAAGCTCTAACGAGTTTAGCTACTCATGATCATTACAAAAGAAACAAAGACACGGAAAGAGTTCATCATTCAAAGGAAGAACAGAAAAGAATCTGAAAAACCTAATTCAGACGACTCTGGCAGACTTCGATCTTCGGTAAGTTACACTCCTAGCTCTGGTTCTCCGAGATGGGAGGGATGGCGTCACAATATCTATCCGGCTCTTCGAACTCCAGCTCTTCGCTCCAGAACTCAGAGAATTCTGATCTCGAAAAGTTGTATTATGATTAATTGAATTTCCCCCTTCTTTTGGGCCGCCGGGTTAAGTATAAATACTTAACCCTAAATTAGCCGAGTCAGCCTAATATTTTCGCCGAATATTCCTTAAGAATTTCGGCGAAAATTCCTTTGAGTTCAGGGGCTGATTTCTCTGGTCTTGAATTTCGGTCCGAAGAGTTGATTGATTTCGCCGAAGACATGCTTTGACTTGGCACCAGTTGATTTGCACTATTGATTTCGCCAAAGATGCAAGCCTGTTTTCGCCGAAAATGCAAGTGTGAATGGGCAGATTTCAGCTTGAACTTGATCGACTCCTTTGATCGATTCCGGTTTGATTCCTCAAGGTTCCTACGCCTTAGACACTTCCATGGCTACGTTATTTGATGGCAAAAACCTGTGCTAACACAAAAACACTAGAAAACCATCAAATAGACCCAAAACGGGCCATGGTAACACAAATGGCACGAGATAGGGCAATCGATTGAATATTCGTTATTCTACCCTAAAAACCATGTCTTAAGCAAAGAAATGTCGTTTAAATGAGGCTGATAATCACGTCAAATCAAGTGTCATCAACCCCACTGTTGCTTGCCTACCCCAGTACTACTTGGAGCGCTACCAGCGGCTCGAGCATATTCCTGGAGCTGATGTTCATCCATTATCCATGGACTCACTCTTCAAGCACGATGAGGACTGGCACCGGAACGTGCTCGATGCATTGGTACCGGCGGGACTGCTGGAGCTGACCACACTAGCCGCTGACTTCCCAGATGTCGCTCTCCAAGAGTTTTGGGCGACATTCGATCTGGACGAGCACAAGAGGAGGCAACACAAGAAGGTCGTCACCTTCTATCTGGGCGGTGTGCACAGGACACTCACATATGATGAGTTTGCAGCTCATCTCGGGATCTCCCGCGAGCGCTACGAGGGTCATCACCTCGGCTGGGAGAACAACGATGGCGACGGAGAGGAATACGACGCACTCTGGAGCCACATGACTGGAGTGCCCGGCGATCATACCACGAAGCATAACTCAGTTAAGTCCCTCTCTCACCCTCTCTATAAATTCATTCACATGGTTTGGCGTCGTTCCCTTTTATATGCTCCAGAGAAGGACCGCCACCATATCAGCCGAGAGGAGCTTCTTCTTCATCGCGCCATCTGGGAGAGTCATCCTCTTCATCCCGGATGGGTGCTTGCACGCTTATTCTACTAGAAGACTCAGAGGTCGAGGCCACCTCGCTCACTCCTGGGAGGCAACTTCGTGGGCCAGCTCATCATCTCTTTCGGTATCAGCCATGAATATGGCCCGGACGTCCCACGACGCAAAGTACACACCGTCGGAGGTGATTTGGCGGTCGAGTACGACCTAGAGCTGGACCTCAGTCCCTAGGTAGCATCAGATCCTCCCCTCCACATATGGAAGAGTCGGAGGAAGAAGATGATGCTGAGGAGCAGCAGCCCCAGCCAGAGGTGAGATACCATGATCATATACCCTCGCCACAGCATCAGGCAGGGTATGCACGCCAGTCGCCACCGCCCATTCCAGAGCCATATCAGGCACCTCACCCGCAGCACCGACCGCACCCCGCGGATGTTGGAGACCAGTATGAGCGTCTCCAGGAGTGGCGCATCACTGACAACGCCGCTCAAGAGGCGAGATGGATTATTATGCAGCAACACATGCACCGCTCTGACGAGCGGTATGAGGCACAGCTGGCGTGGCAACGTCGGGTCGGTGACGCCCTCCACCTTCCACCTCCCGACGCCCCTGACCAGCTATGATCGGGTGGTGTCCTTTTCCTTGTCCTTTCTTTTTATTTCTTCTTTTCGGATTTCGATCCAACTTTTTTCTGTGTGGATCCGGGACACTTCTCCCGGTTTCCTTTTTATCTTTCATTTGTTTTTGTTTTGCAGGCAATCGGTAGATTCCCTTTGCTTCGCTTGGGTAGATTTCCTCTGCTTCGAGGATCCGTGCTCATTCCCTACGCCAACCATCTCGGTCCAGGTTCTTCTACTTCACTCTGAACTCTAGATTTAGTCCTTTGAGGACACAGTCCGATTTAAGTGTGGGGTAGGATGCTAGAGAACCTTGCATGAACACTATTGCCCTTGATTGTGTTTTTGTGTGCCTCGTGTTTCCTGTCCAGTCTCTCTAGCATTAGAATGGCTTAGTTCTTGATTTTTGATGTTAAGTTGTTGTTCAATCCTTCATAATGATGCTTAGACTTCTTAACCTAGAACTTGAGAACCAACGTGTTTACTTTGATGCTAAATTGCCTGGTCAGAACAGAATTTTAAAAATCACACTTGTAGTTTGTAGCCTTCATTGCATGAAAATGACCGAATCCGACTAGCAAACCAACAGTGAGCTTTTGATCCATTGCACATAACTTGCAATTTCAATTCTTTTTGAGTGATTTTCTGTTTGCTTGAATGAGTTAGAATTTGCATGAGACCTACTCGAGACCACACGATGACACGAGTTCTAAAATGATAGGGGCACCTAGATTCAGCTACTAAGCCAGATAGCCTACCAAACGATAAATCCATTAGGTTTAAACCCTTGAGCTTGGCCTGTTCTTTCGGTTCGATAATACATTACATCCATTTCCCATTCTTTCATTACCCGTTGATCCCCTGTGGTTGTAGTTCTAGATTGACCTACCGGAAGTCGGTTTGTGGTAACCTGCCTATAGCCATTAAACAGGTGGTCTTAGCTATTATGTCCAGACGTGTAAACCCCTCTAGCAACTAAAAGAAAGAATCGGCACAAAAGAAAAAAATTATATAGAAGAAAAGAAGCAAATTTCAAAAAAAAAAGCAGAAAAATCAGAAAAGTTTCAAGTTTAGTTCAATAAAACGTTCTTCTCCCTACAAATGGAAGAACGAAGTCAAAAAGAAAAGTCAAAAGAAAAAAATGTGTAAAGAAAATAAAGTGCTAGATTGCTTGAGGGTATCATAGGACGAGCGTTCACTATTCCACCCTTGTCTGGTTAGATGGTAGAAACTGATCACACTCGATTTGACGTGATTATTAGCCTCATTTAAGCGACATTTCCTTGCTTAAGACATGGTTTTTAGGGTAGAATAACGAATATTCAATCAATTGCCCTATCTCGTGCCATTTGTGTTACCTTGGCCCGTTTTGGGTCTATTTGATGGTTTTCTAGTGTTTCTATGTTAGCACAGGTTTTTTCCGTCAAATAAGTAGCCAAGGACGTGTCTAAGGCGTTGAAACCTCGAGGAATCGCACCGGAATCGATCCAAGGAGCCAACCAAGTCAAACCAAATCATGCTCCGTTTTACAAAGGAATTTTCGGCGAAAATACATGATCAAATCCACTGGAGCTCAACCAAGGAAGTTTTTGGTGAAAATATCAAGTTTTTGCCGAGAACCATCGGTCTGCAAAACACAGGAGAATTTAGCTGGCGGACAACCCATTTTATAAAGGAATTTTCGGCGAAAATTCCTTCATATTTTCGCCGAAAATCTCAGTTAAAATCCGGCAGTATTAGGGTTAAGTATAAATATTCAACCGGCAGCCCAAATCATAATAGACTTTTTCATATTCATAATTCCCAACGAATACCAAATACTTCAAGGATTCTCAAGAGTTCTGAAGGAGAGTTTAGAGTTCGAAGAGCCGGAAAGAGATCGTGACGCCATCCCTTCCATCTCGAAGACTTAGAGCTAGGATTGCAGTATACCGGAAGATCGAAGTTCTGCCGGAGTCATCTTAATTAGGTTTTTCAGATACTTTTCTGTTCTTCCTTTGTATGATGAACTCTATCTTTGTCTTTGATTCTTTTGTGATGAACATGAGTAGCTAAACTCTTAGAACTTAGACTAGATGAACCCTAAGTGACCCAGGGCTTTAAAGCGGTCACGGATTGGTGGTGTCTTAGAATTGATTGAATGAGAATTGAAATCCGCTGATCTGTTGATTGCCTATGCTCTGGTGAACGAAGGGGGATTCGAATTCTAAGTTCGTCTGTCATCTCTGTTTTCAACCCTAATTTCCAATCTGCTTTTAGTTTCAATTTTAAATTTCTCTGCAGTTCTTAGAATTAAAAGTCGTGGAACTCACACCACGCACGGAGTGTTTAAACCTGAGTAATTTGCCAGCTTATTTGAGTAGTCGATCATTAGAAGGCCCGTGGAATACGATCTACCCTAGCTTTTGTTAGCTTTGTTAGTTATTTGTTTGAACCAGCACAACGATGGGTTCATCAAATTGGCGCCGTTGCCGGGGACTTCTTTTGATTGTTCGAAAGAAGAACTGGCATTTTATTCTTCTATTTTCCATCTTTCATCTTTCCATCCACTTCGATTTACACCGGTTATGTTTGCTTTTGTTGCTTGTAGGTTGTTCTACAGGTTTATGAACCGCTCGGTCACTCATTCTCAATTCTACTCCGCCAAAGCAACCACGAGCTCAGAAGCAAGTCAGAATCATTCCACCTACACCTCCTACCCCTAATAAGATCGAGGAGTTGAAGGATAACTCCTCATCTTCATCCGTTTCATCCACTACTTCAGATTCATCACCACCTTCTCCTTCCGTAATGGCTGCTCAACGCACCGTGGCGGATTACTATAAACCAAGTGCGGTTAGTTTTCGATCTAGCATCGTCGTGCCACACAACGATGACGATCCTGACTATGAGATCACAGTTCCCTTCCTGGAAATGATCTCTAGGGATCTACAATTCAAAGGAGAGCTACAAGACAACCCATGCACACACTTGGCGAACTTCTTAGCCATGTGCGAGACGTTTAAGAGCGGGAACCTCGGTAAGAAAAATCTTTGCTTATGAGTCTTCCCATTCTCTCTTAAAGGCGCCGCCAAGATATGGCTCAGTAGGAACCACCTGGACACTACACTGACTAGGAAAATCTAGCTCAAGACTTCATAGAGGAATACATTCCTCCTTCAAGAACTACATTTTACAAGGACAGCATCGCCAGATTCTCTCAGAAAGAAGGAGTAAGCTTATACGATGCTTTGAAGGAATTCCAAGAGCTCCTCTATGACTGCCCTCATCATGGATTCAAGCAGGAGCAGCTAGCCGAGATCTTTGCCAGAGGAATGAATGAAGAAACAGCTGAATGGGTCAATACCTTAGCTAATGGCGACTGTACAGCACTCGAACCAGAAGCTGCTTTTTTCACTTTGCGAACTACGCATCTAAGTCCAGGAATTTGGAGCGACAGTTTGGAGCAGCCAAGAGCCGACCAAGCCGTGAAGATCGGATTAAGATTGAAGTACATAAACATATGAAGGAGATCTTCGGAACAGTTAATAACTGGTCTAAAGAGGAAGTGAATTTCATCGATCAAGGCTTCACCAAGGATCAAAGAGGCTACCCCGACTACCGTCAGTTCAGAACACCTCCTCAACAACAGGGAAGCTTCCTTGAGCGTTCTTCTTACAACTTCAGATTCAACCAGAGTCAGAATCAATGTTGGGATAATAGTTATCAAGATCCTCCCAGATTCACCGGAGCACAGCAACCTCAGAATTTTACATCTGAGGACATTTGGGAGAGAAAAATAGCCAAGAAGTTTGATCTGATTGCGGCACGGCTCAATGATCATGAAGAAAGGTTTAAAGCCCAAGATGCTTTTTAACCAAGGACAGATCGCACAAGGACAGAGAATAGAGAGCATGGTAAATAAAGTTGCTAGCCTGTTGGCTAACCTTCCTCTCTTCAATCAAGCCCCGTCTCAAAACAACTCCACCATGAAGAACGAGCATGCTAAAGTCATCACAACCAGAAGCATTGAGCAGAACATCCTGGAGAAGAAGAAGGAAGCACTTTCTACTCCCTCTACAGGAGAATACTCAGCTATCGTCTCTCAATCACCACCCATACCTATCCCAGCTAAGTGCTCTGATCATGGCCCTTTTACGTTACCTTTAATCATTAATGGCATTGAAATTGAGCGTAGTTTGGTTGATCTAGGTGCGTCTATAAATGTCATGCCTATGTGTTTATATAAGAAACTGAACCTAGGTGAATTACAACCTGCTAGCATGCATTTAGTGTTCGCCGACAAAACTCTAAAAGAACCTAGAGGAATAATCAAGGATGTAATCACTTGTTGTGGCCCTTTTCGTTTTTTCGCTGATTATGTAGTAATGGATACTCAAGAGACATATTCTACCCTTCTCCTAGGCCGGCCATTTATGGCGACAGCCGGCATTAACATTAATGTCCCAAATGGCTTGTTAACATTAAGGGTTTGAAAGGATACTGCGACATTCCGTCTCAAAGACGGTATGAAATACATTCCTAAGGGAGAATCACATTGTTTATCAGTAGAAACTGTGGAGTTGGCCTCGGTCAACTTCGTCACTGACATCTCTTCTAGTGTTCCTAGCTCAATTGTTACTGCAGGTGCTGAACAGATTACCAAGCAGAAACCTAAATCTGTTCCTCATAAGCCGCCAAAGAAGAAGGAACTGCAAGCCTCTTCTAAGCCACCGGGCAAAGAACCTGGTAGATCCCGGGGGAAGAACAAGAAGACGAAGACTCAAATGGTCTGGAGACCAGTTGTGCCGCCACCTTCTACCGAGCCAGCTGCACCACCAATTCATTCCGAGATACCAGCGCCGAAACAAGTATTGAAGGAGGAGCCTAAAGCATCTCCTAAGGAAATACCTACGATCACCGATCCTGGTGATACAAAGCCGGAGGTCAAAGAGAAGACGAAGCCAATCATTCTCATTCCCTCTACCATCTTCCTCGTAGAAGATGATCCCTTGACAGAGCTCTTTGGTCCGTTCAAGATCACTGAGCACCTTCCCGACGGACGTACCAAGCTTACACACGCTAACGGGAAGAAATTCACGGTCACCAGAGATACCCCGAAGCTCTACTTCATGAACTCTGATGCTAGCGTTAAGGAGAACTTGAGTTGGGATGTCTCCTAATACCGTCCAGCTCAAGGACGTTAATCTAGAGCGCTTCGTGGGAGGCAACCCACGGCTGGAGTTAGTTTTTCATTTGTGTCAGACTTAGTGTTTTAGAGTCGATTTGGGGGAGCCAAAAGTGTCAGTTTGTTTGATTTCTTATTTTTCGTGTGTAGTCTGTGTGTCGTAGTGTCAATTGCAAGTCGTTTGAGGTTTTTCGGATTTTTGTGGATTTAACTGTGATTTTCTGAAGTTTGCCGGGATTGCGAAAATATTTTCAATCATAGAGTTGAAAATTTTCGGCGAAAATATACCCTATTTTTGGCGAAAATTCCCTTTAAAATCTCACTGTGTTTCCAGACGATTTTTGTTAACATTTTTGGTGAAAACCCTTTTGAAAACCGACAGTGCATTTTAACTGATGTTTTCGGTGAAAAGTTGCACTAATTTTCGCTGAAAAACTCAAGGCAAAATTTTCGGACTTATCCTTTTAATTCCCGGTCGTGTCTCCCTCCCTCCTCACTTTCCAATTTTCAAAAATTTCAAAAACCTCCCCCAGTTAAAACAAACCGTCGCCGCCGCCACCATTTCGCCGCCACCGCCCGTTGTGGACCGCCGCCACCGTCGCCGCCGCCGCCTCACGTCTCCCCTTCCATTTCCGATCAACCCGAGCCCTAGAACAGTCGAATAGGAGCTCTAGAGCTCCCGTTCAGCCAACCCCTAAAATTTTCGGTTTTTCTCCGATTTCTCTTTCTCCGTTCGTTTTCAGCACCCATGGCTTCAAGGTAAGCTGCAGAACTTTTCATTACGAATCTTTTGACATATTGAATGCTGAATTTCGTCGGGGTTGACTTTCAGTTGACTTTTCGGTTTACCTCAATTTACGTACCGACTGATTTCGTGTGAACTAGGTTAGCTGATTAGGGAGTATTGTGCTTAATTTTTATATCGTTTGATCATGTGTTGCTTTGCATAAGACCTATTCTTTGTGGTGTTAACTTTTGAGAAATGTCGGTTTGACCATGAACTGTTTATGATCAGTTGGCTGCCTTATGTGCTCATTTACGTTCATATTATTGTGCTTGCCATCTGAGATCATATTATGCCATCATTTCCCGCTTTGTGATAGTCTTGCCATGATTAGGGTTCAATGTTCGATTATGTTGACTTTTTGAATGTCGGTTTGACTTCTGAATTATGATTGTGATAATTCCATTCTGGCTGTGTCCTAAGCATGTATTTTAATTGTTTGGGATTACCGGTTAATCTGCTTTGCTTACCCCCACTCGGTTTTCCTCATTTCTTTGTGAAATTGAGTTTTTTCGACTAAGTGTGGGGTAGGGTTTTAGTTTGACTAATCTGGTTTGTTTTCTTGCTTAGGAACGTAACTCATGAGCGCAGGACCAATCAGAGACTTGACACCGCCTCCAGCTCTCGAGCTCCCGCTCCCGTCACACCTGCCATCCATGGCCCTCCCCCAGCTTTCCCTGGCCGTGTTGGGTACCACCACACCGTTGCTCGCCTGCCCCCGTACTACTTCGAGTGCTACCAGAGGCTCGAGAATATCCCTGGAGTTGCTATTCGCCCCCTTTCCATGGAGTCGCTCTTCGACCACGATGAGTACTGGCACCGGAACGTGCTCGATGCACTGACGCATGCTGGCTTGCCGGAGCTGACCATGCTAGCCACCAACTTTCCGGAAGTCGCCCTTCAGGAGTTTTGGGCGACGTTCGATCTGGATGAGCACAAGAGGAGGCAGGGCAAGAAGGTCGTTTCCTTCTATCTGGGCGGGGTGCACAGGACACTCACCTATGATGAGTTGGCAGCTCATCTAGGCATTCCCCACGAGCACTACAATGGTCATTACCTCGGCTGGGAGAACGACGATGATGACGGAGAGGAGTACCATGCACTCTGGAGCCACATGACTGGAGTGCCCGACGATCGTCTCACGAAGCATAATTCAGTTAAGTCTCTCTCTCACCCTCTCTATAAATTCATTCACATGGTTTGGCATCGTTCTCTTTTGTATGCTCCAGAGAAGGACCGCCACCATATCAGCCGAGAGGAGCTTCTTCTTCATCGCGCCATCCGGGAGAGCTACCCTCTTCACCCCGGATGGGTGCTTGCCCGACTACTCCGCAAGAAGACTCAGAGGTCAAAACCACCTTGCTCACTCCTGGGAGGCAACTTTGTAGGCCGACTCATCATCTCCTACGGCCTCAGCCACGAATATGGCCCAAACATCCCACGCCGTAGAGTACGCACCATTGGAGGCGATTTGGCGGTCGAGTACAACCTCGAGCTGGACCTCAGCCCCCAGGTAGCAGCAGATCCTCCTCCCCCGGACGAGGATGAGTCGAAGGAAGAAGATGATTCTGAGGAGTCTCAGCCTCAGTACGAGCCAGAATTTCATGATCATACACCCTCGCCACACCATCAGGCAGGGTATGCACACTAGTCGCCATCGCTCATTCCACGGAAAGTTGGCACGCGAAATCAGTTGGCACGCAAATCAAGGCAAACCGAAAAGTCAACCTCAATGAAATTCAGCATCCAATATGTCAAAAGATTCATAATGAAAAGTTCTACAACTTACCTTGTAGCCATGGACGCTAAAAGTGAACAGAGGAAGAGAAATCGGTGAAAAATCAAAGATTTTAGGGTTTGGGTGAACTAGAGCTGTAGAGCTCTGATTCGGCTGTTCTAGGGCTTAAGATGATCGGAAATGGAAGGGAAAGGGAGCGGTGGCGACGGCGACGGCGGCGGCGGTCGGTGATTTAATTGAAACAGGGAGGAGGTTTTTTTTCGATTTCAAAAATGAAAAAGTGAGGAGAGAGAGGGTGAATCCGGATTTTAAAACGAAAATTTGGTTGATTTTCAAAGGAATTTTCGGCGAAAATAAGTGCAAGTTTTCGCCGAAAATGTTAGTTAAAAAGTACTGCCGGTTTCCAAAAGGATTTTCGCCAAAAATGTTGAATAGTTTTCACCAAAAATGTTAACAAAAAACGTCTGGAAAACTCAGTGGGATTTCAAAGTGAATTTTCGCCGAAAACAGGGTGTATTTTAGCCGAAAATATTGAACTCTACGATTGAAAATATTTTCGCAATCCCGACAAACTTCAGAAAATAACAGTTAAATCCAAAAAAATCGAAAAGACCTCAAACGACTTGTAATTGACACTATGACACACAGACTACACATGAAAAATAAGAAATCAAACAAACTGACACTTTAGGCTCCCCCGAACCGACTCTAAAACACTAAGGTTGACACAAATGAAAAACGGACTCCAGCCGTGGGTTGCCTCCCACGAAGCGCTCTTTTATTAACGTCCTTGAGCTGGACGATACCTGGATGGTATTAGGAGACATCCCAACTCAGGTTCTCCTTAATGCTAGCATCGAGTTCATGAAGTAGAGCTTCGGGACTTCTCCGGTGAGCATGAATTTCTTCCCGTTAGCGTGTGTAAGCTTAGTATGTCCGTCGGGAAGGTGGTCAGTGATCTTGAATGGTCCGAACAGTTCTGTCAAGGGATCATCTTCCACAAGGAAGACATTGGATGGAATGAGAACGATCGGCTCCTTCTTTTCTTTAACCTCCGGCTTGATATCACCAGGATCGGTGATCGTCAGTATTTCCTTAGGAGATGCTTTTGGCTTCTCCCTCCATACTTGTTCCGGTGCCGGTATCTCGGAACGAATTGGTGGTGCAGCTGGCTCGGTAGAAGGTGGCGGCACAACTGGTCTCCAGACCATTTGAGTCTTTGTCTTCTTGTTCTTCCTTCGGGATCTACTAGGATCTTTTCTCGGTGGCTTAGAAGAGGCTTGCAGTTCCTTCTTCTTTGGCGGCCTCGGAGGAACAGATTTCGGTTTCTGCTTGGTAATCTATCCAGCACCTGCAACAACAATTAATCTAGGCATACTAGAAGAGACATCAGTAACGGAGTTGACCGGAGTCAACTCCACAGTTTCAACAGCTAGACAATGAAATTCTTTATTCTTAGGATTATATTTCATTCCGTCTTTAAGGTGGAATGTTATCGTTTCTTTACCGACTCTCAAAGTTAAAGAACCATTTGGAACGTTAATTTGCATTCCAGTAGTATCCATGAAAGGTCGTCCTATGAGAATGGTAGAATCATCTTTACTAGTATCAATGATAACAAAGTCAGCTAAGAACGTGAAAGGACCACATTTAGTAACAACGTCTATTATCTCTCCCCTAGGGGTTTTAAGTGATCTATCAACAAAGACAAGGTGCATGCTAGGCGGTTCAAGTTCTCCTAGGTTCAATTTTTCATACAGACTCATAGGCATAACATTAACAGACGCGCCAAGATCAACCAAACAACGTTCTATCTCAACATCATTAATGACAAGAGGTAGAGTGAAAGAACTAGGATCAGAACACTTAGCTGGATATGGAGAGGAGGGTTTCGTGCTACGATCATCAGGATATCCTTCTTTATTCCCCTTCATGCCAGTCTCGATCCTTGCATTTGGCAGCAATGCTTTTGGAAACGGAGGCTTCACGTAGTACGGTGCGAGAGGAGGATCATCCTCCTTAGGCGCCACTTCCAGTACTTCCTTCTTCTCTGGAGTTTCAGCGATCCTGCGTAAAACAGAACAAGCGTCAGCAGATAAGCTTGTAAACTTTTTAACAGATACCATCTTAGCTTGTTCCTTTCTCAGATTCGGCTCTGTCTGGCTCGGAAGTTGGCCAAATGGTTGACCAGATGCTAGCATGCTCGAGATGTTGTTCACAGCCTGCTCAATTCTTTGACCGGCTGCTATCTGTTCTTGATTGAGAAGAGCTTAAGCTTTAAATTGACTGTCATGATCATCAAGTCTGGTGATGATTTGACTAAGCTTCTTGTCCAGGTCACTGACGTTGTTTTCCTTCTGGTACTGCTGACCTGTATAGGTGTTATTCAAATATTGATTCTGGCGATTGCCAGGAGCAGTTCCATAGTTACCCGGATTATGGTGTGGCGGCTGATAGACACCTCCCGGTGGATGGTTAGGCTTCTGATCCTGAGCTGGACCAGCTGGGCGGGTATTCTAGTTCTGGTTATGGTTGGCGCCAGCATTGTAGGGAGGTCTGTCTTGATAGTTCCCTTGCTGCCTGAAGTTGTGGTAGCCAGCATAACCATTTTGATTGTTAACGAAGCCTTGTTGAACGAAATTTACCTCTTCGGCGGACCAGACTTCTGTCTCACCAAAATTCTGGCATCGGCCTCCATTATGCGCACAAGCTTTACACCATTCGCAACCGGCAACGTAGACAGAAGCTGCCGGTAGTTTTATTGGTGTAGAAGACTTCTTCAGATGCTTCTCTACTTCTGCCTTGATAGTAGCTTCGAGATCGAGCTTGCTCCTTGACCCTTCTGATTGTCGTTCCCAGTTCCTCGACTTGGAAGCACAGTTTGCAAAATGAAGAAGAGCAGCTTCGGGTGTGAGTGTAGTGCAATCCCCTTCAGCTAGAGAATTGACCCACTTGGGAGATTCTTCTCGAAGACCTCGAGCAAAGATTTCGGCTAACTGCCTCCGCTCGAATCCGTGATGAGGACAGTTATAGAGAAGTTCTTGGAATCGATTCCAAGTATCATACAAGCTTTCGCCTTCTTTTTGGGAGAATCTGGCGATGCTGTCTTTGATGGCTGTTGTTCTGGCAGGAGGGAAGTATTCTTCAACGAATTCCTGAGCCAGAGTATCCCAATTAGTGTAATATCCAGGTGGTTTGCCAGTAAGCCACCTCTTAGTTGCGCCTTTCAGAGAGAACGGGAAAGCTCTCAAGCAAAGAGTGTTTTTGTCGAGGTTTCCGTTCTTAAAAGTGCTGCAGAGATCAAGGAAATCCGCTAGATGTGTGCACGAATTGTCTAGTGGCCTGCCTTCAAACTGGAGATCCCTAGAGATCATAGTCAAGAATGGAATCTTGATCTCATAGTCAGGATCTCTTCAATGCGCGGCACGACAATGGCAGATCGAACGCTAGTTGCGTTCGGCTTGTTGTAATCAGCTAGACTCTTTTGTGCAGGCGCGGTGGTGGATTTCCGCCGGTGGTGGTAATTGATCAGTCATGGTAGGAATGGAGGGGGTGAAAGTGACTCGGTGTAAATGGATGTAGGTGACAGTAAAGATGAAGATGAGGAACTCTCCTTCAGTTCCTCGATCTTAATCGGAGTGACGATGGAGGTGGATTAGTTCTGCTTCTCCTTGGAATCTGTGATTGTGGAGGTGGAGCAGAACTGCTTGGTCTCTCTATACTCTTAGCCTTGTCGGTTTGGGAGCGAGTCCAAGGGTGGCGATGCATACACCTGTGAACAACCTACAAATAACAAAACAAACAAAAACCAGTGTAAAATCGAAGTGGGTGGAAAAGTGAAAGATGGAAAATAGAAGAATAAATTGCCAATTCTTCTTTCAACCAATCAAAAGAAGTCCCCGGCAACGGCGCCAATTTGATGAACGTGTCGTTGTGTGTGCGTTCAATCAAATAACTAACAAAGCTAACAAAAGCTAGGGTAGATCGTATTCCACGGGCCTTCGAATGATTGACTACTCAAATAAGCTAGCAAATCACTTAGATTAAACACTTCGTGCGTGGTGTGCGTTCCACGACTTCTAATTCTAAGAAATGCAGAGAAATTAAAAATTGAAACTAAAATAGATTGGAAATTAGGGTTGAAAATAGAGATGACAGACGAACTTAGACTTCGAATCCCCCTTCGTTCACCAGAGCATAGGCAATCAACAGATCAGCGGATTTCAATTCTAATTCAATCAATTTCTAAGACACCACCATAACTCCTAACCCTTAGGTTTAAGACCGGCGAACGTTCGCTCTATTCGTTCTAGCTACCAAGATTAATTAGTCGCCCGGGTACGGTCGCCTCTCGCAACGACTTAACTTAACTGGTGGAATTACTAACGATTTATGAGTTACTCTTGCAGTGGATTAACCCTAATCGGTTCCTACGAAAGGCACACTCCAATTATAAGGTTAACTGTTCAGTTTGATGTTTTAAAGTAAGGCGAGCGTTCGCTTCTATCCTTAGCTTAACAAGAATCTAATCTAGGTGATCAATCAAGACAACAAACATGAACAATGAAGAACAAACCAAACATGAAAGAGAAACTGATTGAACTTTGAATCTAATCACCGCCGATCCTGACCGCTTAGCCCTGGTCACTTGGTTTTAGTAAGCTCTAAGAGTTTAGCTACTCATGTTCGTAACAAAAGAATCAAAGATAAAAAAGAGTTCATCATACAAAGGAAGAACAGAAAAGTATCTGAAAAACCTAATTAAGATGACTCCGGCAGAACTTCGATCTTCCGGTAGACTGCAATCCTAGCTCCGAGTCCTCGAGATGGAAGGGATGGCGTCACGATCTCTTTCCGGCTCTTCGAACTCTAAACTCTCCTTCAGAACTCTCAGAGAATCCGTGAATTCTGATTATGAAAAGTGTATTATGATATCGTCTGGAAGTATGGGCCGCCGTTAAGTATTTATACTTAACCCTAAACTGCCGGATTTTAACTAGGATTTTCGGCGAAAATATTAAGGAATTTTCACCGAAAATTCCTTTACAAAAGTGGGTGACCGCCGGCTAATTTCTCTGTAATTTTCGATCCAACATTTCTCGGCGAAAACTTAGTGTTTTCACCGAAAATATCCTTCAGCTGACATCAGTGGATTTGTGCTTGCATTTTCGCCAAAAATACTAAGGGATTTTCGGCGAAAATTCCTTTGTAAACCGGGCAGGAATTTGTTTGACTTGGTTGGCTCCTTGGATCGATTCCGGTGCGATTCCTCGAGGTTCCCACGCCTTAGACACGTCCTTGGCTACTTTATTTGACAGTAAAAACCTGTGCTATCATAAAAAGACTAGAAAACCATCAAATAGACCTGAAACGGGCCAAGGTAACACAAATGGCACGAGATAGGGCAATTGATTGAATATTCGTTATTCTACCCTAAAAACCATGTCTTAAGCAAGGAAATGTCGCTTAAATGAGGTTGATAATCACGTCAAATCGAGTGTCATCAATGGCTCAGTTCTTGATCTTTGATATTAAGTTGCTATTCAAATGGTCATAATGATGCTTAGACTGCTTAACCTAGAACTTGAGAACCAACGTGTTTACTTTGATGCTAAATTGCCTGGTCAGAACAGAATTTTTAAAATCACACCTGTAGTTTGTAAACTGATTGAACTTTGAATCTAATCACCGCTGATCCGTGACAGCTTTAAAGCCCTGGGTCACTTAGGGTTCATCTAATCTAAGCTCTACAAGTTTAGCTACTCATATCAGAAACAAGAGAATTGAAAACAAACAAGGAATACATCTCTGGTAGGAAGAACAGAGAAGAACTGTAAAACCTAATTTGATGAATCCGTGAAGCTTCAATCTTCGGTAATCTTCAATCTAAGCTCCGAGTCTCTGAGGTGAAGGGATGGCGTCGCGATCTCTCCACGATTCTTTGAACTCTCTCCACTCTCTCTCGAACTTATAGGTCTGGAAATTATGATTGATATTATCAGTTCTGAAAAGTATATCCTTTATTTTGGGCCGCCGGTTAAGTATTTATACTTAACCCTAAACCACCGGATTTTAACTAATATTTTCGCCGAAAATACTGAAGGATTTTCGGCGAAAATTCCTTTGTAAATGGATGGTCCGCCGGTTGATTTCTCCTGTAAATTTCGGTCCAATAGTTTTCGGTCGAGAACTTAACATTTTCGCCGAAAACTTCCTTCAGTCGGCATCAGTCGATTTGTGCTGATATTTTCGCCGAAAATACTGAGGTATTTTCGGCGAAAATTCCTTTGTAAACCAGGGCAGGAATTGTTTCGACTTGATTGGCTCCTTAGATCGATTCCGGTGCAATTCCTCGAGGTTCCAACGCTTTAGACACGTCCTTGGCTACTTTATTTGACGGCAAAAACTTGTGCTAACATAAAAACACTAGAAAACCATCAAATAGACCCGAAACGGGCCAAGGTAACACAAATGGCACGAGATAGGGCAATTGATTGAATATTCGTTATTCTACCCTAAAAACCTTGTCTTAAGCAAGGAAATGTCGCTTAAATGAGGCTGATAATCACGTCAATTCGAGTGTCATCAAAATACCCCACACTTAAGCTTTTGCTTGTCCTCAAGCAAACTGAACTAGAACACACTCAAATTCACAAATGACACGAGATTAAACTTAGATTCAATTCTAACAATTTGGTTTAGACTGTTCCACATAGAAAGAGTGACATACACATGCAAGAACATCAACCAAACAAGTTTTCGATCTCACTAATTTCTGCACACTTCTAGTAGTAGTTTTAACAAAGCACGTTTCATGGGAAAACAATTAATCATAATTAACTGACTATGAAAACACCAATTCTAATCAAAAAGACTTTAAGCTCTAGCCATGATGTGGATGCGGAGGTAGGAAAAGTGATGTGGCTATCGACTCGACTTCATCCGTTTCTAGATCTGTACGTTACATGTTCTAGCTAAGACCGATTTAAACAATGATTTATTTCACGTTCAACTTCTTCCTTCAATTGATTTACTGCATACTAGTGCTCGATACCAAACACTTCACTTAGGTGTTGGACCTACCTAGCTCACAGTATTTGTGCTTATGCTAGTGCTCAACCCGAACACTTCACTTAGGTGTCGGGCTTGCCTAGCTTTATTTTCAACACTTTAAAGAACTTAACATTAACTTGAACAACTCAATTACTTGATTCAACAATTTAGCCACTTGGTCCTAGCTAGTTATAACTTCTTACACAAAATTTCGAATTGGATTTTCGTCTAATCTCAAGCCACAATCACAGGTGAACAAATATGGAGTGAAAAACATGGGAGAAGCTAGCATTTATCATCTTAGAATGGTGTTATCGAGCTTTGTGATTAACAAGCAAAACTGTTTAATCGATTCAAATTTCAACTACAAGAGTGATTCGTGATCTGTTCTGACCTAGACTCATTTAATATCGGTTCTGACATGTTGGTTACAGGTTCTAAGTGGAACAGTCTAGATGTCATTGTTCAAAATTGAAGTCAATTTAACATCAAAAGTCAAGAATTGAGCAATTCTAATGCTAGAGAAACTGGAAAGGCACTGAGAAACACACAATACACAATTAAGGGCAATCAAGTTCATGCAAGGTTCTCTAACATCCTACCCCACACTTAATTCGTTCTGTGTCCTCACAAGACTAAACTAGAGTAGAGATATACGAAGAACCTGGAATGAGATGGTCGGTGTAGGGGATGAGCACGGATAGCCCGGAGTGGAGCGGAGTAGCTACTCGAGTTCCTCTCGTCAGTGTGGAGCATGTGCTGCTGGTACCCGACACGGCCAGGAAAAGCTGGTGGAGGGCCCTGGACGGCGGGTGTGACGGGAGCGGGGGCTAGAGCCGGTGTCAAGTTGCCCTTGGTCCTGCGCTCATGAGTGACATTCCGAAGACCAGAAACGAAACCAGATTAGTTAACTAATAATCCACCCCACACTTAGTCAAAAAACTCAATTTCACAAAGAAATGAGGAAAACCGAGTGGGGGTAAGCAAAGTAAGTAACCGGTAAGCACAATAAATCACAAAGTATGCATATGTCTAGCCGGAACGTTCATATCATAATTAGGGATCAGAAGTCAAACCGACATTCAAAAAGTCAACATCATAGCACAATGAACCCTAATCATGGCAAGACTATCTCAAAGCGGGAAATGACGGCATAATATAAACTCAGATGGCAAGCACAAATATATGAACGTGAATGAACACTGATGGCAGCCAAACAAGCATAGCAAATTCATGGTCAAACCGACACTTCACAAAAGTCAACACCACAAAGAATTTATCTTTAAGCATAGCAACACACAATCAAATGGTTTCAAAAATGAAGAAGGCAGGAAGGAGAGATTGAATCCAGATTTAACACGAAAATTTGGTTGATTTTCAAAGGAATTTTCGGCAAAAATAAGTGCAAGTTTTCACCGAAAATGTTAGTTAAAAAAGTACTGTCGGTTTTCAAAAGAATTTTCGCCGAAAACATTAATACATTTTCACCGAAAATATGAAACAGAGACGTCTAGAAAACTCAGTGGGATTTCAAAAAGAATTTTCGCCGAAAATTTTGACCTGTACGATTGAAAATATTTTCGCAATCCCGGCAAACTTCAGAAAATCACAGTTAAATCCACAGAAATCGGAACAACCTCAAATGACTTGCGATTGACACTACAACACACAGACTACACACGAAAAATAAGAAAACAAACAAACTGATACTTTTGGCTCCCCCGAACTGACTCTAGAACACTAAGGTTGACACAAATGAAAAACTGACTCCAGCCGTGGGTTGCCTCCCACGAAGCGCTCTTTTATTAACGTCCTTGAGCTGGACGATACCTGGACGGTATTAGGAGACATCCCAACTCAGGATTTCTCTTAGGCCCGAGCCGGAGTTCATGAAATATGGCCTTGGGGATTCTCCGGCAAGTGTGAACTTCTTCCCGTTTGCGTGAATTAGCTTGATTCGTCCATCGGGAAGGTGACCAAAATTTTTATAAGGCCTGAAAAGTTCTTTCGAAGGAGCATCCTTCAAAGGATTACTCTTTTCCGGTGGCTCGGTAGACGGGGGCTGAGCAATCGGCTTCCAAACCGCTTTCGTCTTCTCTTTATTCTCCTTCTTTATCCCGCCAGGATCTTTAATGTTTGGCGATTCATGAGGGGACGCCGTCAGATCTTCCTTCTTTCTTGGCTCTTGTGCCGACAGCTCATTCTTCAGATTAGGGACCTGTCCAACACCTGGTAAGAAGATTTCTACAGAAACTCTAGATTTTTCATTAGTAACGGAGTTGACCGAAGCCAACTCCACAGCTTCAACAGATAAACAATGCATCTCTTCTTTGACTAGGACTTGTATACCGTCCTTGAGGCGAAATGTCATGGTATCCTTGCCGACCCTTAATGTCAACGAGCCATTTGGGACATTAATGGTAATGCCGGCTGTTGCCATGAACGGTCGGCCTAGGAGAAGAGTGGCATCTTCCTCTCGAGTATCCATAACAACAAAGTCAGTCAGAATAGTGAAAGGACCAGAATGGACAGCCACGTTTTCTATTATTCCCCTAGGTAGTTTAACAGATCTGTCGGCAAACACTAAATGCATGCTAATTGGTTTCAACCCTCCTAGGTTCAATTTCTCAAACAGGCAAGTAGGCATAACATTGATAGAAGCACCTAGATCAATTACACTACGATCAATCTTCACATCATTAATAATGCAAGGCAAAGTAAAAGCACCGGGATCTCGACACTTAGCTGGGGGAGGTATGGGTGTCGCCTGGCTCTGGATGGTGGAGCATTCTTCCTCGAGGGAGACGGAAGACAACTCTTCCTTCTTCTTGTTCTTCGCAGGATCCTTTGCGATTTTGTCAGCCTCCGGTATCACCTGGATAACATCAATAACTGGTGTATTCATATTCGTGTTCTTCAAGTATCCATGCCACTTTCTGTACCGGGTATCATGATATTTCTCCTTTGATTGTGCGGCCTTAGGAAATGGAATCAGAGCCAGATATGATGGAGGGGGTGGCGCAGGAGATGTCTTTGTCAGGGCAGGCGGGGCAGTCACCTCCTTCTCGATCTCTGGCTTATCAATGGCTATAGCAGCAGGAGCCAAGACCGGGTCAGGAGCTGTAGGACCAGCTAATTGCTTGCCGCTTCTTGTGGAGATGGCCTTGACGTGCTCCTCCCTAATGGTAGAGTCGTCTCGAACTGATGATTGATTAAGGAGGGGGCTACTAGTTACCAGGCTAAACATGTTATTCAACATGCTCTCCATTCTTTGACCTCAACCTTCATGTTCTTGATTTAAGTCGGCTTGAAGCTTGAATTTCTCCTCATAGCTATCGAGCCTTGCCATGATCAGGTCGAACTTTTTGTCCACCTCGATATCCCTTGTGTTCCTTGATGTAGATCTCTGAGGTTGATCTTGATAACTATCGCTCAAGTACTGATTCTGACTCTGGTTGAATCCGAAGTTGTAAGGAGGGCGCTCTTGGAAACTTCCTTGTTGTTGAGGAGGTTGTATGAACTGACGATAATCGGGGTAGCCTTTTTGATTGCTGGTGAAGCCTTGATCAATAAAGTTCACTTCCTCTGAACACCAGTTACCGAAAATCTTCTTCATTTCTTTCTGCACTTCAATCTTGATCTGATCTTCACGGCTTGGTCGGCTCTTAGTTGCTCCAAACTTTCTCTCCCAGCTTCTCGACTTAGATGCGCAGTTTGCAAAGTGAAGAAGAGCAGCTTCCGGTGCGAGTGCGGTGTAATCTCCATCGGCTAAGGAGTTAACCCATTCAGATGACTCTTCGTTCATACCCCAAGCAAAGATCTCGGCTAGTTGTCTCTGCTCGAATCCATGATGACGGCAATCGTAGAGGAGTCCCTGGAATTCGTTCCAAGCATCATGTAAACTTACTCCTTCTCTCTGTCTGAACCTTGAGATGTTTTTCCTATAAGCAGTTGTTCTAGAAGGAGGGAAGTATTCCTCTACGAATTCCTGAGCAAGAGTCTCCCAGTTAGTGTAGTAGCCAGGTGGTTTGCCAGTGAGCAACCTCTTAGCTGCACCTTTCAGAGAGAACGGAAAGCTCTCAAGCAAAGAGTGTTCTTGTCGAGATTCCCATTCTTGAAAGTGCTGCAGAGATCAAGGAAATCCGCCAGATGCGTGCACGGATTGTCTAATGGCCTGACTTCAAATTGTAAATCCCTAGAGATCATTTCCAGGAAGGGGATCTTGATCTCATAGTCAGGACCGTCTTCATTGTGCGGCACAAAGATGGAAGAACGAACACTAGTAGCACTTGGCTTATTGTAATCCGCAAGACTCTTTTGAGCAGCCATTGCGGTAGGGGAAGGTGGATCGGAAGTGATTTGCTTCTGAATTTTCTTAACCTGCAAGAGACAAAAACAAACACAACCGGTGTAAAATCGAAGTGTGATGGAAAATGAAAGATGGAAATAGAAGAATAAAATGCCAACTCTTCTTTCAAACAATATAGAAGAGTCCCCGGCAACGGCGCCAATTTGATGAGCTGCAGGACAGTGATCAAATACTACCAAGCTGGAAAGCTAAGCAGATCGTATTCCATAGGGTTTCTCCTAATCGACTACTCAAAGAAGCTGGCAATTTATTCAGGTTTAAACACTTCGTGCGTGGTGTGAGTTCCACGACTTCTAGACTAAGATGCAGGAAAATTAAAATGAAATTAAAAGACAGATTGATTGGTTGGTTTAAACAGACGACAGACAAGCTTAGATTTCGAATCCCCCTTCGTTCACCAGAGCAACAACAATCAACAGATCAGCGGATTTCAATTCTAATTCAATCGATTTCTATACAACACCATAACTCCTGACCCTTAGGTTTAAGACTGGCGAACGTTCGCTCTATCCGATTTAACTACCAAGGTTAATTAGTCGCTCGGGTACGGTCGCCTCTCGCAATGACTTAACTTAACTGGTGCAATTACTAATGATTTATGAGTTACTCTTGCAGTGGATTAACCCTAATCGGTTCCTACGAAAGGCACACTCCAATTATAAGGTTAACTGGTTGAATTGATGTTCTAAAGTGAGGCGAGCGTTCGCTTCTATCCTCAGCTTAACAAGAATCTAAGCTAGGTGATCAGGAAAGACAAGTTTTAATGTTTAAAGCAGAGAAGCTGTCTGGCGACAAACCCTAATTCAGCACAAACCTAATCTAGGCGATCAATCAGAAAAGAAACATAAACAATCAAGAACAAAACAACCATACAAAGAGAAACTGATTGAACTTTGAATCTAATCACCGCCGATCCGTGACCGCTTTAAAGCCCTGGGTCACTTAGGGTTCATCTAATCTAAGCTCTACAAGTTTAGCTACTCATATCAGAAACAAGAGAATCAAAAACAAACGAGGAATACATCTCAGGTAGGAAGAACAGAGAAGAACTGTAAAACCTAATTTGACGAATCCGTGAAGCTTCAATCTCCGGTAATCTTCAATCCAAGCTCCGAGTCTCTGAGGTGAAGGGATGGCGTCGCGATCTCTCCACGATTCTTTGAACTCTCTCCACTCTCTCTCGAACTTCTAGGTCTGGAAATTATGATTGGTATTATCAGGTCTGAAAAGTATATCCTTTATTTTGGGCCGCCGGTTAAGTATTTATACTTAACCATAAACCGCCGGATTTTAACTAATATTTTCGCCGAAAATACTGAAGGATTTTCGGCGAAAATTCCTTTGTAAATGGATGGTCCGCCGGCTGATTTCTCCTGTAAATTTCGGTCCAATAGTTTTCGGTCGAAAACTTAACATTTTCGCCGAAAACTTCCTTCAGTCGGCATTCAGTCGATTTGTGCTGATATTTTCGCCAAAAATACTGAGGTATTTTCGGCGAACATTCCTTTGTAAACCGGGGCAGGAATTGTTTCGACTTGATTGGCTCCTTGGATCGATTCCGGTGCAATTCCTCGAGGTTCCAACGCTTTAGACACGTCCTTGGCTACTTTATTTGACGGCAAAAACCTGTGCTAACATAAAAACACTAGAAAACCGTCAAATAGACCCGAAACGGGCCAAGGTAACACAAATGGCACGAGATAGGGCAATTGATTGAATATTCGTTATTCTACCCTAAAAACCATGTCTTAAGCAAGGAAATGTCGCTTAAATGAGGCTGATAATCACGTCAATTCGAGTGTCATCAGTGGTGTCTTAGAATTGATTGAATGAGAATTGAAATCCGCTGATCTGTTGATTGCCTATGCTCTGGTGAACGAAGGGGGATTCGAAGTCTAAGTTCGTCTGTCATCTCTGTTTTCAACCCTAATTTCCAATATGCTTTTAGTTTCAATTTTTAATTTCTCTGCAATTATTAGAATTAGAAGTCGTGGAACTCACACCACGCACGGAGTGTTTAAACCTGAGTAATTTACCAGCTTATTTGAGTAGTCGATCATTAGAAGGCCCGTGGAATACGATCTACCCTAGCTTTTGTTAGCTTTGTTAGTTATTTGTTTGAACCAGCACAACGATAGGTTCATCAGAAACCATAGGCTAGATTCGAGGGAAGTTAGTCGAAAGCTACACCGCACCAAAGCCTTCATCATACATCCCCATCATCCATCTCATTATAAACCCTTGTTGTGTAGACTTCGTTACAGTCCTAGCAGGGAAGTCCTTCTTGACTAGTTACTCGTGTTGTCACAGTGGTGGAGATGTGGTCGAATTGCAAACTTATGACAGAATTCAGTAACAGAAATGATTGAGAGCAGAAACACGTCCTTAAACTCAGAGAGTGAGAGTTCCCCATTTACTAAATATTTCCTGTGTGAGGAGTCTGGTCGGTCAGGTCAAATTCGTGCATAATTGGTTGCGATTACTCGTTGTGTGCAGTTTTTAGTGAGACCAGGTTGTTTGGCTGATCAGTATGCATGTTAGGTTTCTTGTTCTAGGAATTATCTGTCTAATAATTCATTGTGTTTGATTGAACTCGAAATTGATAAATCTTATCATTTGTGAACATAAAAGTTTCTATTCAGTTTGCTTGAGGACAAGCAAAAGCTTAAGTGTGGGGTATTTTGATGACACTCGATTTGACGTGATTATCAGCCTCATTTAAGCGACATTTCCTTGCTTAAGACATGGTTTTTAGGGTAGAATAGCGAATATTCAATCAATTGCTCTATCTCATGCCATTTGTGTTACCTTAGCTCGTTTCGGGTCTATTTGATGGTTTTCTAGTGTTTCTATGTTAGCACAGGTTTTTGCCGTCAAATAAGTAGCCAATGACGTGTCTAAGGCGTTGGAACCTCGAGGAATCGCACCGTAATCGATCCAAGGAGTCAATCAAGTCGAACCAAACCCTGCCCCATTTTACACTGAAGTTGTCGCCGAGAAACCCTTAGAGTTTTCGGCAAAAACCCAAGAACAAATTGGCAGAGCTTACCAAGGCAACTTTTCGGTGAAAACACTAAGTTTTCGCCGAGAACCCCGGCATCCGAAAATCACAGGAGAATTCAGCCGGCGATCAGTCATTTTACAAAGAGATTTTCGGCGAAAATTCCTTCATATTTTTGGCGAAAATCCCAGGCAAAATCAGGAGGTATTAGGGCGGCCCATACAGTATATACTTGAGATCAGACATCATACTTACTTTTTATAACTAATACCAAATACTTTAGAATTCTCCCGAGTTCTGGAGATCGTGACGCCATCCCTTTCATCTCGAAGAATCGGAGCTAGGATTGCAGTTTACCAAAAGATCGAAGTTCTGCCGGAGTCGTCTTAATTAGGTTTTTCATATCCTTTTCTGTTCTTCCTCTGTTCAAGATGAACTCTATCTTTGTGCTTTTGTGAAAAACATGAGTAGCTAAACTCTTAGAGCTTAGACTAGATGAACCCTAAGTGACCTAGGGCTTTAAAGCGGTCACGGATCGGCGGTGATTAGATTCAAAGTTCAATCAGTTTCTCTTTCATGTTTGATTTGTTCTTCGTTGTTCATGTTTCTTGTCTAGATTGATCACCTAGATTAGATTCTTGTTAAGCTAAGGATAGAAGCGAACACTCACCTTACTTTAAAACACCAAATCAACAATTAACCTAATCATTGGAGTGTGCCTTTCGTAGGAACCAGTTAGGGTTAATCCACTGCAAGAGTAACTCATAAATCATTAGTAATTGCACCAGTTAAGTTAAGTCGTTGCGAGAGGTGACCGTACCCAGGCGGCTAATTAATCTTGGTAGCTAGATCGGATAGAGCGAACGTTCGCCAGTCTTAAACCTAAGGGTAAGGAGTTATGGTGGTGTCTTAGAATTGATTGAACGAGAATCAAAATCCACTGATCTGTTGATTGCCAATGCTCTGGTGAACGAAGGGGGATTCAAAGTCTAAGTTTGTTTGTCATCTTTGTCTTAATCAACCAATCTTTCAATCTGTTTTCAGTTTTAATTTTTAATTTCCGTGCATTTCTTAGAATTAGAAGTCGTGGAACTCACACCACGCACGAAGTGTTAAACCTGGGTAACTTGCCTTTATATTTGAGTAAACGATCATGAGAAGACCCGTGGAATACGATCTACCCTAGCTTCCAGCTTGGTAGTTATTTGATTGACCCGCACTAAAACGGTTTATCAGAAGCAATCACCAAGATGCCTCAATATGCGAAGTTCATGAAAGAGGTCTTCACCAATAAGCGCAAGTTAACGGATGTGACTTCGGTAAAGTTCAACGAACAATGCTCCGCCATTCTCTCTAAGCGACCACCGGAAAAGCTTAAGGATCCAGGTAGCTTTACTATTCCTTGCACTATTGGTGAGCATGCAATAAGTAGAGGCTTAGCCGATTGGGTGCTAGTATCAAGGTTATGCCATATTCCATGTTTAAGAAGCTAGGCCTAGGGAAACTAGAACCAACTCTAATGAATGTTCAATTAGCGGATAAATCTGTGACATCCCCTCGTGGTATTGTCGAAGATGTGTTGGTTAAGGTTGGTGCTTTTGAATTCCTTGTGGATTTTGTTATTCTAGATGCTATGGGTGGTACCGATGTGCCTTTGATTTTAGGACGACCCTTCTTAGCGACCTCTGGCGCTTTGATTGCTGTCTATGGTGGTAGACTTACTCTTAGGGTCGATAATGAATGCATGATCTTTGACCGTTCGAATGGCATGTAGTTCACTTTGTCTTATGCTAGTCACCATGATCCTAAGAATCTAAATGAGTTTACTTCAGCTACTAATAGCACTAACCTTGTCCGTCATAGTCTTGCGGAGTTGTTTGCTCTTAGTGTTGTGCAGGAGAAAACTGTCGAGGTGAAGGATGCTCCGCCTTTCGTGCTTCCAAAGACACCACCCAAGGCTAAAAAGAAAGGTGTGAAGAAGCCACCCGACAAGAACGAGGAAGCCACTACGATTGGTGAGACGAGCAAGTCTAAGAAACCACCCAATGAGAGAATTCACTCCAAGTGGTTTGGCCCCTTCTCCATTCCTCACACTTCATCATCCGGAAAATCCGAGCTCACACCTCCCGAAGTCAGTAAGGTTCAATTCAAGTTCCGTGTGCCATGCGAAGGTAATGACTTCGACTTCAATGAGGTAATGAGTTGGGATGGTTTTACTTAGCTTGTCCTTGTGCTTCGTCGAGCTTAAGACATTAACCAAGCGCTTCTCGGGAGGCAACCCGAGTGTTTTCTCGTTGTTTTTGCTTTTTCTTTGTGTGTGTTTGTGTGTGTGTTCTTGTTTACTTTGGATTCCTTGAGGTTTAGAGGTGGTTCTTGGTCTATGTTGCTGTGGGAAATTGAGTTTGTTTGGGTCCAGGACCGTTTGGATGTTTGGAGTTGTTTGGGAAGATTGAGAAAAAAATGCATTTTACAAAAGGGAACTACACGTCGTGTACTTTTTCAGCCCCTCTCCCTGTCCAAAAAAATAGCTTGTTTTGCTTTGGCTTGCTCACGTCGTGTAGTGTTACACGTCGTGTACCCCATTTTAAGTCAATTTCGGTTTGAGTCGTGGTTGATTATTGGTTTTATCTTCTTTCGGTTTGATTTGGTTTTGAGCTCAACCAATCCACGTGACCACTCCACCCACTCTCCCGACCCAACCCGATCCAACCGCCTGGCCCAACCATTCCACCCAGCCCACCCAGACAACCCAACCCGAACCGACCACCCACCCCCTTAACCAACCACCAACCTGACCCACTTCAACCAACCGTCGAAACCCACCGCACCTACCTCTCCCGCCGCCGATCCGCAGCCGCCAGTCCACCCCGCCGCCGGCCCATCTTCCGATTTCACCCGTCCGACTTCCACCCACTCACCCCAGCCGCCACTCGCCGCCAATCACCTCTCCCCTCGCCGCTGATTGCTCTCCCGTTTGACTTAGGTTTTTAGTTGTTTGATAGCTTGGTCATTTGATTTCGTGTGTCATCTGGTTGTGGTGTGTGGTTAATTGACTGTTGTAGCTAACTTTTCTTCATAATAGGGTTGTGGGCAGATTGTTACAGTTGATGATTGGGTTGATAAGTCAATTATTTTTCTAAGGGTGGTCTGGCTGTCTTTTGTGGGCTTTCCTTGCTTTATTTCATTGGTTTGCTGATTTTGGGATAGTGGGTAAGATGTCGTGTTTAACTGGGATTCTTAGCTTGATTTCATGATTGTGGGCATTTGTTGTGATTAGTTTGGGTTAGGTGGTTGGTTGGTGTGTCGGTTGCATATGTTTAGTGGCTTCTTGAACAGAGTGGGGATTGAATTCATTGTTGATCGGCTATTGGGTCAATGGGGTTGAATTCAATGGTTGTGTTTAGATTTTGTGTCTCTTTGATGAGTTTACCCTATGGATTGGCTTGGTTTGTATCTAGTTGACTTGACCCTCCATGCCTTGCATTATTTAGCTTGTGATTTGATCCTGCAGGTTCTGAATTCAAGGACTGAATTCGTTTCTTTGTGTGAGGAGAGTTGATCAGCACTTGTTGGTTTATTTTTGTACACCCCCTTGCATTTTGTGGACTTATGCTTATATGTATTGATTCGTGTTATTGATCTGTGATGCATGCCTATTACTTAGTGTGGTTTTCAATGAATTGATCTTTGCTAGCATAGGTTGTTGTATTTGACTCTGGTGATCTTCATTCATGCTAAGTGATATTTCCGTTTGATGTGATCGTTGAGTTGTGGATGTTAAATGGTTTGATATTTGCTCTGATCTTTTATGTTTTGGTTTTTGGAATTGAGGGATGCTTGATTACCCCTCCACAGTGAGCTTTTCAGGGCCACACCTTTATCTCATGACTCTTGTTTCTGTTTGATTGTGATTGTGTGTGGATGCTTTGTGCTCTTTTCTATTTTCTGTTTTGATCTGTACTATGGATTGATCAGTGCTCTCGTGGACTACATTGCGCTTGACTTTTGACCCTATGGATGTATGTGGTTGTGGCTTGTTTCCTCTTGTTTCTCCACAGGTACCCTGATTCAGGTCCTCGTCCTGAACAGGCTACTTGACACGGTGTTTCATATCCGGCTTCTCTTCTTTACCGCGTTGTATTCTCGTTCTACCTTACTCTCCCTCTCTTTCTCGTCCATTGAGGGCAATGCTCGTTATAGTCGTAGGGGGTTTTGAGTTTTGGTATGATTGTGTGCCGGTAGAAGTAGAATGTTATGCTTTGATAGTGTGCATGTTCTTGATTGAATTCCAAATTCCACTAGTGTAGAATCGTTCATTTCTTGACTTTTGGTGTTTAATTTACTTCAAGCTTTCACAATGACGTTTAGGCTGTTCCACTTAGAACCTATAACCAGCATGTCGGCACCAATATCAAATGAGTCTAGGCCAGAACATAGATTTTATCACTCTTGTAATTTGAATTGATTGGTTTGATTCTTGTTTTTAAAACCGCTTGTAACACCGTTCTAAGATGATAAAGGCACTTAGATTTCACCACATTCAGCCAAAAAGCCTACCTGGATCATTATCTCGTAGGATAACCCGTTGTGCCTTGGCCTGTTTGTTGGTGTACACCCATTTTTAGCCCTTATCCATGTTCTTCATTTCCTTTTTGATCCCTCGTGATTGTGGCTTGAGAGTAGACGGAAATCCAATTTGAAGTCGTATGTGAAAGTTATAATTTGCTAAGGATCAAGAAGTGGCTAAAGTGACAATTCAAGGAGCCAAGTTTTGAAGAAATTGTTCAAAGTGTGAAGAAAATGTTCAAATTGCTCAAAATCCTTGAAGTGCCGAAAGTAAAGCTAGGCAAGCTCGGCACCTAAGTGAAGTGTCGGGTTGAGCACTAGCAAAGGCAAAGACTGTGAGCTAGGCCGGCCAACACCTAAGTGAAGTGTTTGGACCGAGCACTAGTATGCAGTAAACAAATGGCGGAAGAAAAGTTTTGGAAGATGTCTTTGATGAAGCGATCCTAGCTCGGGCGTCTGAAGTGCAGTTCTAAAGAAGGATGAAGTCGAGTCGATAGCCACGTCACGATCACTCACCATTTCCCAAATATTTCCTACCCCCACCTAATCCGTTTCATATCCCAAGTTTAAGACCTTTTGATTAGAGTGGTGTTGTCGTGGTCGGATAATTTGTGATCAATTTGTTTTTGGAAAGAAATGTGTCCTAATTAACTACTACTTGAAGTGTGCAGAAAATAGTGAGGTCTAGACGTGTTTGGTTGACGTTTTTGCATGTGTAGGTTAAGTTTGTTCTTGGAACAGTCTAAGCCAAATTGTTAATGTTTGAATCTCAATTTGTCCGATCTTGTCATTTGTGAACCTGGATGCCTTCTAATTCATTTGCTTGAGGACAAGCAAAAGCTTAGTCATAGGGGAGTTTGATGTGACCTTATTTCATACATATTTATCCTACATTCTGCCCTTGTTTTCTCCGTGATTTGATCCTCATCCGTCCTAGTTTGCATGCATTTTGAGCCCTTTTGCACAAGTTGAGTTATTGTTGCCCGGGGGTCACTTATGGCCCTATTTGAAGTGCTTTTTAGTCTCTTTTGTGTACATTTCAGGCCAGGACGTTGTAGTAGAAATGACAAGGAGTCCATAGGACCAAACGGAGGCCAAATTGGAGCTTAGACGAGGGAGAATCGAGCGAAGCAAAAATTGCAGTTTGTGCAGATTTTAGGGCACACGACGTGTAGTCATACACGACGTGTAGTTATACACGACATGTATGCCCAACAGATTTCTATATATTGACGATTTTTGGAGTTCAAAGGGGGATGCTATCACTTCTCTTCCATTACCCACGACCCAAGAACACCCCACTTCGTCCCCAACACCTCTGGAACCCTAGGAGGCCATTTGAAGACCCAAATTGGAGCAATTGGAGCTAGGGATTGAAGCTTCTTACCTTGGATTGGCATCTTGAAGTGTAAGAGTGAAGATTCCTCCATGGAAGCTAGGATGATCTCCTCCTCTCAATTTCAGGTTTCTTCCATAGTTATGCTAGGCTAGACCTATGGTTAAGTTTAGTGGGGGATGGATCAAGCTAGGATAGATTATTGATTGTGTGGATTGAGTTTCTCATAGCCTTTGTGTAAGATGATGATCCTAGACCTTGTGCTTAGGCTCCATGTGAACATGATTTGTTCTTATGGTACATTTTCTATGTCTTTCAATACATGAAAGTGATTGATTGATGTTGATCAAAGGTTGTAGGATTGTAATTGATTGTTTGAGAGATTAAACTTTCCAATTGCAACCATTTTAAGCTTGTTTTCCTTGTTGACATTTTGCCGAACACTTGGTGTGCACTTAGTTTTCAGTTATTTGGAGGTTCAAAGACTCATTGATTGTTAGACTAGTGTTCTATGATTGGCATGAGAATGTTTTGCATCATTGCCTTGTGTTAGATGGATGTTAGCTAAGAGATTAAGTGTTTGAGCATTTCATTGAGCTGGATAAAGCACTCCATTCCTTTGTTCACATAGCGAGAGCATGGACCATTTGGTTTAGGAGTAGAGAGTCAATTGTGCGAGAGTTCATTGATTCTAATTAAGTGTTGTGCATGGTCATTCGTTTGCAAATCGTTGCTTGAGATTCAATTCAAATTTCATGATCCTTGAGCTTGAAGAAACCCCTTGCTAAGCTAACCTACTTCTCTCTTGTTTGATCCTCAACTTTACTTATTAGTTTTGCCTTGTTTGACTTAGATTGTTTAAGCTTTTGAATTGTTCTTGTTTAAACCAAACTCAACTCAAATGTTTAGACCATTCATGACCAGTGTGAGTATTAGTTTATGAGAGGACCTCGTGGAAATACGACATTGAATGTTGTGAGTTGAAATTCACACGTCAAGGGGAAGATGAATTGGTAGAGGCCTGATCCCACGTCAAAGACACAAACTCTCCCACACTTTCAGACCTGAATGAACGAGTTTTCCACCACCTGGAGTTCCCTTGGTTCATCCCAAAAGATTCACGCCAACAGACTGAGATCCGCCCTCTATCTAGCTTCCTGTAGATCTTCGTCAGTAAGCTGGACAACCGGCTCCTCATCGTCCAAACCTTCGACCTGGGCATCCATGTGGATAAACTTGTTCGGATCAATGTCGGGCCCCATTGCAGCCTGATCCTCTTCATCAAAAACTCCAGCCGGGACTTCATCAGCAATTGGGGCAGCTCTATCAACTCCAATTTTGGCCATGGTAAAAATCAGAAGGACCAAATGACAAGCAGAAAACAGAAGAGAGGACGAGCAGATAGAAAAAACTTGGAGAACGGTGGAAGGAAAAGCTTGGCAGAAGGGATCAAATAAATAGGAGATACGTGAATAAAAAGAGAAGTAGAGTTGGAAAACAAATCTAACTTATCTGAACTGAATAGCACATAAGGTGGAAGCAAGTTTAAAAAAACATTCAAATTCTCTACAACCATTGGTCCAAACCGAAAACTCTCGTAAAGAAACCAACCAACCATAATTGAGTAAGAAATCCAACCAAACCAACCAGAGGAGAGAGAATCTAGAAATCGATTGAGACTCGAAGGGAAGGGTCGCAACCCTCCAACCAGCGAGAATCCGATTTGGAGCAAGGGCAGGACGGAGAGAATGATTCCAGGTTCGCAACACGGTCCCGAATCAAAATTTTCAGGAAGGCAACAGAGGGGAATCCTCGTCAATCAGATTCCTCCAAACTCGAATCTTGAGAAACCCAAAGACGAGAATAGGGACCAAACCAGCAATCCACCATCTGCAAAAAAAAAAAAAAGAGAGATTGAAATCTCCATGAAGGTGCCATCAGAACTCAGAAGAGTCTGTAAATCAGACAACGGGAGACCCGTGACTATCATCGTGCCACAACCGTATGGCTCTAAAGGCCACCATACGGAAGGGAGGACCAAACCGGTCAAGAAGGAGAAACAAAGAGGAGGAGAATGGGCGGCGGACAGAGAGGGAAGATAGAAAAAGAACAGAGGGAAGCCGGGAAGAGCAAACGGCGACGGCCGGCCGAGAAATCGACAACAAGAAATTGGGATGACGAGAGGCAAGCGCGAGAGAGAGAAAACAATTCTTTTTTTTTCTGCACCTTAAAAACTGAACTCCTACAAGTAATGAATCCCAATTTCTTTCTTTGTATTGTTAGACCAATTCTTCTTTATTTGCTCTATGTTTACTTTTTTATGTCGCTCTTCACTTCTCTTTCGTCCCTCACAAATTCTAGGTTCTATGTTTTATTATTTTTTACTATATGAAGTTTGAAATAAAGCTATCGACAGATAAATTTCCTTATCTCAAAGACTTTCTCTTTGATAACAGACCCTCAATGTAAGAAAAATCACTAACAAAAAATTATATTAAATGGAAGAATACACCATGTCTCAAAATTGTAGTGTGATTCTAGTTTTAAAGACAGTAGTTTCTAAAATTGATATTGAATACTTTGGTAACAAAAGATAACATAGAGTTTAATTAGTTTCAAATGTTTCGAGTTGTGCTATTCAAATGAGACTGAGTTGACGTGAAACGTAATAGTGGAATCAAAACAGGTAAATTTGGATTTACACTTGTTAATTCTGCCAAGATGGTTCACACATATGTGCATTTAATTAATGATGAACCATTCATCTTCACTTCACAAGTTGAACAAATGTTTTACATTGAAAATACAATACAATCAAATTATAAACTTTTATATGAGATAAACTTTAGATACATGCGTAATAGGTAATAAGTTATTATTTAGACAAATAATGATAACTTAAATCCAAGTGAAGAAATAAAAAATATAGATGATGGTGTTAAGGAATTCAATTTGGTTCGTAAATACTTACAAAGAAGAACTATGAGAATTGATGAAGATAACATAAACGAAGAAGAAGACAAACTAATAACTTCTTAGTTGGTTTCAATATTTTATTTCATTTAATAATTAATATGTCTTAGATATTTTCTAACACAGAAGTTTATGAGTTCACGATTTTATAATATTTGCTACTCATGCTTTCTGATGTAATTACTATTTCTTCATTTCAATTTAGCTATAATAACTCGTATTTCACAATGTTAAGAGTAGTTTTTTAATATATTTTATATAAAAGCCAAATTCAGGATGAGCTTTTTTAACAAGTAGTACATACAATAAAATAGTTTTTACTAAAAGGTTAAATTTGAATCCATCAATGAAGCAAGATAAGAAAATTGGACCAACGAAGGCTGATGACACTAGAATTAACGTGATTATCAGCCCCGTTTAAGCGACATTTCATTGCTTGAAACACGGTTTTAGGGGTAGTTTATGGTGTTTTCACTCAATTGCACTATTTCCTACTGATTGGGTTACTTTGGCTCGTTTAGGGTCTATTTTATGTGTTTTCAAGTGTCTCGTGTAGTACACAGGTTTTTGCCGTCAAATACGTAGCCCTGGACATGTTTGGGATGCGATGGAACCTCGAGGAATTGCCCGAAATCAAATGGAGAACCCGAACAGATCAAAGGAATGAAGAATGCCTGCCCAGCACTAAGTTCTCGCCGAGAATGTCAAATGTTCTCGGCGAGAACCCATTTGGAAATCAATTGACTATTCTCGTCGAAGACTACAGAACCTTTTGTGAAGAAGTTCTCGGCGAGAACTTCAATGTTCTCACTGAGAACATGTGAAGAAATCAATGGAAATTCTCGTCGAAGATGCAGATTAATTTTACAATGAAGTTCTCGGCGAAAACTTCCTAGTTCTCGCCGAGAAGTATCCCCTTTTCCGGCACTCAGTTGGAAACCCTTATAAAAGGGGATACATCATTCATTACATACTTATTCCCAGAATACGATTCCAGACTTGAGAGAAAAGAGAGAGTTCAGAGTTTCCCGGAGAGATCTTGACACCATCTTCCCCATCGGAGTGCTCGGAGCTAGGAGTGAAGATTCCCAGAGATTGGAACTTCGTCGGAGTCGTCAGAATTAGGTTTTTCAGTTCCTATTTGTTCTTCCTTTGTATGATGAACTCCTTTGTTGTTTTTTATTCTTTTGTGATAGTCATGAGTAGCTAACTCATTTAAGCTTAGATTAGATGAAACCTGAATGACCCAGGGCTTTAAAGCGATCACGGATCGGTAGTAATTAAATTCAAATTTAGACAGTTTCCTTTACATGTTTGATTTGTTCTTCGTTTCCTGTGTTTCTTGTCTAGCTCGGTCACCTAGATTAGATTCGTTTTAAGCTAAGGATAGTGGCGAATGTCCGCCTTACTTAAGAACATCAAATCAATCAATTAACCTATTCAATGGAGTGTTCCTTTCGTAGGAATCAATTAGGGTTAATCCGCTTCTAGAGTAACTCATTAATCACAAGTAATTGCACCAGTTAGTTCTCTGTTGCAGAAGTGAACTCAAGGACGATTAATTAATCGTGGTAGTTAGATCCGATAGAGCGAACGTTTGTGGAACTTAGACCTAAGGGTAAGAAGTTATGGTGGTGTCTAAGAACTGAATGAATTAGGATTGAAAGTCGCCGGTCTTGTGATTGCCAATGCTCTGGTGATCTTAGGGGGGATTCGAGTCTAAGCTTGTCTGTCATCTCGTTAGTCAAATCAATCAATCAATCTGTCTTTCAATTTCATTTCATTTTCCTTGCATCTTAGTTTAGAAGTCTTGGAACCCACACCACGCACATCGTGTTTAATACTGAATAAATTGCCAATTCCTTTGAGTAAACGATTAGAAGAAACCTCGAGAGATTCAATCTAGTCTACGTCTGTAGGCTAGTTATTTGACCCACACGAGAAAACGTGTTCATCAAAGGCCATATAAGTTTGCCTTATTCTTTAATTTTATTAATTTTTATATGGTTAGAATAGTTCTTTCTTATTGGTTAGCTCTTCAGTCTTTCTCTTGATTTCTGTTTTCTCTAATACCATATCTATTTGAATTTTCATTTCTTACGTGTTGTTTATTTTCTTTTTTTCTTCATGGAACTTGATACAAAGCGAACGAGAGATGAACTTCCTTATCTTGATGACCTTCTCTTCGACAAATATTTCAACATTTCCCACATATATTTTGCTCTCCTTAGTTGCATTTGTCACACTCTTGATTTCTTTCTTTGTATTGTTGAACCAATTCTTCTTTGTTTGCTATATGTTTACTTCTTTATGTCACTCTTCACTTCTCTTTCGTCCCTCACAAATTGTAGGTTGGAGTATCATATTTTACATGTTTTTTTTTTCTATATGGAGTTTGACATAAAGCTAACGACAGATAAATTTCCTTATCTCAAAGACTTTCTCTTTGATAACAGTTCTTCAATGTAAAAAAAATCTCTAACAAAAAATTATATTAAATGGAAGAATACACCATGTCTCAAAATTGTGGTGCGATTCTAGTTTTAAAGACACTAGTTTCTAAAAATGATATTGAATACTTTGATAACAAAAATAACATAGAGTTTAATTAGTTTGAAAATTTTCGGGTTGTGTTACTCAAATCAGACTGATTTGAGGTGAAATGTAACAGTGGAATGAAAACAGATAAATTGGAATTTACAAGTGTTAATTCTACCAAGATGGTTCGCACATATGTGCATTTAATTAATGATGAACCATTCATCATCACTTCACATGTTGAACAAATCTTTTACATTAAAAATGCAATACAGTCAAATTACAAAAAAAAATTAAGAGATAAACTTTTAGATACATTCGCATTAAGTAATGAGTTATTATTAAGACGCATAATGATAACTTAAATCTAAGTGAAGAAATAAAAAAAACACAGATGATGGCATGAAAGAATTCAATTTGGTTCATAAACACTTACAAAGAAGAACTATGACAATTGATAAAGATACATAAACGAAGAAGAAGACGAACTAATGACTTCTTAGTTGGTTTCGATATTTTATTTTATTTAATAATTAATATGTCTTAGATATTTTTCTAACACAAAAGTTTATCATTTCACAATTTTAAAATATTTGCAACTCTTGTTTTAATATTTAATTACTATTTATTCATTTCAATTTAGCTATAATAACTCGTATTTCACAAAGTAAGAGTAGTTTTTTATATATTTTATGTAAAAGCTAAGCTCATTATGAGCTTTTTTAACAACTAGTACATACAATAAAATAGTTTTTACTAAAAGGTTAAATTTGAATACATCAATGAAGCAAGATAAGAAAATTGGACTAATAAAAGTCATATAAGTTTGCCTTGTTCTTTTTTTTTTTTTTGTTCGAGCACTCCCACGGAAGAGAGTACCAAGATCGCCTAGACTAAAGGAGAAAGGGGGGGGGGGGTGAGAGGGAGAGAATGGTGGGGGGTGGGTGGCAAGAATTGTGACAACGAACAGGGAATAAAAGGTGAACAATTGACGGAACAACGTGTTACGGATGAAACGAAAAGACAAATTCTAACAACAACTTTGCTAAGTCATAACACATGAAGAGATCAAAATAACGAGTTTGACCCAAAAAATTTAGAAAACTCACATATAAATGGGAGCAACAAATTAACAAGTGATTTATAAAATATCTGTACATGGTATCTAAACTAAAAAATCCTCAACAAATAAAACAATATTTAAACCATACACAAAAAATGAAAAAAAAAAAAAAATAATAATTAAAAACTCGGCAGAAAAATTGAGGTATGAAGAAAAAAATAAAAATAATAATAATAATAATAATAAAGAAAATAAAACTCACACTTTTCCACGTTCCCACTTTCCTTTAACCTTAACAACCCATAACAAAAATTGGAGAAAATAATTTGGCAACAGAAAAAACTTCTGCCACAAAAAATGGACCCACTCGACTGAACATGGGGAAATGTAAACCAACCGAAATTGAGCGAGAAAACCAACCAACCACCGAAAAGAAGGGAGGGTAAACCGCCTGTGGAGAAAGTGAAAGGGAGACCGAAATCCCTCCAATGAACACCGATCTAATGCACCACCAGAGTGAGACGGGAAAGACGAATCCAGTTGAAGGGCGATCACGAAGATGGGACACTTCTATCCGAACTCGACAATGAGCCATCAACGCCAAAAAACATCAAGAAGTGAACTTGGGCAAGACCTACGAAGGCAGCCAACGAGAGAACAAAAAGCGAAAACTGAACCAGAAACAAAATGAAATCGTCATAAAGACGTCATCAGGACTCAGATGAGCCTGTAAGTCAGACAACGGGGAACCCGTGACTGTCATCGTGCCGCAACCGTTTGACCCTAAAGGCCAACTTACGGAAGGGAGAGAACAAAACAAAAACAACTCCAAAGGCCAGAACAAAGGGAAGCAGCAGCGGGGAAAGGAAGAGGGGCCGGAGAACTGGAGGGGGGGGGGGGCTAAAAGCGTAGCAGTAGCAGTAGCTTTGAGTCTTCTCTGCCAATTGATTGCTATGGGGAGAATCAAGCCCAAGATGCGTACCTTGGTTGTTTCGAACCAGTCCTTTTCTCCTTCTAAGAAAATCAATTTTTGTTTGTTCAATTTAGTTTCTGGAAATGTGTTCCCACAATAATTGCTTTGCGTTGATAACTATGTATGGAATTGACAGTTTGCCTTGTTCTTTAATCTTAATAATCTAAATGGTAGAATGGTATAATTGGTTTTGACACATAGGTTAGAGCTCTTCTCACAAATTTCCACATCATCACTCAATTTTTAAATCAAAATTTAATCATTTCTCTTTCTTTCATTAAATGATGAATGTTCCAAACTACACTCTATGAATGAAATTATAATTATTTTAATGTTAAATTAAACTATATTATCATAACATAAAATAATATATGAAAAAATAATTTTAAATTACAATATTTTATAAAGAATTATTACATTTTTTTCTAAATACTGGATTTTTTAATCTTAATCACTTTGAAAATAATAATTCATTTTATCATAGTTATATTTATAAATTGTAGTCATGAAAATTAATAAACGTGATATATTATAAATATTAAAAATTTAAATAGGAATAACTATTCAATAAAATCTAAATTAACTATGGTTAAATGACGATAATAAGGATCAAATACTTGATAATAAATCATCATAGACATTTTTGGAGGTATTAGTGGTGCATACTTACCAAATTTAAAATTATTTAAATTAATCTATGGTCCCTAATTATTCAATCGATATATCATTACAAAAAAAATCATTTGTTTATATTTGTGGGTTCAAGCATTTTGGTCATTAGTCAAGTTCGATCATGTTGCATATTAGTAAAAATTGTTTTTGAAATTTATGGAAGAATTATATTTATAGCATTGGAGTATTTTGATTTGTGAGAAGTATGATCCACTAGATAACGAGTTTTTTTATGAATCACTAGATAACGAGTTAATAAGTTTATATGAGTTATACATGTTGTGGGTTCAATTAATTATCAATAGGTTGGACGGTGATTATCATGTACTTAAAAATATTGTTTACTTTTGTTGTGGTTTTGGTTGGATATTGAGTAGTTACACAAGCTAATTAGTTCAGAGTTGAGTTGAGTTTAATAGGGGATATGTTAGTCAAGTTACGTGTAATTGAAATTTTGAATTCATCTATTGAAAGCTTAGAAGGGTTGCTTGGCAATAAATTTTAATCACCTCAAGTAAGATTTGAGTAAGAACTATGGATATATTAATAGAAATATTTAAGAAAATAATATTAAAATTTGTACAAAATTAGAGTTAATAAGGGTCAAGACATTTAACTGGGTTGAAGACCTTGGGTATACTTGGGAAAACAAGCATAGCATTAATTTGATCGTGTTTGATGCTCCAATATATGATTTTGATGATATGTGTATTGATTGCCTAAAGCGATCGATGGTGTCTAACTAAGGAAAAAGAATGTGATTGGAACAATGTTGGAGATTTTCATGGCATGGCAATGAGAAAGTTAATGTGGTTTAAGACAAGAATATGATTTGAATATGGATATATGATTCTCACCCGACACTGGTTTTTGGATTCGTGACATAAATATGAAACTGTATTTAAATAGATATAGATTTTTTTCTGACTAAATTTAAATAAGTATAGATATATGTTTGAAATGAAACATATTCATACCATTACTCACACCTAAATCTAATAGCTTCCAAGAAATAAAATATTATATGATTACCATTGTTAAATAAAATTCTCGACCAACAGGTCGGGTTCAAAACTAGTTTTACTAATTTTCCTCTTGAAATTTTTATTGTTATATGGTTACAATAATTCTTTCTTATTGGCTAGCTCTCAGTCTTTGTCTTGATTTTTGTTATGCTCTAACACCAGATCTATTTGGATTTTCATTTGTTACTTGTTGTTCCTTTCATTTTTTTCATCATGGAACTTGATACAAAGCTAACGAGAGATGAACTTCCGTATCTCGATAACCTTCTCTTTGACAAAATTTCAACATTGCCCACATATTTTTTCTCTCCTTAGTAGCATTTGTCACACTCTTGATTTCTTTCTATGATATTGTTAGGCCAATTCTTTTTTATTTGCTATATGTTTACTTTTTTATGTCACTCTTCACTTCTCTTTCGTCCATCACTTATTTTAAGTTGGAGAATCATATTTTACATGTTTTTTTTCTATATAAATTTTGATCTAAAGCTAACGACAGATATATTTCGTTATCTCAAAGACTTTCACTTTGATAACAGTCCTTCAATGTAAGAAAAATCACTAACAAAAAATTATATTAAATGGAAGAATACATAATGTCTCGAAATTGTGGTGTGATTCTGGTTTTAAAGACACTGCTTTCTGAAAACGATATTGAATACTTTGGTAACAAAAGATAACATAGAGTTTAATTAGTTTGATAATTTTTTATTTGTGTTACTCAAATCAGACTGAGTTGAGGTGAAATGTAACAGTGGAATGAAAACAGATAAATTGAGATTTACACGTGTTAATTCTACCAAGATGGTTCGCATATATGTGCATTTAATTAATGATGAACCATTCATCTTCACTTCACATGTTGAACAAATCTTTTACATTAAAAATGCAATATAGTCAAATTACAAATTTTTTTAAGAGATAAACTTTTGAGATACATTCGCATTAAGTAATAAGTTATTATTAAGACGCATAATGATAACTTAAATGTAAGTGAAGAAATAGAAAAACACAGACGATGGCGTTAAAAAATTCAATCTGGTTCGTAAATACTTACAAAGAAGAACTATGACAATTGATAAAGATGATATAAACGAAAAAGAAGAAGAACGAATAACTTCTTAGTTGGTTTCGATATTTTATTTTATTTAATAATTAATATGTCTTAGATATTTTTCTAACACAAAAGTTTATCATTTCACAATTTTAAAATATTTGCAACTCGTGTTTTAAGATTTAATTATTATTTATTCATTTCAATTTAGCTACAATAACTCGTATTTCACAAAGTAAGAGTAGTTTTTTAATATATTTTATGTAAAAGCTAAGTTCATTATGAGCTTTTTTAACAACTAGTACATACAATAAAATAGTTTTTACTAAAAGGTTAAATTTGAATACATCAATGAAGCAAGATAAGAAAATTGGACTAATAAAGGTCATATAAGTTTGCCTTGTTCTTTAATTTTATTAATTTTCCTCTTGATAATTTTATTATTATATGGTTAGAATAATCTTTCTTATTGGTAGTCTTCAGTCTTTGTCTTGATTTTTGTTATGCTCTAACACCAGATCTATTTGGATTTTCATTTGTTACCTGTTGTTCCTTTTATTTTTTTCATCATGGAACTTGATACAAAGCTAACGAGAGATGAACTTTCTTATCTCGATGACCTTCTCTTTGATTAAAATTCAACATTGCCCACATATTTTTTCTCTCCTTAGTTGCATTTGTCACACTCTTCATTTCTTGCTATGTATTGTTAGGCCAATTCTTCTTTATTTGCTATATGTTTCCTTTTTTTAGGTCACTCTTCACTTCTCTTTCGTCCATCACAAATTTTAAGTTGGTGTATCATATTTTACATGTTTTTTTTTCTACAAGGAGTTTGACATAAAGCTAACGACAGATAAATTTCTTTATCTCAAAGACTTTCTCTTTGATAACAATCCTTCAATGTAAGAAAAATCACTAACAAAAAATTATATTAAATGGAAGAATACACAATGTCTCGCAATTGTGGTGTGATTTTTGTTTTAAAGACACTGCTTTCTAAAAATGATATTGAATATTTTGGTAACAAAAGATAACATAGAGTTTAATTAGTATGAAAATTTTCGGGTTGTGTTACTCAAATCAGACTAAGTTAAGGTGAAATGTATTAGTGGAATGAAAATAGATAAATTTGGATTTACACTTGTCAATAAATACCAAGATGGTTCGCACATATGTGCATTTAATTAATGATGAACCATTCACTTTCACTTCACAAGTTGAACAAATCTTTTACATTCAATGCAATACAGTCAAATTATAAACCTTTTTAAGAGATTAACTTTGAGATACATTCGCAATAAGTAATAAGTTATTATTAAGACGCATAATGATAACTAAAATCTAAGTGAAGAAATAGAAAACATAGATGATGGCCTTAAAGAATTCAATTTAGTTCGTAAATACTTACAAAGAAGAACTATGACAATTGATGAATTTAACATAAACGAAGAAGAAGACGGAGTAATAACTTCTTTATTGATTTCGATATTTTTATTTTAATTAATTATTAATATGTCATAGATATTTTTCTAACATAAAATTTTATCACTTCACAATTTTAAAATACTTGCAACTGGACTTTAGTATTCATATTTTTCTACATTATCCTAGTTATATAAATTTCTTAATGAATTATACGTATTATTAATTTATAGAATTAAAAATTCATGTATTTATATAGGTTGGTTCTAAAAAATTAATATCTTATTATTTTATTAAATTTGCTCATTTTTTAAATTGGCCCAAGTCGGGACCGAAAAAATCATTAATTTATACTAGATTATTAGTTTACCGAGTTTTTTTTTTTTGATGAATTAGTTTACCGAGTATTAAATTATAGAGGTTTTACTCTACTTGATGGTTGAAGAAAAAAAGGGAATGAATTATTTCCCTCATCTTGTTGGTAACCATTTGTGGAATGAGATCATTACTTTTTTAAGGGTTAATACACCTTTTTGCCCCTCTACTATGCAAAGTTAACAAACATACCCCTTTACTATCTTCTAACCGATTTAACACCCTCTAATTTGAAAAGTTTAACAAATATGCCCCTCTATTTATCTTTTCATCTATTTCTCGTCTAATGAGTTAATTATACATGCTACTTCATATTATTTGTACACCTTATCGTTGATTGGAATGTTCACAATCCAAAATTAGAAAGAAAAAGAAAAATAAATACCACAAAAATACCTCTGTACATAATGGTGATTATAATGTTTTTTCTTTTGCTTTTCTTTTTAATTTAAATATTTTCACCTTGTAGACATCCCGATCAGTGATGTTGGGGACAAATAATATGACATAGCACATATAATCAACTCATTAGATGAAAAATATTTGAAAAGATAAATGGAGGGGCATATTTGTTAAACTTTTCAAAGTAGAGGGTGTTAAATCGGTTAGAAAATAGTAAAAGGGTATGTTTGTTAACTTTGCATAGTAGATGGGCAAAAAGGTGTATTAACCCTTTTTTTAAAGAAGATATCATTACTTTTACCCGTGTAGAAATCATGAGATGGGAAGCATTGAATAGTTATGGGAAGAAGACAATCTTAATAATCTTAATGGTAGTATGATATAATTGATTTTGACACATAAGATAGAACCCTTCCCACAAATTTCCACATCATCACTCAATTTTTAAATCAAAATTCAATTATTTCTCTTTCTTTTCATTAAATGTTGAATGTAATTAAACACCCTATGAATGAAATTTTAAGTAATTTGATGTTCAACTATATTATCTTAACATAACTAATATATGAAAAAATAATTTTCAATTATAATATTTTAAAAAAAATAATAACATATTTTTTCTAAATACATAAATTTTATTAAAACACTTTCTTAATTACTTCAACAATAATCGTTCATTTTGGTATAGCTTATATATGTATATTTATAAATTATAGACATGAAAAATAATAAACATAATATTTTGTAAATCTTGAAAATTTAAATATAAACAATTATTCAATAAAATGTAAATCAACTAGGTCAAATTATGATAATATGACTAAATAAGTATTAAATACATGATAATAAACCATCATAGACACTCTGGAGGTATTAGTGGTGCATATTTTCCCAATTTTTAAATTACTTATATAAATCTATGGATCTCTAATTATTCAATTGATAAATCATCATTAAAAAATTTCATTTGTTTATATTATGGGTTTAGGGATTTTGGTCATGAATCAAGTTCGATCATGTTGCATATTAGTAAGAATTATTTTTTAAATTTATGAAAGAAGTATATTTATAGAATTGGAGTATTTTGATTTATGAGAAGTAGGGTCCACTAGATAACGAGTTAATAAGATTAACGAGTCAATTGAATTATCAATAGATTGGACGGTGCTTACCATGTACAATTACTTTTGTCATGGTTGTGGTTGGATATTGAGGAGTTACACAAGCTAATTAGTCTCGAGTTGAGTTGAGTTTAATAGGGGGCATATGTAATTTAAATTATGAATTCATCCTATTGCAAGTTCATAATGGTTGCTTGACAATAAATTTTAATCACCTCGAGTAAGATTTGACTAAAAATGATGGATATATTTAAGAAAATTATATTAAAATTATAGAAAATTAGAGTTAATAAGGGTTAAGACACTTAATTGGGTTGAAGGCATTGAGCAACCCGTAATACTTGGGGAAACATGCATAATATCAATCTGGTCGTGCTTGATGTTCCAACCTATGATTTTGATGACATGTGTATTGATTGCCTAAAGCAATCAATGGTGTCTGACAAAGGAAAAAGAATGTGACTGGAAAAATGTTGGAGATTTTCATGGTATGGCGACAAGAAGCTATGTGGTTTAAGACGCGTATATGATTTTGAATATGGATATATGATTCTCATCATACAGTGATTTTTGGGTTCACGACACAGTTATGAATTTTTATTTAAATAGGTTTATATTTATTTTCGATTAAACTTAAATAAGTATCTGTACCATTCCTCACGCCTAAATCTAATAGCTTCCAAGAAATAAAAATATCATATGACTACCATTGTTACATAAAATCCCCGACCAACAGGTCAGGTTCAAAACTAGTCATATCATAAAGATATGGCTATTGCCACGAATACAACTTTAAGAAAGTGAACGACACTTATTTAGGTGATGAAAGAGGGTATCTTTTCGGTCATTAAAATATTATTCCTTTGATTTACAGATTTATATTAGAATAGATATTTTGGGGTTTTAAAATTATATTTTTTAAATATTATTTTATATCTCACTTTAAGTATGATTTATGTTCTTTACATAAAATGATTTGTCTTGGAAAGACATATCTAGAATTACGAATATGATAATGTTCTGATGCATTCAAAATATAACATTTTTTCATCTATGTGCTTGATTAGGAATTTATCAAGGTCGTATTCCTCGAGGTCCTCTCATAGGCTAATACTCACAAAATTCGTGAACGGTCTAAACATTTGAATTGAGATTTGGTTTTGAAAGAGAACAATTTAAAAAGCATAAACAAGCAAAGTAAAATTGACAAGAGAAATTGAGGATCAAACAAGAGAGAAAGGAGTTTAGTCTAGCAAGGGATTTCTTCAAGCTCAAGGTTCATGAAAGCTGGATTGAATCTCAAGCAACGATGTGTAATTAATGACCATGCAAATCACTCAAGTAGAATCAACGAACTCTCGCACAATTGACTCTCTATTCCTAGACCAAATGCACCATGCTCTCGCTCTGTGAACAAAAGGGATGGAATGCTTTAAATTAGCTCAATGAAATGCTTGGAACTTGAATTCTATGCTAACAATCATCTAACACAAGGTCAATGATGCAAGACACTTTCATGTCAATCATATAACACTAGTCTAGCAATCAAAAGGGTCTTTCAACCTTCAAATGAAAGAAAACCAAGTGCACACCAAGTGTTTGATAAAATGACAACAAGGAAAACAAGCTCAAAATGGTTGCAATTGCATAATCCAATCTCTCAAATCATCCAATTACAATCCTACAACCTTAGATCAACATCAATCAATCATTCTCATGTATTGAAAGACATAAACAATACCAAAAGAGTAAATCAAACTCTAATGGCTACAAAGCACAAGGTCTAGGATCATCATCTTACACAAATGGCTATGAGAAACTCAATCCATACAATCAATCACCTATCCTAGCTTGTTCCATCCCCCACTAAACTAAACCTAAGCTTAGCCTAGCATAACCATGGAAGAAACCTGAATTTGGGTAGAGGAGACCATCCTTGATTCCATGGAGGATCTTCCCACTTGGCTCTTCAAGCTCCAATCCAAGGTGTAGAAGGCTTCACTTAGATCTTCAAGTTGATCAACAATTGAGGGAGGATGATGATTGGTTGAGAGAGGAAGGGTGATTGGCGATTGGCAATTGAGAGAGAAGGAGTGTCGGCGACTGCTGTGTAATAGAATGAATGATAATAATGAATTCTCGCCGCCTTCTCTCCTTAAATAGTCGCTGGGAAATGCCTGATATTTTTGGCAAAAACATTGTAATATTTTCGCCGAAAATCTCCTTGAAAACTCACGACCGGCTGTGCATTTCTTCTAAAGTTTTCGGCGAAAACTTTGAATGTTTTCGCCGAAAATATCTTCAGTTATCAAAGGTCTTTCGTCTGCTTAGAGTTTTCGATCCGAGGACTTGAAAATCTCGCCGAAAACTTCTTCTTCGGCGAAAATCCTATGATAGTTTTGCCGAAAATGTCTTCAGCTGAAAGTCGTATTTTCTTTGATTTTGCAACGTCCATATCTCCTCCGTCCTTGCTCCGATTGACCTCCCGTTTGATCCCACATGCTCCTTGTCACCAGTACTTCAACGCCAAGACCTGAAAATACAAAGAAAACAGCTTCAATAGACATGGAATTGGCCTCAAAGTGGCAACCGAGCAACAAAAGGGCACTTTGCATAAAACATTCATAAAAGCGTATAAATCATAACAAAATGAGATCAAACACGGGAGATCACTAGGCTAATCATGGACTTAAAATGCACTAAATATAATCACATCAAATTCCCCTACGACTAAGCTTTGCTTGTCCTCAAGCAAATGAATTAGAAAACATCCAAGCTCACAAATGACAATATCGGTCCCATTGAGATTCAAGCAATAAAATTCGGCTTAAACTGTTCCACGATCAAACTAAACGTACACATGCAAGAACGTCAACCAAACAAGTATAGACCTCACTATTTTCGCACACTTCAAGTAGTGGTTGATTGGGACACAGCAAAACCGACCACGACAATACCAACTCTAATCAAAAGGACTTGAACTCGGGAAATGGATTGAAAGTGGTGAGTGATCATGACGTGGCTATCGACTCGACTTCATCCGCTTCTAGATCCACACTTTACAAACTCGGGCTAGGATCAAGGGCTACATTTGAGAACTCTTTTTCTTTTCTTTTCTTTCTCTTTTCTTCTTCATTTTTTTCCTTTTTCTTTTTTTTTTCTTACTGCATACTAGTGCTCGATCCAACACTTCACTTAGGTGTTGAACCTGCCTAGCTCACAGCTTTTGCCTTTGCTAGTGCTCAACCCGACACTTCACTTAGGTGCCGAGCTTGCCTAGCTTAGCTTTTCTTTTCTTTTGAATCTTTTCTTTTGACATTAGCCACTTGATCCTTGACCCCTTACAACTTCCACACAAGATTTTGAATTGGATTCCGTCTAATCTCAAGCCACAATCACGAGAGAACAAAAAGTTCAAAAAGTTGAAGAAAATCATGGAAAAGGGGAAGAAAAACTGATTGCCTTCATCATTCTAGACCGGTGTTATCGAGTGGTATAAAAACACGTATCAAACCAATCAACCAACATACAAGAGTGATAAAATCTCTGTTCTGGCCTAGACTCATTTGATATTAGCGCTAGACATGCTGGTTATAGGTTCTAAGTGGAACAGTCTAAACATCATCGTGAAAGATTGAAGTCAATTAAACACCAAAAGTCAAGAACCGAATGATTCTACAGTAGAGGGAATCGACATTCAATTAAGATCATGCAAATCAACCAAGAAAAACATTAGACTTCTACCAAGAAATAATCACACCAAACCTCAAACTCCCCTACGACTAACATGAGCATTGTCCTCAATGATCAAGAGAGAGAGGGTAGGGTGGAACGAAGTTTCCGCATTGGTAGAGAAAAGCTGAGGAACAAAGGAGTGGACGAGTCCCATAGCGCGCATTGTGAAGAGTGATCCGCCTAAGTGCTTGCCAACAGCCAACTCAAAGAACTAAAATAACACCAAAAAAAACACAAAAGTGAAAAAGTAAGGATAACATGGGTTGCGTCCCATGAAGCGCTTCTTTAACGTCTCTAGCTAGACGAAACCAAGAGCACTCAAGGCATGACCAAGGATAAAACCTCAACCGTACCAATAGTATCATTAATCACATAATGCTTAAGTCGATGGCCATTCACCTTAAAAGGCTCGGTTTGAGAGGGAGAGATTACCTCGATGGTGCCATAAGGAAATACTTGAGTTACCGTAAAAGGTCCGGACCAACGAGATCTCAACTTCCCGGGAAAGAGCTTGAACCGAGAGTTGTATAGGAGGACTTGGACACCAACTCTGAAATCCTTGTCCGACTTCAAGCGGGAGTCATGAATAAGCTTCGTCCTCTCCTTGTATAGCTTGGCACTCTCATAAGCATGATGGCGATACTCTTCGAGCTCATGGACCTGAAACTTACGCCCAAAGAGATCGGTGCTCAAGCTCTACCGGCAAATGGCAAGCTTTGCCATAGACCATCCTATAGGGAGTAGTGCTTATAGGGGTCTTATAAGCCGTGCGGTAGGCCCAAAGAGCATCATCAAGCTTTGTCGACCAATCTTTTCATGATTGGTCGACCGTTTTCTCCAAAATTCTCTTAAGTTCCCTATTAGTTACCTCGGCCTGGCCACTAGTTTGAGGGTGATACGAGGTAGACATCCGATGAGTGACACCGAACCGTCGCACACCCTATCGAATTGTCCATGAAAATGAGTACCTCGATCACTAACAACAGCACGAGGAGCACCAAAATGGGTGAACAACTTAACAAGAAACTTCCCTACAACTCGGGCATCATTGGTAGGCAAAGCTTGTGCTTCCGCCCATTTAGACACATAATCAATCGCAGCCAAAATATACTTGTTACCATGCGAAGTAGGAAACGGTCCCATAAAATCAATACCCCATATATCAAATATTTCAACCACTAACGAGACATGTTGAGGCATTTCATTACGGGAAGAGATGTTACCTGAGCATTCGCATGCATCGCAAGACTTGACAAAGTCTTGACAATCTCGAAAGATCGAAGGCCAAAACAATCCGGACTCAAGTACCTTGCGAGCCGTGCTATTTGCTCCATGATGTCCTCCCGTAGGACCGGAGTGGTAATGAAGCATGATGTCCTTCGCTTCACCATTGTTAACACATCTTCTAATCATCCCATCGGAGCCAACTCGAAACACAAAAGGATCATCCCAAAAGTAATGCTTCAAATCCGCAAAGAACTTCCTTTTGTCTTGAGTGGAGAGGCCCTCCTTCACATATCCACTACCAAGATAGTTAGCTAAATCCGCAAACCAAGGTTCCTCGAACTCCATTGTCGCTAAAGCAAATAATAGCTCATCGGGAAAGTTGTCGTTGATTTCTTCATTACCATTGTGTACCAATTCTGCTTCTTTCAAACGAGATAAGTGATCGGCGGCTACATTCTCGGATCCCTTCTTATCTCGAATTTCAATGTCAAACTCTTGCAACAAAAGAACCCAACGAATCAATCTTGGCTTAGCATCGGTCTTGGATAGGAGGTACCTCAAAGCTTGGTGGTCCGTGAAGACAATAGTATGAGAAAGCACCAAGTAGGACCTAAACTTATCAAAGGCAAACACTATGGCCAAGAGCTCCTTCTCCGTGGTTGTATAGTTCCTTTGAGCTTCATTGAGAGTCTTACTTGCATAGTATATCGGATGGAATCTCTTGTCAATTCCTTGGCCTAGAACCGCTCCAATAGCGTAATCGCTAGCATCGCACATCAACTCAAATGACTTGGACCAATCCGGAGCAATGAGTATAGGAGCATTCGTGAGCTTATCCTTTAGAAGTTCAAATGCTCGCATGCACTCGTCATCAAAACAGAATTCAACGTCTTTCTCAAGAAGCTGAGTCATAGGAGTAGTGATCTTGGAGAAGTCTTTAATGAAGCGCCTATAGAAACCGGCATGCCCCAAGAAACTTCTCACGGCCTTCACGGAAGAAGGTGGAGGAAGTTGAGATATGGTCTCTAGCTTTGCCTTATCAACCTCAATGCCTTCCCTAGAGATCTTATGACCGAGAACAATCCCTTCCTTGACCATGAAATGGCACTTCTCCCAACTTAACGCGAGATTGGTCTCTTCACAACGATGCAACACCTTCTCAAGGTTCCTCAAACAAAGATCAAATGAATCCCCAAAGACCGAGAAATCATCCATAAATACTTCCATGATATCTTCCACAAAATCATCAAAGATGGCAAGCATACATCATTGGAAGGTAGTGGGAGCATTGCACAATCCAAATGGAATTCGGCGATAAGCAAACGTACCAAAAGGACATGTGAATGTGGTCTTCTCGATGTCCTCCGGAGCAATCGGTATTTGGAAGTAGCCGGACATACCATCCAAAAAGCAATAGTACTCATGACCGGAGAGACGCTCGAGCATTTGATCCATGAAAGGTAGAGGAAAATGATCCTTCCTCGTGGCCTCATTGAATCGATGATAATCTATGCAAACACGCCACCCGGTGATCGTCCTTGTCGGTATGAGCTCATTCTTGTCATTAGCTACCACCGTGATCCCTCCTTTCTTGGGCACAACTTGCACGGGGCTAACCCAAGGACTATCCGTGATAGGAAAGATAATCCCCGCATCCATAAGCTTAATAACCTCTTTCTTCACAACCTCTTTCATGTTAGGATTTAGCCTTCTTTGTGGTTGCACAACCGGCTTGAAATCTTCCTCCATAAGGATCCGATGTGAGCAAAATGTGGGACTTATACCTCGAAATATCCGAGATGCTCCACGCAATAGCTCTCATGTACTTCTTGAGGAGCTCCACTAGACGGTCCTTTTGCTCGGGTAGAAGCTTGGAATTTATGATGACCGGTAGCTTAGAATTTGGCATGAGAAAAGCATACTCCAAATGTGTGGGAAGAGGCTTGAGCTCAAGAGTAGGTGGTTCTTCATAGGAGGTCTTCACCCTTTCCACCTTTGGAAGAGCAACAAAAACTGTCTCACTCTCCAACTTGTCTCTCCCTTCATCAAGATAAGCCACCTGAGCTATTAATTCTGGGATGTCTAAATGTTCCTGCACATTCATTCTAAGGCAAACATCCAAAGAATCTCGACACACGAAGTTAGAAATACTACACACACTAGCCGAAGCAATAGTATCGCACGAGTACTCTAAATCATCTTGTGCGTGAGCAAACTTCATGCCATCGGCTATGCAAAACGTGACACACTCTTGTCCTACTCTCAATGTCAATTTCCCATTATGCACATCAATTAAAGCATGAGAAGTACAAGAAATGGTCTACCAAATATCAATGAGACATCAACATCATCGGTATCAATGACCGCAAAATCAACTAGGAACACAAAAGGACCTACTTTAACTAGCACATCATCAACAATCCCCCTAGGACTCTTGGTCGACTTGTCCGCAAGTTGAATGTACATACGAGTAGGGCAAAGATTAGACAACCCTAGTTTCTCGAATATGCAGTAAGGCATGACATTAATACTGGCACCTAGATCCGCAAGACCATTAGCCAAAGAGGTATTGCCTATAGCACATGGGATAGTAAAAGTACCTGGATCCTTAAGCTTTTCCGGTGGACTCTTGAAGAGAACGGCGGAGCAAATTCCTCATTGAGGTGAACTAGAGATGTCTCCGGTAGCTTCCTCTTGTTGGTGTAGAGTTCCTTCATGAACTTAGCATATTGAGGCATCATAGTCATAGCTTCAGGAAACGGAAGAGAGAACTGCATTTGACTAAGCTGCTCCACAAACTTCTTAAAAACCTTCTCAAGGCCATCCTTACTCACTCGAAAGGGGTATGGAAGCTTAGGCTTGTATGGAGGTACAACCGATGCAGGAGGAGAGACCGGTGGTGTACTCGATGTAGCCTTACTAGGTTCCTTTGCAACCTTAGTACTTACATTACCCGTAGAAGGTTCGATTTCAACCTCAACTTCATCCGAAGGATCCTTGATATCATCTTCATCAACCATTATAGTAGGATCTTGTACCTTTTGGGAGTCAATTGGTGAAGAAGTTGAATCTTGCAAAGGTTTTCCACTTCTCAATGTCACTACTTTGCAATGCTCCGGGCCCTTGGGATTGACCTTGGTATTGGAAGGTAAAGTACCCGAGGGTCGCTCCGAGAGTGCCTTAGAAATATGTCCCAATTGGTTCTCCAAATTGGCAATTGAAGCTTGTTGATTCTTGATGAGTTGGATCATTGCCGCATTGGTGTCTTCTTGAGAGATCGAAGAACCACCCTCTTTGTTTTGAGGTGGTTTGTTGAATCCGGGTGGTCCATCACCTCTATGATTGTACATTCCCGGAGGGGTAGGACCTTGAGAGCCTTGATTTGGATGTCCACTTTGATTCCATTGATTTCCCCCTTGGTTCCCTTGACCTTGGGGTCCTCCTTGAGTCCATTGACTACCTTGGTTTAGGTTACTTCCTTGAGACCATTGGTTTCCTTGATACCCTCTATAACCTTGATATCCTCCTTGATTTCCTTGGTCGTAACCCTTGTTATAACCACTACCTTGACTCCCTTGGCCTTGATATCCTTGGGTAGACTTGTTGAACCAAGGTCGGTTATAATTACCTTGATAGTTACCTTGGGGGTTGAAATTACCATGGAATCCTTGACCTTGTGTGAAGCTTACCTCCTCATTGTGATCGCCTTGTCCAAGCTCAGGAGTGGCGGTGGGGCAAGCACTGACTTCGTGCCCCTGACCCCACAACATTCACAACAATATATAGAAGCCACGGGAGGATTACCCAGATGAGATGATGGAACCTTCGAGGTATGTTTAGGCATACTCAGGTTACTTACCTGAGATGCCATAGCATCGATCTTTGACATGAGAAGCGCAAACATAGGGTCATCCTCATCTCGGTGCCCCGGTAACTTAGGCTTCTTCCCATAGCTAGATGAATCCTTTGGTGCATCAACACTTATAGCTCTAGAGTCATAGTGAGTGTCGCTCCCATACTTGGACCTTGGAGGTTGTTGTCGAGACCAGCTCCTTGTCTTGTTGGCCATCTCCGCGAAGAGTTCTAGAGCATCTTCGGGAGTGAGCATCCTTAGATCACCTCCGGTGGCTTGGTTGATCATCCTTGTATTCTCAAAATCAAGGGACCTAGCAAAGATATCCGCCAAGCTCCATTCGACAAAGTTGTGATGAGGGCAAGCCCGAAGAAGGTCTTGGAACCTATTCCAAGTCTCATGGAAGAGCTCTCCCTTGTGTTGTGTGAAGTGGTTGATACGATCTCGGAATGCATCCGTCATGTAAGGGGGAAAGAACTCCTCAAGGAATGCTCCGACCAATCCCTCCCATGTAGTGAATGTTCTACTAGGTTGGTTCTCCAACCAAGACTTGGCTCTACCTTTGAGGGAGAAGGGGAAGAGTCAGAGTCGCACACAATCCGGGTGAACTTGATCGTTCTTCACCGTATCGCATATCTCTAGGAAGTCCTTCAAGTGTTTAGACGGGCACTCTCCATCTATACCGTTGAACACCACTCCGTTCTGTACCATCTGAATCATATTAGGCTTCAACTCGAAGTTTCTTGCATTTACCAGTCTTCGCACGATACTCGATGTTGCCCCTTCGAGGGTTGGGCGAGCATAATCAGCTAGTGTGCGCCTCGCACCTCTTTGTGATTGATCATCTTCATTAGTGTGATGTGAATGTACCGATTGGTCATCTTCATCTCCGTGTTGAGACATAGTGTGGTGTGAGGTAAGATCAACCTCTTCTTCTTCAACTGTAGAAGGTGGGGGAGTAGTTGGTAGATCGATCACTTGTTCTAGTCCTTGGATTCGTGCTTGAAGACGAGCTGAACGCCTCATGCACTAACACCAATCTCCTGCAAACAAGCACAACGAACACACCCGAGTAATATAACGATGCAGGATAACAAAGTAAAGAAAAAGAAACAAGGAAGCAAAAAGGAAAATGGAAGGAAGTGTAAAGATCGATTCACTAATAATTGCTTTCTTAGGAATGAGAGGTCCCAGGCAACGGCGCCAAAAACTTGATAAGGAATTTATCAAGGTCGTATTCCTCGAGGTCCTCTCATAGGCTAATACTCACAAAATTCGTGAACGGTCTAAACATTTGAATTGAGATTTGGTTTTGAAAGAGAACAATTTAAAAAGCATAAACAAGCAAAGTAAAATTGACAAGAGAAATTGAGGATCAAACAAGAGAGAAAGGAGTTTAGTCTAGCAAGGGGTTTCTTCAAGCTCAAGGTTCATGAAAGCTGGATTGAATCTCAAGCAACGATGTGTAATTAATGACCATGCAAATCACTCAAGTAGAATCAACGAACTCTCGCACAATTGACTCTCTATTCCTAGACCAAATGCACCATGCTCTCGCTATGTGAACAAAAGGGATGGAATGCTTTAAATTAGCTCAATGAAATGCTTGGAACTTGAATTCTATGCTAACAATCATCTAACACAAGGTCAATGATGCAAGACACTTTCATGTCAATCATATAACACTAGTCTAGCAATCAAAAGGGTCTTTCAACCTTCAAATGAAAGAAAACCAAGTGCACACCAAGTGTTTGATAAAATGACAACAAGGAAAACAAGCTCAAAATGGTTGCAATTGCATAATCCAATCTCTCAAATCATCCAATTACAATCCTACAACCTTAGATCAACATCAATCAATCATTCTCATGTATTGAAAGACATAAACAATACCAAAAGAGTAAATCAAACTCTAATGGCTACAAAGCACAAGGTCTAGGATCATCATCTTACACAAATGGCTATGAGAAACTCAATCCATACAATCAATCACCTATCCTAGCTTGATCCATCCCCCACTAAACTAAACCTAAGCTTAGTCTAGCATAACCATGGAAGAAACCTGAATTTGGGTAGAGGAGACCATCCTTGCTTCCATGGAGGATCTTCCCACTTGGCTCTTCAAGCTCCAATCCAAGGTGTAGAAGGCTTCACTTAGATCTTCAAGTTGATCAACAATTGAGGGAGGATGATGATTGGTTGAGAGAGAAAGGGTGATTGGCGATTGGCAATTGAGAGAGAAGGGGTGTCGGCGACTGCTGTGTAATAGAATGAATGATAATAATGAATTCTCGCCGCCTTCTCTCCTTAAATAGTCGCTGGGAAATGCCTGATGTTTTCGGCGAAAACATTGTAATATTTTCACCGAAAATCTCCTTGAAAACTCACGACAGGCTGTGCATTTCTTCTAAAGTTTTTCGGCAAAAACTTTGAATGTTTTCGCCGAAAATATCTTCAGTTATCAAAGGTCTTTCGTCTGCTTAGAGTTTTCGATCCGAGGACTTGAAAATCTCACCGAAAACTTCTTCTTCGGCGAAAATCCTATGATAGTTTCGCCGAAAATGTCTTCAGCTGAAAGTCGTATTTTCTTCGATTTTGCAACATCCATATCTCCTCTGTCCTTGCTCTGATTAACCTCATGTTTGATCCCACGTGCTCCTTGTCACCAGTACTTCAACGCCAAGACCTAAAAATACAAAGAAAACAGCTCCAATAGACATGGGATTGGCCTCAAAGTGGCAACCGGGCAACAAAAGGGCACTTTGCATAAAACATTCATAAAAGCGTATAAATCATAGCAAAATGAGATCAAGCACGGGAGATCACTAGGCTAATCATGGACTTAAAATGCACTAAATATAATCACATCAGTGCTCCATTTTTTTCAACCGTAATAGTACCCCCCAAATTGCCTGAAACTACCTTTTAGTTGCTCAAAACTATGTTATGTCTAGTAATCAATATATTTTCCGTTGTTTTTCTAATCATTCTGTCCATATTTTGACCATAACTCCTTCATTCGAAATCAGATTTTCATTCCCTTGATATGAAAAAAAACCCAAAGTCGAATATTTTGATAACAATAATGATAGTATTCAAACAAATTAGGTGGGTCACTCGAGCTTTTGAGGAGTTCATCACTTCATTTTCCCAATGAATCACTACGTTTTGAGGTGTCATTCCTACGTTCCACCGCTATACCTAGATTTCATTATGTGATTTGTATGTTATGGGACGAAATTACTATGTTACAAGATGATATGTCAATAATAAAAGACCTTCCAAGGACCCTGGAACGATGTCCGTAGATAATTTCCTTACTAAAAAAATCAACGACGTAAAAGAAGTTTGACATATCCGAAACTTGGATTTGTCGAAACTTCGCCCATAAGTTTTCGAGGGGATGTTTCATGGCTCCATATGAGAAGTTCCTTTCAAGCATTTTGAGGATGAGGCCACTGACAAATGCTCCTTGGGCGAGAAAGATATTCTAGGGAAATTCGGATTAGATGGCTGTAAATCTTCATATGCCAAGTCCAATTTCGAGATATCCTCCTCCGCCATTGTAGCTAGGAAGCAATGCTGATGATAGCTGAACGAATGTTCTACATGTTGTGGTCAGGGCTAGTCGGTGATCCTCTAGATAGAGAGCTAGTATCAATCGAGTCGGCAACGTCCCACGGGCGAGGAGTGGCCCTCGATCTCTTTCGACTGATAGTACCGCTTAACACCAAGAAATTGTGGACAGAGGTGGCGACCACTTCAGGCGAGTCCTTGGCGGCTCCAGTGGCAAATGTTGCGTTCGCATTAGGGTTTACCTCCGAGGCTGCTGGAGGCATGCTACATCTTTTGTTATCTCCAATAATTGCTCATATATAATCCCTAGTTCCCCTTACCCTGTTTCTAATCATACCTTCAACTTTGATTCATACATTGGTGCCGCACCTAATCTATGTAGACCCACAACCATTTCAATTGCTTTATCCTCAACTCCATCGCTAGTGAAAATTATAGGTTTCATGATGAGTTTAGGCAAATCAAGGTGGTATTGGATCATCATCTAAACAAAGGGAAAGAAAATAACAACATAGAATACCTTCATCCATCAAACTTTTTAGAAAGAATAGATGTTGATCCATTTCAATTTGAGAAAGGTAAAGAAACTTGGGAAGAAAAAATTGAGTAAGAATATAAGGTGAAAAATCTAGTGTTTTTTTTTTAATTGGAGATATGAAATCATATATGCAAGATATAAGAGATAGGTTACTAGGTGGATGATTTTAAGATAATTTTTTATATAAAAAGTAAATAACAGGGCCCAACCGGGTTCGAACCGGTGACCTATTGATCTGCAGTCAATTGCTCTACCACTAAGCTATGGACCCTTGATGACATAAAAGTGTTAGATGATCAAAATTTTCAAATTGGACAAAATGGGGCTAATTATTCGGAAGTGATTACTTAGAAAACCCTTCTTATCGCGGATAATCTCTTCCTTCCACATGAATGATTAAAGTATTCAAAATGGCAAGATTGATTATAGGGGGAGAATGTTGGAATATAAGTTTTAACCTCTCAATTGAAATGACAATGTCGAGTTGAACAGGATAATGTCGGAAGATAGAAGCTTTACCTGTTGCCAGCGTGAACAGTGGTTGATGTCCCATTGAAATTCCATGAACATGCATGTTTGGACAAATGAGCTATTAAGCGATTCTACATGGCGAATAAGGAATGGAAATGTTGATCTTTAACTTAATTATCCAACCAAAGAAGGATAAGTATTTGTACATGGCCATGAAATCGAATGACGAAAGGAAATTGCAATTCTTTGGTAACCATATACTTGATGGTTGAAGAAAAAAAGGGAATGAATTATTTCCCTCATCTTGTCGATAACCATTTCTGGAATGAGGTCATTACTTTCACTCGTGTAGAAATCAAGAGATGGGAAGCATTGGCAAGTTATGAAAAGAAAACAATCATATCACAAAGATATGGCTATTGCCATTACACAGATACAACTTTGAGAAATGACACTTATTTAGGTGATGAAAGAGGGTATCTTTTCGGTCATTAAAATTTTATTCCTTTGATTTAAAGATTCATATTAAAATGGATATTATGGAGTTTTAAAATTAATATATATTTTTAATCTCAGTTTATGTATGATGTTATATTATTTCTATAAAATGATTTGTCTTAGAAAGACGTATCTAGAATCACAAATATTGATAATGTTCCGATGCATTTAAAAGATATTATTTTTTCACCTACGTGCTCCATTTTTGTCAACCGTAATAGTACCCCCCCCTTGAAATTGCCTAAAACTACCTTTTAGTTGCTCAAAACTACGTTATGTTTAGTAATCAATACACTTTCCTTAGTTTTTCTTATCATTCTCTCCATATTTTGACCATAAATCCTTCATTCGAAATCGAATTTTATTCCCTTGATATGAAAAAAAACCCAAAGACAAATCTTATGATACCAATATTGATACTATTCAAGAAAATTTGGTGGGCCACTCGAGCTTTTGAGGAGTTCAACATCACTTCATTTTCTTAATGAATCACTACGTTTTGAGGTGTCATTCCTACATTCCAACGCTATACCTAGATTTAATTAAGTGATTTGTATATTATGGGATGAAATTACTACGTTACGAGATGATATGTCAATAATAAAACACCTTTGAAGGACCCTAGAACGTTGTCCGTAGATAATTTCTTACTAAAAAATGAACGACGTAAAAGAAGGTTGACATATCATAAACTTGGATTTGTCGAAACTTCACCCATTGTTTTCGAGGCGATGCTTCATGACTCCAAACGAGAAGTTCCTTTCAAGCATTTTGACGAGGGCCACTGACCAATGCTAATAGAAGCTTCAACGCTCATTGGGCGAGAAAGATATTCTAGGGAAATTCGGATTAGATGACGGTAAATCTTCATATGCCAAGTCCAACTTCGTGATATCCTCCTCCGTCGTTGTAGCTAGGAAGCAACGCTGATGATAGCTGAACGAATGTTCTACATGGTGTGGTCAGGGCTAGTCGGTGATCCTCTAGAGAGAGAGCTAGTATTAATCGAGTCGGCAACGTCCCACGGTCGAGAAGTGGCCCTCGATCTCTTTCGACTGATAGTACAACTTAACACCAAGCAAATGTGGAAAGAGGCGGCGACCACTTCAGGCGAGCCGTTGGCGGCTCCAGTGGCAAATGTTGCATTCGCATTAGGGTTTACCTCCGAGGCCGCTGGAGGCATGCTACATCTTTTGTTATCTCAAATAATTGCTCATATATAATCCCTAGTTCCCCTTACCCTGTTTCTAATCATACCTTCAACTTTGATTCATCCATTGGTGCCGCACCTAAGCTATGTAGACCCACAACCATTTCAATTGCTTTATCCTCAACTCCATCGCTAGTGAAAATTATAGGTTTCACGATGAGTTTAGGAAAATCAAGGTGGTATTGGATCATCATCAAAACAAAGGGAAAGAAAATAACAACATAGAATACCTTCATCCATCAAACTTTTTAGAAAGAATAGATGTTGATCCATTTCAATTTGAGAAAGGTAAAGAAACATGGGAAGAAAAAATTGAGTAAGAATATAAGGTGAAAAATCTAGTGTTTTTTTTTAAAAAAAATGGAGATATGAACTCACATAAGAGATAGGTTACTAGGTGGATGATTTTAAGATAATTTTTTATATAAAAAGGTAAATAACAGGGCCCAACCAGGTTCGAACCGGTGACCTATTGATCTGCAGTCAATTGCTCTACCACTGAGCTATGGACCCTTGATGACTGCAAAGGGTTAGATGATCAAAATTTTCAAATTGGACAAAATGGGGCTAATTATTCGGAAGTGATTACTTAGAAAACCCTTCTTATCGCGGATAATCTCTTCCTTCCACATGAATGATTAAAGTATTCAAAATGGCAAGATTGATTATAGGGGGAGAATGTTGGAATATAAGTTTTAACCTCTCAATTGAAATGACAATGTCGAGTTGAACAGGATAATGTCGGAAGATAGAAGCTTTACCTGTTGCCAGCGTGAACAGTGGTTGATGTCCCATTGAAATTCCATGAACATGCATGTTTGGACAAATGAGCTATTAAGCGATTCTACATGGCGAATAAGGAATGGAAATGTTGATCTTTAACTTAATTATCCAACCAAAGAAGGATAAGTATTTGTACATGGCCATGAAATCGAATGACGAAAGGAAATTGCAATTCTTTGGTAACCATATACTTGATGGTTGAAGAAAAAAAGGGAATGAATTATTTCCCTCATCTTGTCGATAACCATTTCTGGAATGAGGTCATTACTTTCACTCGTGTAGAAATCAAGAGATGGGAAGCATTGGCAAGTTATGAAAAGAAAACAATCATATCACAAAGATATGGCTATTGCCATTACACAGATACAACTTTGAGAAATGACACTTATTTAGGTGATGAAAGAGGGTATCTTTTCGGTCATTAAAATTTTATTCCTTTGATTTAAAGATTCATATTAAAATGGATATTATGGAGTTTTAAAATTAATATATATTTTTAATCTCAGTTTATGTATGATGTTATATTATTTCTATAAAATGATTTGTCTTAGAAAGACGTATCTAGAATCACAAATATTGATAATGTTCCGATGCATTTAAAAGATATTATTTTTTCACCTACGTGCTCCATTTTTGTCAACCGTAATAGTACCCCCCCCCCCTTGAAATTGCCTAAAACTACCTTTTAGTTGCTCAAAACTACGTTATGTTTAGTAATCAATACACTTTCCTTAGTTTTTCTTATCATTCTCTCCATATTTTGACCATAAATCCTTCATTCGAAATCGAATTTTATTCCCTTGATATGAAAAAAACCCAAAGACAAATCTTATGATACCAATATTGATACTATTCAAGAAAATTTGGTGGGTCACTCGAGCTTTTGAGGAGTTCAACATCACTTCATTTTCTTAATGAATCACTACGTTTTGAGGTGTCATTCCTACATTCCAACGCTATACCTAGATTTAATTAAGTGATTTGTATATTATGGGATGAAATTACTACGTTACGAGATGATATGTCAATAATAAAACACCTTTGAAGGACCCTAGAACGTTGTCCGTAGATAATTTCCTTACTAAAAAATGAACGACGTAAAAGAAGTTTGACATATCATAAACTTGGATTTGTCGAAACTTCACCCATAGTTTTCGAGGCGATGCTTCATGACTCCAAACGAGAAGTTCCTTTCAAGCATTTTGACGAGGGCCACTGACCAATGCTAATAGAAGCTTCAACGCTCATTGGGCGAGAAAGATATTCTAGGGAAATTCGGATTAGATGACGGTAAATCTTCATATGCCAAGTCCAACTTCGTGATATCCTCCTCCGTCGTTGTAGCTAGGAAGCAACGCTGATGATAGCTGAACGAATGTTCTACATGGTGTGGTCAGGGCTAGTCGGTGATCCTCTAGAGAGAGAGCTAGTATTAATCGAGTCGGCAACGTCCCACGGTCGAGAAGTGGCCCTCGATCTCTTTCGACTGATAGTACAACTTAACACCAAGCAAATGTGGAAAGAGGCGGCGACCACTTCAGGCGAGCCGTTGGCGGCTCCAGTGGCAAATGTTGCATTCGCATTAGGGTTTACCTCCGAGGCCGCTGGAGGCATGCTACATCTTTTGTTATCTCAAATAATTGCTCATATATAATCCCTAGTTCCCCTTACCCTGTTTCTAATCATACCTTCAACTTTGATTCATCCATTGGTGCCGCACCTAAGTTATATAGACCCACAACCATTTCAATTGCTTTATCCTCAACTCCATCGCTAGTGAAAATTATAGGTTTCACGATGAGTTTAGGAAAATCAAGGTGGTATTGGATCATCATCAAAACAAAGGGAAAGAAAATAACAACATAGAATACCTTCATCCATCAAACTTTTTAGAAAGAATAGATGTTGATCCATTTCAATTTGAGAAAGGTAAAGAAACATGGGAAGAAAAAATTGAGTCAAGAATATAAGGTGAAAAATCTAGTGTTTTTTTTTTTTTAAAAAAATGGAGATATGAACTCACATAAGAGATAGGTTACTAGGTGGATGATTTTAAGATAATTTTTTATATAAAAAGGTAAATAACAGGGCCCAACCAGGTTCAAACTGTTGACCTATTGATCTATAGTCAATTGCTCTACCACTGAGCTATGGACCCTTGATGACTGCAAAGGGTTAGATGATCAAAATTTTCAATTTGGACAAAATGGGTATATTTTTTTGAAAGTGATTACTTAGAAAACCCTTCTTGTCGCGGATAATCTCTTCCTTCCACATGAATGATTAAAGTATTCAAAATGGCAAGATTGATTATAGAGGGAGAATGTTGGAATATAAGTTTTAACCTCTCAATTGAAATGACAATGTCGAGTTGAACATGATAATGTCGGAAGATAGAAGCTTTACCTGTTGCCAGCGTGAACAGTGGTTGATGTTCCATTGAAATTCCATGAAATGCATGTTTGGCAAATGAGCTATTAAGCGATTCTACATGGTAAATAAGGAATGGAAATGTTGATCTTTAAATTAATTATCCAACCAAAGAAGGATGAGTATTTGTACATGGCCATGAAATGGAATGACGAAAGGAAATTGACAATTCTTTGGTAACCAAATACTTGATGGTTGAAGAAAAAAAGGGAATGAATTATTTCCCTCATCTTGTCGATAACCATTTCTGGAATGAGGTCATTACTTTCACTCGTGCAGAAATCAAGAGATGGGAAGCATTGGCTAGTTATGAAAAGAAAATAATCATATCACAAAGATATGGCTATTGCCATTACACAGATACAACTTTGAGAAATGGCACTTATTTAGGTGATGAAAGAGGGTATCTTTTCGGTCATTAAAATTTTATTCCTTTGATTTAAAAGATTCATATTAAAATGGATATTATGGAGTTTTAAAATTAATATATATTTTTAATCTCAGTTTATGTATGATGTTATATTATTTCTATAAAAATGATTTGTCTTAGAAAGACGTATCTAGAATCACAATATTGATAATGTTCCGATGCATTTAAAAGATATTATTTTTTCACCTACGTGCTCCATTTTTGTCAACCGTAATAGTACCCCCCCCCCCCCCCCTTGAAATTGCTAAAACTACCTTTTAGTTGCTCAAAACTACGTTATGTTTAGTAATCAATACACTTTCCTTAGTTTTTCTTATCATTCTCTCCATATTTTGACCATAAATCCTTCATTCGAAATCGAATTTTATTCCCTTGATATGAAAAAAACCCAAAGACAAATCTTATATACCAATATTGATACTATTCAAGAAAATTTGGTGGGTCCACTCGAGCTTTTGAGGAGTTCAACATCACTTCATTTTCTTAATGAATCACTACGTTTTGAGGTGTCATTCCTACATTCCAACGCTATACCTAGATTTAATTAAGTGATTTGTATATTATGGGATGAAATTACTACGTTACGAGATGATATGTCAATAATAAAACACCTTTGAAGGACCCTAGAACGTTGTCCGTAGATAATTTCCTTACTAAAAAATGAACGACGTAAAAGAAGTTTGACATATCATAAACTTGGATTTGTCGAAACTTCACCCATAGTTTTCGAGGCGATGCTTCATGACTCCAAACGAGAAGTTCCTTTCAAGCATTTTGACGAGGGCCACTGACCAATGCTAATAGAAGCTTCAACGCTCATTGGGCGAGAAAGATATTCTAGGGAAATTCGGATTAGATGACGGTAAATCTTCATATGCCAAGTCCAACTTCGTGATATCCTCCTCCGTCGTTGTAGCTAGGAAGCAACGCTGATGATAGCTGAACGAATGTTCTACATGGTGTGGTCAGGGCTAGTCGGTGATCCTCTAGAGAGAGAGCTAGTATTAATCGAGTCGGCAACGTCCCACGGTCGAGAAGTGGCCCTCGATCTCTTTCGACTGATAGTACAACTTAACACCAAGCAAATGTGGAAAGAGGCGGCGACCACTTCAGGCGAGCCGTTGGCGGCTCCAGTGGCAAATGTTGCATTCGCATTAGGGTTTACCTCCGAGGCCGCTGGAGGCATGCTACATCTTTTGTTATCTCAAATAATTGCTCATATATAATCCCTAGTTCCCCTTACCCTGTTTCTAATCATACCTTCAACTTTGATTCATCCATTGGTGCCGCACCTAAGCTATGATAGACCCACAACCATTTCAATTGCTTTATCCTCAACTCCATCGCTAGTGAAAATTATAGGTTTCACGATGAGTTTAGGAAAATCAAGGTGGTATTGGATCATCATCAAAACAAAGGGAAAGAAAATAACAACATAGAATACCTTCATCCATCAAACTTTTTAGAAAGAATAGATGTTGATCCATTTCAATTTGAGAAAGGTAAAGAAACATGGGAAGAAAAAATTGAGTAAGAATATAAGGTGAAAAATCTAGTGTTTTTTTTTTAAAAATGGAGATATGAACTCACATAAGAGATAGGTTACTAGGTGGATGATTTTAAGATAATTTTTTATATAAAAAGGTAAATAACAGGGCCCAACCAGGTTCAAACGGTGACCTATTGATCTGCAGTCAATTGCTCTACCACTGAGCTATGGACCCTTGATGACTGCAAAGGGTTAGATGATCAAAATTTTCAATTGGACAAAAGGGGGTATATTATTTTGAAAGTGATTACTTAGAAAACCCTTCTTGTCGCGGATAATCTCTTCCTTCCACATGAATGATTAAAGTATTCAAAATGGCAAGATTGATTATAGAGGGAGAATGTTGGAATATAAGTTTTAACCTCTCAATTGAAATGACAATGTCGAGTTGAACATGATAATGTCGGAAGATAGAAGCTTTACCTGTTGCCAGCGTGAACAGTGGTTGATGTTCCATTGAATTCCATGAAAATGCATGTTTGGCAAATGAGCTATTAAGCGATTCTACATGGTAAATAAGGAATGGAAATGTTGATCTTTAAATTAATTATCCAACCAAAGAAGGATGAGTATTTGTACATGGCCATGAAATGGAATGACGAAAGGAAATTGACAATTCTTTGGTAACCAAATACTTGATGGTTGAAGAAAAAAAGGGAATGAATTATTTCCCTCATCTTGTCGATAACCATTTCTGGAATGAGGTCATTACTTTCACTCGTGCAGAAATCAAGAGATGGGAAGCATTGGCTAGTTATGAAAAGAAAATAATCATATCACAAAGATATGGCTATTGCCATTACACAGATACAACTTTGAGAAATGGCACTTATTTAGGTGATGAAAGAGGGTATCTTTTCGGTCATTAAAATTTTATTCCTTTGATTCAAAAATTCATATTAGAATGGATATTATGGAGTTTTAAAATTAATATATATTTTTAAATGTTTGTGTATCTCAACTTATGTATGATGTTATACTCTTTATATAAAATGATTTGTCTTAGAAAGACGTATCTAGAATCACGAATATTGATAACGTTCCGATGCATTTAAAATATATCATTTTTTCACCTACGTGCTCCATTTTTGTCAACCGTAATAGTACCCCCCCCCCCCCCCCCCTTTAAAATTGCTTAAAACTACCTCTTAGTTGCTCAAAACTACGTTATGTCTAGTAATCAATACACTTTCCTTTATTTTTATTATCATTCTCTCCATATTTTGACCATAAATCCTTCATTCAAAATCGGATTTTATTAATCCCCTGATATGAAAAAAACCCAAAGCCAAATCTTATAATACCAATATTGATACTATTCAAGAAAATTTGGTGGGTCACTCGAGCTTTTGAGGAGTTCAACATCAGTTCATTTTCTTAATGAATCACTACGTTTTGAGGTGTCATTCCTACGTTCCATCGCTATACCTAGATTTCATTATGTGATTTGTATATTATGGGACGAAATTACTACGTTACAAGATGATATGTCAATAATAAAAGACCTTCCAAGAACCCTAGAACGTTGTTCGTAGATAATTTCCTTACTAAAAAAATCAACGACGTAAAAGAAGTTTGACATATCCGAAACTTGGATTTGTCGAAACTTCACCCATTGTTTTCGAGGCGATGCTTCATGACTCCAAACGAGAAGTTCCTTTCAAGCATTTTGACGAGGGCCACTGACTAATGCTAATAGAAGCTTCAACGCTCATTGGGCGAGAAAGATATTCTAGGGAAATTCGGATTAGATGACGATAAATCTTCATATGCCAAGTCCAACTTCGTGATATCCTCCTCCGTCGTTGTAGCTAGGAAGCAACGCTGATGATAGCTGAACAAATGTTCTACATGGTGTGGTCAGGGCTAGTTGGTGATCCTCTAGATAGAGAGCTAGTATTAATCGAGTCGGCAACGTCCCACCGTCGAGAAGTGGCCCTCGATCTCTTTCGATTGATAGTACAACTTAACACCAAGCAAATGTGGAAAGAGGCGGCGACCACTTCAGGCGAGCCGTTGGCGGCTCCAGTGGCAAATGTTGCATTCGCATTAGGGTTTACCTCCGAGGCCGCTGGAGGCATGCTACATCTTTTGTTATCTCAAATAATTGCTCATATATAATCCCTAGTTCCCCTTACCCTGTTTCTAATCATACCTTCAACTTTGATTCATCCATTGGTGCCGCACCTAAGCTATGTAGACCCACAACCATTTCAATTGCTTTATCCTCAACTCCATCGCTAGTGAAAATTATAGGTTTCACGATGAGTTTAGGCAAATCAAGGTGGTATTGGATCATCATCAAAACAAAGGGAAAGAAATAACAACATAGAATACCTTCATCCATCAAACTTTTTAGAAAGAATAGATGTTGATCCATTTCAATTTGAGAAAGGTAAAGAAACATGGGAAGAAAAAATTGAGTAAGAATATAAGGTGAAAAATCTAGTGTTTTTTTTTTTTTAACTGGAGATATGAAATCATATATGCAAGATATAAGAGATAGGTTACTAGGTGGACGATTTGAAGATAATTTTTTATATAAAATGGTAAATAACAAGGCCCAAACAGGTTTGAACCGGTGACCTATTGATCTGCAGTCAATTGCTCTACCACTGAGCTATGGACCCTTGATGACTTCAAAGGGTTAGATGATCAAAATTTTCAATTTGGACAAAATGGGTATATTTTTTTGAAAGTGATTACTTAGAAAACCCTTCTTGTCGCGGATAATCTCTTCCTTCCACATGAATGATTAAAGTATTCAAAATGGCAAGATTGATTATAGAGGGAGAATGTTGGAATATAAGTTTTAACCTCTCAATTGAAATGACAATGTCGGAAGATAGAAGCTTTACCTGTTGCAGCGTGAACAGTGGTTGATGTTCCATTGAAATTCCATGAACATGCATGTTTGGACAAATGAGCTATTAAGCGATTCTACATGGTAAATAAGTAATGGAAATGTTGATCTTTAACTTAATTATCCAACCAAAGAAGGATGAGTATTTGTACATGGCCATGAAATGGAATGACGAAAGGAAATTGACAATTCTTTGGTAACCAAATACTTGATGGTTGAAGAAAAAAAGGGAATGAATTATTTCCCTCATCTTTTCGATAACCATTTCTGGAATGAGGTCATTACTTTCACTCGTGCAGAAATCAAGAGATGGGAAGCATTGGCTAGTTATGAAAAGAAAACAATCATATCACAAAGATATGGCTATTGCCATTACACAGATACAACTTTGAGAAATGGCACTTATTTAGGTGATGAAAGAGGGTATCTTTTCGGTCATTAAAATTTTATTCCTTTGATTCAAAAATTCATATTAAAATGGATATTATGGAGTTTTAAAATTAATATATATTTTTAAATTTTTGTGTATCTCAATTTATGTATGATGTTATATTCTTTATATAAAATGATTTGTCTTAGAAAGACGTATCTAAAATCACGAATATTGATAATGTTCCGATGCATTTAAAATATATCATTTTTTCACCTACGTGCTCCATTTTTGTCAACCGTAATAGTACCCCCCCCTCTTTAAAATTGCCTAAAACTACCTTTTAGTTGCTCAAAACTACGTTATGTCTAGTAATCAATACACTTTCCTTTGTTTTTGTTATCATTCTCTCCATATTTTCACCATAAATCCTTCATTCGAAATCGTATTTTATTATTCCCTTGATATGTAAAAAACCCAAAGCCAAATCTTATGATACCAATATTGATACTATTCAAGAAAATTTGGTGGGTCACTCGAGCTTTTGAGGAGTTCAACATCAGTTCATTTTCTTAATGAATCACTACGTTTTGAGGTGTCATTCCTACGTTCCACCGCTATACCTAGATTTCATTATGTGATTTGTATATTATGGGACGAAATTACTACGTTACGAGATGATATGTCAATAATAAAAGACCTTCCAAGGACCCTAGAACGTTGTCCGTAGATAATTTCCTTACTAAAAAATGACGACGTAAAAGAAGTTTGACATATCAGAAACTTGGATTTGTCGAAACTTCACCCATTGTTTTCGAGGCGATGCTTCATGACTCCCAACGAGAAGTTCCTTTCAAGCAATTTGAGGAGGGCCACTGACCAATGCTTATAGAAGCTTTAACGCTCCTTGGGCAAGAAAGATATTTTAGGGAAATTCGGATTAGATGGCAGTAAATCTTCATATGCCAAGTCCAACTTCGTGATATCCTCCTCCGTCGTTGTTGCTAGGAAGCAACGCTGATGATAGCTGAACGAATGTTCTACATGGTGTGGTCAGTGCTAGTCGGTGATCCTCTAGATAGAGAGCTAGTATCAATCGAGTCGGCAACGTCCCACGGTCGAGGAGTGGCCCTTAATCTCTTTCAACTGATAGTATCACTTAACAACAAGCAATTGTGGACAGAGGCGGCGACCACTTCAGGCGAGCCGTTGGCATCTCCAGTGGCAAATGTTGCATTCGCATTAGGGTTTACCTCCGAGGCCACTGGAGGCATGCTACATCTTTTGTTATCTCCAATAATTGCTCATATATAATCCCTAGTTCCCCTTACCAAGTTTCTAATCATACCTTCAACTTTGATTCATCCATTGGTGCCGCACCTAAGCTATGTAGACCCGCAACCATTTCAATTGCTTTATTCTCAACTCCATCGCTAGTGAAAATTATAGGTTTCATGTAAAAGAACAGGTGAGTAAATAAATAGTCGATTGAAGTACACAATTGAAAAACTCGATTGATTAAGTTGAGTCTTAAGGACTTGATACTCAGTCCTTGAGATTAGTTTCCGTATCAATTCGTAGTGCAGAATTCGGAACAGAGATGAACTCCTAGATGAGCAGAGATCGACGAAGAATGAAGAAATGAAGAGACAGAACACAACGCCAATTTTTAACGTGGTTTGATAAGCTATCGCTTATCTACATCCACGTCCCGAGCAAGAGCTCGGGAGAGTCACTGGATTAATTAAACTGACGAACACACCCCTAGATTCACAATCCGAATCTAGGTGAACAACCAATTGATAATCACTCAATTGAACACACGCACAGACACTCCTCACAATCCACAGTGAGTGACAAACCAGAGAGTCAATCGCCGAATCCCTGTCGATGCAATCTTCTCCTGCTCCTTTTAAAGTGCTGCTTTTCTGACTTTACTCCGTTGATGAAGCTCGTCCAGGTCCTGCATTTCTGCTTCTTTCCTTTGATAGCGAAATCCCGAGATAAGATCCCTAATTTGCTCTAAATCAAGCCCTGCGTTCAAATATCAACATTCCTTTCTCAGTTTGGTTAGACCAAGTGGTTAACCGAGAAAGACACAACCAAACCGAAACTTTCCAACAATCTACCCCTAAGTTGGACATCTCCAAAATAGATAAAGCAAGATACTCAATTTCAAAGAAGAAGTTCTGAAACAATTCAAAAAGAGCACACTCAACAGACCATCATCCAACAGTATCAGCAAACAATCAAAACCTACGTAACAAAAACAAGGAAGAGCAAAAAAATTCAGTTCAAACAGTTCAGTGAATTAAAACTCAACATCTGGATCACTTTCATAATCTGATGCTGATAAGAATTTAATTACCAAGGTCGTATTCCACAAGGTCCTCTCATAAGCTAATACTCACAAAATTCATGAACGGTCTAAACATTTGAATTGAGGTTTGGTTTTGAATCAGAACAAATCAAAAGCATAAACAAACAAGGCAAAACTAACAAGTAAAATTGAGGAACAAATAAGAGAGAAAGGAGTTTAGCCTAGCAAGGGGTTTCTTCAAGCTCAAGGTTCATGAAAGCTGGATTGAATCTCAAGCAACGATGTGCAAACTAATGACCATGCATTTCACTCAAATAGAATCAACGAACTCTCGCACAATTGACTCTCTATTCCTAGACCAAATGCACCATGCTCTCGCTATGTGAACCAAGGGAGTGGAATGCTTTAAATTAGCTCAATGAAATGCTCAACACTTGAATTCTATGCTAACATTCATCTAGCACAAGGTAAATGATGCAAGACACTCTCATGTCAATCATATAACACTAGTCTAGCAATCAAAATGGTCTTTCAACCTTCAAATGAAAGAAAACCAAATGCACACCAAGTGTTTGATAAAATGTCAACAAGGAAAACCAAGCTCAAAATGGTTGCAATTGTATAATCCAATCTCTCAAATCATCCAATTACAATCCTACAACCTTAGATCAACATCAATCAATCATTCTCATGTATTGAAAGACATAAACAAAACCAAAAGAACAAATCAAGCTCTAATGGCTACAAAGCACAAGGTCTAGGTTCATCATCTTATACAAATGGCTAAGAGAAACTCAATCCATACAATCAAACACCTATCGTAGCTTGATCCATCCCCCACTAAACTAAACCTAAGCTTAGCCTAGCATACCCATGGAAGAAACCTGAAATTGAGTAGAGGAGACCATCCTTGCTTCCATGGAGGATCTTCCTACTTGGTTCTTCAAGCTCCAATCCAAGCTATGGAGGACTTCACTTAGATCCTTGATCTTCAAGTTGATCAACAAAGGAGGAGGCATGGTGTTTGGTTGAGAGATAAGGAGATGATCGGCGATTGTAAAAATTGAGAGAGAATGGCGGACGTGTTGTCAACTTATGATTCCAAATTATTCTTCAATTTTCGCCTCCTTCTCCTTTATATACTGCACTGGAAATACCTTAAATTTTCGGCGAAAACTATGTATGATTTTCACCAAAAATCTCTTTGAAAACACCGACCGGCTAATCATTTCCTCATAGGTTTTCGGCGAAAACTCAGATAGTTTTCGCCAAAAACTTCTTCATAAATCGGACGCCCGTCTCCTGTAATCCTTCTGTTTCCAATTGCCGAGAGTTTTCGGCGAGAACTATAAGGTTCTCGCTGAAAACTTATGTATGACACCGTACACTTTTCTCGATTTTTCAACGGCCATATCTCCTCCGTCCTAGCTCCGATTGACCTCCCGTTTGATCCTACGTGCTCCTTGTCACCAGTACAACAATGCCAAAACCTGAAAATGCAAGGAAAACAACTCCAGTAGACATAGAATTGGCCTCAAAGTAGCAACCGGGCAACAAAAGGGCACTTTGCATAAAACATCCATAAAAGCATATAAATCATAGCAAAAAGAGATCAAACACGGGAGATCCCTAGGCTAATCGAGGACTAAAAATGCACAAATATAGTCACATCAAATTCCCCTACGACTAAGCTTTGCTTGTCCTCAAGCAAATGAATTAGAAAACATCCAAGTTCACAAATGACAAGATCGGTCCCATTGAGATTCAAGCAATAACAATTTGGCTTAAACTGTTCCACGAACAAACTTAACCTACACATGCAAGAACGTCAACCAAACAAGTCTAAACCTCACTAATATCTGCACACTTCAAGTAGTGGTTAATTGGGATACAGAAAAACCGACCACGACAACACCAACTGTAATTTAAAGGACTTGAACTCGGGAAATGGAACGGATAAGGCGGGGGTAGGAGAGTGATGAGTGATCATGATGTGGCTATCGACTCGACTTCATCCGCTTCTAGATCCGCACTTTACAAACTCTGGCTAGGATCAAGGGCTACATTTGAGAACTCTTTTTTTTTTCTTTCTTTCTCTTTTCTTTTTTTTCTCTTTTTTATCTACTGCATACTAGTGCTCGATCCAACACTTCACTTAGGTGTTGAACCTGCCTAGCTCACAGCTTTTGCCTTTGCTAGTGCTCAACCCGACACTTCACTTATGTGCCAAGCTTGCCTAGCTTTTCTTTTCTTTTGAGCATTTTCTTTCCAAATTAACCACTTGATCCTTAGCCCCTTACAACTTCAATACAAGATTTCGAATTGGATTCCGTCTAATCTCAAGCCACAATCACGAGGGATGTTGAAGAAAAACATGGAAAAGGGGTGAAAATTCTGATTGCCTTCATCATCTTAGACCGGTGTTATCGAGTGGTACAAAAACACGTATCAAACCAATCAACCAACATACAAAAGTGATAAAATCTCTATTCTGGCCTAGACTCATTTGATATTAGTGCTAGCATGCTGGTTATAGGTTCTAAGTAGGACAGTCTAAACATCATTGTGAAAGCTTGACGTCAATTAAACACCAAAAGTCAAGAACCGAATGATTCTACAATAGAGGAAATCGACATTCAATTAAGATCATGCAACTCAACCAAGCAAAACATTAGACTTCTACCAACAAATAATCACACCAAACCTCAAACTCCCCCACGACTAACATGAGCATTGTCCTCAATGATCTAGAGAGAGAGGGTAGGGTGGAACGAAGTTACCGCGTTGGTAAAGAAAAGCTTAGGAAGCCAAAGTAGTGGAAGAGTCCCATAGCGCTCATTGTGAAGAGTGATCCTCCTAAGTGCTTGCCAACATCTTATTCAAAGAACTAAAACAACACAAAAACATAAAAGCGAAAAGGTAAGGATAACATGGGGTGCCTCCCATGAAGCGCTTCTTTAACGTCTCTAGCTAGACGAAAGCACAAGGAATAAGCTAAGTAAAACCATCCCAACTCATTACCTCCTTGAAGTCGATGTCATTACCTTCGCATGGCACACGAAACTTGAATTGTACCTTACCAACTTCGGGTGGAATGAGCATGGATTTTCCGGATGGTGAGGTGGCAGCAATGGAGAAGGGACCAAACCACTTGGAGTTGAGCCTTTCATCGGGTGGCTTCTTAGTCTTGCTCGTCTCACCCATTGGTGCGGCTTCCTTGCCCTTCTCGGGTGACTTCTTTACACCTTTCTTCTTAGCCTTGGGTGGTGTCTTCGGGAGTACGAAAGGTGGAGTCTCCTTTACTTCATCCGTCTTTTCCTACACATCACTAATGGCAAACAACTCCGCAAGACTATGACGGACTAGGTTAGTGCTATTAGTAACCGAAGTAAGCTCATGGGGATTCTTAGGATCATGGTGACTAGCATAAGACAAAGTAAACTCCATGCCATTTGAACGGTCAAAAATCATGCATTCATTATCGACCCTAAGGGTAAGTCTACCACCATAGACATCAATCAAAGCACGAGAGGTTGCTAAGAAAGGTCGTCCTAAAATCAAAGGCACATCGGTATCACCCAAAGCATCTAGAATAACAAAATCCACAAGGAATTCAAAAGCACCGACCTTAACCAACACATCCTCAACAATACCACGAGGAGATTTCATGGTCTTATCCGCTAATTGAACATTCATGAGTGTTGGTTTTAGTTTCCCTAGGCCTAGCTTCTTAAACATGCAATATGGCATAACATTGATACTAGCACCCAAATCGGCTAAGCCTCTACTCATTGCATATTCACCAATAGTGCAAGGAATAGTAAAGCTACCTGGATCCTTAAGCTTCTCCGGTGGTTGCTTAGAGAGAATGGCGGAGCATTGTTCGTTGAGCTTCACCGAAGTTACATCCTTAAGCTTGCGTTTATTGGTGAAGATCTCTTTCATGAACTTCGCATATTGAGGCATTTTGGTGATTGCTTCTCCAAAAGGCATTGTGAATTTCACCTTGTCAAGAATCTCAACAAACCTCTTGAAATATTTCTCCATGGAATCCGACTTCAAGCGAGAAGGGTAAGGTGGTTTAGGCTTGTACGGAGGCAAAACCGGCGCGGGAGGAGAGACCGGAGTAGCACTCTTCGTAGCCTCTTGGGAACCAATCTTATTGGTAGTCTTAGAAACCTCATTTGCCTTGGCTTCATTATCTAGCACTTCAATCTTGTCTGTGTCATCATCGGAAACAACGTCTTCAACCAAAACATAGTCTTTATCTTGAGTTCTCACCGCTTTAGGTGTAGGATCTTGGACTTGCTTACCATTCCTCGATGTTACCATCATAAGCTCCTCGGGAACCTTGGGGTTGACCTCGGTGTTGGAGGGTAGAGTGCCCGAGGGTCGCTCCGAGAGCGTCTTAGCAATATGACCCATTTGATTCTCCAAATTTGCAATTGAAGCCTGTTGATTCTTGATAAGTTGAATCATTGCCGCGTTGGTATCCTATTGCGATATTGAAGAACCGCCCTCTTTGTTGTGAGGTGGTTTGTTGAATCCGGGTGGTCCATCACCTCTATGATTGTACATTCCCGGTGGGGTATGACCTTGGGGACCTTGATTTGGATGTCCACTTTGATTCCATTGATTTCCCCCTTGGTTCCCTTGTCCTTGGTGACCTCCTTAAGTCCATTGACTACCTTGGTTTTGGTTACTTCCTTGAGACCATTGGTTGCCTTGATACCCTCTATAACCTTGGAATCCTCCTTGATTTCCTTGGTTGTAACCCTTGTTATAACCACTACCTTGACTCCCTTGGCCTTGGTACTCTTGGTTAGACTTGTTGTAACCACCACCTTGGTTCCAAGGTCGGTTATAGTTACCTTGATAGTTACCTTGGGGGCTGAAATTACCATGGAATCCTTGACCTTGTGCGAAGCTTATCTCCTCATTGTGGTCGCCTTGACCAAGCTCAGGAGTGGCGGAAGGGCAAGCACTGACATCGTGCCCCTGACCCCCACAACATTAACAACAATATATTGAAGCCACTTGGGGATTACCCACATGAGATGATGGAACCTTAGAGGGGTGCTTAGGCATGGTTAGGTTACTTACCTGAGATGCCATAGCATCGATCTTAGACATGAGGAGCGCAAACATAGGGTAATCTTCATCTCGGTGCCCCGTAACTTGGGCTTCTTCCCATAGGTAGACGAATCCTTTGGTGCATCAACACTTATAGCTCTAGAGTCGTAGTGAGTGTCGCTCCCATACTTGGACCTAGGAGGTTGTTGTCGAGACCAACTCCTTGTCTTTTTGGCCATCTCTGCAAAGAGTTCTAGAGCATCTTCGGGAGTGAGCATCCTTAGATCACTTTCAGGCGGCTTGGTTGATCATCCTTGTATTCTCAAAATCAAGGGACCTAGCAAAGATATCCGCCAAGCTCCATTCGGGGAAGTTGTGATGAGGACAAGACCGAAGAAGGGCTTGGAACCTATTCCAAGTTTCATGGAAGAGCTCTCATTTGTGTTGTGTGAAGTGGTTGATACGATCTCGGATTGCATCCGTCATGTAAGGAGGAAAGAATTCTTCGAGGAAGGCTTCGGCTAGTCCCTCCCATGCGGTGAATGCTCTACTAGGTTGGTTCTCCAACCAAGACTTAGCTCTTCCTTTGAGCGAGAAGGGAAAGAGCCTTAGTCTCACACAATTCGGGTGAACTTGGTCATTCTTCACTGTGTCGCATATCTCAAGGAAGTCTTTGAGGTGCCTTGATGGACATTCTCCATCAATGCCATTGAACACCACTCCATTTTGCACCATCTGAATCATATTAGGCTTTAGCTCGAAATTTCTTGCATTTACCGGTCTTCGCACGATGCTCGAGGCTGCCCCTTCGAGGGTTGGGCGAGCATAATCAGCTAGTGTGCGCCTCGCACCTCTTTGCGATTGATCATCTTCATTAGTGTGATGTGAATGTTCCGAATGGTTATCCTCGTCCTCGTGATGAGACATAGTGTGGTGTGAGATGCGGTCAACTTCTTGTTCTTCAACTGTAGAAGGTGGGGGAGTAGTTGGTAGATCGATCACTTGTTCTAGTCCTTGGATTCGTGCTTGAAGACGAGCTGAACGCCTCATGCACTAACACCAAAATCATGCAAACAAGCACAACGAACACACCCGAGTAATACAACGATGCGGGATAACAAAGTAAACAAAGAGTAACAAGGAAGCTAAAAGGAAAATGGAAGGAAGTGTAAAGATCGGTTCACTAATAATTGCTTTCTTAGGAATGAGAGGTCCCCGGCAACGGCGCCAAAAACTTGATAAGAATTTAATTACCAAGGTCGTATTCCACAAGGTCCTCTCATAAACTAATACTCACAAAATTCATGAACGGTCTAAACATTTGAATTGAGGTTTGGTTTTGAATTAGAACAAATCAAAAGCATAAACAAACAAGGCAAAACTAACAAGTAAAATTGAGGAACAAACAAGAGAGAAAGGAGTTTAGCCTAGCAAGGGGTTTCTTCAAGCTCAAGGTTCATGAAAGCTGGATTGAATCTCAAGCAACGATGTACAAACTAATGACCATGCATTTCACTCAAATAGAATCAACGAACTCTCGCACAATTGACTCTCTATTCCTAGACCAAATGCACCATGCTCTCGCTATGTGAACAAAGGGAATGGAATGCTTTAAATTAGCTCAATGAAATGCTCAACACTTGAATTCTATGCTAACATTCATCTAGCACAAGGTAAATGATGCAAGACACTCTCATGTCAATCATATAACACTAGTCTAGCAATCAAAAGGGTCTTTCAACCTTCAAATGAAAGAAAACCAAATGCACACCAAGTGTTTGATAAAATGTCAACAAGGAAAAACAGGCTCAAAATGGTTGCAATTGTATAATCCAATCTCTCAAATCATCCAATTACAATCCTACAACCTTAGATCAACGTCAATCAATCATTCTCATGTATTGAAAGACATAAACAAAACCAAAAGAACAAATCAAGCTCTAATGGCTACAAAGCACAAGGTCTAGGATCATCATCTTACACAAATGGCTAAGAGAAACTCAATCCATACAATCAAACACCTATCCTAGCTTGATCCACCCCCCACTAAACTAAACCTAAGCTTAGCCTAGCATAACCATGGAAGAAACCTGAAATTGAGTAGAGGAGACCATCCTTGCTTCCATGGAGGATCTTTCTACTTGGCTCTTCAAGCTCCAATCCAAGCTATGGAGGACTTCACTTAGATCCTTGATCTTCAAGTTGATCAACAAAGGAGGAGGGATGATGTTTGGTTAAGAGAAAAGGATGATGATCGGCGATGATGAAAATAGAGAGAGAGTGGCGACGAGTGTTGTAAAATTATAAATCCCTCCTCTTCTAATTTTCGCCCGCCTCTTCCTTATATAGCACGCCGAAAATACCTGAAATTTTTGGCGAAAACTGTTCAATATTTTTGCCGAAAATCTCTTTGAAAAACACCAAGCGGCTTGACATTTCTTCATAGGTTTTCGGCGAAAACTCTGGAAGTTTTCGCCAAAAACTTCTTCACAAAACCAAAGTCCGTCTCCTGTAATCCTTATGTTTGCAATTGCCGAGAGTTTTCGGTGAGAACTATAAGGTTCTCGCCGAAAACTTATGTATGACACCGTGCACTTTTCTCGATTTTTCAACGGCCATATCTCCTCCGTCCTACCTCCGATTGACCTCCCGTTTGATCCTACGTGCTCCTTGTCACCAGTACAACAATGCCAAAACCTGAAAATGCAAGGAAAACAACTCAAGTAGACATAGAATTGGCCTCAAAGTAGCAACCGGGCAATAAAAGGGCACTTTGCATAAAACATCCATAAAAGCATATAAATCATAGCAAAAAGAGATCAAACATGTTAGATCCCTAGGCTAATCGAGGACTAAAAATGCACTAAATATAGTCACATCAGATGCATCATCACGTTCTGGTTTCTTGAAATAGAGCTCCATGATTCTTTGTTTAACATCTGCAGCAACTTGATCCTGTCCCAAGTCCAACTCCTCAAGATCTTCAATTTCCCAGTCACCACGCTCTTTGAGAGTCTTGACGAAAGACATGATGCAATTGTGCAGGGAGCCTTGTGCAACTGCCTCAGACGTGACATTCTAGTTGTTGTTGTTCAGGATTGAGACAGATAACAATCTTAGTTTAGTAATGATGACTCCCTTGGGACAACAGAAGGAAGTCCCCTTGTCTCCCCCTTTGGAGATGTCCGACTTTGGACGCTGAGGAGCAGACTGGATCCCAACTTTTCGAAGAACAGATTGGGGTCGGAGAGGGACAATTTGGGAATCTGAAACCTTGAACTCAAGATCAACTGAAAGATACTTCAGTATATCGGTAATAAATGAAGCAAGAGGAAGAGATCCCATATAGGAAGAACGACAAGCATCCAGCAAAACTTGCATCCTTAGGTGAGGCAGGCTAATCGGATGTTGAGTGATGTATGCATGATACATCACCCAGATATCAATGGGCAGCAAGACATCGAGAGAGTGAGAACGAGGAACGAAGAACCTGGTGAGGAAGAAGTGAAAAACACGAAGATGATATGGAATGATGAAGACAGAGACCAGGGTAGGAAGAGTTGAGGCGACTTTGAGACACCGTAACGCTCCACGGATGTCAAACCCAGACACAGCAAGTTGGGAGTCATTTCAAAGCTGATGACCATAGATGACTGGAGCTCCAAGAACACGGGCAAGCAACTCAGGAGTAACATTGAAAAGATGACCTAAAACCTGAGTTTGCAACACAAAAGGGGCTTCAAAGAGGGTGAACATGTTGCCGTAGAAAAGGTGAACCAACTCAGGAAAACAGATAGAGGGATTAAGAGGTAGAAAGTTGGACCAACCAAGATAGAAGAAAGGTTTGAAGACATCAATTCGATATTTTGAAAATTCCTGGGGAAAGAACCTGAGGGTTGGGAGAATCGGACGAAGTCGGAACCTTCGGATGTAGCGTTGTCTGTCAGCTTCAGACCGATGCATAAGGCCATTGACTTCAGAGATGATTGCTTGAGATTCCATGATAAGCAAGAAGGTGAGAGACAGAGGTAAGGAAGAAAGAATGAACAATCTGGTGTTAAATAGGTTGTTTAAGATTTTCAAAGAAGAAGAAAGGGAAGTTAAAGAGATTTGATTGACACAGGAAAGGAAACTGAATCCGGTCAAAAAATTGATGATTTCTGAAAATAAGGTAAGTCAGATCGACTCAGAATCCCAAGATTTTGGCGGATGAATACAAATTGATCTTCTTTAAGAGCTTTTGTGAAAATGTCAGCCAGTTGAAATTCTGTGGGAATGAATTTAATGTCAATGATCTTTTGGCTGACAAGATCCCTTAAGAAATGAAATTTCACATCAATATGCTTTGTTCTGGAGTGTAACACCGGATTTTTAGAGATGTTAATGGCACTGGTATTGTCACAAAAAAGTGAGGTGGGAGAATCTGAGAGAGAGATTCCATAATCACTCAGTTGTGATCGGATCCACAATATTTGAGTTGAACAACTTCCTGCTGCAATGTACTCTGCTTCGGCAGTAGGCAGAGCAATGGAAGGTTGTTTCTTGCTTGACCAGGAAACCAAAGCTGGACCAAGGAATTGGCAGGAGCCAAAAGTACTTTTTCTGTCTGTTGTACTGCCGACAAAATCTGAGTCACTAAAACCAATCAGATCAAACTGATCGGAGGAAGGAAACCAGAGACCAAAATCTTTGGTGGCAATTAAGTAACGAAGAACACGTTTAAGAGCTGAAAGATGGCTAATTTTTGGATTAGCTTGAAAGCGAGCACAAAGGCAAACACAAAACAGGATATATGGCATGCTGGCATTGAGGTAGAGTAAGGACCCTATGACAGCTCTAAAATGTGTGTTATCTGTAGATTCCTCAGAGTCTATAGCAGATAATTTTGTAGTAGTAGCCATAGGAGTTGCAGCTGGTTTGGCCGACGAAAAATTGAACCTAGAAAGAAGATCTGTGGTGTACTTGGTTTGATGAATAAAAATACCATATTTTGTTTGATCAACCTGGAGACCGAGAAAGAATTTTAATTCTCCCATCAGACTCATCTCAAAAGTGGTAGCCATCATTTCACCAAAGGAGTTTCTTAGTGCATCACTTGTGGACCCAAAGATGATGTCGTCCACATAAATTTGGACTAAGAGGATATCAGTTGAATGGAATTTGAGGAACAGGGTATTATCGACTGTTCCTCGAGAGAATCCATTGGAAAGAAGATAGGAAGAGAGTCAATCATACCAAGCCGAGGTGCTTGTCAAAGGCCATAGAGGGCTTTTTTTAGTTTGTAAACATGATGAGGAAAAGAGGTATTTTCAAACCCAGGTGGTTGTTTGACAAAAACTTCTTCTTTGATGAAACCATTGAGAAATGCACTTTTGACATCCATTTGAAACAATTTGAACTTCATGTAACTTGCAAAAGCACATAGAATTCTAATTGCTTCAAGACAAGCTACAGGTGTGAAGGTCTCATCGAAGTCAATGCCTTCTTCTTGTGAGTAACCCTGAGCCACAAGTCTGGCTTTATTTCTAGTAACTTCTCCCTTTTCATTTGTTTTGTTACGGAAAACCCATTTTGTTCCAATAATAGTTTTATTTAAAGGAGGAGGAACCAGATCCCAGACCATAGCTCTTTCAACTGATGTAATTCCTCTTGCATTGCAAGGATCCAATGCTCATCAAGCAGAGCTTCCTTGATGTTTCTTGGCTCAAGAATGGAGAGAAGTGCACTTTCCTCAGAGGCAATGAAATCCAGAAATTTTTTGGAACGAATGACAGTCTGTTTTTGGTTATCAGCAAGAATAAGAGTTGAGGGATGACGTTTCTGGATATGTGGTGGCGGTTGATGTGCCTTAGACAAAACGAATGTACTTGGAACAGTACTAGCAGGAATATCATTCTGCTCAGTTTGGTGACAAGCAGGGCTGACAGCAGAAGTTTGATTATTTTTTGAGGAAACATTTTCAGAGCTAATAGAGGCAGAAGGTAAGAAGGAGGAAGGAAGAAGTGATGAGACAACGTCTTCATCAGAGGACAAGTTCCCAGAATCGGGTTTGTCATCAAAGGTCACATGAATTGATTCTTCGACCTTTCCAGTGTGTTTGTTGAACACACGAAAGGCTTTACTCTTAGTAGAGTAACCAAGAAAGATAGATTCACAAGATTTAGCATTGAATTTTCCTAACTTATCCTTTGTATTTAAGATAAAACAACGACAACCGAAAGGATGAAAGTAACCAATCAGTGGAACTTTGTTTTTGAGAAGTTCATATGGAGTTTTATTCAGACCTTTACATATTAGAGTTCTATTTAGAATGTAACAAGCTGTTGAGACAGCTTCTGCCCAGAAACGTTTAGATGTATTGAAATCAAGGAGCATTGTTCTAGATAAATCAAGAAGGGCCCTATTTTTACGCTCGGCGACCCCATTTTGTTGAGGAGTCCGAGGGGCTGAAGCAAAATGTTGAATTCCAAGAGAAGAACAAAAAGATTCAAAGTTAAATGATGTGAAATCACCTCCATTATCACTCCTAATAGCTTTAATTTTAAGATCAAGAGAATTTGAAATTTGTTGAACAAAGTTAGTTAACTTAGGTAGACACTCATCCTTTTTAGCAAGAAAAAAAACCCAAGTAAATCGAGAAAAATCATCAACAATCACAAACGCATACAACTTTCCACCAAGACTCTGCACATTTGTAGGACCAAAAAGGTCCATATGAAGCAATTGCAAAGGTTTTGTCGTAGAGATAGTTGAAATGCTTTTAAATGAAGTTTTAACTTGTTTGCCCTTGACACAAATATCACAGAAAAAGTTTTTATCTGAGTTAAACTTTGGTAAACCTCTTACTAATCCAAGAGTTCTAAGTTAAGACATTCTAGTTGTGCTAATGTGACCTAATCGTTTATGCCAGAGAGTTTCAAGTGAAGTTTTAAGAGCTGTAAAGCATTTTTCATGAAAAGCTTCTTGATTCTTCAAATCAATAGTATATATGTTTCCATTTCGAGTTCTAGTAAAAAGAACTTTCTGATCAGAAATCCTCTCAATCTTACAGAAGTTTGCTACAAAAATGACTCTGTTTTGAACACCACACAATTGACTAATTGAAAGCAGATTATGTTTAAGATTGGGCACAAACAATACATTATGAAAAACAGGTTCAGGTTGTTTACCAATCGTACATTTGCCCATGATTCGACTCTTATTATTATCTCCAAAGATCACTTTTCCTCCCTTGAATTCTTCTAGCAAGCTAAAAAGTCTCTTATCCCCAGTCATGTGATTTGAATACCCACTATCCAAATACCATTTGGTATTAATCTGAGATTCCTGCATCAATAACATGATTAGTCTTTTTAGGTACCCAGATTTTCTTGGGTGCATGTTTTTTATGTGAAAAAGTACAGGTAAATTCAGTAAGACCATGATTACAGCAATAATTGCAGTATTTATTCCTATGAATTCTCCTTTGTGAGGAACGAAAAAATGTCTTTCTAGGTTTCCAGAACAGAAAATCAGTCTTGTTTTCAGCTTTAACCTTTTCCCAATAATAATTCTGTTTTTCTAAGATCTGAATATGATGTTGCAACCTTTGTATCTGTGATTTCAGTGAACATATTTTCTCATCACAGTCAATCAATTTGTCTACTTGTGATTCATTTTTCAGTTTAAGACGTTTGGTAGACTCAGCAAGTGAAAGATATGCAAGCATAATTGATTGTCTAGACATCTCTGAAAAGGAATTTGAACTAACCTCAGAATCGTCAGACTCATCGTCTGAAAGTGCCATGAAAGCCTCTTCATCATCCGTGTCAGAATCACTCCAAGTGACTTTGAATGCTTTCTCTCTGGAATATCCTTTAGAGGGACACCCTGATCGAATGTGACCTGGTCTACCACACTTAAAACACGTGATTATATCTTTATCATCATTTGATTTTTCATCATCCTTCCTTAATTTTGTTAAAAACCTAGACTTAGATGTAGACCCGTTATTTCTAGACTGATCACTTCTATTCTTAAGAAATTGTCTAAAACGTTTAGTCATGAGAGCAACTTCACTCTCATTAAATTCATCTTCATCACTAGAATCATTATTTCTAGATGCTTTAAGAGCAATATTCTTAGAATTCTTTGACTCTTCTTCAACATCAACCTGCCTCAAGACAACTTCATGACTAATGAGCGACCCGATAAGAGTTTCAAGAGATAAAGTTGAAAAATCTTTAGCTTCCTCAATTGCAGTGATTTTAGGCATCCATTCTCTAGGCAAGGATCTCAGAATTTTCCTAACAAGATCTGTTTTATCAAGTTTTTTTCCAAGATGACAACTTTGACACAATTAGGTTAAATCTATCATACATAGCAGAAATGGTTTCATTATCAGTAATCTTAAACAGTTCATATTCATGCATCAGAACATTAATTTTGGTTTCTTTTACTTGTGAAGTTCCTTCATGAGTAACTTCAAGTGTTTTCCAAACCTCATGTGTTGTTTCACAAGAACTGATACGATTATACTCATCATTGCAAAGTGCACAATAAAACACATTCAACGCTTTAGCATTAAGTTGGGCTCGTTGTTTCTTAGCATCATCCCAGGTTTCATAATCTCCATCAAGGTTTACACCACCTTTATCAACAATACGCCAAGTAGCGAAATCCATACCTTGAAAAAATACCTTCATTCGGTTTTTCCAGAATTTGTATTTAGTTCCATCGAACCATGGAGGACGAGAGTGCGATAGACCTTCCATCCCTGGTGCTTGACTTGACCCTGATGCCATTCTTCTCGGCAGCTATCAACTCGACTCGAGAAGCAAGCTCTGATACCAATTAAAAGAACATGTGAGTAAATAAACAGTCGATTGAATTACACAATTGAAAAACTCGATTGATTAAGTTGAGTCTCAAGGACTTGATACTCAGTCCTTGAGATTAGTTTCCGTATGAATTCGTAGTGCAGAATTCGGAACAGAGATGAACTCCTATATGAGCAGAGATCGACGAAGAATGAAGAAATGAAGAGACAGAACACAACGCCGATTTTTAACGTGGTTCGATAAGCTATCGCTTATCTACATCCACGTCCCGAGCAAGAGCTCGGGAGAGTCACTGGATTAATTAAACTAACGAACACACCCCTAGATTCACAATCCGAATCTAGGTGAACAACCAATTGATAATCACTCAATTGAACACACACGCACAGACACTCCTCACAATCCACAGTGAGTGACAAACCAGAGAGTCAATCGCCGAATCCCTGTCGATGCAATCTACTCCTGCTCCTTTTAAAGTGCTGCTTTTCTGACTTTACTCCGTTGATGAAGCTCGTCCATGTCCTGCATTTCTGCTTCTTTCCTTTGATAGTGAAATCCCGAGATAAGATCCCTAATTTGCTCCAAATCAAGCCCTGCGTTCAAATATCAACTTTCCTTTCTCGGTTTGGTTAGACCAAGTGGTTAACTGAGAAAGACACAACCAAACCGAAACTTTCCAACATCATGATGAGTTAGGCAAATCAAAGTGGTATTGGATCATCATCAAAACAAAGGGAAAGAAAATAACAACATAGAATAGCTTCATCCATCAAACTTTTTAGAAAGAATAGTTGTTGATCCATTTCAATTTGGGAAAGGTAAAGAAACATGGGAAGAAAAAATTGGGTAAGAATATAAGGTGAAAAATCTAGTGTTTTTTTTATAAAAAAATTTGGAGATATAAAATCATATATGCAAGATATAAGAGATAGGTTACTAGGTGGATGATTTTAAGATAATTTTTTATATAAAAAGGTAAATAACAGGGCCCAACCGGGTTCGAACCGATGACCTATTGATCTGCAGTCAATTGCTCTGCCACTGAGCTATGGACCCTTGATGACTTCAAAGTGTTAGATGATCAAAATTTTCAATTAGTACAAAATGGGGATAATTTTTTGAAAGTGATTACTTAGAAAACCCTTCTTGTCGCGGATAATCTCTTCCTTCCACATGAATGATTAAAGTATTCAAAATGGCAAGATTGATTATAGGGGGAGAATGTTGGAATATAAGTTTTAACCTCTCAATTGAAATGACAATGTCGAGTTGAACAAGATAATGTTGGAAGATAGAAGCTTTACCTGTTGCCAGCGTGAACAGTGGTTGATGTCCCATTGAAATTCCATGAACATGCATGTTTGGGCAAATGAGCTATTAATCGATTCTACATGGCGAATAACGAATGGAAATGTCGATCTTTAACTTAATTATCCAACCAAAGAAGGATGAGTATTTGTACATGGCCATGAAATCGAATGAAGAAAGGAAATTGACAATTCTTTGGTAACCAAATACTTGATGGTTGAAGAAAAAAAGGGAATGAATTATTTCCCTCATCTTGTCGATAACCATTTCTGGAATGAGGTTATTACTTTCACTCGTGTAGAAATCAAGAGATGGGAAGCATTGGCTAGATATGAAAAGAAAACAATCATATCACAAAGATATGGCTATTGCCATTACACAGATACAACTTTGAGAAATGGCACTTATTTAGGTGATGAAAGAGGGTATCTCTTCGGTCATTAAAATTTTATTCCTTTGATTTAAAGATTCATATTAGAATGGATATTATGGAGTTTTAAAATTAATATATATTTTTAAATGTTTGTATATCTCATTTATGTATGATGTTATATTCTTTATATAAAATGATTTGTCTTAGAAAGACGTATCTAGAATCACTATTCGTGATTCTTTTTTTTTTACCAAAAAAAAAAGAATCACGAATATTGATAATGTTCTGATGCATTTAAAAGATATCATTTTTTTCACCTACGTGCTCCATTTTTGTCAACCGTAATAGTACCCCCCTTTAAAATTACCTAAAACTACATTTTAGTTGCTCAAAACTAGAGCTAGCAAAATGCTTGCCCGACCCGATAAACCCGCCCAGCCCGACCCGTGGCCCGATTGACCAAAAAGTCAACAGTCCAACCCGCAACCCGATCAGCCCGCAACCCGACTAACTCGTAACCCGACTAACCCGCAACCCGCCCGCCCAACCCGAATAACACGATTGTCATAATATCCAGTGCTTCAAATATCAACATTATGTCATTATTGAAGATATAAAATTTTCATTCACTTCTGACTTCACCAAGTTTATTTCCAAAACATTTAAATTAAAAACAAAAGAAAAACGTTTGGCCTAAAAATGTCATAAAATGGAAGTGGCTAGATTTAATATTTTTATAAAGAATTGTCTAAATTTATAAATTAGTCCAATCTTAAATTCTAGAACTTAAAAGCAAAATATATTAAATTTCATTTTATTTATTATAAGTATATGTAATTTGTGAAAATAAATTATTATTTTTAATATATGAATAGTCCTACAGCCTACAAGCCTTAAGCCTACTCAGAAATAAAAATTTAATATTTTTTTAAATTATTTATCACATAAAAAAAATTATAAAAATTTTCGTAAATTGTAGTTGAGAGTTGAGACTAGTAACCCGTGGGCAACCCGAGACCCGCCCGGCCCATGACCGATGAACCCGCGACCCGATAAACCCGCAACCCGGAAAACCCGCAACCCGACTAACTCGCAAACCGATGAACCCGCAACCCGACTAACCCACAACCCGATGAACCCGACCTGTGGCCCGCCCAGCCCGCCCGTTTGACAGCTCTACTCAAAACTACGTTATGTCTAGTAATCAATACACTTTCTTTTGTGTTTCTTATCATTCTCTTCATATTTTGACCATAAATCCTTCATTCGAAATCAGATTCTATTCCCTTGATATGAAAAAATCCCAAAGACGAATCTTATGATACCAATATTAATACTATTAAAAAAATTTGGTGGGTCACTCAAGCTTTTGAGGAGTTCAACATCACTTCATTTTCTCAATGAATCACTACGTTTTGAGGTGTCATTCCTACGTTTTACCGCTATACCTAGATTTCATTATGTGATTTGTATATTATGGGACGAAATTACTACGTTACGAGATGATATATCAATAATAAAACACCTTCCAAGGACCCTAGAACTTTGTCCGTAGATAATTTCCTAACTAAAAAAATGAACGACATAAAAGAAGTTTGATATATCCGAAACTTGGATTTGTCGAAACTTCACCCATTGTTTTCGAGGCGATGCTTCATGACTCCAAACGAGAAGTTCCTTTCAAGCATTTTGAGGAGGGCCACTGACCAATGCTTATAGAAGCTTTAACGCTCCTTGGGCGAGAAAGATATTTTAGGGAAATTCGGATTAGATGGCGGTAAATCTTTATGCCAAGTCCAACTTCGTGATATCCTCCTCCGCAGTTGTAGCTAGGAAGCAACGCTGATGATAGCTGAATGAATGTTCTACATGGTGTGGTCAGGGCTAGTCGGTGATCCTCTAGATAGAGAGCTAGTATCAATCGAGTCGGCAACGTCCCACGGTCGAGGAGTGGCCCTCGATCTCTTTCGACTGATAGTACCGCTTAATATCAAAAATTATGGACAGAGGCGGCTACCAGTTCAGACGAGCCGTTGGCGGTCCGATGGCAAATGTTGCATTCGCATTAGGGTTTACCTCCGAGGCCACATGAGGCATGCCATATCTTTTCTTATCTCCAATAATTGGTCATATATAATCCCTAGCTCCCCTTACCCTGTTTCTAATCATACCTTCAACTTTGATTCATCCATTGGTGCCGCACCTAAGCTATGTAGACCCACAACCATTTCAATTGCTTTATGCTCAACTCCATCGCTAGTGAAAATTATAGGTTTCATGATGAGTTTAGGCAAATCAAGGTGGTATTGGATCATCATCAAAACAAAGGGAAAGAAAATAACAACATAGAATACCTTCATCCATCAAACTTTTTAGAAAGAATAGATGTTGATCCATTTCAATTTGAGAAAGGTAAAGAAACATGGGAAGAAAGAATTGAGTAAGAATATAATGTGAAAAATCTAGTGTTTTTTTTCTTTTAAATTGGAGATATGAAATCATGGTGAACACTCCGGTGCACCCACTAAGTGGGTGCACCGGGTACACCCACTAACGTTTTGATAGATAAACATGTTTTTAATAAATTTTTTTCGAGTATAAGAATCTACATGTTGTTAAAGGATATATATGACGATTTGAACAAAAAACTAAGTTGGTAGAGATGATAATCCATCATATTGAGAAAAATGCAGCTGTAGAAAGAAACCTGAAAAACATTAGGTATAATCTTATACTATGATGACTAAAAATTGTAACTAAGCACAATTTAGACTTATTAAGACTAAATCTATTGATATAAACGATTAGTTCAATGAAAATATCACTCTAGATAGCACAAACGTTAGTGGGTGTACCCAGTGCACCCACTTTTAGTGGGTGCACCGGAGTGTTTTCCATGAAATCATATATGCAAGATATAAGAGATAGGTTACTAGGTGGATGATTTTAAGATAATTTTTTATATAAAAAGGTAAATAACAGGGCCCAACCGGGTTCGAACCAGTGGCCTATTGATCTGCAGTCAATTGCTCTACCACTGAGCTATGGACCCTTGATGACTTTAAAGTGTTAGATGATCAAAATTTTCAATTTGGACAAAATGGGGATAATTTTTGGAAAGTGATTACTTAGAAAACCCTTCTTGTCGCGGATAATCTCTTCCTTTCCATATGAATGATTAAAGTATTCAAAATGGCAAGATTGATTATAGGGGGAATGTTGGAATATAAGTTTTAACCTCACAATTGAAATGACAATGTGGAGTTGAACAGGATAATGTCGGAAGATAGAAGCTTTACCTGTTGCCAGCGGGAATAGTAGTTGATGTCCCATTGAAATTCCATGAACATGAATGTTTGGACAAATTAACTATTATGCGATTCTACATGGTGAATAACGAATGGAAATGTTGATCTTTAACTTAATTATCCAACCAAAGAAGGATGAGTATTTGTACATGGCCATGAAATCGAATGAAGAAAGGAAATTGATAATTCTTTGGTAACCAAATACTTGATGGTTGAAGAAAAAAAGGGAATGAATTATTTCCCTCATCTTGTCGATAACCATTTCTGGAATGAGGTCATTACTTTCACTCGTGTAGAAATCAAAAGATGGGAAACATTGGCTAGTTATGAAAAGAAAACAATCATATCACAAAGATATGGCTATTGCCATTACATAGATACAACTTTGAGAAATGGCACTTATTTAGGTGATGAAAGAGGGTATCTCTTCGGTCATTAAAATTTTATTCCTTTGATATAAAGATTCATATTAGAATGGATATTATGGAGTTTTAAAATTAATATATATTTTTAAATGTTTGTATATCTCATTTATGTATGATGTTATATTCTTTATATAAAATGATTTGTCTTAGAAAGACGTATCTAGAATCACGAATATTGATAATGTTCCGATGCATTTAAAAGATATCATTTTTTTCACCTACGTGCTCCATTTTTGTCAACCGTAATAGTACCCCCCTTAAAATTACCTAAAACTACATTTTAGTTGCTCAAAACTAGAGCTAGCAAAATGCTGGCCCGGCCCGATAAACCCGCCCAGCCCGCCCAACCCAGCCCGACCCGTGGTCCGATTGACCAAAAAGTCAACAGTTCAACCCGCAACCCGACCAACCCGCAACCCGACTAACCGTAACCGACAACCGCAACCCGCCCGCCCGACCCGAACAACCCGATTGTCATAATATCCAGTGTTTCAAATATCAACATTATGTCATTATTGAAGATATAAAATTTTCATTAACTTCTGACTTCACCAAGTTTATTTCCAAAACATTTAAATTAAAAACAAAAGAAAAACGTTTAGCCTAAAAATGTCATAAAATGGAAGTGGCTACATTTAATATTTTTATAAAGAATTGTCTAAATTTATAAATTAGTCCAATCTTAAATTCTAGAACTTAAAAGCAAAATTATATTAAATTTCATTTTATTTATTATAAGTATATGTAATTTATGAAAATAAATAATTATTTTTAATATATGAACAGTCCTACAGCCTACAAGCCTTAAGCCTACTCACAAAAAAAAATTAATATTTTTTCAAATTATTTATCACATAAAAAAAATTATAAAAATTTTCGTAAATTGTAGTTCAGAGTTGAGACTAGTAACCCATGGGCAACCCGAGACCCGCCCGGTCCGTGACCGTTGAACCCGCGACCCGATAAACCAGCAACCCGACTGACCCGTAACCCATCAAACCCGCAACCCGACTAACCCACAACCTGATGAACCTGACCCGTGGCCCGCCCAGCCCGCCCGTTTGACAGCTCTACTCAAAACTACGTTATGTCTAGTAATCAATACACTTTCCTTTGTGTTTCTTATCATTCTCTTCATATTTTGACCATAAATCCTTCATTCGAAATCAGATTCTATTCCCTTGATATGAAAAAATCCCAAAGACGAATCTTATGATACCAATATTAATACTATTAAAAAAATTTGGTGGGTCACTCAAGCTTTTGAGGAGTTCAACATCACTTCATTTTCTCAATGAATCACTACGTTTTAAGGTGTCATTCCTACGTTTTACCGCTATACCTAGATTTCATTATGTGATTTGTATATTATGGGACGAAATTACTACGTTACGAGATGATATGTCAATAATAAAATACCTTCCAAGGACCCTAGAACGTTGTCCGTAGATAATTTCCTTACTAAAAAAATGAACGACGTAAAAGAAGTTTGACATATTCTGAAACTTGGATTTGTCGAAACTTCACCCATTGTTTTCGAGGCGATGCTTCATGACTCCAAACGAGAAGTTCCTTTCAAGCATTTTGAGGAGGGCCACTGACCAATGCTTATAGACACTTCAATGCTCCTTGGGCGAGAAAGATATTCTAGGGAAATACGGATTAGATGGGGTAAATCTTCATATGCCAAGTCCAACTTCGTGATATCCTCCTCTGCCGTTGTACTTAGGAAGCAACGCTGATGATAGCTGAACGAATGTTCTACATGCTGTGGTCAGGGCTAGTCGGTGATCCTCTAGATAGAGAGCTAGTGTCAATCGAGTTTGCAACGTCCCACGGTCGATGAGTGGCCCTCGATCTCTTTCGACTGATAGTACCGCTTAACACCAAGAAATTATGGACAGAGACGGCGACCACTTCAGGCGAGCCGTTGGCGGCTCCAGGGGAAAATGTTGCATTCGCATTAGGGTTTACCTCTGAGGCCACTGGAGGCATGCTACATCTTTTGTTATCTCCAATAATTGCTCACATATAATCCCTAGTTCCCCTTACCCTCTTTCTAATCATACCTTCAACTTTGATTCATCCATTGGTGCCACACCTAAGCTATGTAGACCCACAACCATTTCAATTGCTTTATCCTCAACTCCATCGCTAGTGAAAATTGTAGGTTTCATGATGAGTTTAGGCAAATCAAGTTGGTATTGGATCATCATCAAAACAAAGGGAAAGAAAATAACAACATAGAATACCTTCATCCATCAAACATTTTAGAAAGAATAGATGTTGATCCATTTCAATTTGAGAAAGGTAAAGAAACACGGGAAGAAAAAATGGAGTAAGAATATAAGGTGAAAATATAGGGGTCGTTTTCCGCGCGGAAATGAATTGCAGTGGAATTAAAATCTGAAGGGATTCGATTGCTGGGGAAGACCCTGGATTTTAATTCCTTATTTTCCATGTACCAATACTATATGGATTTCAAACAAAGGACCTCCTAACATGACTGAACTACCCTTCCTATCAATCCGAACAACCCCTACTTTCTTTCTACATCTCATTTATGATTTTTTTTACATAAAATTCGAGCTCACCATTATTATAAAAAATTATATCGACCAAACATGAATATTTAAATAATCAAAATTATTCAAACATTCAAAGAAAGTGGAATAGTATGGCGCATTAGCTTCACAAAAAATCCTATGAGCTACATCTCATGACCAATGGTGGCTCATTGTTAATCCATCTCAGCTATTAAAATATTATAGAAGTTTTTTCCTTCAAAAATGATGAACCAAAAAATTGTTCTCTCACGTTAGAAAATAGAACATAAGGGGTACTGTTACAAAAATCAAGGAAAAAAATAGAAAACCTGTCATTTCGTTCCCTTTTCAAAGGGTTTTGAAAACCCAGTCGGAGCTCATTTGAAATCCTACCAAGATTTGAAACCCGCCGATATTGTGTACCCTGTTTTTCTCGGAAAACAAAGGAATTGGGCCAAGCAGGAATTCAGCAGAATTCCTGGCCCAATTACTGCGCGGAAAACGACCCCATAGTGTTTTTTTTAATAATTGGAGATATGAAATCATATATGCAAGATATAAGAGATAGGTTACTAGGTGGATGATTTCAAGATAATTTTTTATATAAAAAGGTAAATAACAGGCCCAACAGGGTTCTAACTAGTGACCTATTGATCTGCAGTCAATTGCTCTACCACTGAGCTATGAATCCTTGATGACTTCAAAGTGTTAGATAATCAAAATTTTCAATTTGGACAAAATGGGGATAATTTTTTGAAAGTGATTGCTTAGAAAACATTTCTTGTCGCGGATAATCTCCTCCTTCCACATGAATGATTAATGTATTCAAAATGGCGAAATTGATTATAGGGGGAATGTTGGAATATAAGTTTTAACCTCTCAATTGAAATGACAATGTCGAGTTGAACAGGATAATGTTGGAAGATAGAAATTTACCTGTTGCTAACGTGAACAGTGGTTGATGTCCCATTGAAATTCCACGAACATGCATGTTTGGACAAATGAGATATTGAGCGATTCTACATGGTGAATAAGGAATGGAAAAGTTGATCTTTAATTTAATTTTCCAACCAAAGAAGGATGAGTATTTGTACATGGCCATGAAATCGAATGACGAAAGGAAATTGACAATTCTTTGGTAACCAAATACTTGATAGTTGAAGAAAAAAGGGAATGAATTATTTCCCTCATCTTGTCGATAACCATTTCTGGAATGAGGTCATTACTTTCACTCGTGTAGAAATCAAGAGATGGGAAGCATTGGCTAGTTATGGAAAGAAGACAATCATATCACAAAGATATGGCTATTGCCATTTCACAGATAGAATATGAGAAAGGGCACTTATTTAGGTGATGAAAGACGGTATCTTTTCGGTCATTAAAATTTTATTCCTTTGATTTAAAGATTCATATTAGAATGGATATTATGGAGTTTTAAAATTAATATATATTTTTAAATGTTTGTATATCTCAATTTAAGTATGATGTTATATTCTTTATATAAAATGATTTGTCTTAGAAAGACGTATCTAGAATCATGAATATTGATAATATTCTGATGCATTAAAATGATATTATTTTTTCACCTACGAGCTCCATTTTTGTCAACCGTGATAGTACCCCCCCCCCCCTTTCTCTTAAAATTGCCTAAAACTACCTTTTAGTTGCTGAAAAACTACGTTATGTCTAGTAATCAATACATTTTCCTTTGTTTTTCTTATCATTCTCTCCATATTTTGACCATAACTCCTTCATTCGAAATCGGATTTTATTCCCTTGATATGAAAAAATAACCCAAAGACGAATCTTATGATACCAATATTGATACTATTCAAAAAAATTTGGTGGGTCACTCAAGCTTTTGAGGAGTTCAACATCACTTCATTTTCTCAATGAATCACTACGTTTTGAGGTGTCATTCCTACGTTCCACGGATGTACCTAGATTTCATTATGTGATTTTTATGTTATGGGACGAAGTTACTGCAGTACGAGGTGATATGTCAATAATAAAAGACTTTTCAAGGACCCTAGAACGTTGTCCGTAGATAATTTCCTTACTCAAAAAATGAACGACGTAAAAGAAGTTTGTCATATCCAAAACTTGGATTTGTCGAAACTTCACCCATAGTTTTCGAGGCGACGCTTCATGATTCCAAACGAGAAGTTCCTTTCAAGCATTTTAAGGAGGGCCACTGACCAAGGCTTATAGAAGCTTCAACGCTCATTGGGCGAGAAAGATATTCTAGGGAAATTCGAATTAGATGGCGGTAAATCTTCATATGCCAAGTCAAACTTCGTGATATCTTCCTCTGCCGTTGTAGCCAGGAAGCAACGCCGGTGATAGCTGAACGAAAGTTCTACATGGTGTGGTCAGGGCTAATCGGTGATCCTCTAGGTAGAGAGCTAGTTTCAATCAAGTCGACAACGTCCCATGGACGAGGAGTGGCCCTCGATCTCTTTCGACTGGTATTACCGCTTATCACCAAGCAATTGTGGACAGATGCGACAACCACTTCAGGCGAGCCGTTGGCGGATCCGGTGGCAAACGTTGCCTTCGCATTAGGGTTTACCTCCGAGATAACTGGAGGCATGTTGCAACTTTTGTTATCTCCAATAATTGCTCATATATAATCCCTAGTTTCCCTTACCCTTTTTCTAATCATACCTTCAACTTTGATTCATCCATTGGCGCCACACCTAAGCTATGTAGACCCACAGCCATTTCAATTGTTTTACCCTCAACTCCATCGCTAGTGAAAATTATAGGTTTCATGATGAATTTAGGCAAATGAAGGTGGTATTGGATCATAAAATAACAACAAAGAATACCTTCATCCATCAAACTTTTTAGAAAGAATAGATGTTGATCCTTTTCAATTTGAGAAAGGTAAAGAAACATGGGAAGATAAAATTGATTAAGAATATAAGGTGAAAAATCTATTGTTTTTTCAAAAAAAAATGGAGATATAATATCATGGTGAACACTCCGGTGCACCCACTAACATTTTGATAGATAAATATGTTTTTAATATCTTTTTTTTTCGAGTATAATAATCTACATGTTGTTAAAGGATATATAAGACGATTTGAACAAAAAACTAATTTGGTAGAGATGATAATCTATCATATTGAGAAAAAATGCAGCTGTAGAAAGAAACCTGAAGAACAATAGGTATAATTTTATACTATGATGACTAAAAATTGTAATTAAGCTCAATTTAGATTTATTAAGATTAAATCTATTGATATAAATGATTAGTTCAATAGAAATATCACTCTAGATAGCACAAACGTCAGTGGGTGTACCCGGTGCACCCACTTTTAGTGGGTGCACCGAAGCGTTTACCATAATATCATATATCCAAGGTATAAGCGATAGGTTACTAGGTGGATGATTTCAAGATAATTTTGTATATAAAAAGGTAAATAACAGGGCCCAGCCGGGTTTGAACTAGTGACCTATTAATATGTAGTCAATTGCTCTACCACTAAGCTATGGACCCTTGATGACTTCAAAGTGTTAGATGATGAAAGTTTCCAATTTGGACAAAATGGGGATAATTTTTTGAAAGTGATTACTTAGAAAGCACTTCTTGTCGCGGATAAGCTCTCCCTTCCACATGAATGATTAAAGTATTCAAAATGGCGAGATTGAGTATAGGGGGAGAGTGTTGTAATATACGTTTTAACCTCTCAGTTGAAATGACAATGTCGAGCTTAACAGGATAATGTTGGAAGATAGAAACTTTACTTGTTGCCTACTAGAACAGTGGTTGATGTCCCAATGAAATTCCATGAACATACATGTTTGGACAAATGCGCTATTAAGCGATTCTACATGGTGAAGAAGGAATGGGAGAATTGATCTTTAACTTAATTATCCAACCAAATAAGGATGAGTATTTGTACATGGCCATGAAATCGAATGACAAAAGAAAATTGACAATTCTTTGGTAACCAAATACTTGATGGTTGAAGAAAAAAGAGAATGAATTATTTCCCTCGTCTTGTCGATAATAATTTCTGGAATGAGGTCATTACTTTCACTCGTGTAGAAATCAAAAGATGGGAAGCATTGGCTAGTTATGGAAAGAAGACAATCATATCATAAAGATATCGCTATTGCCATTACACAGATACAAAATTTGTCAAATGGCACTTATTTAGGTAATGAAAGAGGGTATCTTTTCGGTCATTAAAATTTTATTCCTTTGATTTAAAGATTCATATTATAATGAATATTTTGGGATTTTAAAATTGTATTTTATTTAAATGTTTGTATATCTCAATTTAAGTATGATGTTATATTAAAATAATTTGTCTTAGAAAGACGTATCTAGAATCACGAATATTGATAATGTTCCGATGCATTTGAAAGATACCATTTTTTCACCTACGTTCTCCATTTTTGTCAACAGTAATAGTACCCCCACTAAAAGAAAATTACACTTTAACATCAAATTCTAACGGCGGACAGAAATCTGCTGTTAGATAACACTGTTTAACCAAAAATTTACAAAAATCCGTTGTTAGCTAACAGCGGACAGATATCCGTTGTTAGGTATTCGCTGTTAAAATGAAAATTTATGGGGCGCCAAAATATCCTGCCTTCCCGGGAATGCGAAATTTTGGGTGGAAACCTAACATCGGATATTACCCGCTGTTAGAACAAAAATTCATGGGGCGCCAAAATATCTCGCCTTTGTGGGAATTCGAAATTTTGGAGGGAAACCTAATGGCGAATATAAATCACTGTTAAGTTTTTCGCTGTTAGGTTTTGCTGATGTGGCAATCTGTGTGCCTAGCCCAGCCAATGATATCTCTTCCGGATTTTTCTTTTCTCTTCCTTATTTTCTTCTTCTTCTCTTTCTTATTTGTTATTAGAATTTTAATTAGGGATTATTGTTTGAGTTTGCTGAAGAATAAGAAGAACAAAGAAGAAGTAGAAAAATAGAGAAAGAAGAAAAAGAAGAAGAAAGAAGAACACAATATCAAGAAGAAGAAGAACACAGAATCAAGAAGAGAAAGAAGAACACAAAATTAAGAAGAAAAAAGAAGGAGAATAGAGAGTCTAGCAAGATTTGGAATAGAGAAGGAAGAAGAAGAAAAAGAAAGGAGGAGGAAGGAGAAGAAAGAAGAAGAAGAAGAAAAAGATGAGGAAGAATGGAGCAGGTTTATGTATTTTTTTTTATCTGAACGCAAACCTAACAACGGATATATCCGCTGTTAGAATTTTTAACAGCGAAAGTTAGCGACGGCCGCTTATCCGTTGTTAGCTCAGCTTACGTTACTAAACCAAACAGTGTGCAGCTATCCGCCGTTAGGATTTCTAACAGCGACTTATCCGCTGTTAGAATCAATAAAAATCCAATGTTAGGTCAACATTTTCTTGTAGTGCCCCCACCCCCCTTAAAATTGACCAAAACTACCATTTAGTTGCTCAAAAATACGTTATGTCTAGTAATCAAGAAGAAAAAGAAGAACATAAAATTAAGAAGAAAAAAGAAGGAGAATAGAGAGTCTAGCTAGATTTGCAATAAAGAAGGAAGAAGAAGAAAAAGAAAGGAGGAGGAAGGAGAAGAAAGAAGAAGAAGAAGAAAAAGATGAGGAAGAATGGAGCAGGTTTATGTATTTTTTTTATCTGAACGCAAACCTAACAGCGGATATATCCGCTGTTAGAATTTTTAACAGCGAAAGTTAGCGACGGCCGCTTATCCGTTGTTAGCTCAGCTTACGTTACTAAACCAAACAGTGTGCAGCCATCCGCCGTTAGGATTTCTAACAGCGACTTATCCGCTGTTAGAATCAATAAAAATCCAATGTTAGGTAAACATTTTCTTGTAGTGCCCCCACCCCCCTTAAAATTGACCAAAACTACCATTTAGTTGCTCAAAAATACGTTATGTCTAGTAATCAAGAAGAAAAAGAAGAACACAAAATTAAGAAGAAAAAAGAAGGAGAATAGAGAGTATAGCTAGATTTGGAATAAAGAAAGAAGAAGAAAAAAGAAAGGAGGAGGAAGGAGAAGAAAGAAGAAGAAGAAGAAAAAGATGAGGAAGAATGGAGCAGGTTTATGTATTTTTTTATCTGAACGCAAACCTAACAGCGGATATATCCGCTGTTAGAATTTTTAACAGCGAAAGTGTGGACTCAATCAACATAATCTCGGGTGGGGCAGTGTGGACTCCTATCAGTTCTATCATTTTTCTTTCACAACCAAGAACATCAAAACTCAATTCATAGTTCATCACTTTAAATTCAGTTCCCAACACCACACATCGTCATCATCAATACAATAACAACAATCCATCAAGTTCCCACAATCCAATCCCATTACCATTTCACAACCATATTCACATCAAGGGTAAACTCCTAGCTTGTCAGCCATCCCACCTGCATAAAAAGGGAGAGAGGTAACCAAGTCACAAGTCTAGGGTTACCCTTCTTGTAACCTCCACGAGTAATTGAATGGTTTGAGATTCGGATTTGGACGACCAGGACATCAAATTTCCATGTCACTGGGGTTCCATCAATGGCATTGTTGCTTTCTGTTGTATTGGCTGGATAACGGGCATTATTCTTGTAGAAATAGCCATTGTCTATGCTGTATAGCGGGCGTTATGCTTGTGGTAATGACCGATGTCTGTGCTGGATAATGGGCATTATGCTTAGGGTAACGGCCATTGTCTTGGCTTGATAATGGGCGTTATGATTTCCGTGATGGACGTTATGCTGAATCAATATAAAATAGTTCAGCCGTCGAACCGTTCTGTCTCTGAAAATTCCATTGACGAACCAAGGTTTTCCAACTTCAAAACTTGATTTTGGGAGCTACGGGTGTCTGATTAAGGCGTCGTTTCTTCCTCTACATTCCTGGAGATGAGGAGAAGAGATCTCTACTGTTGGTTTCTGCTGTTTTGTTGCTAAGTTCTGTCAGTGAGGAAGGAGAAGAGCTACATTTTTTAGGAAGGGGGTTTCGCTCGTCTAGGATTCTAGAAGTCAATTAGAGCCTCGTCTTCTTGCAAGGTGAGGGTTTAGCGTCGATAGGTAGTGATTGGTAACGTGAGGAGTTGTAATCTGACTTAGATTAAAGTATGAATTGCATGAAAATAAAAGAGAGTAAAATGGGGTAACTATTTTGTGATTGCCAATTGATTGATTGTTGGTGGATGATTAATGGTTGTCGTGTTTTTGATTTGGGGTTGGGGAAATTATTAATAATGATGTTAACGGATCAGAGTTATAAATGAGCAATAGGATGAACGAGTTTGTGATCTTATGAAATTGCATATTATGTTGTTGTCAGTTGTGGTTGCAGGAGGGTGGCCCTGTCAATGCGGGGTCATCCTATGAATGACGAATAGGAGGGTAACCCTAAGCTTGCGACATGGCTACATCTCTCCCTTGTTGTGCAGGTGGGGTGGCCGGCAAGCTAGCCATTTACCCTTGTTATGATTATGAATTGTACGATGTTGTGAAATGTTGTGGAAATTGGTGAATTGTTGTGATGGTCAAGGATGATGATGATGTGGATTATCGGTACCTTGTGTTGTGGTTGTGGAATAATGATTGGAAGGTTGTGGTTAATGATTGAATGAAATGTTAGAACCGGTTGGAGTCTGCACTGCCCCCAAATTGTCTACTCTCCTGGAAGAGTGAGGTGCGGTCACGCCTCTTGGAAGAGTGGTGTGATATGTTGTTGTTGTTGTTGTTGTTGTTGTTCGTGTTGGTCGTTGTGAGTTTGGGTCCTAGATCATTTAAGGGAAAGGATGGGTCTTGAACCCTCCTGGAAGAGTGGGTGCGTTTGGCCGACAAGGGTGGTGTAGGATAAACTCCATGGCGCATACTTTAACTCATCTAGTGAAATGAATGTGAACTGTGTGTGTTTGTCGTGTGTGTTGATTATGATTGCGAGTTACCATGTGACGTGATGCTGAATTGTATGGATGTTGATCTCTTTTATATTTTTGCTGATATTGTGGATCATGAATATTGAATTGAGAACTACACCTATGTGATCACCTAGACTATTTTAGGTCAACAAACTTGTTATGGTTGAGTCAGGTTCCACTGTTAGTATTTTCTGTGGAGTTTGGAATCGCTAATTTTGGTTAGGTTCGGCGCATAGTTAAACCCAGTGGGTTCACTCAGTTTCATTAGGAAACTGATTTCCCCCCCCCCCTCTTCCCCTTTTAGGTTCTCGTGGCTAGTAAGTGTGGTGTTGGAGTTCAGGTGCTTTGGTCAAGTTTGAGGAGGTTCCTGAGCGAAGCTACGAGGTGAAGATTAGCAGACCACTTGGAGTTGACTTTTCCTTTGTTTCATGTTTTCGTTGACTATTTGTACCTTGGGGGATTTTGTACTCATTTTTTAGATTTGATATTGGATTTGGTGTTTATCGGTTTGTATTGGATTTTACCATTGGAGGCCTCCTTTCGGATATTTCACATAATGAGAATTTTGTTTTTTTATAGTCAGTTTGTCTATTTCATTTATGTATTATCTTTTTAGTACTGTTCATTACCGATTCAACCACGGGGTTGATTTGGGATGAGTGTTACAAGGGTATCAGAGTCTGGTTAGTTGTTGTTGTGTTAGTGATTCGTCTTTTCTTCTAGATGAGTAATTAACCTCATAGGGAGACATGACGAATCATCAGCACAAGACCGACTTTCCAGGGATTTCAAAACGTTTTGAAATGGGTGGGGAGTTTTAAAAAAAGGGTGTTTGAATTGCAATGTCGATTTCTGAAATAGTCAACTGGAACGTTCTCACGTCCTCCAGTAGTGAAGCAAGCCAATCAATGGAGAACTCGTCTGTGGACTTTGGTTAGGATAGGTAAAGTGCTCTAGGGGTGTAAAGTTATAGTCAAAGGTGTTGGTTAGGTAGTTTTTTTATTTGCTTAGGTCATGCCTTTGGTTTTGTTCTTGTGACAAGTAGTGTTTAGGTGGTTCAGTTGTGCGTGTGTGTTAAGTGGAAGTTCGAGTTAATGTGGGAGAAGCGATCTTAAAAGGCGAAAGTTGCTAGGATCATTAGTGTGATACTTTCAGGTTGACATGTGGTGTGTGATTGTTGCGTTTTGGCTGCAATTGTTTTTCTACATTTGAGGGAATAGGTTGAGTTTTGATTTTGGTGACGAACTCTTGAAGTTGTGGAGAGTTGTAACATCCCCGACTAATCGGATGGTTTGAGATTCAGGTTTGGACAACCATGGCACCAAATTTCCATGTCCCTGGGGGTTCCAACGATGATACTATTGTTTTTTGCTAAATTGGCTGGATAACAGGCATTATGCTTGTGGTAATGGTCAATGTCCTTCATAGGGTGATTCCACATTGGTAGAACCACCCTCCTGCATCCACAATTGACAACAGTAGAATCTCATAACATAATAGAACTGAAATCCCATTGCATCCTATCACTCATTTCTATCTCCATCACTTAATGAGCATAAACCAATTACAATTCCCAAACTCACAACACAGCAACACAATTAGCCAGATAACAATCACAAAACAGTTTCTCAATTTTACTCTCTTTCAGAATTTCTAAGTTGAGTTTCAATTTCTCATGTTATCCATCATTTCCTATCGATGCTAAGGCCTCACCTAGAATAGAAGACGATGCTCTAATCATCTTCTAGATTCTCGGATGAACGAATCCCCTTCCGTAAAAACGTGGCTTTTCCCCCCTTCTAACCGACATCACTCATCATCAAAACAGCAGAAACAAAGAATATCATTATCTTCTCCTCACCGCTAGAAAACCACAGGAAGAAATGGCGCCTTAATCGGACACATGTAGCTCCCTGAATCAAGGTTTTGAGGTGTTGATATTAAAAGCTCACTATAGGTCCTTGGTAGTAAGGTGGTGAATGAGGCTCATCATCCCAAACGGATGGTGGATTGAGCTCATCTTGGCTCCACCAATGGTTTTTTCCCCTGTAATCCTGCATATGTACACAAACAAGAACTACCAAGGTGAAACTAGAAATTTAAAAATTAAAAAAAAACAAGAACAAATGAGGGGAGAAAACTGAAAATGGAGTCGAAAGAGCAAAGTCGTTGAACACTTTTAGGCCGCAACAAAAGGGTCCCCGATAACTACGCCAAAATTTGATCTGGGGCAAGGCCCTCCTCGAAGATACCTAGCTTTTGACTAGGATCGTATTCTCGCGGGGTCCCTTCGTTCAGCTTAGTCGTGAAGAGGAAATTGCTCAATTGGGATTGAGGTGTAGGTTCCTCATGTATCATAATCAAACGTCACAAACAAGCAATTGGGCTTGGGTCAACCTTGGTCAATGATGACACTCGATTTGACGTGATTATCAACCTCATTTAAGCGACATTTCCTTGCTTAACACATGGTTTTTAGGGTAGAATAACGAATATTCAATCGATTGCCCTATCTCGTGCCATTTGTGTTACCTTGGCCCGTTTCGAGTCTATTTGATGGTTTTCGAGTGTTTTTATGTTAGCACAGGTTTTTGCCGTCAAATAAAGTAGCCAATGATGTGTCTAAGGCGTTGGAACCTCAAGGAATTGCATCAGAATTGATCTGAGGAGTCAATCGAGTCAAACCAAAGTCTGCCCCATTTTACAAAGGAGTTTTCGCCGAAAATACCTCAGCATTTTCGACGAAAATATCAGTACAAATCGACTGATGCTCATGAACATAAGTTTTCGGCGAAAACCCTAAGTTTTTGAGCGAAAACTATTGGACCGAAATTTACAGAAGAAATCAACCGCCAGGCTCCCCATTTACACCAAGATTTTTGGCGAAAATACCCTAGTATTTTCGACGAAAATATCAGGCAAAATTCGGCTGAATTAGGGTTAAGTATAAATACTTAACCGGCGGCCCAAAATCAAGATATACTTTCAATACCTCATAAGATCAATGATAATTTCCAGACCTAGAAGTTCGAGAGAGAGTTTAGAGAGTTAAAAGAATCTTGGAGAGATCGTGACGCCATCCCTTCACCTCGGAGACTCGGAGCTTGGATTGAAGATTACCGGAGAGCGAAGCTTTGCCAGAGTCATCAGAATTAGGTTTTTCAGTTATTATCTGTTCTTCCTCTGTACGATGAACTCTATTTCTGTCTTTGATTCTTTTGTTATGAACATGAATAGCTAAACTTGTAGAGCTTAGATTAGATGAACCTAAGTGACCCAAGGCTTTAAAGCGGTCACGGATCGGCGGTAATTAGATTCAAAGTTCAATCAGTTTCTTTTTGCATGGTTGTTTTGTTCTTGATTGTTTATGTTTCTTTTCTATTGATCGCCTAGATTAGGTTTTTGCAAGCTAGGTTTAGTCGCCAGACGTAGTCACTAGACGTAGTCGTTAGACAGTTCCCTGCTTTGGCACTTAAACTTGTCTTCCTTGATCACCTAGTTTAGATTCTTGTTAAGCTGAGGATAGAAGTGAACAATCGCCTCACTTTAGAACATCAATTCAACCAGCTAACCTTATAATTGGAGTGTGCCTTTCGTAGGAACCGATTAGGGTTAATCCACTTCAAGAGTAACTCATAAATCATTAGTAATTGCACCAGCTAAGTTAAGTCGTTGCGAGAGGCGACCGTACCCGGATGACTAATTAATCTTGGTAGTTAGAACGGATAGAGCGAACGTTCGCCGGTCTTAAACCTAAGGGTCAGGAGTTATAGTGGTGCATAGAAATTGATTGAACAAGAATTGAAATCCGCTGATCTGTTGATTGCTGTTGCCTTGGTGATCTAAGGGGGATTCGAAATCTAAGCTTGTCTGTCGTCTGTCTGAACCATCCAATCATTTTGTCTTTCAGTTTCATTTTAATTGTCTTGAATCTTAGTCTAGAAGTCGTGGAACTCACACCACGCACAACGTGTTCAAACTTGGATAAATTGCCAGCTTCTTTGAGTAGTCAATTAGAAGAAACCCTGTAGAATACGATCTACCCTAGCTTGTTAGCTTTGTTAGTTATTTGATTGAGCCCGAACAATGATCCTAGGTTCATTCGTCAACTAACGAGCAAGTGGCTCAAAGAGCATGGAAAAAGGTGAATTCGGTCAAGACAACACAAACAAAACAATGAAGATGAGGAGGATGAGGATGGAAGGGCGTACATAAATTCCTCCCTAAGGATCATGATAATTGACTAAGTTGGTGACTCTAAGATGAAAAAAACTCATTTCCATGCATTGCAACTGAGAAAACATACCAGACATTGGTCCTAAGACTCTATTGAGACCTTAGGCACAGGCCGAACACTAACCAATAGGACTCTCGTCACTAATTGACCAAATGCAAGATGCACGCCAAGTGTTCGATAAAATGCCCCTAAGGATTTGCACCAAAAGTAGACCTAATTCTCGACCCTCTCTTGAGTGTAATGAATAATAAGTGAATAATCCTAAGATCTATGACATAATCACCCTCTCAGGACAAATCAAGCCAAGTATCAAAGCCTAAATCAAGCAAAACACTTAAACATCGCAAAATCAAAATGAAGAACATGGATATTCATGACAATGGTATTAACAACAAAAGTTCATTATCATCCAACACAACACAAAAAAAACAAATAGTCAATCCCCTTAGGATTCAATTACACATGAAAGAAGAAAGAAAGAGAAAACATAAATTGGAGATCAAACCCATTAATCTTCAATATGAGACGTCTTCTTCTTTTATTCGTGTTTTCATGGTGTAGATAATAATTGGGGATGATTAGAAATGAGTGGAGGGTGTCTAGGGATGATGGGGACTCTTTGGAGAGGTTCCCCCTTCGTCAAAATCGCTCTGGAGGTGAGCCAAGGTGAAATTTCCTTAAAAATTTCGAAAATCCAGAATTTATAGGGTTGTCGTTGGGCGCTGGCGACGCACACCATAGCCTAGAGGCGCGCTAGCCACACACTCAGAATGCGCCAGACCCACAGGCGAGGCTGATAAAAGCATTGTAGAGTGACCAGAGTGAGAGATAGGAACATGATTACCATCACTAAGCAGAACCTGATCGGTTCCTTGGTATTCTGAGTGGATAGAAAGATTCGCCAGGTCATTCATCAAATGATGATTTGCTCCCAAATCTAGCGTCCACAAATCTTGTGCCGACTGATGTGGCGAGGTAGCAAAGTTGGTGATAGGAGGTAAGGTCGAACCCGGCTGACGTGGCAATGGACAGTATCAGAAATGATGACCCACTCCCTAACAGTTGTAGCATATCAACTGTCCACGCTGCTGCCTTGAGGTGTTATTGCGGTATTGGGTCGACCCAAAGGAGACAGGAGAAGCAGGCTGGCCGAATGATCCAGACGAGTGACCCAGCGGCTGTGTGGCATGCGGGCTAGATGAAAACCTAGGTGGGCCGGAGATATGGCCGCGGTCCAAGACTGCTGGCGGAATTGACCAAACCTCCTGCTGGGCATCCATTGTTAGGCCCCACGAGTATAGTGGGCTTCAGGCGGCCCAATAGCAGCGTCCACTCCTAGGTCAGCCTCCCAAAACCGTGACTAAATTGGTCACGGTTTCATATGAAACCGTGACTAAATTAGTCACGGTTCCCAAAACCATGACTAATTTAGTCACGGTTTCATATGAAACCGTGACTAATTTAGTCACGATTTCAAAAACCGTGACTAATTAGTCACGGTTTCAAAAACCGTGACTAATTAGTCACGGTTTGTAAGAAACCGTGACCAGTTAGTCACGGTTTCCAAAACCGTGACTAAAAAACCGTGACAAATTTTGTTTTTTCTTGTAGTGTAATGTAGGAAAAATACTAAAACACTCTTGATTTTATTGTCCATACATGCATCATAAACTTTGAAACGAAATTCACATCTAAGTTGTCCTAGTACAATAATCATTAACACCAGCTAACCAAAAATTTTAGTACCAACAAAAATTGTAGCACTAACAAAATTTAGGCAGAAGCTGCAAATTGCAAATAATACTAGGGTGTACTAATACACACCCATGATTGGCAGAAGCTTCATCTAATCGATGTCTGAGAAACGATCATAATCACATAAAGGTGAGAATAGTTAGACAAAACTTTATAGTACTAAGGTGTCCTATAAAGAGGTTAACTTCAATAAAATCAATGGCGTCCTAATGCAGGAAAAGTACTAAGGTGTCATAGTACATGCATCATTAACATTGAAACGAAATCCATATCTAAGGTGTCCTAATACATGCATCAAATCAGCAAACCAATACTTAAACAAAGATCAAACAACATAAATATAGCATGTTTGGAGTCTAGATGGTTCATAAATAGACTTTCCTAGTGCAAGAATCATTAACATTGCAGCATTAGCAAACAAAAATTTGAATGAAGGAATCTTCTGAAATTTTGAAAAAAAAAAGCTCTCCTCTGTTCTCTCCCTCTGGTTTTTGTCTGCGTCACCCATGACAGATTCGCCGGCGCCGCCGGGCTAGGGGAACCTCCGTTCTCTGACCAAGGTGGTTAAGAAAGCTAGGTTGGACGATTCGTTGGAAGGTCAACGCGCTGACGCTCGTCTCACGGAAGATGGGGTGCCAAAATCTCCCGTTTGGGGATCATCTTTCAGAGATAAGGTTGCTGGTCCCTGGGATAATGGTCCAGGTACTGCCTACATGCTCTTCTTGGATGAATCGGATGCTGACGAGGAGGACGACGACCCGAGGTGTCCGACGATCCGTATTCCAGATGTTGAGAAGATGAGGGTAAGGAGGAAATTTGAGAACGCTATCATTATTAGCACACTCGGAAAAAGCTTCTCCTTCCCGTTTATGAGCCGTAAGATCCCCCAACTCTGGGCTAAAAAAGGGCGTGTTCATGTCTCTGACGTGGGGTGGGGTTTCTATGTGGTCAATTTTGACACCATTGGGGACTATGAACGTGCCATGTTTGGAGGACTGTGGATGGTTGGCGACCATTACGTGGTTATTCAAGACTGGAGACCCTATTTCCAACCTGAAGACTCCCACATCTCGACTTTGAGAGTGTGGGTTAGGCTGCCCGGAATCCCTTTGGAATATTTCGATGCTGCAATTCTTACCATTATTGGTAACAAGATTGGCAAAACAGTTCGCCTGGATCTGACTACTTTGGGAGGCTCTCGGGGCAACTTCGCTCGCATTTGCGTGGAGGTTGATCTTTCCAAACCCCTCCTTTTGAAGTATCGTCTGCGTAGACGTGTGAGGCGTATTGAATATGAAGGTCTACATACTATTTGTTATTCTTGTGGTTGTTACGGTCATGCTCAGGATCTTTTCCAGAATAAGGATGAAGAAGTGTTCGAAGCAGCTCCAGAAGTGATGATGGCTAATCCGATCTTCCAGAAGGAGATTGTTGATGGGATTCGTCCGGAGGTGGAGGAGGATTTTGGTCCCTGGATGAAGGTGTCCAGGGCCAATCGGAGAGGCAAGAAGCTCAGCCAGAAGCTGGCTGATCCGGCGACGGTTCCTCCGCCCAGGTCATCTCCGCCGGCGGCTGCTCACAACGGCTCCGGATCCATTTCAAGTAATAAATTTAATGCCCTCATTGTTGAGGATTGTGTGGGCGATGATGTTGGAAAGAGGGATCAGGAGGCTGATTCTCCGCATGAAGAAATTAATGAGGAGAATATTGAGGGCGATTGTGCTGTTCAGGAGGAGGTTGTGGAGGATTTGTTGGTGGCAGATAAAGAAAATAAGGAAGTCAATGTTCAATTCTCTCATCCACGTGGAGATATGATGCAAATGGACATGGAGCCTCAAGCTTTGTCCGTTGGTGATAGAGCTTTGGCCCACCCGGTGGGGATTGGGCCGGTTTTGAATGCTCCGAAGGGCCTGTCCTCATCGTCTAAAGCTACTTCGGGTACTGGGACCAAGTCTACTATCAGCGGGGGAATTTCTAAACCTTCGTCAGGCAAGAACTCGGGAGCTTTAGGCCGTCAATCGAGTGGAGGCCCATACAAGAATAAAGGGGTGGTGAAGGTGACGAGAAATAACGAATTTTCTAACATCTTGAAGAAAGCTTTTACTACTAAGCCGAATTCGGGGTCGACTGTTCTGTATAAGTCGGTGGCCGGTCAGGTTGATGTGCCTCTATCAGATGGGAAGTTGGTCGCCGAGCCTACGCCGAGATGATCGTTGTCGACGGAGTTCTCATTTTCTCTGTTTTTTATGTCTATGTCAAATGTTTTTTCATGGAATTGCCGTGGGGCAGCGAGTAAATCGTTCCTTTCATCGTTTAAAGCCTATTCTAACTTTGTTAAATTTTCCATTGAGTTATTGTTGAACCTAAGATCTCAGATCGCAAGGCGGAACAAGTTGTCCGTAAGATGGGGTTTGCTGCTTTTTTTCGTTCTGATGCCGTGGGTTTCACAGGTGGTATCTGGCTTCTCTGGGATCCTCTCCTCGTCACCTTTGACGTCTTAGAATTCAGAAATCAATTTATCCACGCTAAGGGGTCAATTGCTAATGGCAAGGTGTTTTTCCTGACGGTCGTCTATGCGAGTCCTCGTGCTACATCGCGAGTGCTTCTTTGGGATGCTCTGAGAAGACTGTCAGTGAACATAACTGAACCCTGGGCTGTTATTGGGGACTTCAATGCTATCCTCTCGGCAGATGATAAGTGCGGAGGGGCTGAGGGGAGAAGGAGTAAGTCCTTTATCGATACGGTTGACTTGTGTTGTCTGTCTGACATTCCTTTCTCCGGCCCTCGTTTCACGTGGAGTAGGAATGGGCGTCTCAGTAGGATCGATCGGGCACTTGTCAATGATGCTTGGATTGGTCGCCATCCAGAAGCCCATCTTATCCATCTCCATAAGCTTAAGTCGGACCACAGACCTATTCTGCTTTGTCCGGCCGTCCAGGTGTGTTCTTCCAATGTTAAACCTTTCAGATTCCTATCGGCCTGGCTTTCTCATCCTACGTTTAATTTTTTTGTTAAAAACAAATGGGTTGCAGATGTTGATCTTCCTGGCGCGCTTGGAGAGCTGGCTGTCGACCTAAAAAAGTGGAACAAGTTTACCTTTGGGAATGTTTTTCGTCGCAAGAAAAGACTGTTGGAAGCCCTTGTTAAGGCCGAAACCAAGGTGGCTGTTAATCCATCAAAGATGAATTTGAGAGAGGAGGCAGTTGCTCGTTCCAAGCTCGAAACGGTTCTCTGGCAAGAGGAAGATATCTGGATTCAGAAATCCCGGGCTAAATGGGTCGTTGAGGGCGACCGCAATACCAATTTCTTTCATTTGGCTACCCTCAAGCGTCGGGCCTTTAACCGGGTAAAACGCTTGAAGGATGACAATGGTGATTGGGCAGACAACCAGGCTGACCTGCTGGATATGGGCGTTCGTTTCTTCAAGTTGATCTATTCTTCTGATTTTATCCTTCGGGGCCGGCTGTACGGTTTCTCGGGGGTTATCTCGCAGGCTGACAAGGATGGATTATGCCGTCCGCTTGGAGTTGGTGAAGTCCATTCTGCAGTTAAAAGTATGGGAGCTCTGAAGGCGCCAGGGAAGGACGGGTTTGGGCCAATCTTTTTTCAGCGTTGCTGGGGCACTGTTGGGGGCAGCTTCGCAGAGTTCATTGGCTGATGTTTTAGCTCGCCGCCCCTCATTGCTTCTATCAATGATACTCTGGTGACCCTCATCCCTAAGAAGCCGAATCAGAGTCTTTCAGTGACTTTCGGCCTATTAGTCTTTGTAATGTGGCTTACAAGACCCTGACTAAGTGTATCGCCAACAGAATCAAGGGTCTCATGAATGATCTGACTCATCCTTCTCAGACTAGTTTTGTGCCGGTAGACATATCACGGACAATATTGTGCTGGTTCAAGAGGTTGTGCACTCTCTCCACCTGAAGAAAGGCAAGAAATTCGGGATGGTTATTAAAATTGATTTAGCCAAAGCTTATGATAAGATTGAATGGGGGTTTGTGAAGGACACTCTGTGCTCCGTTGGCATGCCGGATAGCCTGATCGAGCTTATTATGGCGTGCATCTTATCGCCTAGTATACAAATTCTGTGGAATGGAAGCTGCTCAGAATCCTTTACCCCGTCTAGGGGTCTTAGGCAGGGTTGCTCTCTTTCTCCTTATGTGTTTACTTTGTACATTGAGAGGTTGAGCAGAATGATCATCTCGGCGGTGGATTTTGGGTATTGGAAGCCTATCCGTTTGGTTCATGATGGCCCTCCCCTCTCTCATTCGTTCTTCGCAGATGACCTGATCCTGTTCAGTGAAGCTTCTGCTTCTCAAGCTCAGGCCATTTCTGATATTCTTGACCGTTTCTGTGAGGCTTCCGGTCAAAGTGTGAGCAAATCTAAGTCGCGAGTTTATTTCTCGACGAATACGCCTGCTCATGTCTTGGCGGAAATTGTTAATGTGTTGGGCATCTCGGCTACTCCGAACTTGGGCAGGTATTTGGGTGTGCCCATTCTTCATGGAAAAGTCACAAAGCATACGTATGATTTTCTTCTCGACTGGCTTGATTCCAAGTTAGCTGGTTGGAAAGCGGACAACCTGTCCTTGGCTGGGAGAGTTACCTTGGCTTCCTCAGTTCTCAACTCCCTTCCTTGCTATGTAATGCAAACTGCCTTTTTTTCGGTCTCTTTGTGCGACAAGATTGACAGAAAAATTAGAGATTTCATTTGGGGATCGTCGAATGGGGTCAGGAAGCTGCACAATGTTAATTGGGATACTGTCTGCAAGCCCAAGAATTTAGGAGGCCTTGGGTTGAGAAGCGCAAGGGAGCTTAACGAGGCCTTTCTTATGAAGGTGGCTTGGTCTATCCTAGCCACGCTGGAGGAGTTTTGGGTGAAGGCGGTAGTATCCAAGTACCTTACTCGTACTGAGGCGGGCTTTAAGCTTAGAAGGAAGTCGGGGTTCTCGTCGTTGTGGAGAGGAGTTTGAGGGTGTGGGACAAGATGCTGCTCGGGTTACAATGGAGCATCAGAGATGGAAAAGAAACCAAATTCTAGTCGGATCAGTGGGTCGATAGTGGATGCATTCTGGCCGATACTGCTATCAACGTCAAGGAAGTCAATTTCTCCCTTACTGTTTCGGATTTTGTTTTGCAAGATGGTAGTTGGGATTTGTTTAAGCTTTCTAATTGTCTTAGTCGCGAGGCTGTGCTGCAGGTCATGGAGATGGTCCCGCCGAGTGAACATTTGGGAAAGGACAACTTTGTGTGGGGTTTGGAGGCGAACAGTCGGTTTTCAGTTAAATCGGCGTATATGCTCGCCAAAGAGATCCAGGTGGGTGTCCAAGAGAGTGTTTGGCGCAAGATTTGGAATTGGGAGGGTCCGGCCAAAGTCAAGCATTTCTTGTGGTTGGTGACACACGAGAAGCTTATGACCAATGAGGAGAGAAGAAGACGGCACATCGCCCCGAATGCCATCTGCCCGGAGTGCCATGGCCCATGTGAAGACGGCGATCACGTCCTTCGCAGCTGCACTTTAGCGCATCAGGTTTGGAGGGAGCTGCTTCCTGAAGTGGTGGATAGCAACGCGGAGAGGTTAAATTTCTTCGAGTGGTGGAGCGAAGGGATTAGTCGGCCAGATTCTCGACTTCTCTTTGGAGTTACTGCTTGGTTGTTGTGGAAACGTCGTAACCGGCTTGTCTTTCTAAATGAGACAAGTTCCGCTTCTGAGATTTGTGGTCAGGTTAAGTTCTGGGCCCATCTCTTCTCGTCGAGCTGGAAGGCCCTTCAGGTGAGTCGAGAAGCACCGAGTTCAGCTCGGCAGGCTCAACTGATTGGGTGGCGGCCGGCCGAGGAGGGGTGGTGTTCCCTGAACTCTGACGGATCTCTCTATTCCAACCCTAGCAGAGCGGCGGCGGGGGGTGTTATTCGGGATCATGTTGGTAGGTTTGTTTCTGCCTTTGCAGCTAATCTGGGGGTTTGTTCTATCATGAGAGCAGAGCTTAGAGGTATTATTGAAGGAATGAAACTAGCTTGGGGACTTGGCATCCGGAAACTCTGTATCCAATCGGACTCTAAAGCTGCCATCCAGTTGCTTTCTAACCAAGGGCCCCCCAGTTGCCAGCATGCTAGCCTGATTGATCAGTTTGCAGAGCTCTCTTCCCGGGACTGGCAAGTCTCCATCCACCATGTTTACCGCGAAGCTAACTATGCTGCGGATTGCCTGGCTAACCAGGGTCAAGGCCTTGACCTTGGTGTTCATATTTTCGATTCTCCTGATGTTGCTCTTCAGTACTGGCTGAGATTTGATTTGTACGGTGCTTGTACCCCTCGTTCTATTTATAATAATTTGTAAGGTGATCCTTACTCTTTCTACCAAAAAAAAAAGCAAACAAAATTTTTTGTACAATTAAATTTTCTAATAAGAGATTTTAGTGCACTGAGAATATATAAAGACTACGGGATAAAATATTCTTGTACACTTAGTCTAAACATCTAAACCAAACCTTAACCAGAGAAAAAAGAAAATAAATTATCAGCAACAAGGGAGGGAAGAAAGAAAAGAGTTGCAGGGAATTGAGAAGAAGTTGCAGGGAATAGGGAAAAAATAAAAATATATTAATTATGGTAACATTAAAAGACTTTCCTAATCATTATCTACTAATTAATTAAGTAATGAATTGATCATATAAGATTAGGACAATCTTATTATTTTAATATTAAATCAATGGCTGAAATTAATTTGGTTTAGTAGACCAAATATGCATTTGGTCACTGAAAATAATGCGAGACATTGTTATGCATTGTCAATTATGGTTGTAGGAGGATGATCTCAATGAAAGATGTAAAGACCCGCTTCTGGACAATCTTGAATATTTTAAATTTTCTAAGATATGCATTAATTTGTGGAGCTTGGCAAAAATTTAGGAGAATAAGTTATTAATTAGTAAATAATTAATAACTAGTGTTGGTTTTGAAATTGGGTGACTATTTATTTTATCTTAGTTTTGTGAAATATTTGGGTTCAATTGTTGGAAGGAGTTTTTTTGGCATTGATAGCTAATGCGAAAATTACGCACACCAAATTTTACTCACTAGATTGCTTTAGCGAGATCGTTTTTTTAAGATTCTTTCTGTTCTATTACTCAATTATTCGTGGGTTTCGTTGTCTGGTTTTGAGATTGGATTATGAACTAATTATCTAAGAATGCAAATTAAACAAGCAAGCAAGTAAACAAGTTGTGGTTAGGAGGATGACTAAGGCGTTTGTCTAGACTCGAATCCGCTCTAGCTCGGTTAAGACGGATGATGCAATGCAACTTCGGTTCAATAGACTTGATGACTCGACACCTCCGTAGGTAATCTCTACTCCTTGGTCAGGTCGTAGAGACGCTATCCTATCAAATCCAAAGGTTCCTATGGCCAAGATAACCTATGAATATTCAAGAATGCACACGAGGTGTTCGATGAAATGTCACAGAGATAATGCAAAGAGATTAGGTATACCAGTACTATGGTCAAGATACCAACAGAACCTAACGACTTCCTAGACTCTAGAATGACTCACGTTCTTGGTCAGAACCACAAAATCAAAGATGAAGCAAGAACCCTACGATAGGTCAATCAACAAATTCAAACAGCTTCAAATTATAGGGTAAAGGAAGAACGCATCAAATGTCTGAATAAACCTCAATAAACATTAAAGGGTTAAAAACCCAACATCATTCATACAAAAACCTAACTAGAGTTTCATCTAATCTAAACAAACTTGAGAGTTTAGTTGCTCATGATTTCGAGAGAAAACACATATACAAAAGAAGAGAAATCCAAGAGAAGGTCGTCTTGCTCCGAGATAAACCAATCTTGATGATCCGCTCTAAACTCTGACCAATCGTTGCTTTTCTCTCACTCAATCCTGCTCCGAAAATCTCTAAAATTGCTCTCCAATGGGGTTTGGTTCATCGAAAAAGGGATTGTGAATGAAAAATCCAATTTTGGGGGTTAAAACCCCTTTACATAAAAAGTTCAGACAACCATAAGTGCTCTTGGAGACCCCAAAAAGTGCATCAATGCACTTTTCAGTGCAGTCGGGCACACTTTTTGCTGAAAGAAATTCCAGCTTCTTATTTTGGTGATTCCCGCCCTTGGGACCCCAAGCAACAGGTACGCCCTCACTAGTAGGATCGCCTTCACCCTGAGTAGACAAGACAGGAGGTCACCCACATCAAGTCCGACTGATCTGCCACTGACCCTCCATCAGAGTATGGGCCCCACTATTGATGGCGACCCCAAGAGTTCCACTAAGGGCTGGCCACGTGGATTCCATGCTGCGACGGCTTGACCCTATAAATACAGGTTCACCCATTGAGAAAAGGACAACACACATACTTGGGACCACATGCCTGATACTGCATGCTACCACGCTGCACGCTAAGGGCTGTTGGTTTGCACCCTCACCAAAGGGCTACTGCCCGGTACTTCTCTGTTACCCGCTCTCATTCACACTTACATTGCCCCTTACTATTCCTACCACATTCACTGACTTCCTTGATAACCGCCCTGCAAGGTACTGCTCGCCAGGGTTCAGAGCGTATCAAGGACGTCTTCACTCGCTTCAACCTCCAGTTGAACCAACTTATTGGTTCACCAGTCCAACTAGGCAGATCACTTCTAAAATCTAGTGAGTTGAAATTTATATCGACCACAATCAATTAATGGCTCATATTACAAGGGTAATCAAATACAAATATATATAACTATTTTCTCTATCGGATAGGATATTCATGCATAGGAATTTTACTGACATATTTCTTACATTTGATTTCCACCAACGAATTTTGTTGGTGGAGTTTCTATAAAAAAAATTAACATCATAATTATACTGGTGGAGTTCTATTGCCAAGTTTTTGTCGTTAGATTTCACCATTTTTTTTTTGGATAAATAGGTTAATTTCATTCCAAAAATGAGGAGGCGATCAAAGATCAAACCTCAGAGTTTACAGCATACCATCATAATAAAGAAACGAAGAATAACTTAATTACAATTGGAGAGAAAACCCAAAGGAGGAAACCGCCAAAGAGAAAAGCTTGCTACCTAAAGCTTGATAGCTAAGCTCTATCAAAATAAGCTTAGCTAGGGTGTTCGCAGATAAAGGAGAAGAACCATGAAACCGTGAGCAACGTTCCTTCCATATACTTGCAATCAAAGATGTCCAAATCGCCCTAGAAATATACCATGTGCATTTTTTCCTTTGGCAAAACCAGAGAACGTGTTGAGGATAGAAGGTACATCGAATGAAGAAGTAGAAGAAACTATTCCCAGCAAAATAGAGCTGACCTCTTTCGAAAAGTCACATTCAAAAAACAAATGATCATGAGACTCTGGGTACCTGTACCGCATAGCACACAACGAGGATCAGATGAAGCCCCAATTTGATAAGTCGATATTTAGTGGAGAGACGTCTCAAGATCTAGAGCCAGCCAAAGAAGCTATTCTTGGGACGAATTCCTGCCCCCCAAACCAGTTGGTACCACTGCACTGTAGGCCGAATCAAACTGACAGAATCCCAAATAACAGAAAACTTGATGTTATCATAGGAAACATTGTCCCATTTGTGAAGCACCCCATCAGTGGATTAGTGAGATAGGAAAGCCTGCTGATGCTTGATCAGTCACCTCCAAACCCATGATCATGTGCCAAGGGAGAGGGAAGACAGATCACGCCCCTTAATCCTGTAGAAATGGAGCCAGGCAACCCAGGTGGAACCTTGGCTAGGCAAATACCTCCCATACATGAGCCCTATTCCACACTTTTAAATCTTTCAAACCAATACCACCTTCTTTTTTAGGAAAGGTAATCTCTGACCAAGACACTTTTACCTTCCTACCAGAAGCTCCATCACTCCCTTCCCCCCCCCCCCCCCACAAATAAGTTGCACAGAGCTGCTGAATACGATTAATAATACCAAGAGGAAGCGAGAAAACCCTCATCTAGTAATGTCCAAGACTCATAAGCACTGAATTTACTATTTGTAAATGCCTAGCGAAAGTAAGAGTTTTGGAATTCCACCCACTTATGCACTTGGTCACCTTGTTTATGATTACATCACAATCACCAAGGAGAGCTTACTGGCGATTAATGGAAGCCCAAGGTACCTTATAAGTAGAGTCCCAATGTGGAAACCAAAGAGACGTTGCATTGCTGCAAGGGTACTATCTGGAATGTCCACTCCAAACAGTTGACACTTTGCATGATTAACTCTCAAACCAGACCAGGCTGCAAATTTCTGCAAGATGGAAATGATAACCTCTAAACCATAATAGCTACCATTAGAAAAAAAAATCATCATATCATCCGCGCATGCAAGATGGGTCAATTTAATCTTAAGGCATTGAGGATGGAAAGGCAGCTATCTAGAAACCCCTGCAATATCCAGCAAATAGGACAAACCTTCAATAGCAATGACAAACAGATAGGGAGACAATGGATCTCCTTGACGAACACCTTTCCTTGCTGGAAAAAACCCGTGCAAACTTCCATTAAGGAAATGTTGTATGAAGCAGAGAAAATGCACGCTTTTAACTAGCCTATGAATTTCAAAGGAAACTTCATTGTTGTAAGCATGTTCAGCAAGTAATCCCAATGCACCGAATCGAATGCTTTCATGAGATCCACCTTAAGAGTGCAGCAGGGAGAAACAGAAGCATAATTGTACATTCTGACAAGCTCTTGAGCCAAAAGTACATTGTCCACAATATTCCTGTCTTTAATAAACCCATATTGGGACGGACATGATGATATCTGGCAAAACTCTTTACATACAAGAAGCTAATATCTTAGAATAGAGAACAGTAAGAGATTGTCCTGAATTCACAAACCTGATAGGAGCTTTTCACTTTAGGGATGAGAGTAAGAGAGGTTGTGTTAAGCTCTTGAAGCATAGTTGAAGAGTCAAAAAACTCCAGAACAACATCAATAAAATCCAACTCTACAATGCTCCAGGTGGTTTTATAAAATGTGGCATTGAAACCGTCAGGCCCCGAAGCACGTTTCCCGTCCATTTGAAACATTACTCTTCTAATCTCATCTCTCATGACATCCTTCAAAAGCATCTCTGAATGAGTAGCTGAAACAAACTTGATAAGAATGCAAGAGAGCGTGTCCACCGGAGAGGGAGAAACAGTGGAATCCACCGTACCCAGAAGACCTTTATAAAAAGATACATACTCTTCCACAATAGTAGTCAGCTCAGTTAGGACCATACCAACTAAAGTAGATATCTGCCTAACATTGTTAAAAGAATTCCTGATTTTTACCGAACGATGGAAGAACTGTGTGTTCGAATCACAATCAAGCACCTCCCGGATACGAGACTTCTGCCTAAATAAAACTTCTTCTGCTTTTTCAAGAGCTAGCAAAGAAGCAGTAACCTCCTTTTCTTTAATGACTGATGACACTCGATTTGACGTGATTTTAAGCCTCATTTAAGCAGCATTTCCTTGCTTGAAACATGGTTTTTAGGGTAGAATAGCGAATATTCACTCAACTACTCTATTTCCTACCGTTTTGGTTACTTTGGCCCTTTTTGGGTCTATTTGATGGTTTTCTAGTGTTTTTGTGAAAGGACAGGTTTTTGCCATCATTTACATAACCACGTACGCGTTCAAGACCTCAAGGAGTGAACCGAAATCGAACCAAAAATCAAACCGAAGTCAGAACCGAAATTACAACTGCCCAGCATAATGTTTTCGCCGAAAATACTACACAGTTTTTGCGAAAATACCTTCAGAAACTCACAGGCGAAGTCAGCTGATTTACACTGAAATTTTAGGCGAAAACTTCCATAGTTTTCTCCAAAAATCCTAGAAGAAATCCATCGAAGATCCAGCTGAAGTTCTCGGCGAAAACTATTTAAGTTTTCGCGAAAAGTTATGAAGAAATCGACAGAAGGCTTTGAACTAAAGTTTTCGGCGAAAACTTTATGAGTTTTCGCCAAAAAGTTCCTTATTTTCAGAAGCAGAGTCGGAAAACCCTAATGACTCTATTTAAACAGAGCAAGCCGCCAGCCAGAAAAGGATCCATTAACGAATCATTATTCATTTTCTCACAAAATCAAATCAGACTTTTGAGAGTCAAACGACTCTAGGGTCGATAGATAGAGTTTAGAGATTTTAGAGAGTTCGAAGAATCGTGGAGATATCGTGACGCCATCCTTATACCTCGGAGAGCTCGGAGCTTAAAGTTGAAGATCCAGGAGATTGAAGCTTCGCCGGAGTCGTCAGAATTACGTTTTCCAGTTCTTATATGTTCTTCCTCTATATGATGATCTTCTTTGTTGCCTTTGATTCTTCTGTTATCATTATGAGTAGCTAAACTCGTAGAGCTTAGACTAGATGAACCCTAAGTGACCCAGGGCTTTAAAGCGGTCACGGATCGGCGGTGATTAGATTCGAAGTTCAATCAGTTTCTCTTTCATGTTTGATTTGTTCTTTGTTGTTTATGTTTCTTGTCTGGATTGATCACCTAGATTAGACTCTTGTTAAGCTAAGGATAGAAGCGAACGCTTGCATTACTTTAAAACATCAAATCGAACAATTAACCTATTCATTGGAGTGTGCCTTTCGTAGGAACCAGTTAGGGTTAATCCACTGCAAGAGTAACTCATAAATCGTTAGTAATTCCACCAGTTAGTTTAGTCGTTGCGAGAGGCGACCGTACCCGGGCGACCGTACCCGGCGACTGATTAATCTTGGTAGCTAGATCGGATAGAGCGAACGTTCGCCAGTCTTAAACCTAAGGGTCAGGAGTTATGGTGGTGTCTTAGAATTGATTGAACGAGAATTGAAATCCGTTGATCTTGCCAATGCTCTGGTGAACTAAGGGGGATTCGAAGTCTAAGCTTGTCTGTCGTCTTTGTTAAGTCAACCAATCTTTCAATCTGTCTTTCAGTTTAGTTTTTAATTTCCTTGCATTTTCTAGAATTAGAAGTCGTGGAACTCACACCATGCACAACGTGTTAAACTTGAGTAATCTTCCTTTATATTTGAGTAAATGATTATTAGAAGACCCATGGAATACGATCTACTTAGCTTTCCAGCTTGGTAGTATTTGATTATGTCCTACAACGTTCATCAAATTGGCGCTGTTGCGGGGACTATTCTAATTGTTTGAAAGAAGAGTTGGCAAATTATTCTTCTACCTTTCCGCCTTACCATTTATTTTCCCTCCATATTTCCATGATTTACCTAGGTAGTGCTTTTGAGTTTTGATTATGCAGGATTACAGGTGGGATGACCAGTACCAAGAGTGGTACGTCAATGAAGCACCGTATATTGAGGAAATCCAAGAGATGCTACATCAACAACAACAACAAAAGGCGAGATTTGACTCCCTCTTTGATAATATCTCTGCAATGCTACAAGGTTACCAAGAGACACACCAACAAGCACATCAAAGTGGCGCTAGAGATAACGAAGAGATCATTCTACAGGCTCATGAACATCAACAATGCTCGTCGAGAACACTATCCGCCTTGGATAATATCTCTACAATATTACAAGCTCATCTCACAGCGGACATCAAGCTCGAGCAACCAAATCAATTAATGGAAGAACAGGCTCAGGAGATGTTCGAAGAAGAAGATGAGCCCGTCCATGACTATTATGAGCTAGAGGAATCCGGTGAAGAATCCTTGGCGGTGGTGGCTGATGAATGCGTTAAGCTCGTCTATCTTGAAAGCATGGAATTCACCTATCTTGAAGTTGAAGCTGAAGAGGAGCACGAAGAAATCGAGGAGATATCCTCAATTGAGCTTCCGCCGAGCCAACCTTTAGATCAAGCCAGAGAAGAGCACGTTGGAATCGAAGACGTCAAGGATTTGGAAGTATACACACTCGATCCCGAGAGACCTCTTGATGAGCATCAGGTGGAGAAGATGGAGCTCATTGATCATGCTACCCCGTTCTACCTCTTTCCTCCTCCAATAGGAGAATTCGAGAAGAACTGGTCATCCAACCAAGACTGCGATCTACTGGAGCACTACCGGGTGCATCACCCTTTGGAGTGCTACATGGCATTCAACCGCTGGCCTTGAAGAAGACGATTGACTTCAAGGAGCTTCTGAGTTGGGGTCCCTAACAGGTACCGTCCGGCTCGAGGACGTTAAAAGAGAGCGCTTCGTGGGAGGCAACCCACGGCTGGAGTCCGTTTTGAATTTTTGAGTCAGTTTTTTTCGTCGTTCGAATCAGGTTCGGGGGAGCCAAAGTGTCAGTTTAATTTCCTTTCATTTTGATCTATTTTTGGTTGTGTTTTGAACAAAAAAGGTTATAAAATAGGTTTTCGGCGAGAATTAAAAGTTCTCGCCGAAAACTAGTCTCATTTTGCAAACAGTGACATCTTTTTTATTTTTGCCTGTTTTCGAAGAAGTTTTCGGCGAAAACTTCTTAATTTTTCGCCAAAAACTTGTGTCTATTTTGAAAATCAGTTTCCTTTTTTCGGTCCGATTCCAACGCATACTTGATCGTCTAAATCGGAGCTCTATACCTCTGGTTATCCCCGAAACAAGCTTTTCACGTTTTTAGCCAACTTCGTTGCTTTCCGTCCATTTTCTTGAGTCATGTCTTAAAGGTTAGTTGTTGGGTTTTCAATTTCAAATCTTTTGACATGTTGATTTTGGAATTTCGGCGAGTTTAATTTGGTCTACCTCATTTTGCGTGCCTACTGTTTCGGTGTGATTTTTTCTGAACTGATTGAGCTTAGACGATCTAGATTGCTCTAGGAGTGTCGTGCCGTGAATTTGAAAAAAAAAAGAGTCAAAATATTTTAAAAATTTCCCCTAAACCTTCTTCGTGTCGACTTTTATTTTGTGTGGATCCGGGACACTTGTCCCGGTTTCCTTTTGATATTTTTGTTGTTTTTGTTTTGTAGGAACTTGAGTAGCTACTCCGCTCCGCTCCGAACTCTCCGTGTTCATCCACTACACCCACCATCACCTTCCAGGTTCTTCGTATCTCTCTACTCTAGATTAGTTCTGTGAGGACACAGAACTGTTTAAGTGTGGGGTAGGATTCTAGGGTTATGCATGATCTTGCTTGATTTTCTGTGATTTCGTGGTTCAATTTTGAATTTCTCTAGCATAGAATTGCTCAATTCTTGACTTTTGATGTTAAATTGACTTCAATTTTTCACAATGATGTCTAGACTATTCCACTTAGAACCTGTAACCAACGTGTCAGAACTGATATTAAATGAGTCTACGTCAGAACAGATCACAAATCACTCTTGTAGTTAAAACTTGATTCAATTGAATTGTTTTGCTTGTTAATAACAAAGCTCGATAACACCGTTCTAAGATGATAAATGCTAGCTTCTCCCATGTTTTTCACTCCAAATTTGATCCCCTGTGATTGTGGCTTGAGATTAGGTGGAAATCCAATTCGAAATCTTGTGTAAAAAGTTATAACTAGCTAGGATTAAGTGGCTAAATGGTTAAATCAAGTAAACTTAGTTATTCGAATTAATTGCTAAGTTCTTTAAAGTGCTGAAAATTAAAGCTAGGCAAGCCCGACACCTAAGTGAAGTGGTCGGGTTGAGCACTAGCATAAGCACAAATACTATGAGCTAGGCAGGTCCAACACCTAAGTGAAGTGTTTGGTATCGAGCACTAGTATGTAGTAAATAAATTGAAGGAAGAAGTTGAAACTTGAAATAAATTGTTGTTTAAATCGGTCCTAGCTAGAACATGTAACGTACAGATCTAGAAACGGATGAAGTCGAGTCGATAGCCACGTCACTTTCCTACCTCCGCGTCCACATCATGGTTAGAGCTTAAAGTCTTTTTTATTAGAATTGGTGTTATCATAGTCGGTTAATTAAGATTAATTGTTTTTGCAAGAAACAAACTTTGTTGAAACTACTACTTGCAGTGTGCAGAAATTAGTGAGGTCAAAACTTGTTTGGTTGTTGTTCTTGCATGTGTAGGTTAAGTTTCTACGTGGAACAGTCTAAACCAAATCGTTAGAATTGAATCTCAGTTTAATCTCGTGTCATTTGTGAATTTGAGTGTGTTCTAGTTCAGTTTGCTTGAGGACAAGCAAAAGCTTAAGTGTGGGGTATTTTTGATGACACTCAATTTGACGTGATTTTAAGCCTCATTTAAGCAGCATTTCCTTGCTTGAAACATGGTTTTTAGGGTAGAATAGCGAATATTCACTCAACTACTCTATTTCCTACCGATTTGGATACGTTGGCCCTTTTTGGGTCTATTTGATGGTTTTCTAGCGTTTTTGTGAAAGCACGGGTTTTTGCCATCATTTACGTAACCACGTACGGGTTCAAGACCTCAAGGAGTGAACCAAAATCGAACCAGAAATCAAACCGGAGTCAGAACCGAAATTACAACTGCCCAACATAATGTTTTCGCCGAAAATACTACACAGTTTTTGGCGAAAATACCTTCAGAAACTCACATGCGAAGTCAGCTGATTTACACTGAAGTCTTCGGTGAAAACTTCCATAGTTTTTTGCCGAAAATCCTAGAAGAAATCCATCGAAGATCCAGCTGAAGTTCTCGGCGAAAACTATTTAAGTTTTCGCCGAAAAGTTATGAAGAAATCGACAGAGGGCTTTGAACTAAAGTTTTCGGCGAAAACTTTATAAGTTTTCACCAAAAAGTTCCTTATTTTCAGAAGCAGAGTCGGCAAACCCTAATGACTCCTATTTAAACAGAGCAGCCACCAGCCAGAAAGGGATCCATTAACGAATCATTATTCATTTTCTCACACAATCAAATCAGACTTTTGAGAGTCAGTCGACTCTAGGGTCGATAGATAGAGTTTAGAGAGTTTAGAGAGTTCAAAGAATCATGGAGATATCGTGACGCCATCCTTCCACCTCGGAAAGCTCGGAGCTTAAAGTTGAAGATCCAGGAGATTGAAGCTTCGCCGGAGTCGTCAGAATTAGGTTTTTCAGTTCTTATCTGTTCTTCCTCTGTATGATGATCTTCTTTGTTGCCTTTGATTCTTCTGTTATCATTATGAGTAGCTAAACTCGTAGAGCTTAGACTAGATGAACCCTAAGTGATCCAGGGCTTTAAAGCGGTCACAGATCGGCGGTGATTAGATTCGAAGTTCAATCAGTTTCTCTTTCATGTTTGATTTGTTCTTCGTTGTTTATGTTTCTTGTCTGGATTGATCACCTAGATTAGATTCTTGTTAAACTGAGGATAGAAGCGAACGCTTGCCTTACTTTAAAACATCAAATCGAACAATTAACCTATTCATTGGAGTGTGCCTTTCGTAGGAACCAGTTAGGGTTAATCCACTGCAAGAGTAACTCATAAATCGTTAGTAATTCCACCAGTTAGTTTAGTCGTTGCGAGAGGCGACCGTACCCGGGCGACTGATTAATCTTGGTAGCTTGATTGGATAGAGCGAACTTTCGCCAGTCTTAAACCTAAGGGTCAGGAGTTATGGTGGTGTCTTAGAATTGATTGAACGAGAATTAAAATCCGCTGATCGGTCGATTGCCAATGCTGTGAACTAAGGGGGATTCGAAGTCTAAGCTTGTCTGTCGTCTTTGTTAAGTCAACCAATCTTTCAATCTGTCTTTCAGTTTAGTTTTTAATTTCCTTGCATTTTCTAGAATTAAAAGTCGTGGAACTCACGCCACGCACAACGTGTTAAACTTGAGTAATCTTCCTTTATATTTGAGTAAACAGTTATTAGAAGACCCGTGGAATACGATCTACTTAGCTTTCCAGCTTGGTAGTATTTGATTACGTCCTACAACGTTCATCAATGACCAACTCCCTTGAAGGAGAAGAAAGAAGCTCAAGCTGAATGCTAGCTAAAAGTGAAGCAGCTTGTTTAACCTTAACAGAGATATCACCAAAATGCTCATGATTAAACTTCTTCATTATAGATTTAAGCGATTTTTGCTTACGAGCTTCATCATAGGCAGACTTGGCACATACTGGTCCCAAGCAAACTTGACACAATCAAGGAAACCACGCTGATTAATTCAAAAATCAAAGAAAAGGAAAGGCTTGGGAAAGGATTGAAAAGTTGAATCAAAGTGTACCAAAACCCTCGAATGATCTGAAAGTGCAGGGGGAAGAATAGAGATCTTAGATTGGGGAAAGCAAGAAATCCAATCCTCATTCGAAAGAACTCTATCCAAATGACGAGTTATCAGATTGTCATCCTGCTTATTAGTCCAGGTGAAATTAGGTCCATAGAAAGGCAGCTCCAAAAGAAAGCAACTATCCACAAACTCATTGAAATTCCTTGTACTAGCAGACATCGAGACATAGTTAGAAGCATCACCAGGGCCTCTAATAGCATTAAAATCACCCAACACTAACCAGGGAGAACCTTTAATCACTCTACCAAGGAGAGCTTTATAGCAGTCGACCCTCTCATTCTCCTTGTTAGAACCATAAACAAAAGTTAGGAAAACAGTTGACCCCCTATATTGACCTATGCAACACACTAACTGATCAGAATAGAGCTTAATATTTGATTTCCACAACAGCCAGATTTTACCCAAATATGAATATCCATAATTACCAAAGAAGTTCAGATGACTAAACTGCTTGTCTAGAATAGCTTTCTCATTACCAGAACGAACTCGAGTTTCCAATACCCCCAAAATATCTAGGTTATGCAATCTGAAGTGATCCAGAAGCATACCTTGCTTGCGGGAATCATTAACACCCCGCACATTCCAAACAAGAATATTCATGACGGTGGTGGGGTCTTACCCCCACCTCCACCCTTACCACGTTTCTTTCAAGTTCTTCTCTTAGGTACTGAAACTGGCTCACCTACCACCAAAATATCATTAACTTCAAGGTCCAAAGCTACATTAGACTCCTTAATAACCTCAAGACTCAAAGCCCCGAAAGCATTACCAGCAATAATGATGGGATCCTTCTGAGGTTGAATTAAAGCCCGAACAGTGGACTTAGCACGCTGAAAACTGGACTCGTCAAAAAGCTGACGAGATGCAGACGTTGATGAGGTACCGGAAGGGACCTCAAGTACAGCCACCTTCGGAGTGGAACCAAGACCAATCAGAGGCCCGAGTATGCACCTCCTGGGAGTTTATACCTCAAGCTGACTCGTTGAGGCTGGGGATACCGGAATGGCAACCCCTAAAAAAAGAAATGCCGGGGCAGACCTAGGACCATCAAAGGTCTTCAGAGTGACACCCTCTAAAACCTGTCTCGCAACCCAACGAGTAGAATTACCTTTTGGAACTTTACACGAGTCCTGAGAATGACCAAACAATTTACAAGCAGAGAAAACGCTTGGACCATTGAGATAAGAAACCCCTATAGTAATAGCCTCTCCTCCATCCACTAAAATAGGCAAAAAATTAGGGAAGAGCCTATCACTCGACATCAAGACACAGATCTTCAAAACCTCCTGCCCCACTACCATCCTAGCTGACAAATCTATGTTCAAAGGATGACCCAGCAAACTTGCGACCATACTAAGGAATCCACGAGTTTTGAGATCGATAGGAACATCACTCAACTGAATCCACACAGGTGCAACAGAAAAAGTAGGGGGAAGGGGCTGAATACCTGGAGACCACTTTCAAAAAAAAAACCGAAGAGTTGGCCATATGCCACGGCCCACTGGAAATTATCCAGCGAGCAACCTCTACATATGGAAATTGGAATAAGTGAAGCTTTCCATTGCTACCAGGAAGCACTGAGACCCGACACAGCCCGTCCCTGCCCCACAATCGATTAGCGATGAGGTGTAGGTCTCGGTCCTTCGGCACCGGACCTAGGAATTGACCAACCAAGAAGATATTAAGACGAGCACAACCCTCTACCAGAACCTCTTTAGGGACTTGAAGAACACCATCAACAACTATAGGTTCCACAAGCCGCAGGGAAAGATATTTCGGAACACCGAAAAGCTCTACCCAGCTACTCAAGGGATCCGAAGATGAAGATGACATGAAATCCTAAAAGAAAAGGAGGAAAAGAGGGAGAAGTAGGTGGTGAAAAACCAGAGAACCCGTCGACCAAAGAACACATCAGCCTGAACGGCCGATGAAGAGGAAACCCTAAAACGATTTCAGAGAGAAGTCAACTTCAGTCAACGGAAATTGGTGTATTATTTTCAAATTTCACCATTTAGCGTTTAGGGTTCTGATACAATTTTTGTCTCCACAATCCACCATTTAGGGTGTAGGGTTCTTCCACTAAATTTTTGCCACCATATTCAACTATTAAGGGTCTAGGGTTCTGCCACCAAATTTTTGTCATAAAATTCCATCATCGAATTTTTGTCGCCATAATCCATTGTTTAGGGTTTTTTTATCATTTTACTAACAAACTTGTCCCTGCAATTCCACTATTTAGGGTTATGCCGCCAAATATTTGTTAATAGATTCCACCATCAAATTTTTTACGTCAAATACCACCGTTTAGGGTTTAGCACTCCACCAAATTTTTGTCGCTAGATTTTTCCATTTAAGGTTTAGGGTTCTAATACCAAATGTATTTAACCTGATTCCACCGTTTAGGTTTTAGGGTTCTGTAACATCCCCACCCAACTGAACGGTTTGGAACTCGCGTTTGGGTGATTGAGGCATTGTAAATAGTGTTCATGAGGTCCCATCAAAGTCCAGGACGTTCGTAATTGAGTCGGGTTGAAGTTACAAACGAGCATGTTGTGCAGTGAAGAACACACGCGGTGTAGTTTAAACTACACGCTGTGTGTCTTCATGATACACGACCATGTTCTATTTCCAACAAAGTTCATCGAATTTGGCAGAATGAAACACACGGTCGTGTGTCTTGGTATGACTATAAAAGAGGGGATTTGGACGGATTTCCAGAACTTTTCCCTCTCTCTTCCCTTCTGAAAATCCTTTGACGAACTGATGTGATGTTATAACTCATGTTTTGAGCCTACATTAACCTAATAATCTCCCATGTTTGATCTCGAAATGCCATGACTTATATGCTTTTAGAGATGTTTTGTGCTAAGTGTGCTTTTGTTGTCCGGTAGCTACTTTTGAGCCAAATTCGTGGTCTATTGGAGTTTTCTCTATACATTTTTAGGAACTGGCGATGTAGTACGGATGACAAGGAGCACATAGGAGCAAATGGGAGGTCAATCGGAGCTAAGACGGAGGAGTTAAGGCCGATACAAGTTTGGGATTTCTGCACAGCACTTCTATTGAAGTTCTCAGCGAGAACTTCATAATTCTCGCCGAGGAGTTTGAGCAATTAAAGTTCTAGGAGGTGTGGAGTTGATTTCCAAAGAAGTTCTCGGTGAGAACTTTCAATGTTCTCGCCGAGAACATATAAAGCAACTAAAGGCTCACCGGCAGATTTTCAAAGGAGTTCTCGGCGAGAACTTTCATAGTTCTCGCCGAAAACTTTGGCTTTTCCAGCGGACATATAAGAGAGCTGTTCGATGAGAAAATAGGGATTAAATTTTTATCATTGGGTCATTCATAGAAACACCAACGACGAACACTCAGCCTTCTCTTCTCATCGTCACTCATCATCCATCAACCCTAGAGCTATTTCTGGTGCAATTCAAAGTAAGAGGAGCTTGGATTGAAGTCCACATACTTGGAAGAGGAGCTACAAGTGGAGGATTGAAGATTGTCCAAGGATCCAAGCCATGGAGTTCTTGGTGATCAACTTCCTTTCCCTTTCCTTCAATTCCTTGGCCATGTGTGGCTGATTTCCTAGGTTCATCTTGGATTGATACATTAGTTGTGCTATGATAGAGGTTGATTGTATAAGCATGCTATGATTGATCTTGGTTGTAAGAAGATGATCTCTAGACTTGTTCCTAATTCCAATTTATGCCATGATTCCTTAATTTGGTCTATTCAATGTGATGTAATGCATGAGAGTGCTTAGATTACATGGTTTGTAGGTCTAGGGATTGAAGAGAATGTGTTCTAAGAGATTAGATCATCTCAATTCAACCATTGTTGCATGATTTCTCTCTTGTACATTTTATCGAACACTTGGTGTGCACTAGGTTTTTCATTCATTTGAAATTTGATTAGTTGATGATTCTCTTAGTGTTAGGGCATTGACATGAGAGTGTGATGTCTAGCCTTGTGGTCATAGAGTTATAGGAGAGGGTTTTGTGACTTGGCATTTCATCAAACAACTTTAATGTCCTTAGTCACTTGGCTTGAGAACGAGAGCCAAAGTCGAGTGGTTTTAGGATAGGGATTTAGTGCTACGAGAGTGCATTGAGTCCATAGAAGGGATTTGCATGGTCAATCGATTACATCCTCGATCATGTTTGGCTTGTTTGTTCATTTACTCCTCTTGAGCATGATGAAGCTATCTTTCCAAGTGAACCTCCTTTATCTTTGATTTGCAACGTTTTGTTTTGCTTGTTTAGTTTACTTTATGCTTTTGATTCGTTCCTTATCAAACCTATTTCAAATGTCTAAACTGTCCATGAACCGTGTGAGTAGTAGCTATTGAGAGAGCCCTCGTGGAAATACGACCTTCATAGTGTGAGTGTTTGCTTGCACGTCACGAACCAAGGTTTTCACCCACTTAAAACCTTGATTTCGGGAGCTACGGGTGTCCGATCGAGGATCCATTTTCTTCTATGTGTTCCTGGCGACGAGAAGAAGAGATCGCACATCTCAGATTCTGAAGTAGTGTAGCGAGGCACTGTCAGTGGGGAAAGGAAAAGCTATATTTTTTAGTAGTAGAGCTTTGCCGTTCGGGTTTCTAGAAGTTGTTTAGAGCCTTGTCTTCTTGTTAGGTGAGGGTTTAGCGTACGATAGGTAGTACTAGTCGAAGTGAGTAATTTCAATTATGACCTAGATAAACTTAGGGATTGCATGGAAATTGAAGTGAGTAAAATGGGGTAACCGTTATGTGTTTGCTATCTGATTGATTGTCGATGATTGCAATTGATTGATTATTGTTATATGCTGATTTTTGTGGCACTGTTGTGGGGATTGGGGTGAAAGATTAATGTGGATGATAAATGTATAGGAGTTAGTAACGAGTGATAGGAGGGTTGGGATTATGAACTTGTGAATTTGCATACATGTATTCTATTGTTGTCAATTGTGGTTGCAGGAGGATGGCCTTGTCAAGGTGGTGTCGTCTTGTTAATAATGAACATGTGGATGGCCCTACCAATGTGGGGTCATCCTATGAAGGAAGAACAGGAGGGTAACCATGGACTCACGACATGGCTATCCCTGTACTTGCAGGTGGGGGTGGCCGGTGAGCTAGCAGTTTGCCCTTGTATGGTTTTTATGCATGACTTCCGTTGTAATTAATTTAAGTGGAAAACGTAGAATTACTTGATTTGGGTGAATTGATGTTAGTTGATGAATTGGGTGTATTGATGATAGTGAATTGTGAAGTGATTGATGAGAATGGATGTGTGTCAGAATTGGTTGAATTGTGTTTAAAATTGAATTAAACGAAATGTGTGGAAATAGGTGGTAAAATCGAATTAAACGAAATGTGTGGAAATAGGTGGTAAGTGATGGAATTAATGAGGGAATTGATGATGGATTTGGTGGTTGGAATTGGATGGTTTGATGAGGAAATTGATGGTTGGATTAGATGGATGAATTTAATGATGGATTAACTGATGTGATTTAATGAAATGTTAGAACCGGTTGGAGCCTGCACTGCCTCCAAATTGTCACCTCTCCTGGAAGAGTGAGGTGCGGTCACGCCTCCTGGAAGAGTGGCGTGATCTATTGTTGCTATTGATGTTGTGTCAATGTCAGTTTGGGCCCTGGATCCTTCTTAAAGAAAGGATGCGTCTTGGACCCTCCTGGAAGAGTGGGTGTTTCTGGCCGACAGGGGTGGTGTATGGAAAAACCACATTGGCGCCTAATGAACTCACCTAGATAAATCAGTTGTGAATATGTGTGTGTGTGTGTGTGTGTGTGTGTGTGTGTGTTGATGATGTTGAATTGTGTGTTGCGAGATGAGATGTGATGTGATGTTGAATTGTGTGTATGTCATGTAACGTTGAACTGTATGTACGATGTTTCCCTATTATATATATTGTTGTGGATGTGAATCGTGAATGTTGAATTGAGAACTACACCTATGTGATCACCTAGACTACTTTAGGGAATTAAAATCCGGTATGGATGTGTCTGGTTTCATTCTTGGTTGTGTGCAGAGTTCGAAACCGTTCTTCAGGTTAGGTTTGGCTCATAGTTAAACCTAGTGGGTTCACTCAATTTCAATAGGAAATCAATCCCCCTCTTCCCCTTTTAGGTTCGCGTGGTTAGTGAGAGTGAGTCGAGGTCCAGGTGTTTCGGTCAGGTTCAGAGCAGTTGTTGGTTGGAGCTATGAGGTGAAGATTGGTGATCTACATTGGAGTTGACCGTTTATTTTGGTTTTACATTTCATTTGACATTTTTGGGTGGGGTTTTTGAAATCATCTTGAGGATTGGATTTTGGATTTTGGTTTATCAGATTCTAATCAGATTATATTTATTGATGGCCTCTTTCAATTTTTAACATTTATTAAGAGTTGTTTTGTTTTCCTTCGCCTTTTACTCGTTTGTTTAATTGTTGTACCTTCGAGTGACACTTAATACCGGTTCAACCACGAGTCTACCCGGGTCGATTCAGTATGGGTGTTACAAGGGTATCAGAGTTGGGTCAGTTGATGTTGTGTTGTTGCTTCGTAGTTTCTCCTAAGATAAGTAACTAACCTCGTCATGAAAAGAACGAAGCTTCAGCACAGGACCAACATTCTAGGGATTTTCAAACCCTTTTGAAATGGGTGGGAAGTTTTGAAAGGAAAAGTGTTTTGAATTGCAATGTCGATTTCTGAAATTAGTTAACTGAAACATTTTTTCGTGTCCTCCTGTAGTGAAGCAAGTCAATCAATGGAGAATCACCCTACTGGTAACTCTGGCATGGAGTGGCCGCCCGTTGGTTCCAACCGTCTGATCTGAAGGGCTGGAACTTTAGTGAGTTTAGTGGAGAGGTAGTTAATCATGCTATAGCCAAGTAGTGGATCAGGGATTGTCGCATTAAGTTTTTGAGAGTTGGGTTTGAGGGTGAGTTGAAGCTGCAAGCCATGACTTTTCTGCTTAATGGTCATGCGTTACATTGGTGGGAGTCGCTACCTCAGAGCCAAGTGTACACGCCTGACATGGAATTCAAGGAGTTCCTTGTGGAATTCCGTAATCAGTTCTGTTCGGACATTTGGCGAGAGGCAAAGGCCAAAGGGTTCATGGAGCTGGTACAGGGTGATAAGTCAATGCTGGAGTATTACATGGAGTTCATAAACCTCTCCAAGTGGTATGATGAACGGAAAAATCGGGAGCAGAAACTGATTCATCGGTTTAAGGGAGGTTTAAGGTGGGAGATTCAGGATGGAGTCGCGTCTAGTGACATGGGAAGCTTAGTGTCAGTCAAGGCGGCTGCCTTAGAGAGAGTTGCTAGAGCGAAGGAAGAAGGAGGACAGGAAAAAGAAGGCGACTTCCCCTCCCTCTCAGGCTACTACGCATAGTCATTCGGCTAAGCTTGCCCAATCATCTTACACTAGTTTCCGAAGTGCTCAGTCAGCTCCATAGTGGGGAGCTGTAACTTTTTATACTTGTGGTCAACCTGGTCATAAGAGTAACATGTGTGAGTCGAGGAACGTGGGGATGACTAGGTCGGGTGGAGCACCATCGAGTTTTCCAATCTGTGGCACTTATGGGAAACCTTACTACGGGGAGTGTCATCTACCTGTGGCAAGCCAGGGCATATCAGTTCCAACTGTCGTTTGGGGATAGCGGTATCGACTTAGTCTGTGGGTTCTATGCAAGGATCTAGGGGGCTCCATCTAGAAGTTATAGAGGTAGAGAAGGAGTTAGTTTTGGTCGTGGTGCTGCGAGTGCTGGGAGAGGGACTGGAGCTAATGCTACGCCACTTGGAGCTGGAGGAGATCAGGGAGGCTTGTATGCTCTTGTCGGAGGTGTAAAAGAGAATGCGAATGACGGAGTGAACAATATGATATCTTTTCTTGATCTTTCCGTTTGCACCTTTGTTTGAATTCGGGCTCGTTCCACTTCCTTATTCTTGTGAGTGCTTGAGTAGTTAGAGAGTAGTGTAGCTAGTAGACTAAGAAAATTGGTTGGAAGAGTAGAGCCTTTGTAGTTTTTGGTTATGTCAGGTAGAGTGCTCGAAGAGTGTGAAGTGCTAGTCGGAGGTGTTAGCTTAGTAGTTATTGCTTTGTTTGAGTTGTGTTTCGGTTGTGCTCTTGTGGTTGGTTGTGCGTGTGTGTTAGGTAGAAGTTTGAGTTAGTGATGGAGAAGTGTTCGTAGAAGGAGTGTGTTGCTAGAACCGTTAAGAGGGAGTTTCGAGTAGTGATGTAGTGCTTGAGCTGTTGCATTTTGCTGCAATCTCGGTATTGCATTGCTAGGGTGAGTTGGGTTGTGATTTCGGGGACGAAATCCTTTGAAGTTGTGGAGACTTGTAACATACCCACCCAACTGAATGGTTTGGAACTCAAGTTTGGGTGATTGAGGCATTGGAAACAGTGTTCTTAACGTCCCATCAAAGTCCGGGACGTTCGTAATTGAGTCGGGTTGAAGTTACAAACGAGCATGTTGTGTAGTGAAGAACACACGCCATGTAGTTCAAACTACACATCGTGTTTCTTCATGATACACACCGTGTATCTATGATACATGGTCGTGCTCTATTTCGAGCAAAGTTCGTCGAATTTGGTAGAATGAAACACACGGCCGTGTGTCTTGGTATGACTATAAAAGATGGGTTTTGGACGGATTTCCAGAAGAACTTTTCCCTCTCTCTTCCCTTCCGAAAATCCTTTGACGAACCAAGGTTTTTCCCCACTTAAAACCTTGATTCCAGGAACTACAGGTGTCTGATCGAGGATCCGTTTTCTCCAGTGTGTTCTTGGTGACAAGAAGAAGAGATCACACATCTAGGATTCTGAAGTGGTGGAGCGAGGAACTGTCAGTGGGGAAAGGAAGAGCTACGATTTTGGAGCAGTAGAGCCTGGCCATTTGGGTTTCTAGAAGTTGTTTAGAGCCTCGTCTTTTTGTCAAATGAGGGTTTAGCGTATGATAGGTAGTACTGGTCGATGTGAGGAGTTGCAATTATGACCTAGATAAACTTAGGGATTGCATGGAAATTGAAGAGAGTAAAATGGGGTAACTGTTATGTGTTTGCTATGTGATTGATTATTGATTATTGCAATTGATTGATTGTTGTTATATGCTGATTTATGTGGCGCTGTTGTGGGGATTGGGTTGAACGATTAATATGGGTGATAAATGGATTGGAGTTATTAACGAGTGATAGGAGGGTTGGGATTATGAACTTGTGAATTTGCATACATGTATTCTGCTGTTGTCAATTGTGGTTGCAGGAGGATGCCCTGCCTATGTGGCGTCGTCCTATTAATAATGAACAGGTGGATGGCCCTGCCAATGTGGGGTCATCCTATGAAGGAAGAACAGGAGGGTAACCCTGGACTCATGACATGGCTATCCTTGTAATTGCAAGTGGGGGTGGCCGGTGAGTTAGCTGTTTGCCCTTGTATGGTTTTTATGCATGAACTTTAGGTATAATTGATTTAAGTGTAAAACGTGGAATTAATTGATTTGGGTGAACTGATGTTAGTTGATGAATTGGGTGTATTGATGATAGTGAATTGTGAAGTGATTGATGAGAATGGATGTGTCTCGGAATTGGTTTAATTTTGTTTAAAATCGAGGTAAACGAAATGTGTGGAAATAGGTGGAAAGTGATGGAATTGATGATGGACTTGATTGTTGGAATTGGATGGTTTGATGAGGAAATTGATGGTTGGATTAGATGGATGAATTTGATGACGGATTAACTGATGTGATTGAATGAAATGTTAGAACCTATTGGAGGTTGCACTGCCCCCGAATTGTCACCTCTCCTGGAAGAGTGAGGTGTGCTTACGCATCCTGGAAGAGTGGCGTGATCTATTGTTGTTATTGATGTTGTGTCGATGTAAGTTTGGGCCCTGATCCTTCTTGAAGAAAGGATGCGTCTTGGACCCCCATGGAAGAGCGGGTGCGTTAGGCCAGCAGGGGTGGTGTATGGAAAAACTCCATCGGCGCCTAATGAACTCACCTTGATAAATAATTTGTGAATGTGTGTGTGTGTGTGTGTTTGTTATTGATGATGTTGAATTGTGTGTTGCGAGATGAGATGTGATGTGAATTTGAATTGTGTGTATGTGATGTAACGTTGAACTGTATGTACGATGTTTTCCTGTTATATATTGTTGTGGATGTGAATCGTGAATGTTGAACTGAGAACTAAACCTATGTGATCACCTATACTGCTTTAGGGAATTAAAATCTGGTATGGATGTGTGTGGTTTCATTGTTGGTTATGTGCGGAGTTCGGAACCGCTCTTCAGGTTAGGTTCGGCGCATAGTTAAATCCAGCGGGTTCACTCAATTTCAATAGAAAATTGATCCCCCCCCCTCTTCCCCTTTCAGGTTCGCGTGGTTAGTGAGAGTGAGTCGAGGTGTAGGTGTTTCGGTCAGGTTCACAGAAGTTGCCGGTTCGAGCTATGAGGTGAAGATTGGTGATCTACGTTGGAGTTGACCGTTTATTTTGGTTTTACATTTCAGTTGACATTTTCAGGTGGGGTTTTTGTAACCATATTGAGGATTGGATTTTGGTTTATTAGATTGTAATATGATTTTATTTATTGGAGGCCTCCTTTAGTTTTGAAAATGTATTAAGAGTTGTTTTGTTTTCCCTCGCCTTTTACTCGTTTGTTTTAACGTTGTATCTTCGAGTGACACTCATTATTGGTTCAATCACGGGTTTACCCAGATCAGTTATGTATGGGTGTTACAGGTTCTATCACCAAAGTTTTTCCTCCAGATTCCTTCGTTTAGGGTTTTAACGGCAATTGTTTGTCGCAAGATGTCACCATTTAGGGATTAGAGTTATGCCGCCAAACTTTTGCCTTTAAATTTCATCATTTGGGGTTTAGAGTTCTGCCGCCAAAATTTTTGCCACCAGATTTCACCACCAAATATTAGTCACCAGCTTCCTCAGTTAGGGTTTAGGCTTCTATAACCAAATTCCATCATTTAGGGCATAGTGTTCCATTGCCAAATTTTTGTCACCACATTCCATTATTTAATGTTTAGGTTCTACTGCCCAAAAGAAATCTCTATATTCCATCATTTAGGTTTTAGGGTTCTGTCGCCAAAATTTTACCGCAATATTCCATCATTTAGGGTATAAGGTTCTGCATCCAATTACACCGTTTAGGGCATTGATTCTATCGTTAAATTTTTCTTGCCAGATTCAACAATTAGGGTTTATAGTTCTGTCGCCAAATTTAACCATTTAGGGGTTAGGGTTTTGAAGCCAAATTTTTGCGTTGGATTCCATATTTAATGTTTAGGGTTATGTTGCTAAACATTTCCACCAGATCCCAATGTTTAGGTTTTAGGGTTTTGCGCCAAATTTTTTCCACCAGTTTTCACCATTTATGGTTCTACCACCAAATTCTGAAGTTTGATTCCACCGTTTAGAGTTTAGGCTTCTGCGACCAAATTTCATTATTTAGGGTTTAGGGTTCCGTCACCAAAATTTTGCCACCGGATTCCACCTTTTTGGGATTTAGGGTTCTGCTTCCAAATTTTTGCCACTAGATTCCACTATTTAGGGTTTAGGATTCTGTTGATAGATTCCACAATTTAGGGTTTAGGGTTCTGTTGATAATTTTTCCCTGCTAAATTCCACTGTTTAGGGTTTCATTGTCAAATTTTGTGCAGCTAGATTCCACCATTTAGGGTTTTGCTGTCAAATTTTGTGCCACTAGATTCCACCGTTTAGGGTTTAGGATTCTGTCTCCAAATTCCATTGTTTAAGGTTTACAATTTCGCTGCCAAATTTTTTCTGCCAGATACCACTATTTAGGGTTTAGGGTTCCATCGCTAAAAAAAATTAGCCAGATTCCCTCGTTTGCCGAATAGGGTTCTACCGCTAGATTCTTTTTTTTTTCAAATACACTTTTTTTATAATTAATGCATTTTACTACCGCCAGATTCAATGTTTAGCGTTTAGGATTCTGCTGCCAAACATGTTTTGACGAAGAAGTCCATCATTAAATAGTCATAGCCAGGAAATTCTTTCATTGGGCCTGTGGTCGGACTACAAAACTTGTGTGTTGTGTGTTGTTTTGAAAATACACACAAAATAAGCATTTGAACACATGAATTTCAATTACTAAGATCACATTTCCTCCCTGGCGGACGTAGAGGAGTTGGGTGGGGTGGTGCGGCAGTACTTTGAAGAAATTTTTACGACCTCCAGGCACGATCATGTACTTGTAACTAATGTAATTGATGGCTTCATTTTGATGGAGGACAATACCACGTTGCATGCACCGTTTACGAAGGAGAAGTTCAAGGAGGCATTGTTCACAATGGACGCAGATAAAGCTCCCGACCCTGACGGATTTAATCCAAGTTTTTATCAGTTTTTTTGGGATCTTATTGGTGATGATGTGTTTCAAGCTGGGTGCAGATGGCTGGAGCAGGGCGAGCTACCCAAAGAAAATAGGGAGACTAATATTGTGTTGCTGCCAAAGGTGGAGGTACCGAGAACGATGAAGGATTGGCGACCAATATCTTTGTGTAGCGTGTTGTACAGGATGGTGGCGAAGGTGCTGGCAAATAGATTGCGGGGGTGGTGGAGAAGCTGATCTCGCCAGAACAGTCAACATTTTTTCGGGAAAGGTCGATTGTGGACAACATTATGGTCCCGTTTGAAACGCTTCATAGCAAGCAACGAAAGAGGGAGGCGAAAGTGGGGGAGATGACGGTGAAGATTGACATATCTAAAGCGTATGATCGAGTGGAGTGGGGGTACTTGAAGGAGGTGTTGAGGAAGATGAAGTTTGGAGAGAGGTGGGTGAGATGGACGATTATGTGTGTCACATCTGTGGAGTATCAGGTGGTGGTGAACTCGGACTCGGTGGGGCCGATAACGCCAACAAGAAGTTTAAGACAAGGCTGTCCGTTGTCGCCTTTCTTATTCATCTTATGCGCGGAGGGGTTGTCGGCGTTACTTAGAGCTGCAACGAGGAGAGATGAGATTCACGGGGTGGCATGTAGTAGAGGAGCATCGCATATCAGTCATCTGTTTTTTGCCGATGGCAGCTTTTTCTTCGTGCGAGCGGAGGTGGCTGGGGCTCGGCGCTTGAAGCAGTTATTAGAGACATATTCGACGGCGTCGGGGTAGTCGGTGAACTATCAGCAGTCAGGTATCGCTTTCAGTTCGAATACTCATGTGATGTTGAGAGAGGGGTTGTCGTGCATCATGGGTATTTGATGACACTCGATTTGACGTGATTATCAGCCTCATTTAAGCGACATTTCTTTGCTTAAGACATTGTTTTTAGGGTAGAATAACGAATATTCAATCGATTGCCCTATCTCGTGCCATTTGTGTTACCTTGGCCCGTTTCGGGTCTATTTGATGGTTTTCTAGTGTTTTTGTGTTAGCACAGGTTTTTGCCGTCAAATAGCGTAGCCATGGACGTGTCTAAGGCGTAGGAACCTCGAGGAATCAAACCGGAATCGATCAAAGGAGTCAATCAAGTCAAACCAAAAATCTGTCATTCACACTTACAGTTTCGGCGAAACCAAGCTCCCAGATTCGGCGAAACCAGCAGTTCAAATCAGCCAGTGCCAAGTGAAGAATACCTTCGGCGAAAATGATCTCACAGTTTCGGCGAAATCAACAATGCAAATCAGCTGATGCCAAGTGAAGACTGCTTTCGGCGAAACCATCAAGCTCTTCGGACCGAAAATGCAAGGCAGAGGAAACTGGCCATTTACACAAGCCAGTTTCGCCGAAACTACTCCTATGGTTTCGGCGAAAATAATAGCTCAGCCCGGCCCAACTAGGGTTAAGTATTTATACTTAACCCGGCGGCCAAATAATCTTAATTTGATACGACACAATTCATAATTCTAAAAACACAACTTTTTGAGATCAGTTTTCTCTGAAGTTCGGGAGCGAAGAGTTGGAGTTCGAAGAGCCGGATAGAGATCGTGACGCCATCCCTTCCATCTCGGAGAACCGGAGCTAGGAGTGTAACTTACCGAAGATCGGAGTCTGTCAGAGTCGTCTGAATTAGGTTTTTCAGTTCTTTTCTGTTCTTCCTCTGAATGATGAACTCTTTCTTTGTCTTTGTGTCTTTTGTAATGATCATGAGTAGCTAAACTCGTTAGAGCTTAGACTAGATGAACCCTAAGTGACCCAGGGCTTTAAAGCGGTCACGGATCGGCGGTGATTAGATTCGAAATTCAATCAGTTCTTTTCATGTTTGATTCGTGCTTCATTGTTCATGTATCTTGTCTGGATTGATCACCTAGATTAGATTCTGGTTAAGCTAAGGATAGAAGCGAACGCTCGCCTTACTTTAGAACATCGAATTGAACAATTAACCTTATAATTGGAGTGTGCCTTTCGTAGAAACCGGTTAGGGTTAATCCACTGCAAGAGTAACTCATTAATCACTAGTAATTACACCAATTAATTAAGTCGTTGCGAGAGGCGACCGTACCCGGGCGGCTAGTTAATCTTGGTAGTTAGAACGGATAGAGCGAACGTTCGCGGGTCTTAAACCTAAGGGTAAGGAGTTATGGTGGTGTCTTAGTAATTGATTGAATAAGAATCGAAATCCGCTGATCTGTTGATTGCCAATGCTCTGGGGAACGAAGGGGGATTCAAAGTCTAAGTTCGTCTGTCATTCTTGTTCTCAAACCCTAATTCTCAATCTGCTTTAGCTTAATTTGTTTTAATTCTTCTGCATTCCTTAGAATTAGAAGTCGTGGAACTCACACCACGCACAACGTGTTTTCCTTGAGTAATTTGTTAGTTCAGAAGTAGCCAATCAATTGAAGGCCCGTGGAATACGATCTATCCTAGCTCTTGAGCTTGATAGTTATTTGATAGAACCTGCTCAGCACAACGACGGTTCCATCAAATTGGCGCCGTTGCCGGGGACTTCTTTTGATTGTTGAAAGAAGATCTAGCAATTTATTCTTCTATTTTCCATCTTTCATTTTTCCATCCACTTCGATTTTACACTGGTTTTGTTTGTCTTTGTTATCTATAGGTTTACAGGTGTATGCCTCACCGTCCTTGGACTCGCTCTCAGACCGAACAGGCTAAGATTGCAGGGAATCCAGGCAGTTCTGCTACACCTCTACGATCACAGATTCTGAAGGAAGGCAGATCCAATCCATTCATCACTCCGATCAAGATCGAGGAACCGAAGGAGAGTTCCTCATCTCCGTCTTCACCACACTCTTCATCCGCTTCATACACCGAGTCACTTTCACCGCCTCCATCTCCCACCATGACCGATAGATTACCACCAAACGGCGATCAACCGCCGCCACCCCCACCTGCACAGAAGAGTCTAGCAGACTATAACAAGCCGAGCGCGACTAGCGTTCGATCTGCCATTGCCGTTCCGCGCATTGAAGGAGATCCTGACTATGAGATTAAAATTCCATTCTTGACCATGATCTCTAGGGATTTACAGTTTGAAGGCAGGCCCCTAGATAATCCGTGCACTCATCTTGCAGACTTCCTTGATCTCTGCAATACTTTTAAAAACGGAAACCTCGACAAAAACACTCTTTGTCTGAGGGCGTTCCCGTTCTCTTTGAAAGGCGCTGCTAAGAGGTGGCTTACTGGCAAACCACCTGGCTACTATACTAACTGGGATAATCTGGCTCAGGACTTTGTTGAAGAATACTTCCCTCCGGCCAGAACAACCGCCATCAAGGACAGCATCGCCAGATTCTCCCAGAAAGAAGGAGAAAGTTTATATGATACTTGGAATCGTTTCCAAGAACTTCTCTACACCTGCCCTCATCATGGATTCGAGCAGAGGCAGTTAGCTGAAATCTTCTCTCGAGGACTTAGAGAAGAATCTGCCAAGTGGGTCAATTCTCTAGCTGAAGGGGATTGCACTACACTCACTCCTGAAGCTGCTCTTCTGCACTTCGCAAACTGTGCCTCCAAGTCAAGAAACTGGGAGCGACAATATGAAGGATCGAGGAGCAAGCTAGATTTCGAAGCAGCTATCAAGGCAGAGGTAGAGAAGCATTTGAAGAAGTCTACCACACCAATCAAGCCACCGGCAGCTTCTGTCTATGTTGCCGATTGCGAGTGGTGTGGAGCTTGCTCACATAACGGAGGCCGTTGTCAGAATTTTGGTAAGGCAGAAGTCTGGTCTGCCGAAGAGGTAAATTTCATTCAACAAGGCTTTGTTAATAATCAGAATGGTTATGCCGGCTATCGTAACTTCAGACAGCAAGGGAACTATCAAGACAGACCTCCCTATAATACTGGCACCAATCATAACCAGAACCAGAATAACCGCCCGGCTGGTCAAGCTCAGGATCAGAAGCCTAACCATCCGCCGGCAGGTGTCTACCAGCTGCCACATCGCAATCCGGGTAATTATGGAACTGCTCCTGGCAATCGCCAGAATCAATATCTTAACAATACCTATCCAGGACAGCAGTATCAAAGAGATAATCCAGGACAGCAGTATCAAAGAGATAATAATGTCAGTGACCTGGATAAGAAGCTCAGCCAGATCATCACAAGACTCGATGATCATGACAGTCAGTTCAAGGCTCAAGCTCTTCTCAATCAAGAACAAATAGCATCTGGACAACGGATTGAGCAAGTCGTGAACAACATCTCGAGCATGCTAGCGTCTGGTCGACCATTTGGCCAGCTTCCAAGCCAGACAGAGCCAAACCCGAGAAAAGAACAGGCTAAAATGGTAACTGCTCGAAAACTTCCAAACTTAATTGCTGATGCCTTTTCTGTTTTACGCAGGATCGCTGAAACTCCGGAAGAAGAGGAAGAAGAGGAACAGAAACCAGCACCTAAGGATGATCCTCCTCTTGCACCATACGTCGTGAAGCCTCCTTTTCCTAGAGCACTGCTACCAAACGCAAGGATCGAGACTGGCATGAAGGGCAACAAGGAAGGATACCCTGACATTCGTATTAAGAAACCTGACTCTCCATATCCAGCTAAGTTATCTAATCCTGGTTCTTTTACTTTGTCGTTGGTCATCAATGATGTTGAAATTGAACGTTGCTTAGTTGATCTAGGAGCATCTGTTAATGTCATGCCTGTGAGTCTATATGAAAAGTTAAACCTAGGGGAACTTGAACCGCCCAGTATGCAACTCGTCTTTGCTGATAGATCGCTTAAAACCCCTAAGGGAGAAATTAAAGACGTTGTTACTAAATGTGGTCCGTTCACGTTTTTAGCTGACTATGTGATCATGGATACTAGTACCGATGATTCTACAATCCTCATAGGTCGACCTTTCATGGCTACTACTGGAATGAACATTAACGTTCCTAATGGTTCTTTGACTTTAAGAATTGGTAAAGAAACAAAAACGTTCCGTCTTAAAGATGACATGAAACATGACTCTAGGAATGAAGAATCTCACTGCTTAGCTGTTGAAACTGTGGAGTTGACTCCGATCAACTCCGTTACTAATGCTTCTTCCAGTGTCTCTAGATCAGTTGTTGCTGCAGGTATTAAGCAGGTTATAAAGAAGAAGCCAGAAGCGTCAGTTCAGAAGCCACCTAAGAAGAAGAAGGAACTGCAAGCCTCTTCTAAACCACCGAGCAGACCTCGAGGGAAGAACAAGAAGGGGAAGAACCAAATGGTCTGGAGACCAAAAATTCCACCGTCTTCCACCGAGCCAGCTGCACCACCAACACGTTCCGAGAAACCGGCGCCGGAACAAGTATGGAAGGAGAAGCCGAAAGCATCTCCTAAGGAAGTACTAACGATCACCGATCCTGGTGATAACAAGCCGAAGAAGAAAGGAAAAGAGAAGCCGACAGTCCTCATTCCTTCCATCGTCACATTAAAGAAGGATGACCTCTCCAGAGAGCTGTTCGGACCTTTCAAGTTCGTTGATCATCTTCCCGACGGACGTACCAAGCTTCTACATGCAAACGGGAAGAGATTCACGCTTACCGGAGAAGTCCCGAAGCTGTACTTCATGAACTCCGATGCTAGCGTGAAGGAGAATCTAAGTTGGGATGTCTCCTAATATCGTCCAGGTATCGTCCAGCTCAAGGACGTTAATAAAAGAGCGCTTCGTGGGAGGCAACCCACGGCTGGAGTCAGTTTTGTTTTGTTTCAACCTTGGTATTTTAGAGTCGGTTCGGGAGAGCCAAAAGTGTCAGTTTGTTTGTGTTCTTATTTTTCATGTAGAGTCTGCGTGTCATAGAGTCAGTTGCAAGTTGATTGAGGTCGTTCCGATTTTTCTGGATTTAACTATGATTTTCTGAAGTTGGTCGGAATTACGAAAATATTTTAAACCCGAACAGTTCAAAATTTTCGGCGAAACCACCCCTGTTTTCGGCGAAACCAACTTTTGATTTTCGACCCATCCTTCCTGTTCATCATTTTCGGTTCGAAAAATAACTGTTTTCGGCGAAGCCATTTGAACTAAAGTTTTCGGCGAAACCGTGCTTCCATTTTCGGCGAAACCACCCTTCCAATTTCGCCGAAAATAATTTCAAAAAAAATCAGAAAAATCCCACTTTAAAACCGGTCTTCCTCTCTCTCCTTCCTTCCCTTCACTCACTTTCGTTCATATCACCGAAACCCCCTCCTTATCTATTTAAAATCGCCGCCGACCCTCCACTAAAACCCGCCGTCGCCGCCGTTTCACCCGCCGCCGCCTCGCCGACCGCCGCCGCACCTCTCCCCTCCTCATTCCGATCCCAACGAGCCCTAGAACAACCAAATCGGAGCTTTGCAGCTCCAGTTCACCGAAAACCTAGTTTTCAACGTTTTTCACCGATTCCTCCCAACCCGTTCAGTTTTTACTTCCATGGCTTCAAGGTAAAGTGTACAACTTTTCAATGCGAATCTTTTGACATATGGATTGCTGAATTTCGTCGGGGTTGACTTTTAGTTTACCTCGTTTTGCGTGCCGACTGTTTCGTGTGAACTAGGACTGACTGAACTTATAGAACTGTTCTAGGATGCTTAGGGAGTTCCGTGCTTAATTTCCATATCATTTGGTCATGTGTTGCTATGCATACGATTGATTCGTTGTTTTGTTGACTTGTGAGATATGTCGGTTTGCCGTTGACTTGTTGTTGATCGTTTGGCTGTCATAAGTGTTCATTCTTGTTCATATTATCATGCCGCCATTTGAAACCATATGATGCCGTCATTCTCCGAGTTGTGATAGTCTTGCCATGATTAGGGTTCAATATGGCTTAATGTTGACTTTCTAAAATGTCGGTTTGACTTTTTTGAACTCTGATTGCGCTTACCTGATTATAGCTGTTCTTAAGACATGTGTTCTAATGTCTATGATTACCGGTTGCTCCGCTTTGCTTACCCCACTTAGTTTCCCTCATTTCTTTGTGAAATTGAGTTTTTCTACTAAGTGTGGGGTAGGATCTTAGTTGACTAATCTAGTTTCACTTCTGGTTTTAGGAACACTTTTGAGCGCAAGGACTAAGGCACGACTCGATGGCGCCTCGAGCTCAGGAGCTGCCGCTCCGGTCACACCCGCCATTCTGGGTCCTCCACCTGCACTCCCTCGCCATGCTGGATACCATCTCACCATCGCCCGTCTACCGGACTTCTACTTTGAGAACTTCCAAAAGATCGCGCACATCCGGGGAGCGGACGTGCGTCTTTTATCCATGGAATCTCTCCAGGAGCATGACGAGGATTCCTACCGGACCGTGCATGACGCCTTAGCACCGGCCGGTCTCCTAGAGCTGACCACCATAGCCGCCGAGTTCCCAGACATTGCTCTCCAGGAGTTCTGGGCGACATTTGACTTGGACGAGCATAAGAAGAGACGGGGCCAGAAGGTGATCACTTTCTTTCTTGGTGGGGTGTACAGGCAGCTCACCTACGATGAGTTTGCCGCTCATCTGGGCATCCCCTACGAGCACTATCACGATCATCACCTCGGTTGGGGCGAGGATGATGACGACGAGGAGTTGCACGCCCTCTGGAGCCACATGACAGGCGTGCCTGGCAATCGCCTCAAGAAGAGCAACTCAGTTAAGTCTCTCTCTCACCCGCTCTATAAGTTTATTCATATGGTTTGGCAGAGGTCACTTTTATATGTCAGAGACAAGGATCGCCACCATATCCTTAAGGAGGAGACTTGGCGGTCGAGTACTACTTAGAACTCGACCTCAGTCCCCAGGTAGCAGCAGATCCTCCACTCCAACCTGCGGTCGAGTCGGAGGACGAAGATGATGCTGAGGAGCAGCAGCCGCAGCCGCCGCCTGAGTTTCAAGATTATATACCCTCGCCACACCATCAGGCAGGGTACATTCACCAGTCGCCGCCGCGCATTCCAGATCCATTTCCGGCGCATACTCACCAGCCACAACACCACCCCGCGGACATTGGTGAGCTGTGCGAGCGACTACAGGAGTGGCGCATCACCGACAACGCCACTCAAGAGGCTAGGTGGACTATTATGCAACAACACATGCGCCGCGCCGACCGGGATATGAGCGACAGCTGGAGTGGCAGCGACAGCTCGGCGATTACTTCCACTTCCCCCACCCCGACACCTCTGACTAGTGATGATCAGGTGGTGTCATTTTCCTTGTCCTTTCTTTTATTTATTCTTTTCGGACTTCGGTCCAACTTTTTTTCTGTGTGGATCCGGGGCACTTGTCCCGGTTTCCTTTTTATGTTTCATTTGTTTTTGTTTTGTAGGCAGTTGGGAGATTCCCTTTGCTTCAGGTTCTGTTACACTTCCCTCCGCTCCGAGGATCCGTGCTCATCCACTACGCCAATCCTCTCGGTCCAGGTTCTTCCATTCCACTCTGAACTCTAGAATTAGTCCTGCGAGGACACAGTCCGATTTAAGTGTGGGGTAGGATGCTAGAGAACCTTGCATGAACTTGATTGCCCTTGATTGTGTTTTGTGTGCCTCGTGATTCCATTCCAGTCTCTCTAGCATTAGAATGGCTCAGTTCTTGATTTTTGACGTTAAGTTGTTGTTCAACCTTTCATAATGATGCTTAGACTGCTTAACCTAGAACTTGAGAACCAACTTGTATGCTTTGATGCTAAATTGCCTGGTCAGAACAGAATTTTAAAATCACACTTGTAGTTTGTAGCCTTGATTGCATGAAAATGACCGAATCCGACTAGCAAACCAACTGTGAGCTTTTGATCCATTGCACGTAACTTGCAATTTAAATTCTTTCTGAGTGGTTTTCTGTTTACTTGAATGAGTTAGAATTTGCATGAGACCTACTCGAGACCACACGATGACACGAGTTCTAGAAGGATAGGGGCACCTAGATTCAGCTACTAAGCCAGATAGCCTACCTTAACGATAAAATCCACTAGGTTTAGACCCTTGAGCTTGGCCTGTTCTTTCGGTTCGATAATACATTACAGCCATTTCCCATTTCTTTCATTCCCCGTTGATCCCCTGTGGTTGTAGTTCTAGATTGACCTACCGGAAGTCGGTTTGTGGTAACCTGCCTATAGCCATTAAAAGGTGGTCTTAGCTAATAGGTCCAGACGTGTAAACCCCTCTAGCAACTAAAGAAAAAATCGGCACAAAAGAAAAAAATATAGAAAAGAAAGAAAAAGAGAAAAAATTTCAAAAAAATGAGGAAAGAAGAAATTAGAAAAAGTTCAAAGTTTAGTTCAAATAAAATGGTCTTCTCCCTACAAATGGAAGAACGAAGTCGTAAGAAAAGTCGAAAAGAAAAATGTGTATGCAAAAGAAAAAGAATAAGTGCTAGGTTGCTTGAGGGTATCATAGGACGAGCGTTCATCATTCCACCAGTGTTTGGTTAGACGGTAGGAAGCCATAGATTAGATCAGTGTAGTCAAAATCGCGATTTTAATCTTAAAATCGTACGATTTTACGATCTCACCTATGAGAAACGATCCTGATTTCACTACAAAATCGTGGGCCTTCAAAATCGGGTGAAATCGAGAGAAAAATCGTTAAAATCGTAAAATCAACGATTTTACGATTTTATACGATTTTTGTAATTTTCCTGACTAGACCAAAATCTCAATGGGTTGGTTCGGTTTTTTGGTTCAACCTGAGAATCTAACCCATTTTCCCAAATCCCTCTTTTCCAAAAATAACTCGCTGAACCCTAATTCCGCAAAATCGAAAGTTCGATTCTTTTACAACTCTCGCCGGCGCTGCTTCTCCTTGATTTTTCTCCGTTTCTCACCGGCGGTGCTTCTCCTCGGCTGCAAGTCACCAACGTCGCTTTTGCATCGACGACTTCCTTCTATTCGCCCCTTCGTCGTCATCCGATACTCCAATTCTTCTCCAGCTTCGTCGTCGTCCGTTCTCTGCGTCGGCGATTCTTCTCCAGTTTCTTCGTCGTCTCGTCCCTTCACCGTCGACTCGAGACTTCCTTCTCCCCTCAGTCCCTCCTTCGCCGGCCTCCCTCACCATCTAGCATCTTCCCTCACTCGGACACAAGGTCATCAACATCATCTTCCTTCTCCACTGCTTCAAGTCAGTAAGTCAACCTTCTTTGTCCTTCCTGTCGATTCCCTCCTTCCCTGCAAGCTACAGGTCTAATTAAATCATAGACTCATTCATACCTTCATCTTTCCTAGAAATTGACTCATTCATACCTTCCTCTTTTCCAGAATTGACTCATTCATACCTTCCTCTTTCCCATAAATTGAAGCAAGGAGGGCGGAGGCTACATCAGAAGTTCAAAACTTCAACTCACCAAACTATAACAGTTCATTTCATCTACGGTTCTACCTGCTTCAAGTAATTACTTTGTACTCCGCAATCCTCATCCCTCTGTCCCATTTCCTACGGTTCTATGGTTCTCACTTCTCACCAAAATAGTAGTTTCATTTTCACTAAGCCATCCATGTACGCATCCCTTTGAGCATATTATTAACTCATTGTAATAATTCTTTGTTATAAGCCATCCATATTAATTGTTATAAGAGTGTATAATTCTAAGTTTATTAACATATTATATTTATTAATAAGTATTTATAATATTTTTTTAGTTGGGACATAAAATCTTACGATTTTACGATTCGATTTTACGATTCCGATTTCACCTAAGTTTTCGATTTTACGTGGAATCACGATTTTAACTACATTGGATTAGATTCGAGGGAAGTTAGTCGAAAGCTACACCGCACCAAGCCATCATCATTCATTCCCATCATCCATCTCATTATAAACCCAAGTAGTGTAGATTTCATTACGGTCCTAGCAGGGAAGTCCTTCTTGACTAGATACTCGTGTTGTCACAGTGGTGGAGATGTGGTCGAAATGCAAACCTATGACAGAATTCGGTAACAGAAAACGATCGAGAGCAGAAACACGTCCTTAAACACAGAGAGTGAGAGTCACATTGTACTAAATATATCCTGTGTGAGAAGTCTGGTCGGTCAGGTCAAATTCGTGCATGATTGATTGCTAATTACTTGTTGTGTGCAGTTTATTAGTGAGACCAGGTAGTTTGGCTAATCAGTATGCATGTTAGGTTTCTTGTTCTAGGATCGATCTGTCTAATAATTCATTGTGTTCGATTGAGCTCCAATTTAATCGATCTTATCATTTATGAACATGAGCGTTTCTATTCAGTTTGCTTGAGGACAAGCAAAAGCTTAAGTGTGGGGTATTTGATGACACTCGATTTGACGTGATTATCAGCCTCATTTAAGCGACATTTCTTTGCTTAAGACATTGTTTTTAGGGTAGAATAACGAATATTCAATCGATTGCCCTATCTCGTGCCATTTGTGTTACCTTGGCCCGTTTCGGGTCTATTTGATGGTTTTCTAGTGTTTTTGTGTTAGCACAGGTTTTTGCCGTCAAATAGCGTAGCCATGGACGTGTCTAAGGCGTAGGAACCTCGAGGAATCAAACCAGAATCGATCAAAGGAGTCAATCAAGTCAAACCGAAAATCTGCCATTCACACTTACAGTTTCGGCGAAACCAAGCTCCCAGATTCGGCGAAACCAGCAGTTCAAATCAGCCAATGCCAAGTGAAGAATACCTTCGGCGAAAATGATCTCACAGTTTCGGCGAAATCAACAATGCAAATCAGCTGATGCCAAGTGAAGACTGATTTCGGCGAAACCATCAAGCTCTTCGGACCGAAAATGCAAGGCAGAGGAAACTGGCCATTTACACAAGCCAGTTTCGCCGAAACTACTCCTATGGTTCCGGCGAAAATAACAGCTCAGCCCGGCCCAACTAGGGTTAAGTATTTATACTTAACCCGGCGGCCGAATAATCATAATTTGATACGACACAATTCATAATTCTAAAAACACAACTTTTCGAGATTAGTTTTCTCTGAAGTTCGGGAGCGAAGAGTTGGAGTTCGAAGAGCCGGATAGAGATCGTGACGCCATCCCTTCCATCTCGGAGAACCGGAGCTAGGAGTGTAACTTACCGAAGATCGGAGTCTGTCAGAGTCGTCTGAATTAGGTTTTTCAGTTCTTTTCTGTTCTTCCTCTGAATGATGAACTCTTTCCTTGTCTTTGTGTCTTTTGTAATGATCATGAGTAGCTAAACTCGTTAGAGCTTAGACTAGATGAACCCTAAGTGACCCAGGGCTTTAAAGCGGTCACGGATCGGCGGTGATTAGATTCGAAATTCAATCAGTTCTTTTCATGTTTGATTCGTGCTTCATTGTTCATGTTTCTTGTCTGGATTGATCACCTAGATTAGATTCTGGTTAAGCTAAGGATAGAAGCGAACGCTCGCCTTACTTTAGAACATCGAATTGAACAATTAACCTTATAATTGGAGTGTGCCTTTCGTAGGAACCGGTTAGGGTTAATCCACTGCAAGAGTAACTCATTAATCACTAGTAATTACACCAATTAATTAAGTCGTTGCGAGAGGCGACCGTACCCGGGCGGCTAGTTAATCTTGGTAGTTAGAACGGATAGAGCGAACGTTCGACGGTCTTAAACCTAAGGGTAAGGAGTTATGGTGGTGTCTTAGTAATTGATTGAATAAGAATCGAAATCCGCTGATCTGTTGATTGCCAATGCTCTGGGGAACGAAGGGGGATTCAAAGTCTAAGTTCGTCTGTCATTCTTGTTCTCAAACCCTAATTCTCAATCTGCTTTAGCTTAATTTGTTTTAATTCTTCTGCATTCCTTAGAATTAGAAGTCGTGGAACTCACACCACGCACAACGTGTTTTCCTTGAGTAATTTGTTAGTTCTGAAGTAGCCAATCAATTGAAGGCTCGTGGAATACGATCTATCCTAGCTCTTGAGCTTGATAGTTATTTGATAGAACCTGCTCAGCACAACGACGCTTCCATCAGTATTCATAGACCGTTGGATACTGGGCGGTACTTGGGATTACCCTCGTGTGTGGGAAAGAATAAGAGAGTAGTTTTTGCACAGATGCGGGAGAGGATTTGGAGGAAGATGCAGACGTGGCGGCGCAAGAACATCTCTTATGTAGGGAAGGAGGTGCTCATTAAGGCAGTAGCTCAAGCAATTCCACTTTATCATATGAACGTCTTTTTACTCACAAAGACGGTCGCGTAGGAGCTTGAGCGTATGATTAATAGTTTCTGGTGGGGCGAAAGGGAATGGAGGTGGAGATATTCCGTGGATGCGGTGGGTGCGGTTGTGTGTCAGGAAGGAATATGGTGGGCTCGGTGTTTGCAATCCTATTGATTTCAATCTGGCAATGCTGGGAAAGCAAGGATGGAAATTATTTCTGATCCTAACGCTTTGGTGTCGAGAGTTTACAAAGCCAAATACTACCCGAAGAGGGATTTCTTAAAAGCTATTCGGAGATTGCGACCACCAATGAAAGAGGAGGAAGATGAGAAGTTATGGAGATTAAGCAAAAATGGTGAATACTCGGTGAAATTGGCGTACAGGGTGATAGCTGAGATGAATGGGGGAGCAGCGGGTAGAGGGGGAGTGGAATAAACTGTGGGGACTCGATGTGCCACCGAAAATGCGCCATTTCCTTTGGAGAAGCGCTAGGGACATTCTCCCAATGAGAAGCAAATTGAGACGTCGTAGGATTGATGTCCATGATAGTTGTGGTATGTGTAGTAGGGAATCTGAGTCTTCGGAGCATTTATTTCTAAACTGTGAAGTTGCTCGAAGATATTGGAGAATTGCATGGGTGGAGGAGATGCTGTCGCGGAACGATGGGCGTCAGGAAGGCTGGGGGACTTGGTTGATGGGGATTCTGCGAAGTGGCAGTAAGGAGGTGCATGATACGGTGGCAGCGGTGGCGTGGGGGATGTGGAAGGAGTGGAATAATCGAGTTTGGAACCAAGTGGCTACAACTGAGGAGCGGATTGTTCACTCAGCGCAGTAAACAGCTAGAAGTTGGTGGCGAGTGCAAGTGAGAGAAGCGGGTACGGTGCGGAATCGGGATGCTCGATGTCACAGGTGGCACAAGCCGCCGGCAACCTTTGTTAAAATTAATTGTGATGCAGCAACGTTCCGGGAGGAGAAGGCGTTTGGTATTGGAATTGTGATTAGGGATGAAGAAGGGGAGTTGGTCGGATATAAGCTGGAGAAAAAAAAGGGTGTCCGCTGGCATAGGAATGTGAAGCGGATGCGGTGGTTGCAGCTCTTCGGTGGACGGGTGAGCTGGGTATTACTAGGGCTATTATTGAGACTGATAGTCAGATGACACAGATGGCTATCAATAGCCGAGGCAGTGACAGGACAAAATTTGGACATATCATCTCTTTGGGGAAGTCACTGATTGAGAACCAACCGAGAATTAAGGTCGAATTTGTTAGGGAAGTGGGCATATGGTCGTGCATGAGCTTGCTCAATGGTCGTTATTCCTGTCTGATACTGTTCTAGGATCAGAGTCTCCGGACTGACTTTGTAATAGTTTGAACAACTTTTGCAGCTTAAGGCATTAATGAAATTACACATTTGTTTTAAAAAAAAAAACCACATTTTCCTCCCCGGATTGAGAGGCGGAATTATTTCGGAAGAAATATCAAATCCATATTTTCCCCTTTCAATTAGCTACCCAATATATTTGCAATTTAATTCAGCTTCATGGCTCAATTTCAGATCTCACATGAAGTTCAATTTCATTTCAAAACCAAGTGAATTGACGATTTTCATTGGAATTACAACTAGCGCCCTAAACCCTCTCTTTCTTCCTCAAGTTATCATTTAATCAGCTCCTCTCCGCCGCTTGATCGATTCCATCGACATGGTTCCAGATATAGGCAGTAGAGGAGAGGAGAGAATAATGACTATGGTTGAGAGCAATGAGGGTGGCGGTGTTGCTAAAATTGCAAGCGACATTCGTCATGTCGTTCTTCCTATTGGTGAACGCCTCACAATCACTGGTCAAAAAAGTCTAAGATCCTAATCGTGCGTCATTGGAGTTATGAATCGAGCCATCGCCGTGCACCGTTCTCTTCTTTTTCTATGTTCACGTCTTCTTCTTTGTTCACTTCTTCTCGTTGGTAGAGGTCGTATGGACTTTTAGTGGTGTGGAGGAGGCCGGCCATCGGTGGACGGAATTCTTGTGGTGTGGAGGAGGTTAGGAGCAAAGTATGTGAATTTGAATTAGGTTTTGTTATACACCATGTAAATAATGACTAAATAAGCACTTACATTAAAATTTAGAACTCATTTTTCATTATTGTTTCGCTCAAAGTCGGTTAACCACCGAGTAACCGCATTTTAACCAGTGACCGACTTGCTAAAAAAATTAACCATTCTTTGACCGACCAAATAATTAAGTAACCTTTGGTTAACCAATTTTGATTAATTAATTGATTTTAACGATTAACCTTGAACGAATTTTCAACCTACTTTTTATATACGGTCAAATACTTAAATAATCCCGAAACTTTGGGGCGAGTTACAAACTAGTCCCAAAACTTCATTTTGTTGCAGTCTCATCCCGTTAGTTCAGACTTCGTTACGAAGTGGTACTATTTACCACGTCAGCTTGTCCACATCATTTAAAATATAGTAAAATATTAGTCTCGGCCCGAATCGTATTAAAATCTCTAATCAAACTAGTCAACTTAACCTAATTTGAAAATCTTGAATCCCCAATCAATTTCATCCTAGCCTAATTGGAAACTGAAATTGGGTTCTTCTATGGCTGATCGTTGTTGTATAAGCGGATGTTGCTCGCTACCTGAAACGGTACTACTTCCTTTTCTACTCCTTTCCAACTTCGGATTGAAATGGAGGGCTAGTTTTCTTTTTTCTTCTCTGTTTCTGCCTTTCTGGGTTCTTCCATGGCTGCTTGCTGTTTTTATTAAACTTATGATCTGCATTTCTCTACTGTGAAAGTAGAAAGCTTTTTGTTCTGATCTGCATCCCCACTCCCGAAAGGATCGCCTTCAAGAAGGTTAGCGAGATAATCGATTGGTTCCCCATACATTCCCTAATTGCGTGAGGGTGATTGAATTATTTTCCTTCTCTTATTGTTATTTCGTCAGGCATCTTACGTGCAAACTGAAAGCAGAGGGGTTGTTTTCGTCAGAGTCCAAGTCACGACCGAAGCTCCTACTAAAGTCAAGAAGGAGTTGAAGAAACAGGAAGAAGGCGTTATTGTGAACATAAGCCCAAATTTTTTGACATCTGATTTCACATCCAAAGTTTTATTCTCTGTACTCCGGTTTCCGTTTCTGATTAGGTTATGATGAAATTGATTGGGGCAACATTTTTGGTTTTATGTTAAGTTGACTGGTTTGATTAGATATTTTAATTCGATTCAGTCCGAGACTATTATTTTATTATATTTAAATGATGTGGACTGGCTGACGTGGCAAATAATACCACTTTGTAACGAAGTCCAAACTAACGAGACGGGACTACAAGTTTCGGAACTAAGTATTTGACCCTTTTTATATATTCCCTTCATCCATCCGCAGACGCAGCCTATACAAAGCCGATAAATTTTCAATCTTTCCGAAGCCCAAAAAATAAAAATTGCAGATTCAGAGTAACTGGTGATCGATGGAGTGGGAAGACGACGACGACACAGTACCGCTGTCGCAGAGACCAGAGTGGTCGGACATCAATCCCCTTCCTCAAGACGATGGTCCAAACCCTGTGGTTCCGATCGCTTACAAGCCGGAGTTCGAGGAGACTATGGACTACTTCCGTGCCGTTTATCGAGCTGATGAGCGATCTCCCCGCGCCCTTCAGCTTACTCGCAAAGCCATTCTCCTCAATGCCGGCAATTACACTGTACTTTTCCCCCGTCTGAAAACTTTGATTCCTTTTCTCCCCTAATGATTCAACCTGGAAAAAAATATACCTATATGTTACTATAACTAACAAACATACTCTGAACTCTATACTCGCTTATTCATTTACTACTACATCTACACTCATTCATTTAATTATTATCATTAATTACGTAATTCCCTTTTTTTAAATGAAATTCCAGATTTCTGTCTAGTTTGTCTAAACAGCAAATAGATAATTGTGGTAATGAGGTTAGAATTTGAGTCATGTGTGGTGGAAATTGGAACGATGAACATTGGTAGGTTAGGGAAATAGCCTAACATGTTCAAACATCAAATTTGAAGATTGGGTCATTGATTGATTGAAATCTGATGCACAATTGAGTCTTACTAAACATTTTGAAGTAGAGAGTAGAAATCGGCAACCTATTTGGCATCATACAGAAGCGAAAAACCTTAACCTGTTTTTGAGCGTTGAAGCGAGCTTTTGATAATAGCATTTGCATAAAAAATATCCTATCTAAAGTCAGGTGTAAGCATAAAAGTGTAAGCTTTTGAGAACTAAAACTAGCTTTTGTCTACAATGCTCCCTAGTTAATGCATAATGTCAATTGCATTCGGCTTTATTCTGCATTTTACTGTTATCTATCTGCTCTCCCACTATTTGTATGCTGCCTTTGTCTCTTGTTGGTTCTCTGACTCCACTTCTCCCTTAATACTTCAAATTTTGTATGTGCATTCAATGATCGTTTTCTCATAGTTATGAAGGAAACAATGTACTAGCTGCATTCGCACGGTCATAAGATCCAGATTACATAACAGACTTGTTTGTTATCAACCATTTGAAAGGTTTGGCGCTTCAGGCGTTTATTACTCGAGACATTACATAAAGACCTGCATCAAGAAATCAACTATATTTCCAAGATTGCAAAGGAAAACACAAAAAACTATCAGATATGGTGAGTCAAAAGAATTCTTTTTTGTTTCCTTTTCATCTTTGGTTATTTGATCTCAAGTTTATTGTTGATGCCTACATTTGATTTTCATTTTTACTCTTCAAACGAGGACTTTCCAGCATTTGATGAATATGGGATTATCACTATTATTAGTAAAAAATAGATGTACCCTTATGTCTTTTCGTTAGTATGGATTATGGGTTGATTTCAAGTTTATTGCTGATGCTAACCTTTGATCTTTGTTGTTGTTAAAACGAGGACTTTCAAGTGGCTGATGAATATGGGGTAATGGGTATTATTAGTAAAAATAACGCAACTCTTATGTCTTTATCCATTCTATTGTTTGCATCCTCAGTACCTTCTTTCATTGGGAAAGCATATTGAGTTACCTCGCGCTTGCTGGCTGACTTAGCAAAAAAAAAATGTTTCTTGAATTTCCTTAGTGTTCTTGTTTGTTTTCTTGTATTTATCCGTTCATACATTGTTGATGTTCCTTCTTGGAGCAAATTAAAAACCCATGATTTCTTGATGTGAAGTTATGTGTCCTTTCAGCTCTCAGTTGATCTTGAATTGAATCCCATTCTTGGTTCCTCAATCCTGGTTCTAACAACAAGTATATTTTCAGGCATCACAGGCGCTGGGTCGCAGAGAAATTGGGTCCATCTGTTGCTCACACAGAACTTGAATTTACCAAGATGATACTCGAGAGGGATGCTAAAAACTATCACGCATGGTCCCACAGGCAGGTTTGTTACAGCGCTATGCATTCAGAAACAGTGACCCGAATAGTCATTTTTTATGGGTGGAATTTTGGTGGCCTAGATGATGTAAATTTTGTGGTTGATTTCTGCAGTGGGTTTTGCAAAGCTTGGGGGGATGGGATGAGGAGCTGGACTACTGCCATCAGCTACTTGAAGCAGATGTTTTCAACAACTCCGCTTGGAATCAGGTAAATAAACCCACTCTTGATAACTGAATCTTGAATTCAGCAGTTAGCTTTTATGTAAGGATTTCAACAGCATTTTATTCTTACATGGGTCTATTATGTTATTTTATGAAAGAGTTTGACCGTCATAGGGACTCCCTGTTGTAGTGTGTAATTAGGTTCTTTTAGAATGTAATCACTTACATATTGTCTCATATACATATATGTGTTTTGCAACAGAGATACTTTGTCGTGACGAGATCTCCTCTACTAGGAGGTCTTGATGCCATGAGACAGTCCGAAGTGAAGTACACAGTTAAGGCCATCCTAGCTAACCCCGAGAACGAGAGTCCATGGAGGTATCTTAGAGGTCTCTACAAGGACGATCTAAAGTTGTGGACTCGTGATCCTCAAGTTTTGAACGTGTGTCTAAAGGTTTTAAATGAAAGGAGTAGCCTCCCTGATAATGCGTGCCCTCCTCTGACAAAGGTTTTTGCATTGAGTACCCTCCTGGATCTTCTGTGTCATGGATTCCAGCCAAGTCAAGAATTGAGAGAAGCTGTGGATGCCTTGAATCTTGCTACTACTTCAGACCCAAATTCACAGGACAAGAACAACAACAACATCAACAATGGTGGCTACAGTTTGGGTTGTGCAATTTGTTCTGTGTTGGAGCATGCAGATTCAATGAGAGTGAACTACTGGAGATGGCGCAAAAGCTGTTTACAACATATGAATGTGTGAACAGTTGCTATGTGAATTCGGATATAAGCTGTTGTGTTGATGATAGAGTCGAATGTAGGGAACAGCGAACAGGGAACTGTAACTTTGTTTTATGCTGTAACCTTGTTGCTGGAACATTGAAATTATTTGGTGTTGATTCCTCCTTCCTTGCGTTTGTTGAGTGCCATATTGCCATGTGATACAGGTTCAAATAAGGTCAAATACATAATACGTTGGGTTACTAATTTGTTATATAGTAGTCTAATTAGTATTAAACGAGTTACAGAAAATTATTAATAGTTACAAAGGAGTTCAGGGGTGTAATTTTTTTAACTATTTTGTCACATCACCGTTGACATATTGACATGTTATAGGTTTGGATGATTAAATGAGAAGGGTTAATAAATTATAATTTCAGTTATCATTTTGTTAAGTTATCTAATGATTATTTTGCAATTGGGGTAGTTAAATGACTAGAATATGAGAAGTTTGGGGGAAGCATTTTAATAGTTACACACTGTAGTCAAAATCACGATTTTGATCTTAAATTTTTATGATTTTACGATTTCTTTGGTGGCTAGCGATTTAAATTCCACCTAAAATCTATGAGTAGTGGAACTAGGTAAAATCTCGATTAAAGTCTGAGAATCTTATAGAATCAATGATTTTTCTTGTATTTTGCAATTCCACTTTCTATGTGTAAGATCTGCTAATTTTTTCCATGAAACGGCTAATCAAGAGTAGTCGCTCTTCAACTTTATTTCATTGTTTTGACATTTCAAAGTCATGCAATTGTCACCTTCGTTGTCTCATCAAATGAAATAACTTAGATAATAAAACATGAGAATATCTAGCTTATTTACATATTTATACTTAATATTTTATTGACCAAAATATTTCACGCAGTAGTTCATAAAATCTTATGATTCAACGATCACGATTTGATCTCAGTTTTTTATGTGAAATCTCGATTTTGACTACGTTGTTTATACATTTTATATATGTGATTGCCTAGTAACAAGGTGAATACGCCAAGTTAGGAGGCGTATTCGCCCAGAAAAGTTATGAGTGTTAGGGTTTCTTGGTTTAACCGTCAGGAATCAGGCCATACCTCTACTAACACAAAACTACCACGAGCATGGCGAATTCGCCCAGCTCTTGGGCGTTTTTTACTACTTTTGGTAAATAGTTTCATAACGTATTTAAATCGGTAAATAGTTATTTAATTATTATTAATTTGATGAAATCACCCTAATATGACTCATTAATATTTAATGATATTACCTCATAATTTTCAGAACTGGATCGGTAATTGAGCTGGTGAGGCCAATGGTTCAGGATTTAGTGATTTAACAATGGTTAGACTTGGCATGCCGAGGTTGAAACGTTTTAATATCATAAAATAAATAAATAAAAATAGTTAAACCAGATCCGACAAATATTTAATTAAGTCGGATCAAACTCTTTAACTTTCAATATCAAAATCTAACTCTCTAAAGATTAGCTATTAGAAAGCAATAACCAATTACATATTATATCATAATATTAAAATTTCAGGTACCAAAATAGAATAATCCACAGTATATATACATATTTAAAAACAATAATCGTTCCCCTTCTCTTATTTTCAGTGCAGAACTTTTCCTTCCCTTTAGAAACAGAAAAAGGACCACTATAGAAAAAAGTTTTCTCTGCATAGAGCATAACACTCTCAACCTTGAGCATCATTTCTCCTCTCTAGAGCATCTTCTATCTTTCTTCTCTTCTGCTTCTTGTTCTCCTACCTGCAGCTCCTTCGCCCTCTTCTTCTTATTCCAATTCTCTTGTTCCAATCTTTTCATGACAGAACATCAACAAATGAATGATCTTATTAGTAATACAACACTTATGAGTTGTGAAGAACCTTTGCTGCTACTGCATAGGGATCAAGGTCTCTGTGGCTCTTTCTCTCGAAGATCACTAGTTGGTCGTTTTATTAGTAAAAGATCATGTTCAATCACTGCTATAAAGAACAATGCTTTGAGAGTTTGGCATCTCAAAGGTGATCTCAGAGTTCAGTCTCTTCCAGGTCAGAATATTTTCTTGTTCAATTTCTTTGAGGAAGAAGATAAAGTTCGTATTCATGATGGCATTCCATGGCCTTTACTTCAATCACACTTGGTTCTCAAGTCTTGGGAAGGATTTAACTCTCCTCAGGATATTCAGATAGACTCCACTTCTGCTTGGGTTCGAGTTATAGGTCTGACACCTGATTTCAGGGGTGATGATAACATTAATCTTATTGCCAGTCTGTTTAAAGGTTTGATCTCAGTTGATGAAGAGGGTCGTAGGTTTGAATGGAGTAGCTATCTGAGATTATATCTTCAGTTGTTCATAGATAAACCTCTGCGAACAGGTTTTCATTATCCAGGAGATCAAGGTCAGCTTAACAAAATTGAGTTCATCTATGAGAATATACTAGATTTTTGTTATTGATGTGGCATTATGGGCCATACTATCTCCTACTGTGATCTTCGAGCTGCTAATCCAGATTACTTTCTTACTCACCAAACAAGGTATGGCAATCATATGAGAATTGATGTGCCAAGGAAGTCTGATGCTATTCGATTATATGAGAAGTTTATTCCAACTGCATCAGATAAGGGTGTTGCACATGGTTCCTCATCAACATCTAATCGTCAATCAGTAAACACTCCGGTGGAGGAAAATCAAACGGTGGAGCATGACTCATCTTCTTCTCTTTAAACCTCCTTTATGCCAGGTGTCTCATATCTTTACAGCTCCTGCTACTTCTGCTTCTAGGAACCCTCATGCTTCTGGTAATTTGTCTTATACGGAAGGATTTCCAAAAAGACTTCCATATAAGCAAGCTACTGCTGAGCTGTTTGCTCCTTTTTGGATTGGTTACAGCATCCAGACTTCATACATGAATTGGGATTCTCACACTTTTGTATGCCAAACAACACAGCAATTCTTCGCTCTTTAGCTCAGCATTACTGTGGTCTTTCTTCTGATGAAGCTGATAAAGTGCCTATCCCAATTCTGGTCTATTCACTTCTTAATCTTAAAAGTGATTTAATCTCCCACATCATTAACTCTCTTCATCCTGGTCATCCAAGTTTCAGGCCTGCTAACTTAGAAACTTTTGATTCAGCTCTTCCTTTTATGAAACCTAATACAAGTTGCTGGGAAAATCTGTGTGGTTCTGAACCTGATCCAACTTTGTGTCAATCTGTTAAAAAAAGAAGAACAACAGAAGTCTTGGTTTCTTCTTCTGGCCTTCAGGATTGTCAAATCAATTCTCAAATTTCTGATAAAAGGTTTGGAGTTGGTCATCGTCCCTTGAATATTTTACATCATGCAAGACTTTATTCTGCTAAAGATGCTATGGATTCTGATTCAGAGTAAACAACTTCAGATCCTACTTCCAAGGCTTTGGTGGCAGCCTCAATGCCACCATCATCAAAGTGATTCTAAGTTGGAATTGTAAGGGTATGGGGCAAGCCCCTACAATTTAGTATTTGCAGAATCTTATCTGCTCAAATTGTCCCTCTGTAGTATTTCTTATGGAAACAAAGCAGAAAAGAAATACTATGGAAAGCTTACGTCGAAGATTTAGATATCCAAATTCATTCTATGTTGATCTAGAAGGTCTTTCTGGAGGGTTAGCTTTATGGTGGATTCGAGACTTGGATATTACTATTCTTAGGGCTGCTAAGAATTATATTGATATCCAATGGTCAGATGAAGTTCTCTTCAATGTTACCTTTGTTTATGGAGCTCCTAGAAGAGAAGATAGGCAAGGAGTTTGGACAGAAATTTCTGATAATCATGAATCTGTGTCACATTTGCCATGGTGTTTACTCGGTGATTTTAATGCAATCTGCTGCAATGAAAAAAAGGAAGGATTTAATCCTCCTGATTATAATACCATGAGAAATTTCAATGGTTTTATTCAGCAGAATGGTTTGTTGGAGATTAAGTCAGAAGGAGCTTGTTTCACCTGGACTAATAATAATGCTGTTGGTGGTTTGATTCGGCAAAGATTAGATAGAGTTCTCTCAAATAATGGATGGCTTGATCTTTTCCCAAAATCACAGTTTCTGATTCATCCAATAACTCAATCAGACCATGCTCCAATTCTGCTTCAGTTAGAACCAGCAATCAGGAAGCACAAAAGGAATTTCAAATATGGAGAGTTGGCTACTGGAGCCAAGTTATACTGATCAAGTTGAGCAAAGCTGGAATGCTGAACTTGCCATCACAGAGAACTTAAAGAACTGTGCTTCTTCTTTGTCCACTTGGAAGAGAGAAATCATTGGGAATAATGGATTCAAGATTACACAGCTTCTTCAAAATTTAAAGATCTTTTCTTCCCAACACTCAACTCCTTTTACTTTTCAAAGAATTTCAGAGATTAATGAGGAGCTTGCTAGAAGATGGTCAATTCAAGAAAACTACTGGTCTCAAAGATCTAGAAATCAGTGGCTTCAGCTTGGAGACAATAACACAGGTTTCTTTCATCGCTCAACCTTACAAAGAAGAAGGTTCAATAATATTACTTCTCTTAAATTAGAAGATGATTCCTGGATTACAGATTCGGATGATCTTTCAGCTCATATAGTCAGTTTCTATAATAATCTTTTCAGCAGCTCTTTGGAAGTAACTGATTATTCATTCTTACAGACTCTTCCAAGAAAGATTGATCAGTTTATGAATGATCATTTAATCAATCCTATTTCAGATGCAGAGATTAAATGTGCAGTCTTCCAGATATCAAAGGCTCCTGGACCTGATGGTTTTCCAGGTCGATTCTACCAGGTACATTGGAATCTTATCTCACATACTTTCTGTTCAGAGATAAGATCATTCTTCGACAATGCAACTGTACCAGACTCTTGGAATGACACTTATATTACACTCATACCTAAAGTTAAGCATCCAAAGAAGATTACACAATTCAGGCCAATTGGATTGGCTAACTTTAGGATGAAGGTCATTTCTAAGATTATGACTACACGTTTAAAGCCTTATATCTCTCATATCATCTCTGAGCTTCAATCAGCATTTACTGGCAACAGATGTATTCAAGATAATGTGGTGGTTGTTCATGAAGTTGTCCATAAGCTGAGAACAAGGAAGAAGGGCAAAAAATATGACTTCTTATTCAAGGTTGACATGCTCGAAGCTTTTGATAGAGTTTTGTGGGACTTTATATTTGCTACTCTTGAAGCCATTGGATTTGACAGAATTTGGATTAACTGGATAAGGATGCTAATCACTTCAGTAAGATTTAATATTCTTCTTAATGGTTCACCAACAAAGTGGTTTCATCCTACAAGAGGAGTTAGACAAGGTGATCCACTTTCACCTTATCTTTTCATCTTAGTTTCCTATGTTCTGTCCTTTATGATCCAACAATCTGTTGCTCAAGGAAGAGTTAAAGGATTGAAACTAAACAGATTCTGTCCAGTACTTCATCACATACTATTTGCAGATGATACTGTGCTTTTTGGTTCTGCAACAGTTTCTGAAGCTAAGAATATACAGCTGGTGCTTACAAGATATTGCCATGTTTCTGGTCAAGCAATCAATGTTGCAAAGTCATCTATTCTTTTCTCCAGTAATACTCCTGATGACTTAAAGAATAGCATTGCTTCTGAGTTTGGAGTAGATATATCTTTACCTTTTGGAAATTACTTAGGTGTTCCAGCTGAATGGGGAGCAACTAAAAAGGAAACATTTCGTTATATGCTTGAAAGATTGAATGCTAGAGCTCAGTCCTAACAATCTCATCTGCTTTCATATGCTGGAAGGTCAGTTATGATCAAATCTATACTTCAGGCACTTCCATCATATCTTTTCTCTTGTTTCTTATTACCAAAACACATCCTAAAGAAAATGGATCAGATCCTTATTGACTTCTGGTGGTCAGGTGATGTTTCAAGAAAGAGATTACATTGGTTATCAGCAGATGAACTTAGAAAGCCAGTTCCAGATGGAGGTTTAGGATTCAGATGTTTCTATGACTTCAATTTAGCATTTATTGCTAAATTAGCATGGAGAATTCTAACAAATCCAGATCACATTTGGGTTCAGCTTTTAAAAGGTCTTTATTTCCCTCATTGAAACTTCTTACATGCTGGAAGACATCATAAATCTTCATGGATTTGGTCAGGGGTAATGGAAGGAAGAAAAGCATTACTTCAAGGTTTGAGAAAGAATATAGGTGATGGACATGGAACTGAAATTGCAGAGGCATGGATTCCAGAAGCAATAGGTTTTAAAGCATCATTCTTACCTTCTTTCTCCTCAACTAAAGTTTCAGATTATATCTTAAATCCTGGAAGGACATGGAATACAGCAAAATTGAGATCAGTTTTTCCTGAATATGTGGTCTGTCAAATTCTGCTGATTCAATTAGGTCTTGAGGGTTATTCTGACCAATATGTTTGACATTTTGAATCTTCTGGAAAGTTTAGTATCAAATCTTGTTATCAAAGGCTTCGTTCTCAGTCAGCTTCAAATAATCAACCAATTGATGAAAGCACAAAAAAGCTTTGGAAATGGCTCTGGCAGTTAGACTTACCACCCAAGATCTATTTCTTCATCTGGCGTGTTTGTAGAAATGCTCTTCCTATAAGGTTGGTTTACTTAGAAGAAGATGTGGTTCCTCTTCAATCTGCCTTACATGTAATGCAGAGGAAGAAACGTTAGACCATTTGCTTTTTCATTGCCCTACAAGCATGTCATTTTGGCAACAAAATATGCCTTCTCTGCAATGTCCAACTCCTACTCAATCTGTGAAGTCATGGTTCATCAATCTTGCTTCGACAATTACACATACTTCAGCTACTGAAGTAGGATTTACAATGTGGTATATTTGGAAGATGAGGAATGAGCTCCTTTTTTAGGATATACAACCTTCTCTTTCTAATCTTTCAACAAGAAGGATACATGAACTGCAGCAATGGATTTCAGTCCAAAATGTTAGAGGAAACTCAACTTCCAGGGTTTCAGATACCAGGTCTTCTTCATTCCATTTAACTGATTCTCTAGCTCCAACAATCTTCACTCATAAGGTTGTGTGTGATGGTGCTTTTAAGGCATCTATCCGGACGGGAGCCTATGGTGTTATCTTGTATAACACTGAGGGACATGCAATTAATGGACAAGCTGGAAGTTTTAAGTGTGCAGCACCTCTTTGTGCTGAAGCTAAGGCAGTTTTGACTGCAGTACAGATGGCTAAGACAATCACCTCTCCAACTGTTATACTTTCAGACAGTTTACTCTTAGTAAATGCAATAAGAGATCATCAATGGAATTGGCCATGGCAGATTTCAGGTATTTTAGCACGTCTGCAACAACTTCTCTTCTGGAATCAACAAATCAGTGTCTCTTATGTACCATGTTCTTCTGTACAAGCAGCTCATCGTATTGCCGTTCAAGCACGAGATAATATTTTGTCTTCTGATTGGCTTACTTCTTTGTAGCTCTTTCTGTTCTTAAGTTTCTTATGTACAGTAGTTTAGTTTGTTTTAGTAAGCCTCTCCTTTCTCTTTTGTAAGCTATTAGTTTGGTTAAACAGCAGGGTGCTGTCAATAATATCCTACATCTTCATCAAAAAAAAAAACTTTTCCTTCCCTTTCTCTCATTCACTCTATTTTCCTTTCTCTTGTACTGAGTCGGTTGGTACTTCCCCTTTGCTGTTGCTGCTACGATGGAGAAGAAAAACTCAAAACGGATGATTGGAAGCAGGGACGATGGACGACCGACGTGGACTGATGTAGGACGACGACGAGAAGGCTCTGCTAGTCCGTTGTTGCTACTACGGACACGGGAAGCTCAAAACCCTATTTTCGAAGAGGAAGAAGCGAAGAATGGGAAGCTCCAATCTGTTGCTGCTACCGATTTGTCGTTTCATTTTTTTTCAATTTTTTTTCTCGGGCAATACTTAAAACGGTGGTCTTTTTTATGGTGTGACCAGGTTTCTTAATGCGGTCGATTATTGTGATTCAACCAAATAAGCGACCAGTTTGATTCATGACTTGTAGACCGCTTGCCGATATTAGACGGATGACCGGCTTAGAGTCGAAACGGTCAGCCTAGTCCTACTTTAACCACCATGTATTACCTTGTCAAATTAGTGACTTTTTTCCTTAGATAACTCTCACAGGAGCGCTGGAGATAATCATACATTCATAAAATTAAGTGCACACCCAAGCCGTGAGGTTTACCACACTTCGGCTGGGGAGGCAACGTAGTGCATGACAAGCCACATAATGGACTATCATGTTAGCTTGAAGCATATCCCATGAATCTCCGTGAGATTCAAGCTTTGTCATAAGCCACATAAATTATGTGGGATTTGCTTCTTGAGCCACATAAAAAATATTACACATAGCCCATGAATCTCCCCTATGCTTTGTCAATGTTGGATTTGCCTAGGATGTCACATACACCCCCCTAGGGACTCAACGCCCTTGTTGAGGTTTGTCCCACCATCGCTCAAGAGGGACGGGGAGAGGCTCTGATACCACTTGTAACATCCCAGCCTTTTCTAACAAGATATTGTCCGCTTTGGGCCCAACCCTCACGGATTTTTTTTTGGGGTGTTGGTGGGATTCGAGCCCATGACCTCCTCTCGAGATCAAACCCCACCAATACGCCCCAAAATACGTCATATCAGTAAAGGTTGAACTATTCCACATATCCATGGATCTCTCACGTGCTTTGTCGATGTGGGATTTTCCTAGGATGCCACATATATGTAAATTATGAAATTATATAATTTTATAATAATAATTGTATTCATTACTTTAGTTGAATTACAAATTATGCATACTTCTAGAATTCAAGTGAATCACATATAACACTCGTCTAAACTTGACTAATTAATAGCAGACTCATCACTCCACGTCTGATTTGCAATCACGTCACGCTTAGAAGCCATTTCTCGCACCGTGTGATGAAGACGTCCCAAATTCTATACGAGCCACTGATTCACTTGTTCCCACTTGACCATCACTCTCTTCAAACTCAGCAAATAGGGAGTCCCCTTGTGCATGCATCTGAATAAAGTTGTGAATCGCACAACATGCTAGAACAATGTCTGTTTGTTTGTTGAAGCTATAACTACACATCATGTCAAGATCGGCCATCTTCTCTTCAAAACACTCAAACATCGTTCAATGACATTGCTAAAAATGAGAAGTATACCCTCGAAATGGTGCTAGAAACCCAGGTGCGTTTGCAAATCTAGAATCCACAACGTAATATTTCCCTAATAATACCAAGAAACAATAAGATGCTGACAAATCTAATTCATCAATGTCAGAACCTCTTCACTTGAATGAAACCAAAAGTATGCACCAGACGGAAAGCAGATATGGAGTGAAGAGGTAATACATGAGCTTCATGAGAAAGATAGCATGGAGTTCATATCCTCACAGAGTACGGCGGAAGAAGTTTGGAAGATGGGGATGGTGTGATTTGATTATCTAATAAATAACAGTGTGTAGTTAGGTATTATGCCCCAAATCAGCATTGACGACTGTTAGGATTTTGGTTTGTTGAGATTGGGAGGATGTGAGGATTTTGCGTTAGAAAATGTTATTGCTGGGAGTGGGACTTGAAAGGGGAAGTTGTTATGAAAATTTACATAATTCCCTGTTGATGTGACTTTATTTAGTGCATTTTTTAGCTTATGATTGACCTAAGAAATGCCCGTGTTTGATCGTGAAATGCCATGACTTATATGCTTTTATTGAAGTTTCGTGCAAAGTGTCTATTTGTTGTCCGATTGCCACTTTGGAGCCAAATTCGTGGTCTATTGGATATTTCTTCATGCATTTTTAGGTTATGGATTTGAAGTACGAATGACAAGGAGCACGTAGAAGCAAACGGGAGGTCAATCGGAGCTAGGACGCAGGAGATATGGCCGTTGCAAGATCGAGAAAAGTGCAAAAGTCTGCCAGCTTCTTTCCTGAAGAAGTTTTCGGCGAGAACTTTAAGTTCTCGCCGAAAACTAATGCAGTTTTCGCATCAGAACTTCCAGGAGATTGAGGCTTGATTTTTGAAGAAGTTTTCGGCGAAAACATTCAGAGTTTTCGCCAAAAACATGTGAAGGAAGTGAAGGCCGGCTCAGTGGTTTTCAAAGGAATTTTTGGCGAAAAGTTTATAAGTTTTTGCCGAAAACTTCTGGCTTTTCCAGCAGCCTATTTAAAGAGCATTTTGGGGAGAAAGTAGAGGGGACAATTCATTAATTCAGAAAACACACCTTCGTCAAAACCCTTTTCTCTCAACTTTTCAATTACTTTCTTCTCATCTCCAATCCACAACCCTAGAGCAAGGTGCAACTCAAAGTAGAGGAGTTTGGATTGAAGTCCACAACCTTGGAAGAGGAGCTTGCAAGAGGAGGATTGCCATGGTGTTCTTGGTGATCATCTCTCTTTCTCTTTCCTTCATTTCCATGTGTGGCTGATTTCTTAGGTTTCCATGGATTGATAGATAGTTGTGCTATGATAGAGGTTGATTGTGTAAACATGCTATGATTGATCTTGGATGTAAGAAGATTATCTCTAGACTTGTTGTTAATTCCATTGATTGCTTGATTGGTCTATTCTTTGTGATGTAATGCATGAGAGTGCTTAGATTACATGGATTGTAGGTCTAGGGATTGAAGAGAATGTGTTCTAAGAGATTAGATCATCTCAATTCAACCATAGTTGCATAATTTCTCTCTTGTGCATTTTATCGAACACTTGGTGTGCATTAAGTTTTTCATTCAATTGAACTTTGATTAGTCTTTTGATGATTCTCTTAGTGTTAGGACATTGACATGAGAGTGTGGTGTCTAGCCTAGTGGTCATAGATTCATAGGAGAGGGTTTTGTAGCTTGGCATTTCATCAAACACCTTTAATGCATCCTTAGTCACTTAGCTTGAGAGCGAGAGCCTAAGTTGAGTGGTGCTAGGATAGGAACTTAGTGCTACGAGAGTGCATTGAGTCTATAGAAGGGATTTGTGTGGTCATTCGATTGCAACCTCGATTATGTTTGGCTTGTTTGTGCATTTGTTCCTCTTGAGCATGATGAAGCTATCTTTCCAAGTGAACCTCCTTTATCTTTGTTTTGCACCGCTTTACTTTCTTGCTTTAGTTTCGTTTATGTTTTTGATTTCGTTGCTTTCAAACCAAACTCTTTTTAAATGAATAGACCGTCCATGAACCGTGTGAGTAGTGGCAATTGAGAGAGCCCTCGTGGAAATACGACCTTGATTGTTGTGAGTTAATTCTTGCACATCAAGTTTTTGGCGATGTTGTCGGGGACTTTCTCAATCCTAAGAAAGCATTTAGTAGTGGACCTATCTATTCACTTCCCTCCGTTTTAGTTTTTGCTTCTTTGTATTTGTTTGTTTGATTTTGTTATCCCGCTTTGTCGTGTTACTTTGGTGTCTTGTTGAGCTTGTGTGTAGGTACCTTGTGTTAGTGTATGAGTCGATTCACTTGCTTCCAAGCACAACCTTAAGGCCTCGAGCAACTCATTGATCCACCAATCCGTTCTCTACCTCATTTAGTTCATGGGAGCAAGGTTGCAAGTAAGATGAACTCGTGGAATGGGAGTAATGGTTATGGTACCTATCAAGGGTGGAATCCATCTCCTAACCCATACTATGGTCATCCTACTTCATCCAACTACTACCAAGGGACTTTTGAGGGAGATGGCCAATGGTGGGGTCAAGAACAACACGGTTCAACACCCTTGTGGAATGAGCAATGTCCCTATCCATCTCCACCCTACCATCAAATCTTGTCGGAGTATTATCAAGAGGATTTCACAAGTCATAAACAACATTCTCCACCACCTTCCATGCTAGAGGATCTCTTTAAGATGGTTAAAGAAAGTGAGCGTCCTCAAGAGGAGTTCACAAGCTATGAGCAACCATCTCAACCTCCTTCTATGCTAGAGGAGCTCTTGAAAATGGTGAAGGAAAGTGAGAGTCCTCGAGAGGAGTTCGTAAGCTATAAGGAACCTCCTCCACCTCTTCCCACGCTTGAGGAAGCTTTGAAGATTGTGGAAGACAATGCGAACCAACTTAATCGCTTAGCAAAAAGCATGGCGCACATCAATGGAATGCTTGAAAATGAACATCAACCCCATAAGGTGGAACAACACTCTCACCCTCCATCCATGATAGAGGAGATCTCGAATATTGCGAACGACAATGCGGCTCGGCTCAATCGCCTAGCTCAAAGTATGAATCTCGTCATGGAAGCTCTAGAGAATGAGAATCAGCCCAAGAAGGTGGAGCATGTTTATGATGATGAAGATGACACTTGTGAACCGGAAATGATTGACACGGAAGAAGAAGTGGAGGCGATTGAAGAACATGTTCTTCTCGAGGACATGCCAAGTAACGATGATGTGTGGATAGAAGAATCAAGGAGAATTAAGGATGATGGCACTTTAGAGGAGGTGGGACATGTTGTGAAGACTCTTCAAGAAGAGGTGGTACCGAGAGTGGAGCACGAAAGTGAACAACACCACCCTATTGTGGTGCCACCAAAGATTGTGAGTGCTCTTCAATCTTCTTGATTGGTCATGAAGTATTTGTGCCAAGAGCCCAATGACGCATGCATCTCTACTCCTCATACGGTGGTCATGGAAGTGGAGCCACCTCTCCTTGACCCGGAAGACTCTTCGAGTGGCATCACCAACTTGGAGACGATGGAGCTCAATGGTGGCACCACACCTTACTATCTTCCTCAAGTTTTGATGTTCAAAGGTAGCAAGCCATCCCAAGGTACCAAGTGCTATGCAAGCATCAATGTGCATTGGCTAGTCTACCATTCTCCCAAGATGTTTCTTGGAGCTCAACTTTCATCGTGGAAGAAGCTAGTTGACATCAAGGAGGTACTAAGTTGGACACCATAACGTAGGTATCGTCGAGCTTAAGACGGTAACTAAGCGCTTCTTGGGAGGCACCCCGTGTTATCTTTACTTTTTCGCTTTTAATTGTTGTTTGAGGTTTTTGTGTTGTTTTAGCTTTTTGAATAAGGTTTGACAAGCATTTTGGATCACTCTTCACCAAGGATCATCATGGAACTCTTTCACCACTATTACGTTTTATGCTCTTCTCTACCAACGCGGTAATTTCGTTCCACCTTACCCTCTCTCTCTTGATCATTGAGGACAATGCTCATGTTAGTCGTAGGGGGAGTTTGAGGTTTGGTGTGATTATTTGTGGTAGAGATGTAATGCTATGCTGTGATGATTGCATGATCTTGATTGAATGTCAGATTCCTCTATCGTAGAATCATTCGGTTCTTGACTTTTGGTGTTTCATTGAATTCAAGTTTTCACAACGATGTTTAGACTGTTCCACTTAGAACCTTTAACCAGCATGTCGGCACTAATATCAAATGAGTCTATACTGTAACAGATATTGGATCACTCTTGTATGTTGGTTGATTGATTTGACATGTGTTTTTGTACCGCTCGATAACACCGTTCTAAGATGATAAAGGCAATTAGAATTCCACTACATTCAGCCAAAAAGCCTACCTGAATCAGTTTCCTTTAGGATAACCCCGTTGAGCCTTGGCCTGTTTGTTGGATGATACACATTTTCACCCTAATCCATGTTTTTCATCACCTTTTTTATCCCTCGTGATTATGGCTTGAGATTAGATGGAATCCAAATCGAAATCTTGTGTGGAATTTGTAAGGGGCTAAGGATCGAGTGGCTAATTTGTGAAGAAAATGTTCAAAAGAAAATGCTCAAAAGAAAAGAAAAGCTAGGCAAGCTCGGCACCTAAGTGAAGTGTCAGGTTGAGCACTAGCACAGGCAAAGACTGTGAGCTAGGCAGGTTCAACACCTAAGTGAAGTGTTGAATCGAGCACTAGTATGCAGTAGAAAAAAAAAGAGAAAAAAAAAGAAAGACTTCTTAAAAGTGGCCCTTGTTATAATAATCCTAGCTTGAGCTTGTAAAGTTTAGATCTAGAGGTGGACGAAGTCGAGTCGATAGCCACGTCGCGATCACTCACCACTTCTAAAATTTCCCTACTTCCACCTAAACCGTTCCATATCCCGAGTTCAAGTCCTTTTGATTAGAGTTGGTGTTGTTGTGGTCGGTAAGAACGGTGCCCTAATTAGCTGATACTTGAAGTGTGCAGAAAATAGTGAGGTCTAGACTTGTTTGGTTGACGTTCTTGCATGTGTAGGTTAAGTTTGTTCGTGGAACAGTCTAAGCTAAATTGTTATTGCTTGATTCTCAATGGAACCGATCTTGTCATTTGTGAACTTGGATGTTTTCTAATTCATTTGTTTGAGGACAAGCAAAGCTTAGTCGTAGGGGAATTTGATGTGACTTTATTTAGTGCATTATTGAGCTTATGATTGACCTAAGAAATGCCCGTGTTTGATCGTGAAATGCCATGACTTATATGCTTTTATTGAAGTTTCGTGCAAAGTGTCTATTTGTTGTCCGGTTGCCACTTTGGAGCCAAACTCGTGGTCTATTGGATGTTTCTTCGTGCATTTTCAGGTTATGGCTTCGAAGTACGAATGACAAGGAGCACGTAGAAGCAAAAGGGAGGTCAATCAGAGCTAGGACGGATGAGATATGGCCATTGCAAGATCGAGAAAAGTGCAAAAGTCTACCAGCTTCTTTCCTAAAGAAGTTTTCGGCGAGAACTTTAAGTTCTCGCCGAAAACTAATGCAGTTTTCGCATCAAAACTTCCAGGAGATTGAGGCTTGATTTTCGAAGAAGTTTTCGGCAAAAACATTCAGAGTTTTCGCCGAAAACATGTGAAGGAAGTGAAGGCCGGCTCAGTGGTTTTTAAAGGAATTTTCGGCGAAAAGTTTATAAGTTTTCGCCGAAAACTTCTGGCTTTTCCAGCAGCCTATTTAAAGAGCATTTTGGGGAGAAAGTAGAGGGGACAATTCATTAATTCAGAAAACACACCTTCGTCAAAACCCTTTTCTCTCAACTTTTCAATTACTTTCTTCTCATCTCCAATCCACAACCCTAGAGCAAGGTGCAACTCAAAGTAGAGGAGTTTGGATTGAAGTCCACAACCTTGGAAGAGGAGCTTGCAAGAGGAGGATTGCCATGGTGTTCTTGGTGATCATCTCTCTTTCTCTTTCCTTCATTTCCATGTGTGGCTGATTTCTTAGGTTTCCATGGATTGATAGATAGTTGTGCTATGATAGAGGTTGATTGTGTAAACATGCTATGATTGATCTTGGATGTAAGAAGATGATCTCTAGACTTGTTGTTAATTCCATTGATTGCTTGATTGGTCTATTCTTTGTGATGTAATGCTTGAGAGTGCTTAGATTACATGGATTGTAGGTCTAGGGATTGAAGAGAGTGTGTTCTAAGAGATTAGATCATCTCAATTCAACCATAGTTGCATAATTTCTCTCTTGTGCATTTTATCGAACACTTGGTGTGCATTAAGTTTTTCATTCAATTGAACTTTGATTAGTCTTTTGATGATTCTCTTAGTGTTAGGACATTGACATGAGAGTGTGGTGTCTAGCCTAGTGGTCATAGAGTCATAGGAGAGGGTTTTGTAGCTTGGCATTTCATCAAACACCTTTAATGCATCCTTAGTCACTTAGCTTGAGAGCGAGAGCCTAAGTTGAGTGGTGCTAGGATAGGAACTTAGTGCTACGAGAGTGCATTGAGTCTATAGAAGGGATTTGCGTGGTCATTCGACAACCCTTTTCTCTCAACTTTTCAATTACTTTCTTCTCATCTCCAATCCACAACCCTAGAGCAAGGTGCAACTCAAAGTAGAGGAGTTTGGATTGAAGTCCACAAGCTTGGAAGAGGAGCTTGCAAGAGGAGGATTGCCATGGTGTTCTTGGTGATCATCTCTCTTCCTCTTTCCTTCATTTCCTTGGCCATGTGTGGCTGATTTCTTAGGTTTCCTTGGATTGATAGATTGTTGTGCTATGATAGAGGTTGATTGTGTAAACATGCTATGATTGATCTTGGATGTAAGAAGATTGATGACACTCGATTTGACGTGATTATCAGCCCCATTTAAGCAACATTTCATACCCTTTGCTGCCATTTTGATGAGTATTTGGTGCATTTGTCGTAACTTTGTGATTATCGGCTCCTAGTGCGTACATTGTCCATTTCTTGGCTATTTTTACCCTTTTTGTGAGCTTTTATGTTGAGCCCCCAGGTTCCCACATTATAGAGGACTCTCTCACGAGTCCAGCGCTTCAAACGGAGACCAAATCGGAGTTCAAACGGAGCGGGAATGATCGAAACAAGTCGGAGTGCTGCACAGCTCAAAACGCTGCGTTTTGGAGCTTACATGCCTTGTAAGCTCAATGCACTGTGAGCTTACACGTGTAAGCTCCCCAGACGAGAAAATTCAGCCTTTTCCAACTTGTAAAGGGTTTCTAGGGTTATATATAGACTTTTTGAAGCCAGATTGAAGACACACGAATTTTGGCTGATTAGCCACGACCTTAGGGTCGATAGATAGAGTTTAGAGAGTTCGAAGATCCGTGGAGAGATCGTGACGCCATCCTTCCACCTCGAAGAGCTCGGAGCTTAAAGTTGAAGATCCAGGAGATTGAAGCTTCACCGGAGTCGTCAGAATTAGGTTTTTCAGTTCTTATCTGTTCTTCCTCTGTATGATGATTTCCTTTGTTGCCTTTGATTCTTCTGTTATCGTTATGAGTAGCTGAACTCGTAGAGCTTAGATTAGATGAACCCTAAGTGACCAGGGCTTTAAAGCGGTCACGGATTGGCAGTAATTAGATTTGAAGTTCAATCAGTTTCTCTTTGCATGGTTGTTTTGTTCTTCATTGTTTATGTTTCTTCTCTGGTTGATCGCCTAGATTAGGTTTTTGCAAGTTAGGGTTAGTCGCCAGACGTAGTCGTTAGACAGTTCCCTACTTTGGCGCTTAAACTTGTCTTCCTTGATCACCTAGTTTAGATTCTTGTTAAGTTGAGGATAGAAGCGAACGCTCGCCTCTCTTTAAAACATCAATTCAACCAGTTAACCTTATAATTGGAGTGTGCCTTTCGTAGGAACCGATTAGGGTTAATCCACTGCAAGAGTAACTCATAAATCGTTAGTAATGGCACCAGTTAATTAAGTTGTTGCGAGAGGCAACCGTACCCGGGCGGCTAGTTAATCTTGGTAGTTAGATCGGATAGAGCGAACGTTCGCCAGTTTTAAACCTAAGGGTAAGGAGTTATGGTGGTGTATAGAAACCGATTGAATTAAAATTGAAAACCACTGATCTTTTGATTGCCAATGCTCTGGTGATCTAAGGGGGATTTGAAATCTAAGTTCGTCTATCTTCTCATTAGTCAACCTTTTACTTTTCTGTCTTTTATATTCCTGCTTTATTAGATTAGAAGTTGTGGAACTCACACCACGCACAACCTGTTTAAACCTGAGTAATTTGCCAGCTTCTTTGAGTAGTCGATTAGTAGAAACCCTGTGGAATACGATCTAGTCTACTTCGGTAGGTTAGTTATTTGATACCGCTAAAACTGCAGCATCAAATTGGCGCCGTTGCCGGGGACTCTTCTAATTGTTTGAAAGAAGAGTTGGCAAATTATTCTTCTACCTTTCAGCCTTACCATTTATTTTCCCTCCATATTTCCATGATTTACCTGGGTAGTGCTTTTGAGTTTTGATTATGCAGGATTACAGGTGGGATCACCAGTACCAAGAGTGGTCCATCAATGAAGCACCATATCCCGAAGATTATCGAGAAATGCTACATCAACAACAACAACAGACGGCGAGATTTGACTCCCTCTTTGATAAGATCTCTTCAATGCTACGAGGTTACCAAGAGATACACCAACAAGAGCATCAAAGTGGCGCTAGAGATAACCAAGAGATCCTTCTACAAGTTCATAAACATCAACAATGCTCGTCGAGAACCCAATCCTCCTTGGATAATATCTCTGCAATACTACAAGCTCGTCTCACGACGGTACATCAAGCTCGAGCAACCAAACCAATTAATTAAAGAACACGCTCAGGAGATGTTTGAAGAAGAAGATGAGCCCGTCCATGACTATTATGAGCTAGAAGCATCTGATGAAGAATCCTTGGCAGTGGTGGTTGATGAAGACATAAAGCTAATCCATCCCGAAGTTGAAGCCGAAGACGAGCACATAAAGATTGAGGAGATACCCTCACCTACACTTCCGCCGAGTCAACCTGTAGAGAAGATGGAGCTCATTGACCATGCTGCGCCGTACTACCTCTTTCCTCCTCGAGTAGGAGAATTTGAGAAGAACTGGTCATCCAACCAGAACCACGATCTATTGGAGCACTACCGGCTGCATCACCATTCTGGAGTGCTACATGGCACTCAACCGCTGTCCTTGAAGAAGACGATTGACTTCAAGGAACTCCTAAGTTGGGGTCCCTAACAGGTATCGTCTGGCTCACGGTCGTTAAACAAGAGCGCTTCCTGGGAGGCAACCCACGGCTGGAGTCAATTGTTTTCATTTCGGGTCGTTCTGTTTTAAAACCCCTCCTTCTAAAAAAAATAAAAATAAAAAAAATAAAAAAATGAAAACTGCCGCCATTTTCAAAATTATTTTCGGCTAAAATTCACCCATATTTTCGCCGAAAATATGTGTTTAAAACCGGCCTGTTCTCCTGTTTCTACTTCTCGACCGAAAACAACTTAACTTTTCGCCGAACCAGATTTTGATTTTACAAAACATTTTCGCCGAAAATTTTCAATCATTTTCGCCGAAAATCTTGTGTTTTCCGCCGACTATTTATACCGGTTTCGACTTCTACTTTTCACCCCCGCCCTCGGAACAATGATCAGGTTGTTTCTATCCTTTCCATTTCTTTTCTTTCTTCTTTTCGGATCTCGATCCACTTTTCTTCTGTGTGGACCCGGGGCACTTGTCCCGGTATCCTTTTGATCTTTTTGTTGTTTTTGTTTCTGTAGGAACTTGAGTAGCTACTCCGCTCCACTCCGAACTCTCCGTGTTCATCCGCTACACCGACCATCACCTTCCAGGTTCTTCATATCTCTCTACTCTAGATTAGTCCTGTGAGGACACAGAACAGTCTAAGTGTGGGGTAGGATGTTAGAAAACCATGCATGTTCTTGATTGCCTATATCTTTGTGTGCCTCGTGATTCCTGTCCAATCACTCTAGCATAGAATTGCTCAATTCTTGACTTATGATGTTAAATTGACTTCAATTTTGAACAATGACGTCTAGACTGTTCCACTTAGAACCTGTAACCAACGTGTCGGAACTGATATTAAACGAGCCTAGGTCAGAACAAATCACAAATCACTTCGGTAGTTGAAACTTGAATTAATTGAATTGATTGACTTGTTAATAACAAAGCTCGATAACATCGTTCTAAGATGATAAATGCTAGCTTCTTCCATGTTTTTCACTCCATATTTGATCACCTGTGATTGTGGCTTGAGATTAGACGGAAATCCAATTCGAAATCTTGTGTAAAAAGTTATAACTAGCTAGGACCAAGTGGCTAAATGGTTAAATCAAGTAATTGATTTAATCGAATCAATGTTAAGTTCTTTAAAGTGCTGAAAATAAAGCTAGGCAAGCCCGAAACCTAAGTGAAGTGTTCGGGTTGAGCACTAGCAAAGGCACAAATACTGTGAGCTAGGCAGGTCCAACACCTAAGTGAAGTGTTTGGTATCGAGCACTAGTATGCAGTAAATAAATTGAAAGGAAGAAGTCGAAACTTGAAATAAATTGTTGTTTAAATAGGTCCTAGCTAGAACATGTAACGTACAGATCTAGAAACGGATGAAGTCGAGTCGATAGCCACGTCACTTTTCCTACCTCCACATCCACACCATGGCTAGAGCTTAAAGTCTTTTTTATTAGAATTGGTGTTATTGTAGTCGGTTAATCATGATTAATTGTTTTCCAAAGAAACGAGCTTTGTTAAAACCACCACTACAAGAAAACACAAATTTAGTCACAGTTTTTTTGGCCCTTTAGTCACTGTTTTAACCTTGACTAAAAAAATTTGTCACGGTTTATTAAACCGTGACTATATTGCCCCATTTTTGTCACGGTTTGAAAAGAAACCGTGACAAAGATATTAGTCACGGTTTTGTGGGAAACCATGACTAACCTTTGTCACGGTTTCTTTAAAAACAGTGACAAAGTTCAGTCACTGTTTTCCCCAAAACCGTGACTAATCTTTGTCACGGTTTTTAAAGAAACCGTGACAAAGGTTAGTGACCAAATTGTATAATCCAATTTTCCAGTGACTGAATTTATAATTTCTTTGAATTATTGTATCAAACCCTCAACTCTTTCCGTTATGCAATTTAATCCATACACTTATAAGGTTTACAACAGGTCCCAATTTTATTTCTTCCATTATACAAATCAGTCACTACAACTTTCTAGTTATGCAACTTGGTCTAGAAATTTCAAAGCCTAACAAATTAGTCTCGTCTTCTCCGGTGACTCTTTAGTCGTCGGTAAGTCTCGATCAGTGGAACGGAGCTAAGCTCCCTCGATCTGGTGGTCGGTGAACGGTGAAGGGTGAGTGGTGGTTTCAGATCTGGTTTCAGATCTCCTCCTCTGTTTTCGATCGGAGTGGCACATGTGGTGGGGGGAGTTTGAATCGCCGCAGGAGAGGAGAGAGGAATCTTGGCAGTGGTGGTGGGTTTAGGGTGAGTTTGAATCGGAGAGGGAGAGGTGAGGGGTGTGAGTTCGAATCGGTGAGGCAAAGCTGGGGGGAGTTTGAATCGTCGGAGGAGAGGAGATAGGAAGCTTTGGCAGTGGTGGTGGGTGGGTTTAGGGAAGTTGGAGGTGGCGGGGGAGGTTTGTATCGGAAGAGAGGAGATAGAAAAGGAGGGAAGAAGAAGTCGGAGGAGGGAAGAAGAAGATAAGAAGAGGAAAGAGAAGAAAGAGACAAAGAGGAGGAAAAAAAAAAGAGGGGAAGATTGCCAGCGTGGCATGATTCTCGGATCGCCATTAGTCACGATTTTTTGTGAAACCGTGACTAATTTAGTCACGGTTTTTAAAACTGTGACTAAATTAGTCACGGTTTCACAAAAAACCGTGACTAAATTAGTCATGGTTTCTTAAAAACCGTGACTAATTGGTCACGGTTTTATAAAACCTTGACCAATTAGTCACGGTTTCACAAAAAACCGTGACTAATTAGTCACGGTTTCATAAAACCGTGACCAATTAGTCACGGTTCAAAAAACCGTGACTAAAGAACCGTGACTAATTGAGTGTTTTCTTATAGTGCAATACTTGAAGTGTGCAGAAATTAGTGAGATAAAAAACTTGTTTGGTTGATGTTCTTGCATGTGTAGGTCACTTTTTCTACGTGGAACAGTCTAAACCAAATCGTTAGAATTGAATCTCAGTTTAATCTCGTGTCATTTGTGAATTTGAGTGTGTTCTAGTTCAGTTTGCTTGAGGACAAGCAAAAGCTTAACTGTGGGTATTTTGATGACACTCGATTTGACGTGATTATCAGCCCCATTTAAGCAACATTTCATACCCTTTGATGCCATTTTGATGAGTATTTGGTGCATTTGTCGTAACTTTGTGATTATCGGCTCCTAGTGCGTACATTGTCCATTTCTTGGCTATTTTTACCCTTTTGTGAACTTTTATGTTGAGCCCCCAGGTTACCATATTATAGGGACTCTCTCACGAGTCCAGCGCTTCAAACGGAGACCAAATCGGAGTTCAAACGGAGCGAGAATGATCGAAACAAGTCGGAGTGCTGCACAGCTCAAAACGCTGCGTTTTGGAGCTTACATGCCGTGTAAGCTCAATGCACTGTGATCTTACACGCCGTGTAAGCTCCCCAGACGGGAAAATTCGGCCTTTTCGAACTTGTAAAGGGTTTCTAGAGTTATATATAGACTTTTTGAAGCCAGAGTGAAGACACACGAATTTTGGCTGATTAGCCACGACCTTAGGGTCGATAGATAGAGTTTAGAGAGTTCGAAGATCCGTGGAGAGATCGTGATGCCATCCTTCCACCTCGAAGAGCTCGGAGCTTAAAGTTGAAGATCCAGGATATTGAAGCTTCGCCGGAGTCGTCAGAATTAGGTTTTTCAGTTCTTATCTGTTCTTCCTCTGTATGATGATTTCCTTTGTTGCCTTTGATTCTTCTGTTATCGTTATGAGTAGCTGAACTCGTAGAGCTTAGATTAGATGAACCCTAAGTGACCCAGGGCTTTAAAGCGGTCACGGATTGGCGGTAATTAGATTCGAAGTTCAATCAGTTTCTCTTTGCATGGTTGTTTTGTTCTTCATTGTTTATGTTTCTTCTCTGGTTGATAGCCTAGATTAGGTTTTTGCAAGTTAGGGTTAGTCGCCAGACGTAGTCATTAGACAGTTCCCTGCTTTGGCGCTTAAACTTGTCTTCCTTGATCACCTAGTTTAGATTCTTGTTAAGTTGAGGATAGAAGCGAACGCTCGCCTCTCTTTAAAACATCAATTCAACCAGTTAACCTTATAATTGGAGTGTGCCTTTCGTAGGAATCGATTAGGGTTAATCCACTGCAAGAGTAACTCATAAATCGTTAGTAATTGCACCAGTTAATTAAGTCGTTGCGAGAGGCGACCGTACCCGGGCGGCTAGTTAATCTTGGTAGTTAGATCGGATAGAGCGAACGTTTGCCAGTCTTAAACCTAAGGGTAAGGAGTTATGGTGGTGTATAGAAACCGATTGAATTAGAATTGAAAACCGTTGATCTGTTGATTGCCAATGCTCTGGTGATCTAAGGGGGATTCGAAATCTAAGTTCGTCTATCTTCTCGTTAGTCAACCTTTTACTTTTCTGTCTTTTATTTTCCTGCTTTATTAGATTAGAAGTCGTGGAACTCACACCACGAACAACCTGTTTAAACCTGAGTAATTTGTCAGCTTCTTTGAGTAGTCGATTAGTAGAAACCCTGTGGAATACGATCTAGTCTACTTCGGTAGGTTAGTTATTTGATACCGCTAAAACTGCAGCATCAAATTGGCGCCGTTGCCGGGGACTCTTCTAATTGTTTGAAAGAAGAGTTGGCAAATTATTCTTCTACCTTTCAGCCTTACCATTTATTTTCCCTCCATATTTCCATGATTTACCTGGGTAGTGCTTTTGAGTTTTGATTATGCAGGATTACAGGTGGGATCACCAGTACCAAGAGTGGTACATCAATGAAGCACCATATCCCGAAGATTATCGAGAAATGCTACATCAACAATAACAACAGACGGCGAGATTTGACTCCCTCTTTAATAAGATCTCTTCAATGCTACGAGGTTACCAAGAGATACACCAACAAGAGCATCAAAGTGGCGCTAGAGATAACCAAGAGATCCTTATACAAGTTCATGAACATCAACAATGCTCGTCGAGAACCCAATCCTCCTTGGATAATATCTATGCAATACTACAAGCTCGTCTCACGACGGACATCAAGCTCGAGCAACCAAACCAATTAATTAAAGAACACGCTCAGGAGATGTTCGAAGAAGAAGATGAGCCCGTCCATGACTATTATGAGCTAGAAGCATCTGATGAAGAATCCTTGGCAGTGGTGGTTGATGAAGACATAAAGCTAATCCAACCCGAAGTTGAAGCCGAAGAGGAGCACATAAAGATTGAGGAGATACCCTCACCTACACTTCCGCCGAGAGCACATAAAGATTGAGGAGATACCCTCACCTACACTTCCGCCGAGTCAACCTGTAGACAAGATGGAGCTCATTGACCATGCTGCGCCGTACTACCTCTTTCCTCCTCGAGTAGGAGAATTTGAGAAGAGCTGGTCATCCAACCAGACCCACGATCTATTGGAGCACTACCGGCTGCATCACCATTCTGGAGTGCTACATGGCACTCAACCGCTGTCCTTGAAGAAAACGATTGACTTCAAGGAACTCCTAAGTTGGGGTCCCTAACAGGTATCGTCTGGCTCACGGACATTAAACAAGAGCGCTTCGTGGGAGGCAACCCACGGCTGGAGTCAGTTGTTTTCGTTTCGGGTCGTTCTGTTTTAAAACGCCTCCTTCTAAAAAAAATAAAAAAAAAACGAAAACTGCCGCCATTTTCAAAATTATTTTCGGCGAAAATTCACCCATATTTTCGCCGAAAATATGTGTTTAAAACCGGCCTGTTCTCCTGTTTCTACTTCTCGACCGAAAACAACTTAACTTTTCGCCGAACCGGATTTTGATTTTACAAAACATTTTCGCCGAAAATTTTCAATCATTTTAGCCGAAAATCTTGTGTTTTCCGCCGACTATTTATACCGATTTTGACTTCTGCTTTTCACCCCCGCCCTCGGAACAGTGATCAGTTGTTTCTATCCTTTCCATTTCTTTTCTTTCTTCTTTTCGGATCTCGATCCACTTTTCTTCTGTGTGGATCCGGGGCACTTGTCCCGGTATCCTTTTGATCTTTTTGTTGTTTTTGTTTCTGTAGGAACTTGAGTAGCTACTCCGCTCCACTTCGGACTCTCCATGTTCATCCGCTACACCGACCATCACCTTCCAGGTTCTTCGTATCTCTCTACTCTAGATTAGTCCTGTGAGGACACAGAACAGTCTAAGTGTGGGGTAGGATGTTAGAAAACCATGCATGATCTTGATTGTCTATATCTTTGTGTGCCTCGTGATTCCTGTCCAATCACTCTAGCATAGAATTGCTCAATTCTTGACTTGTGATGTTAAATTGACTTCAATTTTGAATAATGACGTCTAGACTGTTCCACTTAGAACCTGTAACCAACGTGTCGGAACTGATATTAAACGAGCCTAGGTCAGAACAAATCACAAATCACTTCGGTAGTTGAAACTTGAATTAATTGAATTGATTGACTTGTTAATAACAAAGCTCGATAACACCGTTCTAAGATGATAAATGCTAGCTTCTTCCATGTTTTTCACTCCATATTTGATCACCTGTGATTGTGGCTTGAGATTAGACAGAAATCCAATTCGAAATCTTGTGTAAAAAGTTATAACTAGCTAGGACCAAGTGGCTAAATGGTTAAATCAAGTAATTGATTTAATCGAATCAATGTTAAGTTCTTTAAAGTGCTGAAAATAAAGCTAGGCAAGCCCGACACCTAAGTGAAGTGTTCGGGTTGAGCACTAGCAAAGGCACAAATACTGTGAGCTAGGCAGGTCCAACACCTAAGTGAAGTGTTTGGTATCGAGCACTAGTATGTAGTAAATAAATTGAAGGAAGAAGTCGAAACTTGAAATAAATTGTTGTTTAAATAGGTCCTAGCTAGAACATGTAACGTACAGATCTAGAAACGGATGAAGTCGAGTCGATAGCCACGTCACTTTTCCTACCTCCACATCCACACCATGGCTAGAGCTTAAAGTTTTTTTGATTACAATTGGTGTTATCGTAGTCGGTTAATCATGATTAATTGTTTTCCAAAGAAACGAGCTTTGTTAAAACCACTACTTGAAGTGTGCAGAAATTAGTGAGATCGAAAACTTGTTTGATTGATGTTCTTGCATGTGTAGTCACTTTTTCTACGTGGAACAGTCTAAACCAAATCGTTAGAATTGAATCTCAGTTTAATCTCGTGTCATTTGTGAATTTGAGTGTGTTCTAGTTCAGTTTGCTTGAGGACAAGCAAAAGCTTAAGTGTGGGGTATTTGATGACACTCGATTTGACGTGATTATCAGCCCCATTTAAGCAACATTTCATACCCTTTGATGCCATTTTGATGAGTATTTGGTGCATTTGTCGTAACTTTGTGATTATCGGCTCCTAGTGCGTACATTGTCCATTTCTTGGCTATTTTTACCCTTTTTGTGAGCTTTTATGTTCAGCCCCCAGGTTACCACATTATAGAGGACTCTCTCACGAGTCCAGCACTTCAAACGGAGACCAAATCGGAGTTCAAACGGAGCGGGAATGATCGAAACAAGTCGGAGTGCTGCACAGCTCAAAACGCTGCGTTTTGGAGCTTACATGCTGTGTAAGCTCAATGCACTGTGAGCTTACACGCCGTGTAAGCTCCCCAGACGGGAAAATTCAGCCTTTTCCAACTTGTAAAGGGTTTCTAGGGTTATATATAGACTTTTTGAAGCCAGATTGAAGACATACGAATTTTGGCTGATTAGCCACGACCTTAGGGTCGATAGATAGAGTTTAGACAGTTCGAAGATCCGTGGAGAGATCGTGACACCATCCTTCCACCTCGAAGAGCTCGGAGCTTAAAGTTGAAGATCCAGGAGATTGAAGCTTCGCCGGAGTCGTCAGAATTAGGTTTTTTAGTTCTTATCTGTTCTTCCTCTGTATGATTATTTCCTTTGTTGCCTTTGATTCTTCTGTTATCGTTATGAGTAGCTGAACTCGTAGAGCTTAGATTAGATGAACCCTAAGTGACCCAGGGCTTTAAAGCGGTCACGGATTGGCGGTAATTAGATTCGAAGTTCAATCAGTTTCTCTTTGCATGGTTGTTTTGTTCTTCATTGTTTGTGTTTCTTCTCTGGTTGATCGCCTAGATTAGGTTTTTGCAAGTTAGGGTTAGTCGCCAGACGTAGTCGTTAGACAGTTCCCTGCTTTGGCGCTTAAACTTGTCTTCCTTGATCACCTAGTTTAGATTCTTGTTAAGTTGAGGATAGAAGCGAACGCTCGCCTCTCTTTAAAACATCAATTCAACCAGTTAACCTTATAATTGGAGTGTGCCTTTCGTAGGAACCGATTAGGGTTAATCCACTGCAAGAGTAACTCATAAATCATTAGTAATTGCACCAGTTAATTAAGTCGTTGCGAGAGGCGACCGTACGTCTATCTTCTCGTTAGTCAACCTTTTACTTTTCTGTCTTTTATTTTCCTGCTTTATTAGATTAGAAGTCGTGGAACTCACACCACGCACAACCTGTTTAAACCTGAGTAATTTGCCAGCTTCTTTGAGTAGTCGATTAGTAGAAACCCTGTGGAATACGATCTAGTCTACTTCGGTAGGTTAGTTATTTGATACCGCTAAAACTGCAGCATCAAAGATGATCTCTAGACTTGTTGTTAATTCCATTGATTGCTTGATTGGTCTATTCTTTGTGATGTAATGCATGAGAGTGCTTAGATTACATGGATTGTAGGTCTAGGGATTGAAGAGAGTGTGTTATAAGAGATTAGATCATCTCAATTCAACCATAGTTGCATAATTTCTCTCTTGTGCATTTTATCGAACCTTAAGTTTTTCATTCAATTGAACTTTGATTAGTCTTTTGATGATTCTCTTAGTGTTAGGACATTGACATGAGAGTGTGGTGTCTATCCTAGTGGTCATAGAGTCATAGGAGAGGGTTTTGTAGCTTGGCATTTCATCAAACACCTTTAATGCATCCTTAGTCACTTAGCTTGAGAGCGAGAGCCTAAGTTGAGTGGTGCTAGGATAGGAACTTAGTGCTACGAGAGTGCATTGAGTCTATAGAAGGGATTTGCGTGGTCATTCGATTGCAACCTCGGTCATGTTTGGCTTGTTTGTGCATTTGTTCCTCTTGAGCATGATGAAGCTATCTTTCCAAGTGAACCTCCTTTATCTTTGTTTTGCACCGCTTTAGTTTCGTTTATGTTTTTGATTTCGTTGCTTTCAAACCAAACTCCTTTTAAATTAATAGATCGTCCATGAACCGTGTGAGTAGTGGCAATTGAGAGAGCCCTCGTGGAAATACGACCTTGATTGTTGTGAGTTAATTCTTGCACATCACCTGTCTCCACATTTCATAATGTGAATCTTATAATTTTCATAAGTGGCTTTTTTCACTTTTTTTAATTTGAACGAAATTATGTTAAAATTATATAATTGAATTTTTTAATTTACAACTAAACAGTATTTTAGTTGTATTATGAAATTAATTAAGTTGATTATGTAATTTTGGTAATTATAAGTGATAGTAAACAGGGCCTAAGTTTATCTATCAAACGTTTGACGTGTTATAAATTTTAGTGAATTAGGATCTCACGATAACACGTTATACAATTTTAGTGAATTAAGGTTTGATAATAACACGTTATAGACTTAGTGTACATGAACTTATGATTATATTGATATGAATTGACGTTACAGCTTAGGGTTCAGGGTCATGATTATGTTCATATGAATTGTCGCTATAGAGTTTAGTAAGTTTATACGTTTATTAATTATAATTTTGATTAGACTTTTATATTTAAAATATAATTTTTTGTGAGTTTATGAGTTTATTAATTACAAATTAGAATTTAATGTATAAATAAATAGGATCATGCATAATTAATTTTTTTTTATGTTAATTTAATTTTTATGTTAAACGAGCAGAGCTCCTGTGAACGAGCCAAACTATAAAAGAGTCTAATTTTTTAAATGAGCTCTAATTCGTACATTAAACGAGCCGGTTCGTTTACGAATCTTAACGAACAATCTCGAATCGAGCTCGAGCTCTGGCTCATTTCAAGGTTCATTTACTGATCTTAACGAACGAGCTCGAATCGTGCTCGAGCTGAGCCCGAATTGGGAAAATTTTAAACGAATCGATTTTGAACTCAATTATCGAAGCTCGATTCGAATCCGAGCCGAGTTCGAGCCAAGAAAAAAAATAAACGAGTCGAACTCGAGCCAGGGGAAAGTTCGGCTTGATTCGGTTCGTCTGCAGCCCTACTTGGGACATGGAAATAATCAGAAAAATCACATTTTATTAGTATAGAGGTGATGAACGTTGTAATGCGTGCGATCAAATAACTATTAAGCTAAAAGCTAAGTAGATCGTATTCCACAGGCCTCCTCTACTCGTCTACTCAAATATGTTGGCAATTATATTCAGGAATAAATAATTCGTGCGTGGTGTGAGTTCCACGACTTCTATACTAGGATGCAGAGAAACTGAAATGAAATTAAAAATGCAGAATGATTGATTGATTGACTTAGACAAAGACGACAGACAAGCTTAGATTTCGAATCCCCCTTAGATCACCAGAGCATTGGCAATCAACAGATCAGCGGTTTTCAATTTTAATTCAATCGGTTTCTATACACCACCATAACTCCTTACCCTTAGGTTTAAGACTGGCGAACGTTCGCTCTATCCGATCTAACCGCCCGATTAATTAACCGCCCGAACTTTCGCTTCTTGCGACGGAGGAACTAACTGGTGTAATTACTAGTGATTGTGAGTTACTCTTGAAGTGGATTAACCCTAACTGGTTCCTACGAAATGCACACTCCAATGAATAGGTTAATTGTTGATTTGACGTTTTAAGGTGAGGCGAACGTTCGCTACTATCCTCAGCTTAACAAGAATCTAATCTAGGTGGCCAAACCAGACGAGAAACACGAACAACAAAGAACAAATCAAACATGAAAGAGAAACTGACTGAAATTTGAATCTAATCACCGCCGATCTGTAACCGCTTTAAAGCCTTGGGTCACTTAGGGTTCATCTAATCTAAGCTCTACGAGTTTTAGCTTTTCATATTCAATACAGGAGAATCAAAGACAAACAGGGAATACATCTCAGGTAGGGAAGACAGAGAAGAACTGTAAAACCTAATTTCTACGAATCCACGAAGCTTCGATCTTCTGGATTTTCAACTCTTAGCACTGGAGCTCTCCGAGATGGAAGGATGGAGTCACGATCTTTCCCTCGCTCTTCGAACTCTCTCCACTCTTTCTCTCTAGTTCTAAGTTTTGGAATTTTCGTCCAAAAGAAGTATGTGTCAATTGCAGCCGCCGATTTTCTTTAATAGCAGTCCGTACCCGGCCAGGAAAAAGGGATAGTTTTCGCCAAAAACTCAATGTGGAATTTCTCATGTCTTCTCTGTGCGTATTTGATTCATAGTTTTCAGCGAGAAGTAGGGTGTTTTCGCCGTAAATCTTGGCATGAGTAGGGGTGGTTCTCACTTCAACTTGATTGCTTCTTTGATTGATTCCGGATCACTTCCTCGGGGTCCCAATGCCTTAGACACGTCCTTGGCTACCTCATTTGACGACAAAAACCTGTGCTATCACAGGAACACTGGAAAACCATCAAATAGACCCGAAACGGGCCAAAGTAACCAAAATGGCACGAGATAGAGCAGTTGAGTGAATATTCGCTATTCTGCCCTAAAATTCATGTCTTAGACAAAGAAATGTCGCTTGAATGGGGCTGAAAATCACGTTAAATCGAGTGTCATTAGGAGGATAGGTCTCTCGTATTTACACGGGTTTCACATAAAAATTAAAATGAGGTGCAACACTACTACATAAACGTTCTAATTCTGTAACTGTATCAGGAACTCCCAACCCTCTACAATTCCAAGAAAACACAATCATATTCACTTGGCGCCCGAATCTTGGTCGGCCGCCACCACCATGTCAGCATGAACATCATCCGTCGGGTCCTTTGAAATGAGTGTTAGGTCTTCATCATCCGAAAGCTCCAAATCCAAATCAAAATCATCTAGATCATCTGAAAGGCCACTACCACTGCCTAAAACTTCCTCTGAGCCCAATGAGTCGAGTTCTTGGCCAATAAGGTTATCCATGTCCAAAAGGGAGCCTGCCACTTGAAGTTCAAGGCCAACTGGGCCTGAGCCCGTCTCCACTCTGACTGAAACAGTTGGGCCCGTCTGCCCAACACAGTCTATGCCATCACTAGAGTTTGCACGCCGTCCCCAACAATGCAGAGAGAAGGGAGTCGGCGGCGAGAGCTAGTCTCCCACTACCGCTGCTGTCGGTCCTCAAAGGCTCTTTCCCAAGTTGGCGAGTTGGACGAATTTTCGAGAATTTGTCCTCGAGATAAAACGTGCGTATATCTAAGGACTCATCGCACTCAGGATGAAGATCAAGGTCCGAACGAGAGTCGCGGCGAGCAATCGTCTTTCACCGAACTTGTCTAACGAAAACAATCACCGGTCTCAGAGGAGGAATTACAATTGCATTCCCTTGTTGTCGATACACCTCACGGCACCTCTGAAACATCCACGATCCTCGTAAGGTGGGTCCCGAGCTGATTTCAACAGGAGCAGTGCACTCCCCCTTAACATGATCTAACAAACCCCAATTGAAACAAAGTTTTGTCAATCCCTCATAAACAATCTTGATCTAAAAGGAACAGTCTAGTCGCTCCAACACTTCCCTACAGCCGACGAGTCCCTTGGAGAGGTCGAAATTCAACTTCGCACGAAGGAAGTGCCAGGTTCATCACTCAAGCGAAACAGAGCCACATCATGAACGGTTCCAAAGTTCGAGAGGAATTGGCTCCCGAAAGTAACGGTTGCATACTCAGTTGGGATGTCCTTCAACGTCACCCATAAATCCATGAAATGGAGCGACGTGACCAATTCCTCTGAAGGAGAAGACCAGGCATCCAAATGCATCATTGTTCCGTCCATGTTTCATGGTTGGGAACGAAGGATACACCGGTTGTCCTCTAAGCACTGAAAAAAGACTTGGAAGAGCCCATACCAGCGTGGAACACATGAATTTGGCCTTGGAGACCCCAAATCCGACCCAACGCAGATTGGAGACTAGAAACTGTCTTCCGTATCTGCCCAAAGAACAATAGGACAAGGCTGAGACCTACTCGTTCCTGACTGGCTGTAATTTCAGAAGGGGGGAAGTTGGAATGCCGTGATTGTCATTTTGGAAGAGAAAAGTAAAAAGTGAGTAAGGTTCCAGTCCAAGGGCTGAGTTTAAATAGAAGAAACCGTAGATCGGTGGACAAATCGCCAAACCACCCTTAACACAACTGCAAAATAAGCTGACAGCGTTCGAGGGGAATATGATAAAGAAAGAACATAAGGATGAGTGGGGAGAACCACCGGTGACAACATCAACTACCAAAGAAAGTAAACCGTCAAAGAAGAACCGACGTCGTGGGAGAGGAGAAAAGTAACTGCCGCAGAGCAACTTTCGCTATGATTTAACAGACCTTCATCCATATTTTTTTTGTAACTGGAAAAACAAAGGCACTAAAAAATTTATAAATAATTATCTTAAATTTTTTCCTCTATTTTTTAAGTTTACTCCTTTTTTAATAGGGAAAATGGTACTTTGCCCCCTTTTACTTTGCCAAGTTAACAAACAGCCCCATATACTATCAAATGATCAATTTACCCCTCCTACTAGCCAACCTAACAAACAGTCACTTCCATGCAAATTTTCATCCAAAATTTTGTTAAGTGATGACTCGCGAATATGACTCATCTATAATTAATGACAGTACATTGCCACATCATCGACTTGCATCCATATTTTATTAGTGAATCAGCTAAATTAAATCCTTAAAAACAAAAGGCAATAAAAGCAATAATTTTGAAATTTAAAAAATTTTAAAATATATATATTTAAATTTTATTTTTATATATTTTTATTTTTTTCAATTAAATTTAATAACTATTTTGTATTTAAAATTTTCAAAGTTATATTTGGAAAATATTATATTTATTTTAGAAAAACATTTATTTTTTTTTTAATTTAAAATCCAAAAACGAAATATAAAAAATATTATTATTTATTTTGTATTTATAAATTTAATTTAATTTAATTCTTTTTATTATTTTTGTCTTTCTCTTTTTTTGTTTAGTTGAGATGGATGAATGTCGATGATGTGGCAATGTATCGTAATTAATTATGGATGAGTCATATTAGTGAGTCATCACTTAACAAAATTTTGGATGGAAGGGGCTATTTGTTAGGTTGGCTATAGTAGGAGGGGGTAAGTTGATCATTTCATAGTATAAATGGTTGTTGTTAATTTGGCAAAGTACCATTTTCCCGTTTTTATATTTTAATACAAAAATAAATTTAATATTGTTTTTACTTTATCTTTTTTTTAATATAGAAATTTAAGAGTATTTTTAGGAAATTTAGTGTTTTTTAAATATTTAAATAAACAATAAATTTATTTTAAATATTTAAATTTAAGAGCTTCCCAAGTTTTTTCAATGCACTATGGTATATGCCTCTACTGAACTAACAAAGAGAAGATTTCTATTTGATGATATAAAGGCTCTTGCTGTCCAATTTGAGCCTTAGTTGATTGGGGGGGGGGGGGGGGGGGGGGGGGGGTTTAATGCAATCTTGGACTCGAGTGAAGCCTCTAATCGGCTCAGCAGTTTCACAAGTATGGAAGATATTAGGGACTGTGTAAGAACTTGTGATCTCGAAGTGCATTCCTCTTCAGGCCCCTTCTTCACTTGGGTTAACAATCGAGCTCATTATCCAATTTCGTGGCGCTTGGACAGGATACTGGTAAATTGTTATTGGCATGATAAGTTCCTAGGTAGCTCAATTTCTATGATCCCGTGTGAAGTTTTTGATGACTGTGCGATCTTGGTCAGTACAGGGGGAATGCAGTTGTCCGGGCCTAAACCGTTTTAATATTTCAGCTATTGGACTTCCAATCCTCAGTTTGGGGCGATTCTGAATAGGCTTTGGTCTTGGAGAAGTTAGGTAGCGGTATAGATCGATCAATAGTTAGGTAGCGGGATTAGCAGACACGAAAATGTGTGACCTCATGTTAGAGGGGCGAAGAGAACTACGACAACTTATGAACACATGTATGAATTATTGAAAACTACCAAACCAGACTTCGATTAGAACATCTTAGTTACTTAGGGGATTTGAGTTTAAGCCTTATTCTCACTTGTCTTAAAACCCACCCACCTTAATCATTGCACTCATTCATCCCTAATAACTTATTTTCTTTATTTGTTTTGTTAGTAATACCAGAGATGGGTAAAACTTCAACATTCATGTTCCATTGGTTAACATTATGGTTGAGTAGATATAATTTAGAGAACTTTGGGAATACGACTCAATCTACATTTGTAGATTGGTTTTATTTGAACCCCTGTTTCTACAGTGATAAGTCAACTCCCATTTTGATACCTGAAAATCCCATCTTCTTCTGGTAAAATGAAAAAAACTAATTGTAAGTCCTCTTGGACGAGATCACTAAAAGAATCACTGACTAGAAATCTTGAATACTATCTTTACCGGTAAACTTTAGTTACTCGATTTTGTTATTGGGGTCTGTTACAATATTGGATGACCATGTTTCTATTGTTAAAAGGTCTTCTTAAATATGTAGCAAGGTCTTATTAAAGTTAAATATGTAAACTTTATGGGGGCATGGCCAAAATGGCTTGGTCTCACTTAGCCTTCCCTAAGTAGGAGGGGGAGTTGGTCTCAAAGATTTCGTTAATTGGAATATTGCAAACGTTGCTCACTATTCTTTGAATATTCTTCTCAAATGTGGTTCGCTATGGATGGCATAGTGCTATAAATACATATTGAAGTGTAAAAGTAAATGGGAAGTTACTAGCACAAATGGTTCCTGTCAATGGGGAAATCCTTAAAACAAAGTCTATTGTGCAATGTTTTTTTTTTGTCGATACATATGGGGATGTTCTTTGGGATGGTTGTGTTATACCCAAGTACAAAAGGTCCAGCATTCTATTCACCCTCATCAAAATATAGTGCCTTGGTATTGTTGAGAATATACGTTGTTATATTATATTCCTAACTGTAGATTATTACCTAAAGTAGATAAGTCAGATTAGGTAGTTTATTATTTCTAGACTTTTAATAAAGGAAGTTCTCTTCAGTCGTGTAATTATATATATATATATGGTGAACACCCCAGTACCCCAGTGCACCCACTAAAAGTGAGTGCACCGGGTACACCCACTAACATTTTGATAGATAAACATGTTTTTAATATCTTCTTTTTTTCGAGTATAAGAATCTACATGTTGTTAAAGGATATATAGGACGATTTGAACAAAAAACTAATTTGGTAGAGATGATAATCTATCATATTAAGAAAAAATGCAGCTGTAGAAAGAAACCTGAAGAACATTAGGTATAATCTTATACTATGATGACTAAAAATTGTAATTAAGCTCAATTTAGACTTATTAAAATTAAATCTATTGATATAAACAATTAGTTCAATAGAAATATCACTCTAGATAGCACAAATGTTAGTGGGTGCACCGAAGCGTTTACCATATATATATAATATATATATATATATATATATATATATATTACACATACATACGTAAATATATATATATATATACGGTGAAGACAACAGTGCTCCCGGAGCACCAGATACTCCCCTTTGTTTGAACCAATTAAATTGAATCTCATTCGTTCATTCTTAAGATCTAATCTGAGCCACCCATAATTAAATTATTTCCTAAATTTAAAATAATGAAAAATAACTAAAAATCACTCCACTTTATTTATATTAACAAATAGTCATATTTTATTTTATTTTATTTTATTTTATGTTCATATTAAGATTTATGATCATCAAATTAACTTATGATCATCATAATAACATCAAGTACATATCAAATACAATATTTATAACTTTCCTGATTCAACCAGTCATTTAACTTCTTCCAACATCGGGACCGGCTTACCATCAAGAAACAATAAGAATTGGAATTTACAAAAATTATCTTACTGTCCTTGTCGGTCGCTGGTCGCCTTTTTAGTAATACTAAAAAGGTAAAATTTGGTGATGATGACGTTTGAAACCATGACCTCCTTCTTTAAAGTTTAAACTCTTTCCATTATGACACTTACCGTTATTAATATTAGATAATAATAAAATTATTTTATTAAGGAGTATGCAATTACATTTTTTTTTGTGGAACATTTTTTTATCTTTGAATATTGTATTTACCCTTGTTTATATAACACACGACATTCCATTGACATTAACTAATGTGAAATAGAAAAATGAATTATTATTAAATAGGTTAATGTAACTAAAACCACAATACTATTGACAAACATGAACGTAAGCACATTACTTTTTGATCAATCCTACTGTAATTGTTTCTCTTCTCTAATTTTTAAAATTCATGACAATATTCAATGGAAGATGCATCTGCGTAGACCCACTAATAACACTTATTTATGGTAAAATCGTTTATTATCCACAAGCACAGCAAAATCTACCATTAGGACACCCCAAAGTGTCCTCATATGAGGACACCTCTTAGAGCCGTAGGATTTAATCTTACAGATCTGAAAGCCAATATTAATTGGACATAAGGGTAATTTTAATATTTTATTTATTACAGATTTTAATTATTGTTTATTAATTTTCGGATTTGCAGTAATTTTTTATTCCTTTTCTGCTCCTTTTTTTGCTCCATTTAATTTATGATTAAATTAATTATCTTTTTTAATTACTTCTTCATCTTCTTCTCTATGCTCGGCGGTTTTTGTTGTGTATCTCCGGTGGTTTTTATTTGAGATTAGTTTCTAACACTTTTTTGTGGAAATTGTTTCGAATCAGTTTCTCTTTTATCATTTCGGAAAAGTTCCTCTTTTGTTGTTTTGAAACAGTGATCCATTTTAAAAGTAATGGAACGTGTTGAAAATCGATTTTGTTCCTTATTACCAATTCGGAACACAGAAAATCATAAAACATTGAACCAAATTGAAAATGAAACAATAATATCAAATATCTATTCCATAAGTAACTCTATGGAACAATACAAACATGTTCCTAAATTGTCAAAATGGAACAACGTGGTAAGAGGGGGGGGAGTTGCATAGAAACAAGGGAGGAAAAATGAAGAAGTGGCGGCGTGGGGGCAGATTTGATGATGGCGGCGGTGGATCTGATCCTTAAGGGGCTGGGGCGCGGCGGCGGATCTGATGCAGCGGCGCGGCTTCCCTTCTTTTATCCCTGATCTAGATAGTCGGATCTCCGAACGAAGGCTAGCGGTTTGAGGCAGCAGAGATGTAGATGGCGAGGCTTGTGACGACAAGGCTAGCGGTTGATGATGGCGGCGGCGAGGCTAGCGGTTGATGATGGCGGAGGCTGGCGGTTGATGATGGCGACGGCAAGGTTAGCGGTTGATGATGGCGGTGGCGAGGCTGGCGGTTGATGATGGCGGCGGCGAGGCTGGCGGCGGCGAGGCTGGTGGTTGATGATGGCGGTGGCGAGGCTGGCGGTTGATGATGGTGGCGGCGAGGCTGGCTGTTGATGATGGCGGTGGTGAGGCTGGCGGTTGATGATGGTGGCGGCGGTGGCGAGGCTGGAGCACGGCGGGGGAGCTTTGAAGGGAGAGATGTAAAATAGAATTAGGGTTTGTGAAACCCTAATATGATTTTGTATATATAGGAGTTTCAAATTACTATTTTATCCAGATTAATTTAGGCCATTAGATCTACCTTTTAATCATGTGGTTGTAAGGGGTGTCCTAATATGAGGACACTAAGAGGTGTCCTAATGGTAGTAGATCCCCACAAGCACACCCATGACTCGTATTCGTACCTATTAACAAATCGGTTTGAACTACGCCCTAAATTAGATAGAATTTAACTAAGAGACATATAATTTATTAATTATTTAATATGTGTGTCTTGCCCATTCAGTTGGCGTGGAAAACCTTTAGAAACTATGTTGTCAAACTCACTAATATTTGGTTCTCCTTGTTGAGATGCTTTCAGGTATATAATTTGAAACAATTCACCTATAAAATCCATCTACAAAAAGTAAACTACAATCAACAAATATGAATATAGCACTTCTTAATTTTTTTACCTTAAATAACTTATAAATTTCCCAATTACTATATTTTGGATTTCACGCACTCGATTTTGATATGTGTTTGAGATGGAGTCAAAATTTGTAGCATGTTGACTTTTTGTAGATGAACTATGTAAGTTTAACAAGGATAGTTTCAAGTTAATCTAGGTGGAGACGGAGAGATAAGGTGTGCCTTGGACAACAACATCTGAACCAATGGCCTTTAAAAAAAAGAGTGCACTATGTTGGTAGGGCTGTTAACGAAAAGAGTAACTCAAAATTTGCTCGACGTTCTGCTCAGAAAATATGTGTTCGTGACTTGACTCGATTCAAAATGAGCCGATTCGCAAATAAGCTTGATTATAAATGAGCCAAACTTGAGCTGGAGGGGTTCGAGTCAGTTTGTTAGCGAGCCGCCACATCTCGGTGGCTCGTCGAGCTCTGTTCGAGAGTCGTATCATTTATTATTTGCGAACAAATTTGTATTTAATGCTCGCAAACAGGTTTGTCTAAGAGCTTGATAACATGCTCATATTTATGTTTGCGAATAAGTTTTTGTGGGAGTTCGTGAACACGCTCGAATATATGTTCGCTAATAGACTCATTCATAGCTAGTTTTAGGGCATTTTCAATAGAGTTAAGACTTTACTACATTATGGTTCAAGGTTTTGTTAATATAATTAAGTTAGAATTCAAGGTTTAGGATTTTAGTGTATTAGCTATTACGGTTTAGAGTTTTGTTGATAGAATTTACATGATGATTTAGGGTTGAGTCGTTTAAGGATAAAAATTTATAGAGTTTAATGTAATGAGATTTAGGTTTTTGTTGATAGAATTCGCTACGACTTATAGTTTAGATACAACAACTTTAAAATTAACAAATGATAATGATGGTAACTGCAACTCAACAACATCAGTGATTTTATTAATGGGACCAATGAGGAGTTTAAATCAAAAGGTGATGTTGTGATGATGGGGAATGGGATAATGATGATTGAGGTTGGCGATGGGGAAAAAGACAATGGAAGAGGTTAAAGTGGAGCTTGAAAGGTATGATAAATGGTTTGCTTTTCATGAATAGATGAGTTTGGTTGGGATTTTGATTATTGAAACAAAGGAAAAATGAAGAAGATGAAAAGTTTGAGCAGTAAGGATTATAAATTAATTATGTTACAAAGATGTTAGACATGAATAGGTAAGGACAAACATTAGGTTTATTTGATCGAATATATAAACTTGAATATAGAAGCTTGATATATTGGAGAGATTTTTGGAAATGCTTAGAGAGAAAGAGGAGCACACCTTCTTGTACTCAAAATACCACATGGGAGAGATATTTAAGTTTCAGAAAATGTAGAGTGTATAAATTAGGAGTAGGATGAAGCATTTAATCACATTGGCTCAGTTGCCATTAAATTCCAAGTGATTCAAAAGTTTAATGGGCTTAAATATATTAAGCCTTCATTTTTGTTGTTGCATAAGAAACAACCATGTGAGTAAATCATGTTAATGACTTTTGAAATTGAGTTAGTAAAAATTATGCAGTTGGCTGATAGTTAATGAAATGATAGTGGTTAATAGCTTGATGAATCCTCATGCCTCCTTCCACAACTTTGAACAAATATGGAGAGAATAGATTGATGCCATGAAAAGATAGAGTGCTTCAGTAATACCACATTGGTGGTTTAGGTGAAGGAAGGAATCCATTAAGACTTATAAATAACAGGACTTAACCATTTAAATGAATAATCTCACATAATGTAGAGACTTGGGTGTGCCCATCGATCATCCAATTTTTCAAATGAGTTTGCATTGGGCTGAACTCGTTTTAAGTAAATTGTAATGGGCTTTTGAGCTTAATTTGAGCTTGTTAAGGTTTTTTAATGAGTTTGCTTGGCTTGAGTTCGTAAGAGTTCAAATTGATCCAAACTCGAATTGAGTTTGAGTTGAGCTTGAACTTAAATATTTTAGGAGGAGCCGAGCTTGAGTTGAGATGGAGTTGGTTTTTATTTAAACGAGCTTAGCTTGAGCCAACTAAAAATTTGGCTTGATTTGGTTCATATGCAGCCCTATCAATAATGTTGGTATGTGGTGTCGATATCTAGTCCTCAATACCACATTGAAAACTTTTTCATTTTCTTGGGAAGGTAGAAAGGATATAAGAGTTTGTGTTTTACATATAATACCACATCAAAAAAAGTAATACATCTTTGAAATTTGAGAATCTATAAATTGAAGCAAAGGCTCTCTTTCATTATCAGACGAGATATTTAACTAAATACTTCATATCGAGATTTTCTTGCTAAGAGTTAAGATTTTGAATTGTAGGCACTAAGTAGATGAGTTAAAGTGTCTATATGTCCAAAATCAATTTCAAATTTTGATCGAAAGATACAACACATCTACATATAACACTAGATTTATATATGGAAAACAAATCAGTGTTGGATGGACCGGATCAAAATGGTCGGTGCAACCAAAACACTCATGAATCGGGGCTCAACCCGGTCTGAGTGGAAAACACAAGCAGCCTAATTGGGTCTAAAAAAGGGTCAAACCGAAAAAATGGAAAAGTCGTTTAGACGACCACTTTGATTTTCAAGTGTCTAAAAAATTAAGCTCACTTGGCTCAAACTTGGTTTGATTAATAACAACTCCAACTCATTTGCTACGGTTATGAAAAGGAAGGTGGAAACGGGATTTCAGCTTCGTCGGCGTCCGCTTTCAGAAATTTTATTGGAATAAATGATCTCATGGATTTGGGCTATCAAGGAGAGCCCTTCACATGGTCAAACAAGAGACTCGGCCAGGACCAGATCCGCGAACGTCTGGATCGCGGTCTGGGCAACCCGTCATGGCGGACCATGTTCGACAAAGCCATCGTCAATCACGAGAAAATGATAGGTTCGGACCACTGCCCACTCTGGCTAAACTTGAGGAACTCTCGCCCCATCACCCCGTGCCCGTTCAGGTTCGACATTCGCTGGCTCTCCATCCCAGAATGCGAAGAGATTATTAAAAAAACACTGGATCCAAGGAACTAGTTGCAGTCTACATCTCTCAGCATGCAAGGAAGAACTTAGCCGATGGGCTCGAAACATTAATAGGAACAGGAACCAAAGAGAGACGCAGGTAAAAGACAGAATCTCTACCATCCAGAACCTGTTCCGAACAAGAGAGGTCGTAGAAGAGGAAAAGAGGCTTAAGATTGAACTGGAGGATTTGTGGAAAGAAGAAGAACCAGGGTGGAGCCAAAGAGCGAAAGCAAATTGGCTTGCCCACGGGGATAAGAACACCATATTCTTCCATGCTTCAACGATGCATAGAAAACAACGCAATTGTATATCCCGGCTGAAGGAAGCTAATGGCAACTGGGTTACATCAGAACATCGACTAAAAGGAATGGCGAACTCCTTTTTCATGAGTTTATTCACCAAGAGAGATGACCTCGGTAACCTTCAAGATCTCGGCAACATTCCTAATATTGTCACTGGGCCATGAACAAAGATCTCTGCAGACCTTTTGGGAAGATGAGATCCGTGAAGCTGCCTTTTGTCTTGGGGCCTCTCAATCGCCCGGCCCGGACGGGTTCAATGGTCATTTCTATCACCGATTCTGGCCTACCATTGGCCCTTTGGTGTGCAAAGAAGTTATCCAAATCTTCCAGAACGGCACTATGCCAGACGGGTGGAACGACACCCACATCGTCCTAATCCCAAAAATCCCTAATCCTACTGGTATGGGAAACTTCAGGCCAATCAGCTGCTGCAATTTCAGGTACAAGATCATTTCAAAAATTCTGGCTTCTCGCCTAAAAAAATGAATCTCGATCCTCGTCCTGAAAAATCAGGCGGCCTTCACGTCAGGGAGAGCTATCCAAGATAACATCATTATTGTCCATGAGGTCCTCCACTCCTTCAAAATAAGAATCAGCAAAACTAAAGACATGTGTCTGAAGCTCGATATGAGAAAAAGCTTACGACCTCGTGGACTGGGACTGTCTTGATAATCTTCTCAAAGCCTACGATTTCTCGGAAACATGGTGCGGGTGGATCAGATCATGTGTGCGTACAGTGCGATTCTCAGTATTATTCAACGGAAGACCCCTAGATCCTTTCTACCCCACCAGAGGGATTCGTCAAGGTGACCCTCTCTCTCCGTTTCTCTTCATCCTAATGACCAATGCTCTGTCTTTCCTGGTGGAAAGGAGTGTCGACAGATTGGAGATCCAGGGTATCAAGATCAACAGAAGGGGTCCCCGCCTAACTCACTGCCTATTCGCAGACGACACCATCCTTTTTGGAAAGGCTTCCTTGATGGAGCTGAGAACGATCCTGGACATTATTAGCAACTACGGAGCGGTCACAGGTCAAGAAATCAACCCAGACAAATCGTCTATATTTTTCAGTAAGAATGTGGACGACCCCACTAAGGAGAATATCCTTCGGACAATGGGTTGTCAGGTTGGGAATTCCAAATATCTTGGCGTCCCCACGGAGTGGGGCCGATCCAAAAAAGAAACCTTCGAATTCCTGGTGCAACGTATGTAGAAAGTTTCACAATCTTGGAAAAGTTCGCTTCTCTCTCATGCGGGGAAGGAAATTCTGGTGAAGGCTGTCGTCCAGGCTATCCCGTCTTACATCATGAGCCTGTTCATCCTCCCAAAGGCTACAACAAATAAAATGAACTCCATGCTTTGAAATTTTTTCTGGTCAGGATCTGTGAACAAACGATCTATCCATTGGAGCCACGCCGACTCCCTCTGTGCACCTAAGAGGGAGGGAGGACTGGGCTTCCGGGGTTTTTCTGAGTTCAACTTGGCCTTAGTGGCCAAACAAGCTTGGAGAACTTTGAATTCGCCTGAAGCCACATGGGTTCGTCTTCTCAAGAGCCGCTACTACCACAAATCCTCTTTCCTCAATGCAAAAAAAGGAGCTCGACCATCGTGGATTTGGGCAAGCTTATGCGACGCCCGCGACATCCTCAGGATCGGAACCATCAAAGTCATTGGTAATGGGATGTCCACTTGGATTGCAGACGACCCTTGGGTACCTGACTTGCACTCTCTATGTCCCTGCCTGCGGGCCCAGACAGTTGGCACCGTGAATGAGTGGATAGTTGACAACCCCCGTAGGTGGGACGAGGAAAAAATTCTTACTCTATGCGACGCCGACCAGATCCCCGCGATCTCAAAAATCACCATTGGTCCTCCGGATCTGGAAGATGCTTGGAAATGGAAGTATACCAAGACAGGAGCCTTTTCTGTCAAATCAGGTTACCATGTGGCTAGAAGAAAACGAGAAGCGAACAGAACTCCTCATCGTCGGCTTCGTTCAATCAATGCAAACAATGGAACTGGCTCTGGAGTCTGTCTCTCCCGCCAAAGATCCGCTTCTTCCTTTGGCGATGTGTCCAGGACATTCTCGCCACAACCAGTAATCTTCACCGAAGAAATTGTGCTCCTAACCCTCTCTGCCAACTATGCAACATCCAGGTTGAATCCACTATTCACTGCCTTTTCATGTGTCCCCACGCGACCAGAGCAAGGGATCTCTCTTGCCCATCGATCCCTTGGCCTTCTACTTCGACCTCCTTTGCAGCTTGGTTCTTCAACCTCCAATCAAACCAAAGCCCGGCAACAATGATCTGTATAGCTGCAACATGTTGGAACATTTCGAAAAGCAGAAATGAGCTCATCTTTAGAGGCCAAAGACCAAACGACGCGATCACGGCAGGCGCCATTGCTTTGGATATCTCCGATTGGGCTACCCTCTGCAGACCCTCGACCCCTCACCCGGACATTGGGCGTTCCCCTGCCCAGATCCCCCTCCACCGACAACAGACTTGCCCCCCGCCAAATGCCCCTCTTAGGGTTTACTGTGATGGTTCATTCATGGACGACACACAGACGGCGGCTTTTGGTTTGGTAATCACCAATACCGATGGACAAATCTGTGACGGTCGGTCTGGGCGTTTCATGAGCTCTTCTCCTATTACTACTGAAGCACGTGCTTTGTTGGAAGCGGCCCTCTACGCTAAAAGCTTCCCCCTGAACTGTAACATCTTTTCCGACTGCAAGATCCTAATCGACTGCCTCTCGGGACCGGAGAGATGCTGGCCGTGGGAGTGCTATGGAATCCTAGGAATCATCTCTAGGATCATACGATCTCACCCGTCAATTTCTTTTCATTTCATTCGCAGAAGGTTAAACTATCAAGCGATTGGGTAGCTAAGCTAGCTAGGCTTGGGAATCTCCCACCTCAATGGTGGAACGAGATTCCCACTTGTAACTCCGCTAGTTCCTTTCGTGGACTTTAATGAAGTTTCTCTGTTTTCAAAAAAAAAAAATAACAACTCCAACTCATAATTGTTCATCCCTTAAAGCCCATTAAATTAATGAGAAAGATTACAAACAAGGTGGAGCCCAAGTTTAATATTTATATAATGGGAGAATCCTCTTTCATTCTTTCTACAAAGCAATGTGGTATAAAGAATAATAGAAATTCACACATTTTGAGAAGAGCCTAAGTTCAATATTTCTAATGGAATGATCATCTTTCTTTCTACAAGCAATGTGGTATAAAGAATAATAGAAATTCTAAGGAGAAACTCAAGTTCATTATTTATAATTGGAGAATCCTCTATCATTCTTTCTACAAGCAATGTGGTATAAAGAATAATAAAAATTCTCACACTTTGAACAAGTTCAATTTTTATAATGAGAAGATCCTCTTTCATTCTTTTTACAAGCAATGTCGTATAAAGAATAATAGAAATTTCCACGCTTTGAGAAGTGCCCAAGTTCAATATTTATGTTGGGAAGATCCTCTTAAATGATGAGTTTCGAAAGAAATCCAAATTAGTTTTGTATGTTACTACTTACCTTTCTCTTTTATTCTTTCCTTTTGTCTTTTATAACTTCATTGTTCTAAGTTGGACAGTAGAAAATAGTAATAAGAGAGGTTGCAATTATACTAAGAATGATGAGAGTTAGAATCATGTGTCACAAATGTGGTATCTATCCTATTAACTAACCATATTGAACTATACACGAGCAATAATGCTCAACAAGCAAGCGAGTCGAGCTGCCTCATGAACTTATCGAATAAAACACATCTTGAAGCTCGAGTTAAATGGATTGTGGATTATGCACTATAAATCATGATATTTGTTTTATATTGAGTGACTGATTTTTTTATGTGAATGTGTAGTATTGTATATGAGAAGAAGCTTGCCAAAGAACATGGAAAACCCCCAGACTAAAAGCCAAGTCCCTCACAAAAATGAGTAATACACAAAACCAGTGGTGAGGGGAGACAAAAACTGCAGCCCAACAAGGACAAAACAAATGGGCTGACTAAATCATTACAGGAAAACAAATCAAACTACTAACAAGCAAAAACCTACCGCTACTAGAAATGCTTGGAGACTTAGCCATTATCGAACACCAACCACCTCCAAACAGCACAAACTCCCACAGTAAATCGGCCATCAGCTAATAACCAATCCCCAACCGCAAACCAAATCTTGTGAAGCGTGGAAGCGGGAGTGTTCGACAAGTCTCTAAAAATTCTATCATTGTGTTCTTTCCAAATAAACCAAAACACCGCGCGCATGCATGATAACATCCATCACATGAAGCTCAACACGTAGTGACCGGTTTTGATACCGAGATTTATGGTCTGATCCCAGTCAGACCTCAAACCCTTGAACCTCTCGCTGTACCAGTTCGATGTTCGGTCTGATCTTGACAACATTGAAAAAAATACAAATGACATATCAATTTGGTAGTCTAAATTAAATTTTGGTTGAACTGGCCAGTCTGGTCCAGTTCTGCCAACACTGCTAAATTTTCAGTGTCTAAATAGTTTGTATCTCATTAATCACATGCAACAAGCCCAACGTAAAGCTTTATCACGAGTAAAAAACATATTTATGAAAAATAAAATCATTATTTTTCGCATGCGTCCAATGGGTGTGTGTAGCCCGCCGCAATGTTGGAGCCACCATTTAGTACAAAATAACATGATATTTTTTCTCACAACATGTAATTTTTGTTAATTCTACTTAAACTTTACTTTGCCCGGTCATTGTGAATTGGAATACAAATATCCTCATTAACCAAGTTCTTCACTTCTTTCTAATTAAAGACCTTAATATGTGGTTCCAGAGTTTGGGTACAAGAGGGAAATCCCCTCTTTGTGTTTAGCTTCTTGACTGACAAATAAAAAATCAACGATCTTTTGTAGTGACTAACTATTTTTTATTATTCTATAGTAAAAAGGTTGAATGGTTTGAAAGGTCGAATGTCTTGTGGGCTATGTGGCAGTGGATGAGTTTTTAACATCATCTAAATCCCAAACATCAAATGAGTTTCTACTTTCTAATCCTCAAGTTGAGTTTGTAGATTTCTAGCAAAAAAATATGTAAACTGACACTTATTCACCATGTTGGATTGGTGGACCAATAAAGGTTCAGTTGGAGGGTTGAAGGGGAGAGGATGAACCCTTATACGTCTTGGGTTCCTTGAGGGTGGTTCCTTACAATGAGGAATACAAGAGTATAGTTATAATGGGTTTACATTGTTTATAGGTGTATGCAAGTGTATGAGCGGGTAATAGAGAAGTATTAGAGGTGAGCACTATGAGCATATGACCAAGACCTTCAACGTGCAGGGTAAGGGCCTACAATATTGGGTGTTTTGTCTAATATTTGTGTGTTGTGTTCTTTGTTGAATGGATTACCCAGTATTTATACAGCCACGGTGGCATGAGCCAGTGCTCCACTATCTACTACTAAGTTCTTCCAGGTGGCATGATCCAGGTTGTCGGTTACATGCCTATTCGTAGGTGAGTGGTTGGTGTCGGGGCATGTTGAGGAGAAATACCAGAATTAGGGTGTTGATAACCATAAACATATCATTCACGTGTTGAACGCTTTAATGCTCATTATGTAAGGCTCAACTTGAATCTTACGCACTGATGGAACAACGACATTCCTTGATACATACTTTTATTATTATCTAATATTAATAACAATAAGTGTCACAAAGGTAAGAGTTTAAACTTTTGAGAATGAGGTCTTAGTTTCAAGTCCCACCATCACCCAATTGTACTTTTTATTATTACTAAAGAGGCGGACTGACAACCAATAGGGTGGTAAGACACTTTTGTAACTTCCCTTGCAATCTCAGTCGTTAGATTAAAGTGATAAGATCTAATGGCTGATATTGTTTCTTGATGCCGTTAAAAACCTTGGTCCTTCATGGTAAGCCGGTTCTAATGTTGGAAGGAGTTGAATGACTAGTTGAATTATAAAATATTATAAAAATTTGTATTTGATTTGTACTTGATGTTCTTTTGATCGTCATAAGTTAATTAGATGATCATGATATGAACATAAAAATAAAAATATGATTATTTGTTAATATAAATAAAGTTGAGTGATTTTTTAGTTATTTTTATTTTAATTAATTTAAATTCCAAAAATTAATTAGTTATAGAAGGCTAAGATTAGATCTTAAAAATGAATGAATGGGATTTGTTTTGATTGGTTCAAACAAAGGGGAGCATCTGGTGCTCCAGGAGCGCTACAGTCGCTTCCATATATATACATTTTACTATACCTCTGTTACCTATTACCTCCAGGAGATTATATAGTAAACTATTACCTCTGTTATTCTTGAATAAAAAGTCAAATTTCTATCTTTGTGAAATATGTGAATTGGCTAAACACGCAAGGAGTGTTTATTGAAGCTTTAATTACAAGGCTTCTCATCCCTTTGCTATCATCCATAGCGATATTTGGGGTCCGACTAGAGTCAAAAACATCAACAGCACCAGATGGTTCGTAACATTCATTGACGACCACACTAGAGCCACATGGACTTTTCAGATGACTAGTCTGCAACTTTTTCCGATGAGCATTATAATTAGTTACAAAAAAAATACTTAGGCCATGTTTTCCTGCTTAATGGCAAATTTCGTCGCAATTATGCATTCCGGTGGAATTGGATTCCTGGCAATATCCATATAATAATTCCATGTTTTCCTGCGAAATAGACCATTTGGAATTGAAACTTAACTCAGTTTGAATTGACCAAATATCCCTATCATAATAATCCACTCCTTCATTATCCCCTTCCTATCTCCTTCTTTGACTTCTTCCTTCCTTGACCATTCCCAGAAAAACGCCGACCTCCAAATTGGCCAACCCAACAAAGCATATGCAGCACGGACAAAAGCAACTCAAAACCGTCCTGCCAAATCATCAAACACCAATTGAGAATCCCCAATTTCAGAATTCAATCCCCAAATTTGAGAATAAGACAATGTCTTAGAACTTTACCCGATGACCCAAATGACGACGCCGATGAGGGACAGAACCAAGGCGATCAACGGAAAAGGAAGTCTGATCAAGAAACCAAGTGGTCTGCAATAAGGTTGTTGGGTTTCTGACTTTCTTTTTCCTTGTGAAGAAGAAACCCTAATTTATGGATTAATAAGGGGTCTTACCTTCGTCCGACGATGCACTTCCGACGAGCGGAATGAAGGATTGAGGCTTTGATTGCCGGCTGCGTCGGTGTGAACGAAGGAGAACTGCAGCTATCTTCTCATCGACCGCCTGCAACAGAAGAGATAGGTGTTTTGTTCTTGTTTGACTTCGAAGAGAGAGAAAAGTTCTGGGTTCGTGGGCAATTTGGACAACAACAAACAATTCTGACGGAATCGGACGATTTCGTTCAGTTTAGGTAGGAATTGTTGGGCCGTAATTAGGCCCGTAACGGAATTAAATTCCGTTGGAATTGGGCTACTGAAAATTGATAGGAAAACATGGAATTCGCATATTCCGCCGCAATTGGATGATTTCTGTAGCAAAATCCTTGCAGGAAAATATAGCCTTAGTTAAAAGAAACATAATTAGTTACAAGACAGAATAACTAGTTACAAGACAAAATAACTAGTTACAAGACTGAATAACTAGTTACAGGACTAAATCTTAGTCTTGTAACTAGTTACACGGATGGCAAAATAACTAGTTACATGAGAAAAAATTAATTACACAATTTTGTAACTAGTTACACAACTTCATAACTAGTTATAGAATATAATAATTATTCAAGCTTGAATTACAAGGTTTCTCATCCCTTTGCTATCATCCATAACGATATTTGGGGTCCGGCTAGAGTTAAAAACACCAACGACACTAGATGGTTTCTAACATTCATTGGCGACCACACTAGATACACATAGACTTTTTCAGATGACTAGTTTGCGACTTTTTCCGATGAGCCTTATAACTAGTTACAAAACAAAATAACTAGTTACAAAAAAAAAATTATTTACAGGAAAAATCTTATAACTAGTTACAAGACTAAATCTTGTAACTAGTTACACGACAAAATAACTAGTTACATGATAAAAAACTAATTACACAATTTTGTAACTAGTTACACAACTTCATAACTAGTTAGAGAATTTAATAATTATTTACAAAAATTATTAATTACGAAAATATATAACTAGTTACTGAAAATTTAACTTGTTACAGTAAAACATAACTAGTTACAAGAAAACAATAACTAGTTACATAAGAAAACTAACTACTAGTTACAAGAAAAAGTATATGAATCAAATGAATTTTTCAAGAGTTCATCAACAACTACCTATAATAAGTCACATTAGCATCACTAAAATATTGATGAAATGGTTATATTACATTTTGTTGTCCAATGTTTTAACTTGACCACTACAATGTATATCCATACTCGAAAATTTGAATGGATTAATATGTAAGAAATAGTCCCAGCCCATAAACGATAAAGAAAGGGAGAAACCCACAAACTTGAAAATATTTTGTGGGCCCATAAATAGTTTGAATTGATTGTGAGCCTAGAAAAGTTTAACAACAAATGTGGAGCCCACAAACTTTTATGTATTTTGCCTCTGAAACAACACCATCTGAAATTAAACTCTCCATGATGACCAATTGCGGCACAACCCCCACTGCCTCGTCCACCAGCAGCATCGGTGTACCCTCCATCCCATACTCCAACCTCTCTTACATCTCTCGCACCAAGGATGGACCAAAAGGTCATCGAAATGTTGCGGCCATCACCGCCAACCTCTTTACCTCAAGACAACATCTTCCATATAAGTATGATATGAAGATGCGGAAATCATTGAGCATCTCTGGGATCTATTCCTCTAACGACAACAGTGAATCTCTGCTTTATTTCACCTTCACATGCAGTCTTCTTCTGACATATGATTCAACCGCCCATGTTGCGAAGAAGGAGATGTCTAGGCTTAGATCCGCGAAGAACTCCGTCCACTTCATCCCTCTTCTCGTACTTGCCTTCGTCGTGAACCAAGAACAGAGGCAATGGGCACATTGAGATTCCAATCCAATAAACAAAACATTGGAGAAATTGTTAGGTCATGAAAGCTTACGATCTTCTCTCCTTAATCAATCTAAATGACGTGATAAAACTAAATGAGCACTATTTGAAATTGGTTGCTCTGGTTTCTTTTTCATTCTTCTCTCCGTCAAGAATATTAGGTGATGACTCTAACAATGAAATGGGGCGAGTTTGGTGTAAATGGGTGGGATAGTGGCGGACGTGATACTCTCAGATCCATCTGAGAGCGTCATCCAATGGTCGTAAATATATTTTGGCTAGCCAGGAAATTTGACGGCTGGTAGACTTCCGGGGGCATTAGCGGAAAGTTGTCCGAAAAAAAATGTTTAATGTAAAAGATTTATCGAAATCCTCTTTCCCCAATCCCGCCATCCCTCTCTCTCATCAATCTCATATGTTTGCCTCTCTCCTCACTCTCTTTCTTCTCTAACGTTGCGACGCTAGGAATACAAACAGTTTATAGGAAGTTTTTCGACGGTTAATTGACGGTTTCAAATGGTTTTGGTGGTTTCTAAATAGTTACGACGTTCATATCTTCTTAGACATGCCTATTTTCATACTATAAGTAGTTGGATGTGGTTGTTTGGTCTTCTCACTATTTTTTCTTCTTAAGTGAGAAATGGCAAAGTCAAAAGAAAAGAAAGTAGCGAAGAAGTCTGAAGCGAAGGAGAAAGCATCACCGAAGTCATAAGGAGGCCAAGGTTCAGGCATTCGTAAATGATCAATTGACAAGAAAAAAGGCAAAGGATTTCCACTGAGCCGGTCGTCGTCGAGGATAAAGGCCCTCAACGTAAATAGATCCCAAGCCTGTGGATTCTGACTCTAATTTTCAGAAGCCAATGGTAAGTGCAGGTTTCATAAAACATTCGTATTTGCCGATTTAAGGTTCTCATAATTTTGTTTCTCTAGGTTATGGGTATTAAAATGTATGCGATTTAAGTGTTATGCGTAGTTGCTCAATGTATTACAGGCTGTACGGTTTAGCTCTTCTGTTATAGACCAAATATAAATCAGTTACATTGACTGTATGGCACATTGTGATCTGCTGTTTAAGTGTAATGGGTAATTGTTTCATGCATAACAAGCTATACGGTTTAGCTCTTCTGTTATGGACCCAATATGTATCAGTTACATTATTTGTTTTGCATATTGTGATCTGTTGTTTAAGTGTAATGGGTAATTGTTCGACGTATTACAAGGTGTACGGTTTTGTGCTTCTGTTATGGACCCAATATGTATCTCTTACATTGTCTGTGTCGCATGTTGTGATCTGATATTTAAGTGTAATGGGTAATTGTTCGACGTATTACAAGTTATACGATTTTGCTCTTCTTTTATGGACCTAATATGTATCTGTTACATTGCCTGTATTTCATGTTCTGATCTCCTGTGTTACCGTTGTCCGTTTGGTAGTTGATCTATATGAAGTGATGTGATATAGTTGATTTATATACAACCGAAGAAGTATTGAATGAACTTATATAGTTGATTTATATGTGAGGTTTTATAGTTGATCTCTATGAAATGATGTGATCTATTATGTCTGCTACACGTACGTTATGTATGTTTTATGACATTTTTTATGTCCTTTATGTAGCATGTCGGCGACAGAAAAAGTCGGTTGTGAGCCCTGGAGAAGTAGCTATCATACCTGCCGATACACCAACAAAGACGGCACCCTCGTCGACCTAGAAAAAAAATAAGGTGCTCTAGTTTCGCTACAAAACTGGACTAACCATGGATTTAAATGAAAAGGTTGTCCAGCATCCAAGGCGCAACACGATCCATCGTTGCCTGATTGATGCAAATTTCCATGGCCTCCTCTATCTCTAGGTCGAGTTAATCAACAAAGAACTTAGTCAACTATTGATTAACTCGTACGCCCCAAGAATAGTAGATTTGTGTTCGTCAACAGAGAGTTCCTAAACATTGAGGCCTCGGATTTTGCACGTGTACAAATTAGTTTCACATGGGGATCCAATCACAGTCGAGAGTTGCGCTGCCACCGAACGAAGGAAGTTTGAGACATCAACCCGGATCAAAGGGAACATGTATGATATGAAGCTCTTGCATGCCTATTATGACATCCAGTAGGGCTATGTGGAATAGTTCAACCTTAACTGACATGACGCGTTTTGGGGCGTAATGGTGGGGGTTTGATCTTGAGAGGAGGAGGTCATGGGTTCAAATCCCACCAACACCCAAAAAAAATCTTGTGAGGGTTGGGCCCAAAGCGGACAATATCTTGTCAGAAAAGGTTGTGATGTTACAAGTGGTATCAGAGCTTCTCCCCATCCCTCTTGAACGATGGTGGGGCAAACCTCAACGAGGACGTTGAGTCCTTGGGGGTGTGTGTGACATCTTAGGAAAATCCCACATCGATAAAGCATAGGGGAGATTCATGGGCTATGTGTATAATAGTTCAACATTAACTGACATGATGCATTTTGGGGCGTAGTGGTAGGGGATTCGATCTTGAGAGGAGGAGGTCATGGGTTCGAATCCCACCAACGCCCAAAAACAAATTCGTGAGGGTTGGGCCCAAAGCGGACAATATCTTGTCAACAAAGGTTGGGATGTTACAAGTGGTATCAGAGCCTCTCCTCGTCCCTCTTGAATGATGGTGGGGAAAACATCAACGAGGACGTTGAGTCCCTGAGGGGTGTATGTGACATCCTAGGCAAATCCCACATCGACAAAGCACGGGGGAGATCCATGCGCTATATGGACTAGTTCAACGTTAACCGACATGACGCGTTTTGGGGTGTAGTGGTAGGGGTTTGATCTTGAGAGGAGCAGTTTATGGGTTTGAATCCCACCAACACCCAAAACACAAATCTGTGAGGGCGGGGCCCAAACACTACAAGCAAATTCGTCTTTTTCTCGCGGATAAATTCACTGTTTGTCGTGGTTATAACCGCGACAAACCATATCACTCGCGGATGCGACTTCCGCGACCAACTCGGCTCATACAACCAGCGCTTATCGCGGAAATGGCTTTCCGCGACAAACAGGACGCCTCGCGGAGGGTTTGTCGCGGATATATCCGCGACAAACTCTCTTGAATCAGTCACTGGTTCATCCGAAGTTTCAAGTCAGATTTTGGTTTGATTAAAGAATATCCGCGACTAACAGGAAGAATATCCGCGACAAACTGTAACAACCCTATCCGCAACTAACTCTTAAACATCCGCGACAAACCATGCATCTATTTTTCCAAATCCCGCTCAAGCTCAAGCTCTCGCACGGCCTTCACGAGCATCAAGCTCAAGCTCAGCAGCTCTCTGATCCTGCACAATCTAATCCAAATCCCGTTCATCCTCCAACGAATCGTCCAATCCAACAGTCTCATACTGGTCCTACTCGTCCATTCTCCGGTAATCACTGATCAATCGAATCGGAGCATGAGTAAACTGAAACGGCAAAAAATTAGGTCAAACTTAATCAGTAAGAGAACGAACTACTCACTCCATGAAAGTTTCGTGGAAGAGATCCTCTGCTTCCTCATCTTCATCCTCGACAAGGATATCCTCGTCCGGTATAATCTGAGGATCGACGGAGGCTTCGTCTTTTGGCTGGTGTTGTCAGAAGACCTAGAGAAGGGGAGATAACTATGAGAGGAGGAAGGAAAGGGAAGATAAGAAGAAAGAAGAGAAGAAGAAAGAAGAGAAGAAGAAAGAAGAGAAGAAGACTTACCGTCGCACTGCTTCTTCAATCGCGCGTCAATTGAGGAGAGAAGGAGAGTGTCCGATGAGAAAATCTCGACTGTGAGGATGGGGAAAAGGGTTTTTTTCAGGGTTTGTCGCGGATAAATTAAGACATCCGCGACAAATATAGGTTCGATTCAGCTTTGGTTTGTTTTCGATTCAGGTTTGGTTTGATTTATATGGTACAAGCTTGGTTTGGTCAGGGTTTGCCGCGGATGATGGTTAAATAACCGCGACGAGTTTGTCACGGTTAAATTAGTCGCGAATATATATTAAATAACCGCGACGAGTTTGTCACGGTTAAATTAGTCGCGGATATATATTAAACAATCACGACGGGTTTGTCGCGGAAGCACTTTTAGCGGATATTATATTTTATCCGCGACAAACTTAGTCGCGGAAGCTATCCGCGACAACTTTTTCGCGACAAAAAGACTGATTTTCTTGTAGTGAAAGTGGACAATATCTTGTCAGAAAAGGTTGTGATGTTACATGCTATGGCTTGTGGAATTTCATGTTACAGTATTGTTACTATATCTGTATATTGGTCTATGATCTGTTATGTGCTCCATACCTCAATCAGGTACAACAACATCAAACTAGTGATCCTAAAAATAAGGATCGAATAATGTGTGGAAGGCAATGTTTTCTACAGGATGTACATTCGGCACAGCCTTTGAACCTTGTTGGTGCTCGGGAAATCGTGGAAGATCACGATGAATTATGCAAAGTACCTCAATTAGGACTTCACACAGCTTGGACAACTGAATTGGGGGCAGTACATGGTCGATACGTTGCTGAAGGGGTTGGACGATTTCTAGGGAAAGTCTTCTTACCTGGCTGGAGATTTCAACTTTCTCGTGGTTAGTTACTGTCATCAGTTTTGCATCTATTTTAGTTTAATATTACATCTGTTAGGGTGGTTATATCAATGCTTTATGGGCCATATTATAATGTTATTTTTGTGCATCTGTTTTAGTTTAATATTACATATGTTATGGTGGTTATATCAATGCTTTATGGGCCATACTATATAGTTATTTTTGTGCATCTATTTTAGTTTAATATTACATATGTTATGGTGGTTATATTAATGCTTTATGGGCCATATTATACTGTTATTTTTGTGTTAATGTTGTAGTTTAATCTGACATATGTTATGGTGGTTATATCAATGCTTTATGGGCCATATTATACTGTTATTTATGTGTCAAAGCATATGTTATGATAGTCATATTAATTCTTTATGGGCTATATCTACAGTTATTTATGCGTCAATGGCTCATTTAATATAATTCAGTTGTTCTCTTACCTTTAACTTAATAATCATTTGTTGATCCGCGTATTGCCTTGATATGGTTCAGCTAGACGGTCTTTTAGCTCCCAAATCCCCACATGTGGTTATTGAGATGATGGTAGGGTGAGCAGTGTTGTGCAGATGATGAAGGATAACAATGGTGTTTGGGATTTCAAGTTAAAGAGTAGAGAACAACTGAATAAGTTGCCCCTTGACGAAACTCCCTAGATCGATGAGCTGTTCGGGACGATTACTACGCAACCGACGCAAGATTTTGCATCGTCTTCTGTTCGTCATGTTAGGGCCATGCATCTGGGTGGGTCTAGGGACGGTTGGCCAGAAGTACCGGATGCATCATCTGCTGACCTTACATGGGTGAGCACTATTTATCATGAAAACCGTTATGAATACGTTATAAATACGTTTTGCACCTTATTTGGTGGGTTTTACTGTAGCTTGCATTGATGAGGGAAATTGTTGAGACTGAAGTAAAAATATAAGAGACCTGATTAGGGGACTCGAGACACAGTGCACATCGTGAGAGGATAGGGAGGCCGTTATTAAGAACACGATTACTCTGAAAACCTCAGCATTTGTTGTGGAAGAGGAGGAGAAGGTTGATGTTGAAGAGAAGAAGGATGAAGTGGATGACGAAGACGAGGATGACACCGGTGACGATGCTGACAGTGATGATGAGGACGATGACGATGCTGACAGTGATGATGAGGACGGTGATGACGCCAACAGCGATGCGGACGAAGAGGAGGCTGTGGGTGATAATCCTGTGGAGGATAAAGGTGATAAGCCTGTCGCTGACAAAAATGAAGATTCATAGTCGTCTTCGTTATCTTCCAAAGACGATGACGATGATGATGACGACGAAAAATATGATGAGGTGTACAAAGACAAAGCTCCAACATCGGCATAGGGTCAGGGGAGCAAGCATACTCAACCTCGTGAGGAGACGACGATTATGCCCATGTCGTCGCCTCGTACATCCAACAAAATGTCCTTAGACAGTTACGCGTCGAATAGCAATGAAAATTATGGGGAGGTCCCCAACTTAGGGGATATAGGCAAGGCAACGGTGGCAAAAGTAGACCAGGAAATTCCCACTGACAATGACGATGGTGAGAGGCCATTGGCTACCCTTGTAAGAGAGAAAATATTTAAGAAGGTGAAATTAGTAGAGACGGCCGTAATGTATGATAGACCCAAGACTGGGTCTAAGATAATTGGGAGCCCTTGCGTGGTGGAAGAGCGTCTACAGAAGGAACTAACTTGTCGTACTTCATACGAATTTCTCCCGGACATCCAATTTGAGATTTGGGTCTCTTTCGTTGCGGTTGCGGCTGTAGGACAGGAGCGGGATTTATGATCGCATGCCCAATTTGGGCCTTAGGTTTTCTCTTGTCTACCGTATACTGCGTAAAAACTCTGACATTTGTCAAGAGTATTGAACGTCAATTTGCTCCACGCGTCCAAATCATCCGGTCCCACTACTCATGTATCTACCTCGTCAACTGAAAGGTAAATCAATTACGAACATATTATGCCATCGGTATTTTGTTGTTACATACCCACTGACCTATGACTGTATTATTTCACCCTTATGACAAGAAATTGTTATGCAGGACGAGACTCTGCATCACACAACTGTTATGACACCAATATACAATTATCATAGGTATATTAGGTGCTCAGTTATGAATGTTATGCTACCGCTATGAACACGCTATATGGGTCACGTAGTGTTTGTGTTGTTCACATGTCGGTGCATTAAACTCCAACCACAAAATACAAGAAACCAACATACATCCACGAGCATTAAAAGCTATTCATTAATTTTAAAGCTTCCATCCAAAATCTCATCATTAACCAACCAACCATATGGAATAAAATACTAGAACCTAGTACATACATAAATAAAGGTCCCAACAAAAATGAAAATGTTCTCATAAACCCTAGATGCACAGAACCATCAAACCTGAAGAAGTTTCAACATTGTGGGAACAACATTAACTCACAAGGCCTAAAGACATATTACCATTCGCATTATGCATTTCATTCTCTTCGTCGATCTCAATGGGTTCTCCTGAATGTCCACCATGGTCTTCGTAGCTCGTATTTCCACATTCAACACCTCCATCGTCGGCATCGTGGATCACAATAACCATTTTCGAATGAATATGTATGTTATCGCGGGATTGCTATACTTAAAATGAAGAAAATGGAGTTGTTGTTGGGATGCTATGGAGCTCCTAAGAGGAGAGAGAATGAGAGGACAACGAATGAGTGCCAAAAGTTGATTCTTGACTTCGTCCACAAGCTGGCGACGAAAAGGTAAGGTGGGCCCAGCTGACAATTACAGCTACTTTCTGACTCATATTATGTGACTGTTATGCCCCTCCCTCACTTTAGCTGGCCTCCAACCGTAGGATTCATCCAGCGCCGATCCAACGACCATTGAGCTCTTAGATTGATCTAAGAGAATCACCTCTCAGATCAATAGCCTGACTGTAGTGGCATAGGCGTTGTTGTAGGTTAGAAATTAGGGTTAAATAAGTTAGGGATAATAGGCCCGAAGCCCCTCTACTACGGATAGATAACAAACGAGCCATACTATAATTTTTTGCTCAAAATAAACCCCCATACTAAGAATGGTTAACAAACACGCCCTTTCGTTAAATTTTCAATTTTCGTCTAACGCCGTTACTTTTTTGCTGACATGTTATGCCGACTCAGTCTATTCGTGATCAAATTTTACACGTCATCAAAATAATGTCGTTTTGAATCAAAAGATTTGACCATCGTCGTTCTCGTCAAAGAGCTGCGATGGAGAGTTAAGATTAGGGGGGAAACGACATCATTATGATGATGTAAAATTTGATCATAAATAGGTTGAGTCAGCATAACATGTCAGCAAAAAAGTAACGACATTAGACGAAAACTTAACGAAATAACGATTTAAACATTCTTAGTATAATGGTTTATTTTGAGCAAATAATTATAAAAATGCTCGTTTATAATCTTTCTATAGTAGAGAAGGCAACAAATAGATATCTGCCACGTGACAAAGGGGCAGGAAACACTGTAGTCAAATATTGGCGTTTGCACTTTGCAGGGCCTGCAACAAGCAAGCATTCATTTGGCGCCTCTTCACTCTTCTCTATCTCCTCCTTCCCACTCTCTGTCTCTGAGATCTTTCAAATCTTTTCGTCTGACCAATTTTTTTTGCTTTTTGATCATCAACCACCAAGCAACGAAGAAATAAAGAAAGAAGGAACTGTTTTCCAATGTTAGTAAATACCCAGAGCTGCCATTCATCAATGTCATCAGCTGCATTTACATTTTCTAATTTTGCCAGAGAGTTGGGACTTCTTAGCTTTCATTTTGCATTCACTTCTGACTTCTCCTTCCTTCTTGTAAGAAAGAAAACCTTGTTTTCTGTCTCTATCACCATATGCTTCCTTTCTTGAACTCTTATCATCTCTTAAATAATTGAACGCTCCTTACCCATTTGGGTATTTTATTCCTTTGCCTTTTTCATCGCCCATTTTCGCTCTTTGTTTTCTTCTATTCTCACTTCCTCTCGGATTTAGGGTTAGGGTTTTATAAGTAGCATAGTAAGACAGTTCTTCGTTTCTGTTCTCTTTTATTAACACGATACTATTCCAATATAAATGTCATCTGCTTTGAACATTCTTCTTTCTGATCACATATTACATTTCTAGGCTGGCTTGGATCATGGAGGGAACACGAGTTTGTCAGATGGAGGATTCCATTCTTGCACTCCTACAGAAACTGGTCGAACCAAAGTTACCAGCCAAATCTGCATCTCGACTAAGCTTTATACCTTGTCAATCTGATGAGGAAGTCATAGCAAAACAGGTTTTGATGCTCTTTCTCTCATTCGATTTTGTGCATCTGTGTGTATCCCTTTTTCTCTTTGATTATCTTATTTCCTTGTTGCTAACTTCTTATGAAGCAACACCTTGTTCTCCAAACCAGGGAACTACAAATGTCTCGTTGATTATTAGTCTTTTTTCCCCTTCTTCTTCCCTTGTCTACGTGATATTGGCATCTATGTATCTGTAATGTTAGTTATCATAATTCCCATGATTAGCCATCAATCTCTGGGCATTGTAGATATAGTGTCCTCTAACCACTTGCTTACTGTTTTTATCTCCAGATCCATGCGGTTGCACTGCTGTACAATTACTATCACAGGAGGCAGCACCAAGAACTGAAATTCATGAATTTTGAAAGTTTATGCAAGTTGGTTGTGATTCTGAAGCCCAGTGTATTGTCGTACATGAAGCTTACACAGGGGTCGAATGACACCCAGCTGATTAATCAAGAAAAACAGCTTTCTTTGACAGAAAAAAAAATTGTGGATGCTTGTAACATAGCACTGTCTTTGGATGCATCCAAAGTTACTCCAACTGTACATGAATCTGCTGTTTCAAAAGTTGCAGTTCTTCTGGTAGATTCTGTGAAGCAGAATGCATTGCTGCAGTTTGGTTCTGTCACTGAAGGTGTGTGGTCAGTGATTGAAAAGGAAGTGGAGGTTTGTAATCTCACTGAGGAAAAGTCCTCTAATTCAATGGATTCTGGGAAAAGGAGAAGAGTTCTTAAAGGACCTGCCAAACGTGAGGGTAGTATTACTGAAGATGTCTTGAAGAAAACGGCTACTTTAGCAGTTAATGAAGCCACAGGTATGTCTGCTGAAAGTTTCTAGCTATCACTTGTGTCTTGGGAGTTCATTTACTTGCATGGAACTGGATGAATTATTTATAGGCTCTATACATTGTTACTGGCTTTCTTCTTGGTGGCTAAAATTTTGTTTGCATCTCTGTTTTAAGTTTACCTGGACAATGGCAAAGGATGATCGTTTTCTTGGCATAAGAAGACTTTGGAAAACTACTATTGTTAAGGATTGTTAACAAAATATAATTCTCTTTCTCTGGACAGGAATTTCCCAGGATGAACTTGCTTTCTTGGAGAGCCATACTGTGTACTCCACAAGTAAAGAAAACACTGCCACACGCTTTTATATTTTACAGTGCACTAAAGCAGACAGCGACACAGTTCCTCACGTTCCCATTAAAGATTTGATTAAAAGGTTGTTATTGCTACTTTGATTTGTTTGATCGTGTATTATGGCCACCCATTACTCCAGACGTATGGGTTTTGCCTTTTTAACAGCTATTCGAAACCATGATCTGGAATACTTTCATTGCAGTTTGATGGTGTTTGATATATGCTCATTGTTCAGATATCATCTACTTACATACTTGTTCTATTGTTCCATTTAAGTTGGTGCAAATGATAAACTGCTAATTGTTCCTTTTCTAATGTGTTATGTTTGTGTTATCTTCTGGTTAGTTTGCAGGGCCCACTATTTTCAAGAACTTCCTCTCAATGGGCAACAACACCTGTTGTTGACTACTTTCATTTGCTTCCTTACGCTCGGATTCTTGCCAACTGGTCGAACTCTGTATCCAATTACAGGTTTGATAAAAGGGGAATGACAGATTCACAAAAAAAATCAACATTTAATAATCTGGTTTTCTTAAAAGCTGTGTGACTGTCCTAAATGTAAGCTAGTTACTTACTAATAATTTGCTTAATACCAGCTGCATAAGCCTTTAGCAAAAACATGAATTGGAGTACCTCTCCGCTACTTCTCTTTGTACACATTCTTATTGCACTGAATTACTGTGTACTGTTTTGTTATGAAGCTGACTTTAATTTTTGTTGGCAACAGTGAGAACTCTGAATCACCAAAGAGTAACAATTTATCTAGATTACTGATGCACAAGGATGAAAATGTGAGTGCTGAGACGACAAATCAGAATGACAGTGATGAAAGTTCAATGATTGGTCTTCCTAACTTGTCCGATGGGTCCCACACTATGGAACTTGATACAAAACCAGTCACCAAATTGCAAAATGAAGACACGTGTACAAATGTTGCCAATGGAATCAAACCTGCCAACCAATTGACTGAGAGTCTTGTGCATAATAGGAGTTCAAGTGGCTTGATAACTTCTGACAAGGTTGACATATTCAGTATTTTTAATGTAACACAGCCCTACTTTTGTTAGTGAGATCCTATTATATTCCAGCTGCATAGCTTAACATCTGCTGCTGAGTTATCAATTGTCATGGCTACTAAAATAAATGGTGATGGCGGGCATTTTGTTAACTCTGGATTGCTCTCTGCTTTTATTGAAGGCAAACACGTGCCTCCTACTGTTTGATTCCAGCTGTTGCTAAGTCTGTTTAATTGTGCAGGCCAAGGTAACAAATACTCAGATGCTCCCTAGTACAATTGGAAGCAAAGGTGGAAATGTCATTAGGAGTGATGAGAACTGCCAGAGTTTATCTGTGGATCCTGATCTAGTGCCTGTCATTCATCGTCCAGTGGTTACTTATAGGTCGAACGATCAAGACATTGAAAAGATGCTCTCTGTAATAGCTTCAAAAGATAAGAAACTGTCAGAAGCTTCACTGAAAGTGCTTCTCGGGAAAAGAGATAAATTGGTACAAACTCTTACTCTCGTGTGATTGAGGACAATCCTACCTTCCTAACATTGCACTTGGGAAGAGAGTTGATTGATGTCTTCCTTAAATGATGAATGCAGTCATTTCAGCAACGAGATATTGGAGATCAGATTGCAGAATACGATAAAAAGATCCAGACAATCTTGGATGGTATACTAACTGCACTGTTGAATTAGCTTCTCATGTTCTTATGAAGATGTTTTTTATAAATCTAAAACTTGAGTTTCAGGTTTTGTATGTCGGATTATATGTTGGCGATCACTAGCTTTAAGATAACAACATCAACACTTGACAGAGAGCCCCTTGTTTTTTTTTTGCTTGTACTGTTCTGTTCAAATATTTAACTATACAGGAGGAGTATGAGGGTAGTAGGCTGTTGCTCTCAGGATTAGTTTTGTGGATGTACTAAAGCATAAATTGTCAAAATTTTGCTTGTAGGTGGTGATGATATGGCACTGAATATTGTATCCTTCCTCGAAATTTGTGAGGACACATCAATCCTAAGAAGTGTGTCCAGGGAGTACCAGTCCCCAGTTCAAAACAGTGGAAACAAGAGAATGTTGGGGTTAAATGGAGATGACTTGTGTAGACTTTCATCGTGCCAGGTAACTTAACTCATGCTCTATTACTACAACTCATTTGAGTTTAAGAATCACGTTTTTCGCTGCTGAAAGGGGTTGGATGTTTGTAGGCATTGGACAATTTATGCTGTGAAAGAAACTGGATTCTGCCAGCATATCACGTAGAATCGGTAAATGGTGAGTCAATCAGTAGAACTCTGCTCTAGAATTTGGGACGAGTATGTGGTATTGACATTGTGGTTGAGGTTTTGTATGAAGGTGGGTTCATGGCCAGTGTGATTGTGAAAGGGGAGAAGTTGGAGTGGTCTGCAACTGGAAGTGAGTTGGCCGTCAACCCAACAATGGCTAGGGAGTCTGCTGCAGAGAAGATTTTGGAGAAGATATGCGATAGTACCACTGCACAATGAAGCAGCAACAACTTCAAGCTGTCATTTTGTGTACACCTCCACTGGAAAACTAACTACTCTCCAAAGAAGGAAAGGATTACTACTGCTAATTACTATACTACAAAGGGAAGGACATATTACCTTTTGCTAATGATGTGACGATCCATTGTTTTGAGAGCGAAAAAATATCTTTTTTAGGGTATTTTGTTGCATCTATTTTAGGCATATAGCTAATCATTTCAACTTACATTTTGGATTGTTGATTGGTGATGGTGTATACATTATGAAATCGACTATGATCATGCTAACATTTATCTGCATCTGTTAACTTGATACTAACAATCAAGTTTGATTTCACATTCACTGCACATGTTAGCTTAAAACCCAATAATTGAATATTATTGAAATTTTTTTTTGGTCGAGCGCTCCCACAGAAGAGAGGGCCAAGAACGCCTAGACTAAAAAGGAGGGTGGGGGGACCATGTGTTGTGCACCCACCACTTGTGGGTTCGAATGCATGTCATCCCGATCAAAGAGGCACCAAATCATGACGGATTGGAACATGCAAATGAGGGGAGCACGTCTTAATAAATAAATAAAAAGAAGACAAGAGGAATTAGAAAATCAATTCTGTTTGAAAGCAAACTCACAACAAGTACAGTTGTAGCCAAACACAAACTCAGAATCCCAACTCTTTCGCAACTAAAAACAGAAATCGTAACAACCACCAAATAAGACCAATCGAACCAAAAGTGAGCGAACCGAAAACTCAGGCAAGAAACCGAATCAAACCAACTCTATCTCTGGGAAGCAATCACAGCCGAAACAACAATCGGCAAGCGTCGAATGAATCCCCGCCGGTGATGGATCCAAATGGAGGAGGTGAACGCGATTGGTCCTAGCCGGCCAAGTGAGGACTAGTCTCCCAACAACCTCGGAGTCCCAAGATCCAGAGATCCTTGCCAGAGGAACCAATGCTGAAATCGGATTGCAAAGGACGACCTGAAAACCTCTTGTCCAAGAACCGACCAAGATCGAAGGAAAGGTGAGTAAAAAACACTCATAGGATGTCATCAGGTTTCAACGGAACTTGTAGTACAGCCCACAGGAAGACCGGTGACTGGCGTGAGAACACTTCGCTTGACCTAAAGGCCATCGTGGCGGAAGGAGAAGCACAGAGAGAAGAAGAGAAGCGGTGAGTGGCCAACGAAAATGGCAACCCAGATCGGGAGATGGGGGAGAGCGAGGGAAGAAGGGCGTAGAAAACATTACGGAGCGAGGTATCGGCCACAGCCGACCGACGAAAAGAGATGGCCGTTACCAACCACGAGAATCGCCTCTTTCTTCTTTCCTTTATTTCCTCTATTCTCTCTCGTCTCGATTATTAAATATTAATATTGTTATGAAAATAATGGAGAACTATGAACTATGAAGTAGAGAGAAAACACAAGAGAGAAAGAGGAGAGAATTGCTTCTTCTTATTCATAATTATCTGGTACCTGATGTTCTTCAGGAGCACATGTATTTGTTTGATATCCTTTATCTTACCCTCAATTTTGACCATCTTAATTTAAAGCTCCTTTTCACCTTTTGAGGATTTATATCTTTGGAATCGATTGATTTTTCATACTTCATGAGTGCTTTAGACTCATTTGTGTTTTTACCAATACGAAAACACTTATGTTGGAGCAAATGTAGTTGGCATAAGAGATTTTTTATGTCACTATATCAGGGTCGTTGAAACATCTGGCAGTTGATTAACTCAACTTTGTTAATGAATTATCCTTATGAACTTCAAGTTCATACTGCTTAGTGCGAGGATCAAAATGAGATAATGATAATTCATTCCAACGAATCTCATTGCCCAACCTTTGATTTTCTCCCCCCCTAATGTTGGGAAATTTGAATCACAAAATGATGTGTTCATCTAAACGAGTCATCTATAAATCTCCTGACAATAGTGTAAATATTTTACTATCAACGAAGACTCGTACCCAACATATATAATTTCTCAATCTCTATTATTGAGACTTATCTTAATGAATTGTGGTGGAGCAATTGAGATGTATATATCACATCTAAATATTCTTATATGGGAAATATGAGGTTTTGACCCAAAACCAGTTATAACATGGGAACTCATTGAAAGATATATCAATGTATTTGATGAAAAACTTTGGAATCATGATGAAGTCAACGTTGATGAAAAAAATTTATTACAATGCAGAGCTAAATTTGATAAGCGAAAATGAGGATCATGAGCCAAATTCATTAATGCATGCAAAGAAAGAAATGATTGGCCAAAATGGAAAATATGATTGCGACAATATTAGATTCCCTAGAAAAATGAAAAGTTTTTTTTTATATATAAAAAGTCTCTACACATGAAGATGTAAGCAAACGAGACATATATATTTATCTCACTGCAATTATAATGAAAATCGTAAAGTTGTGGGTTATAAGACATCTCATTCTGAAAGGTTTTGTACAATGACAAAAACCTTATACTTTTGGTTATGATGAAACATATTTTCATTTGGTGGATGCAACAACTTTTCATTATATGATTAGTCTGGCAGTTTGTGAAGGGAAATATTTGTCTTTGATGGATGTCATTACAACCTATATATATGGTTTGTCTAATAATGACATATATGCGTATATGAAATTTCCGGAATGATTCATTTTGCTAAATGCGAACAATAAGTCAAGTTCACGTGAACAGTATTCAATAATATTATTGAATTGACGTCATACGAATTATGAGATTGAGAAATAATGATATATTTCGTATACCAAATATTTTCTATGTTTTATTTGTCAATATTTTATATTTAATACTTGATTTTTATTATTAAATATTTTTCGTTTTGAAATTATATTGTATCAAAATTTTTATGACCTTCTTTTGTTTTGAAAATGCGTTTTCTTTATTCTCAAAGGTTAAGAAGTCATCATCTTATTATCTATTTGATTAGCTATTGAGACTCGTGAAGAGTTTCTCAAAGAAATTAGCTATTTGATTAAAGAGTTTGAGATGAAAGATATGAAACAATATCATTGCAAATCACTTGCAGATTGAGCATCTCTCAAACATGATTGTTGTTTATCAACAAAGATACACTACCGAAATGTTGAAAATTTCGATATGGATATATATTGTCCATAACTACCTTGATGGTAGTAAGATCATTATATGTGAGTAGATGTCAATATACATCAGTAAAGTAAGAATCATTTTGTCCTGAAGTATCGTATTTTAGTGCAACAAGAGCACTCATGAATCTTGCTAGTCTTATAAGACTTAATTCATCTATCAATAGTTATTTTGGCAAGATTATACTCTATTCTCACTCAATGACATGGGGATCTACTATCGTTAGGAAACCCCTTAGTGTCCTCATATTAGGACATCCCTTAGAACCATAGGATTAGAGAGTAGATCTAATGGCCTAAATTAAAATGAACAAAATAGTCATTTGAAACTGGTATATATATAGTAAATCATATTAGGGTTTCACAAACCCTAATTCTCTTTACAATCAGCCAAAAAAAATCTCTACCTCTCTACCTTTGCTCGACCCCGCCGCCGTGCTCCAGCCCGCGACCGTTGTGAACCAACCCTTGCTCGACCTCGCCACCGCTCTCCAGCCCCTCCGACCGTCATGAACCAACCCTTGCTCGACCCCGCCGCCGTGCTCCAGCCCCCGACGACCGTCGTGAACCAACCCTTGGTCGACCCCGCCGCTATGCTCCAACCCACGGCGACCGTCATGAACCAAATACGGCGGCCAAGATTTCTTCGACGGAAGCCTCATCGACGGCTACAACCTCGATGGAGTTATTTCAGCCGTCGGAGTATTGTTACAGTTAAGTATATACACACGACTCCCAATACGTGTAAATCGTCATCTGCTCCACTCCCAACACCAGGTAATTAAATCTTTACTTAACTATTTTGTTACCATTCTTTATTTACCTTATAATGATATCTGTCCAAAAGCTGGAAATATTAACGTTAGTGGGATTCTTAAATTCTTAAATGAAATAAGCTTGTTTGATTTCTCTTTGTTGTTTGAAATTTGGAATTGAGTGATAATGTTTCCATTTCAATGATTTGGAATAGGTTCGAAATTTACCTGTTCGTGCTAGTCTCCACAACTCGGTGTTGGATTCAGAATCAACGGAAACACGAAGCCATCACGAGATTGGGTCATGGAAGTTGTTGGGGTCGAGGTTACGAGTTGGAATCGATCGAAGGACTGCTGTTTTTTCCTTGTCTTGATTTTGTTATGATTTCCTGTTAGGGCCATGTTCATCTTTAGGACCACGTTGTTCCATTTTGACGATTTGTAGTGTTCCATATAGTTAATTATGGAACATGTTTGTAGTGTTCCATATAGTTAATTATGGAACATGTATTCGATATTATTATTCCATTTTCAATTTGATTCAAGGTTTTATGATTTTCTGTGTTCCGATTTGGTAATAAGGAACAAAATCGATTTTAAACACGTTCCATTATTTTTGAAATGGATCACTGTTCCGGAACAATAAAATAAGAATTGTTCCGAAATGATAAAAGAGGAACAATTCAAAACAATTTCCATAAAAAGTATTAGAAACTAATCTAAAATAAAAACCACCGGAGATACACAACAAAAACCGGCGAGCATAGAGAAGAAGATGAAGAAGTAATTAAAAAAGATAATTAATTTAATCATAAATTAAATGGAGCAGAAAAAGGAATAAAAAATCCGCAATGTAATTGCAAATCCGAAAATTAATAAACAATAATTAAAAATCTGTCATAAATAAAATATTGAAATTACCCTTATGTCCAATTAATATAGGCATTCCGATCTTTAAGATTAAATCCTACGGTTCTAAGAGGTGTCCTCATATGAGGACACTTTGGGGTGTCCTAATGGTATGATCATATATATCATGCATAATGAGTATATATATCCTCAAGTTGTAAGAGGATCGCATTAGAAAAGCTAAAAGAATATGTGTTTGACGAAATTATTTTTCCAACACGAATTTCTAGATACTAGTGGAATAACTAGTGAAAATTATGATCAAGTGACAATCTAGCATATTTGTTCACAAAGTTACTTCATACATCAAGATCATTTGTCTAAAATTGAAGTTCAAAGATTGAACGATTTTGAGTCATCTTATCATGAGGGGGAGTTAATACGCACTGCACTCTTTTTCCCTTAACCATGGTTTTCCCATTGGGTTTTCCTGGTAAGGTTTTTAATGAGGTAGTATGTGATAGCGTATTATACGAACAATATATTATATCCCTATAGATGTATTGTCCTTCTATTGATTTTTCTCTTGTAAAGTTGTAAAAGGCATATCATTAACCATTGGGCATTCAAGGGGGAGTGTTATGAATAATATTGTAGTGAATGTCCATGTTTCACATAGGATGCTACCTTCACATAAGATGCCACCTAGGATGCTTCCTTAACATTGATCATAAGAATCAATGTCTTCCATGACCCATTCTTCTCCCCATTCATATGTAATTATATGAGCCCATTCATGACTCATTATTCTCTCTATTCATGTGTAATTACATTAGCCTATAGGAGTTATGTATTATGTGCCTATAAATAGAGCACATCATTGTATCTATTGGTATGAATAAGAAGAAGCAATTCTCTCCTCTTTCTCTCTTGTGTTTTCTCTCTACTTCATAGTTCATAGTTCTCCATCATTTTCATAACAAATATTTGGTTCTTGGATAATATTATTGAATTTAGAATGCCACTAAATTCAATTTTACTCGATGAGCAGGCGAAGGAGTAGGAACAACATCTGCATTCTTCCTAGGACTCTTCAATGCCTTGTCTAGACTAACTTTTGGGTTGCACATAAACCAATGAAACCTACCTATATTCTTATGTTTATTGAATGCCTTGCTTAGCTATACGCATCATCATTTACTATTCACTACATCTCCATTAGGGCTGGGAATTGGTTACCTGTTAGTGGTTATAACCACTAATCGCATCTATTTACGCGGTTAGCGGTTAACTACTAATCGCACATACGGTTAGTAGTGAGGTTTGCAGTTAACCACTAGCCACACATGTGATTAGTGGTGCAGTTTCATGAATGGTTTTGAGAATTTTTGCAGTTGACGGTTTAACACTAACTGCATGTTGAACCAAAATTTAACCGAACTAACCACATAAAAAAAGAAGTAAAAACCCTAAATTCTAACTCGGAAATCCCTCTCCCCTAACTATCGATCGAAGAAAAAAACTCTCTTCCTTCCCTAACTATCAAACGGCAAAACCTAATTTCAACTCAACTCAGGCAGTCGCAGCGCAACTCCCTCGACTCTTCCGACCCCAAGCCTCAGGTCACTTTTCCTACTTCGTTGGTCGTCGATCTTTACCTCTGGTAAGTGCTGCCGTTGTCTAGCTTTATTTCTTTCCTTACATTTCCCCATTATCGGCTCCCGCTGCAAGACAAGACTGCAATGTAATCCTTTAGGCTAAAGTTAGCTTTCTTTCTTGAGATAATGAAATAGTAATATGAGGATCTGAGTCCTAAGATTTGGCTTCTTATTTTTGTTTGACCGAACTATTTACAGAAAAATTGGTGTTTACTTCATTTAGGCATTTGGCAAACTAAGTGAGTTAGGAACAAGAAGCACGAACCAAGAACCGTATAACCGTAATGTGGTTAGTGGTTAATCGCACCAAAAACGGTTCAGTTATTGGTTATCGATTTGACCCCATTAGTTTTGCGCCCTAATCTCCATAATAATTATGCACTTTCAGTTTAATATAACCAACTTAATATTTGTATGCACGTGTTGACTGGATATTATCATCTATGTTTGGCTTGCAGGTATCCCATACTATTGAGTTCTAAAGAAGAGGATTACCACATGTTCACATTCTTGTGTGGTTGGTCAAAGAAGCTAAACTATACACTAAATCATATTGACAAATTCATCCCTGCTGAACTAAAAGAGGATTATCATCTATAGCCGTTGTTAAATAGGCAGTTTCCTGTAGTGCACATCGACAAAGCACGAGAGAGATTCATGAGCTATGTGGAATAATTTAACCTTAACTAACAAGACGCATTTTGGGGTGTAAAGGATGAGTTTTTGTAAGAACTCCAAAGTTAAACATGCTCGGGTTGGAGCACTGCAAATGGGTGACCTCCTGGGAAGTCACCAGTATGCACCCAAAAGCAAATTCGTGAGGATCTAGGCCCAAAGCGGACAATATCTTATCAGAAAATGTTGGAATGTTACATAACCATATGTAGCATTAATGAAAATAGGAGCCTGCTTTCATATTGATGGGCCCAACCCCATGACTGACCCATTCAAGGAACTAAGACCACCAGAGGTCAACAACCACAAGGGCGTCAATGGCCCTTCCTTACATACCCTAGGGTTTCTAATCCTAAGCGATATGAACCCTTCATTCGTCAACGACCCATATCATCTCTAAGACGTGTTACCAACCTACAGCCAAGGCATAGCGACCCGACCTGAATTTCGAGGAACTATATATAAATAGTCTATGGCCTCAACATAAGTTAAAAGAATGTGTACAATTATTAAAAGAAAATGTACACATAAAACAACCTAGTGTAAAGACACAAGGGTAGACATAAATTTGTGTACACATATATTTTAAAAATTTGTAAACGGTGTTTATGTGTATAGTAGTCTGTGTACTCATATTTTATGTGTACAACATATCTATATATATATATGATAGGATTTCAACTTTTTGCAATTGCCACCTAAGCCAATCCTCTTTATACCTTAATTTTAGGGAATCAACCAATTAAAATTAATCTCTTAAATAATTAATAAAAAAATATTAAATCTCTAATATTTGGTAACCACCCCACGTTTAACCTCTTCTTTTTTTCTTCTTACATATGAATTTTGGAATTATTTGTTTCTATAATCAGAAATTATTTTTAGATTTTAACATTTAATATATTTATTCCATAAATTAAAAATTAATTTTCATTTCTAAAATTTTATGTTAGTTAAATAATTAAAACTTATTATGAATTTAGTATTTATTTTTCTATTATTTCTTTGAACCTCTCGCATTCTTACATTCAATCATCTCTATAAACAATATTGAAAATAAATAAAAATAATGACTAATTTATCGGGCTTTAGAACATGTTATCCTAACTTCTAAAATATTTCTTTTGTCACAAAGACAATGTAAGAAAAGTTTTTATCTTTTAAAATATAAATATTTTTTAATGAGAAATTAGTTCACATTATTTTAATAAGTAATATATTAGTTACTTAAAATTAATACCTTCATGTGAAGTCATATATATATATTTATGTAGAGATTTTCAAAATTGAAATTTTTGCAGGAGAACGTTTAACCAACTTCACTTGACTACCACAACTAAAAGAAAAATATATACTATCTACTTCTACTCTCTTATCATGTCATCTTTTATTTCCATAGATATCCCCTCACTGATAACATAAATGTTTGTGTTTTTTTGTTGTGAGATTGTTTCATTATCTCCGTCATAGGTGGACATATTTTCATTTAGTTTTTTTGTATAGTCTCTACCATGAACTCATTAGCAAAGTAGGACAATATATTATCTTCTTTTGGATGACTACTCATTTATTCATTAATTGATTTGTTGGTTTTAGTATATTTCAACATCCTTATATATTCCTAACTAAAAAAAATATACAAAATTATACGTATATATTTATAATTGTATAAATATGCCCGTCAACGGGCAAATAAGCTAGTTGTACCTGTACAAACATAAAAAAAAATGTGTGTACACAAACGAGGGTACACACATCAGTGCTTGCATAAAATACTGAGAACATAAAATAAATTCAGTAAAAAACCTGTTTTGCAACATTAGTACTTGAATCCCACACAACATCATCTCCAGTGGTTTTATTTTCAACACCAACTGAAATAGCCTGGCCATGGTGGGAAATGTGTACAGAGATTAGTACGCATATTATAAAATATGAACACATAGTTATGTGCAATAATTAACAAACCTCCTCTCCCAGACCAATAATCGCACCAGCAGCCTCATGAAGTCCATCATTGTCGGACTCATCAGAAATCTGTGAAAAGGGTGTACACAAATTAACGACAAAAAAAACATGTTACGCAAAACATGCACCCGTTGTATTTTTTTAAAATTACCTTTTTCTCTGATTGTAGAAGCTTCAGCCGCTTCCGTGACACTGCCATATTCAGCATTAATGAAATTAATCACATCCATCACTCTCACAGTAATAGTAGGGGGATTGACAATAGTAGGACTTTGAAACTCAAACGATGGCAAATCAATATCAACAAGGGGATATGTCAAAAATCTCTGAATGTCAAATGTTAATCCTTCTCCATGATGTACAGCTAGTGGTGTCTTACAGCCATCATCATCAACTTTATCATCTGACACATTATTGCCATCTCCTCCCTTATCACCCACAGTATCACGAACATCCTTACTTCCATCACCTCCAACACCCTTACTGCCATCATCTCCAACACCCTTATTTCCATCACCAACCTCCTGATTCACATCATCAAGACCCTTACTGGGACCACCTTGCCCACTAGGATCATCCTTATCCTTGTCATCATTTTTCTTGGCACTGGTTGTGATAACTGCATTAGCATTATCATCCTCATCTTCACCGTCTTTGTCATCATCTTCACTGTCTTTGTTATCATCTTCATCGTCTTCATCGTTAGAGTCATCTTCACCGTCTTTGTCATCATCTTGACCTAATGCTTGAACAGGTGGATCCTCAACCATGTTGTCATCTTCAACCTCAGGTGAAGCAACATAGTTCGACTCAATCGTCGATTAATTTTAGGCTTAGTTTCAAATTTAATTAACTAAAGTCCAAATATTAATAGCCTATTCATAATTAGAAGTGTAAAATTGAAGTTGCAGATATGGATTTGAAGACTTTTTATGTTATTCAAATTTGTTGTCGCGACTTGAAATTTTTTCCTTCAATTTTGGCTCAGTGCATGATTCAATCCTGGATCCGCCCCTGCTCCTCACTCAAATTCTGAACAGAAGCATCCTTGTCATTGTTGGCATCACTAGTGTCAATCAACTTGGCAGCCTCAATATGTCGCAGATCCTCAATATGTTTATCGATGACTCTCAGTTGAGAACTGCAGCTAGCAACAACTCGAACACATTTATCATGACATGCAAAGATTTATGCCTTCTTCTTCAAAGCCTGGAAAAAAAATTTGGAGATTTTAAAATAAGACCGGGACGCACTTATCTGTGTACACATTTTTTAAAAGTGCACACACTGTATAACAAATGTGTAAACAGTTTTTTATATGTACATGATATGTGTACACATAATATTGTACACATGTTGATGCTGGTGTACACATATTGATACTTGTTCACATACTAGCATAACATGTGTATAGAGACTAAATTTTTTAAATGTTCATAATTATGTACTTACTTCATCAACAGTCTATATCGCCTCCAAGTCAAGAGAAACTTCTTCAATCTTCAATCATTTGGATCGTCGATCAACAGAACTTTGCACCTCAGTTGACTTCCTCTTCTGCTTCCTCGCAGCTGACTTCTTCGATTGCATGAAGTCTTTGATGACATCATACATTGTCTTTGATTTAACCTCTAATGGTTGACCTTGACCAAAAGTTACAACCTTCTTTTTAATCTTCTTGACAGTCTTACCCTTATCACCAGGGTACATAGCCGCAATAGTCTTTTTAGTCTTCCTTACAGTAAGATCAGTATACTCAGCTATGAATGATCCTTGAGGAGAAGTAGTACTGCACTTTTGAAGGAATAAGACCTGTAAAAATGAGTACACGAAAAACATGAGTACAAAGAAAAAGGTACACACAAAAAAAATGGAAGCAAAGTGTACACAAAACATGAACTTACTAATAGAAACTGCAAGTCGGTAGTTGGTGGTGTATTTTGTTCCACTATGGTGCAATGACATACATGACTTTAACTGGTCAAGCACAAACTTGCACCAATTGAATTTTCTAAAAAAGGCAGAATCACCAACACACACAAAGTACATGTATCTAATATCAACGGTGTAATGATTCTTTGGTACGAAAACAGAACCAACCAAGAGGAGGAAGATAAGCCTAAAGCAACTATTTGCATCATCTGTATGCACGAATGTAATCCTCCCCTCAATAATAGACCACGAGACTTCAAGTGAATGTATAGCATCATCTGGAATGCCAAGATCAGCTACCCATCTTTCACATTCCTCTGTGCTCACAGACTCAATATTGACTTCCTCTGACCCTAAAGGTAACCCGTACACAGAATGTACATCTTCGGGCGTCAAGGTGTGTACGTCACCAGAAGGAAGTTTGAAACTATGATTTACATAATCATAGTTCCTCAAAATTAGAGAAACTAGTGGTATGTGTATTTGTGTAAGACGACTAAAAGTGAAACTGAAAAAGCCATGGTCGTGCAAAATGAAATTATGAGAGTCTTCCAATTCGCTCAAATAACGAATCATGAGCTGGGACACACCTACTTGCATACCTAAAACTAGACTGATAAGATACTGAGACATTGTCACCAGGAACATCATAGTCATCAGAAGATATCACCGCAATGTTTTTTCCCTTGCCAAAAACAAGCAAGCAAAATATGAGTACACATATGGTAGAAAACGAATACAACAAGATATATATGTACAAATGTTAAAACCCTAGACATGAGTACAAGAGAAATGAGTACAACAGCAAAACAAACCAAACAAACACAAGCACACACATGAGTACACGGGAATGAAATCAAAGTACAAAATATGCATGTATGTGTACAGGTGTTAAAACCTATACAACAAAAAAAACCTACACACAAACACACTCCACCGCCTAGAACATGAAGAACACACACAACAACAACAACAAACACCTTCATACACATAAACGAAAGAGTACAAAAATCTATGACTCATGAAGATCAACGAGATGGAAACCCTAAAAAGAGAGATCACAAATCTAAAAAACAAAACAACTAAACCATAATCATCAAGATGGAAACCGTAAAAGAATGAGTACATACTACATACTAAAAACAAATTTGTACACAAATAAGGAAATGAAATACTAGAAGAAGGAAAACTTTGTACTTAGGAGATTTTGCCCTAGAACTCCGACGAGTACTAGTTGCAGTACTAGGAGGAGCCATGCAAGTAGAATTTGAGATAGATGGGAAAAATGGCGTAGTATGGGATAGATAGATGTACTAGTTGTGTTGATGGATCGAAAATGTCGAAGTTATAAATAAGGATTTGGAACCGATGAGCAGTTAGAGAAGAGGAATTTGAAAGTGTGCAGTTATGAAGGAGAATTCGAAAAACTCTAAGCTAAGGATAACCATCCCGATAACTGGTGAAGGAAGAAGATGGAGACACGAAAATGGGAAGAAGTTGGAAAGAAGAAATCAGGAAATTGGAAAAGGTGGCGTAAATGAAGGAAGGAAACCCTCAGCTGAAGGGAAAGACAAAATAGCTCATGGGAAGTAATGAAAGCTTTCAGCTGTTAGATTGAGGGAGGAGGATGGGCGGCTGTGATGCGTCATTCATGGTGTCAAGGAGGAAAAAATTCCTTGACGGTAAGCCGGTGTCCCAATTCAATCATCTAAACTATGATTAGTACCACATACATACCAAACTCAGCTTCCTTGTGGTGACTGGAGTTTTGTAGTTAAAAAAATTGAATTAATATAAAATTTTAGATTACTGTTTTGATCTAATGGTTTAAATTACATTAAGGTAAATAAGTAATTATATCTTTATTAACAAAGAATTTAAAAATTCAAAACAAAACTACCTAAAATAAATACAAACATTATTATATCAATTATTGCACTCTCAATCTTAGCTCAACTACCCACTCGTCAGAGTCGTCTAATCGTACCTTCATTATTGTATTGTCGGACCTGCACTACCGCACGAAAACTTAGTTAAATAAATTACAACTAGTGACAAAAAACCAATAGCTATATACGAAGATCGATGTCACCGCACTACTGTGGTAAAAAACAAAACGCATCCACAATAGAACCGACAAAAACAATACCCAAACCACAATAGTGCACCCAAAATCAATCCCCACAATTACCATTCACACTAGTGTATACTTCGACGATGTGCGCTAGAAGAGGTTGGGGCATGGCGGATCTCGGCGACCAGTTGGAACAGATCTCGACGGCGTGACAATGGCTGGTAAAACAAATCTCGGTGAAGGACGGGCAACGGAGGAGCACAGAGGATTTTCGGTGCCTATCTCAATGGTGGCGATGGCTGAAACCCAATCCCGACGACAACAACGACTAGCACAAATTGGGGCATGGTGAGTAGGTAGGCCGAGGCTGCGAGGGAATCAGGTAGTCGGTGGCTACTAGGGTAGGGAGGCCACGGGAGGTGGGGGATGCGGCAGATCTCAACAGTGATGCCTGAAACCCGATTTCAACGACTACAACGACTAGAATAGGTCGAGACATGGTGAGTAGGTGGGTCATTGCTACAAGGAGAATGAGAAGTCGATAGCCATGAGGGAAAGTAGGGTTGCGGTGGATAGAAGGGTTGTAGGATTGTAACAGTAAGCATTAAGGGAAGCAATAAGTTCTTTTAATTTTTCTTTTGTTTATTTTATTAATAAAATGTATAAATATTTGGCTAACAACAATTGCAGTCACCCCAAACTTTGCCAAATCAAACAAACCATACTAAACAGATAGGTTGATTTGAGTTTGGTATTTTAAATTTTAAATTTTCTTATTTAATTAAAAACTAACTTGAGTAAATTTCATTCAAATCCAAAAATGCATCAAATCCCCTCTAAATGTAGTAGTGATTTCAAATTCACAGTCACAGATTTTAGATACCAAATACTAAATTCAAATTAACAAGAAAATAGCAAACTCAAATCAACCTATATTACTCAAATCAAATGAACAGTCTTGCAGACAAGACAATCTTTATTACCTTCATACTTCAACTAAGAAGAAGAAGAAGAAAATAGCTTTGTATAAAAATGAATCACAATATAGCATCACCCAACCAATGATAATAATAATTCACCTTCTTCAGTTACAAGTTGGCCATCCAATAAATCAAAGTATAAATAAAACACTCGCCAACATTTACATTACAGCACAAACAAAAGCCACAATATGTAGCATCCCATTTCAAACAACTTGCAAAAGCTACTAGCAAACTTAAGCATCAAATCAGACCAAACTTGGTATCATCAATGGCGCGAATTGTACATATATTTCCTCGTCACATAAACAATAAATAAAGGAAACCAGGTGTTATTGCGTTAGGTGCTCGTGGTGTATGTATGTATGTATACACTATACATACAGTTTCTATGGACAAATTCTTCGCTTCAGGAAAGAGGAGAGGATACATACAGTGGCCTGCCTCGGCTTCACTCTTTTGTGTACAGAATGGGGGAGATGCAATGATTACTTTCTTTAGCACCCAGCTGCTTTCAGGAACTTGTCATACGGACTCGAAGGTGGTAACCTGAATGAATTTTGCCCACATCCAAGCAAAGATACAACAAGCTGATTGGATGCATGACTTTGCTCACTGCTACTCGACTGTCGACTGCCTTGCGAAGACTGCAATCAGGATATAGTTAGGTAAGACTGTTCATCATTTAATCCATCTCAAAATTTCATATACATTCATGATAATACCTAGAAAACCTAAAATTCATCTTTCACAAACCAGAGGACACAAAAATAATACAATCATCCAAATGCATATTATATTTGTAGATTTAGTGAACTCACTGTATCTAGTTCTGTATCGCTTTTCCTTTCATCTAGGGTAGGAAAGACCCTGGTATCATGTTGATGTTTAAAGCTATGAAGCATGGACATCTTCTGTTGTTTACCAGATACAAGGGCTTCACACTGTGTCATCATTTGGTCGTAAGGTACTGTACTATACGAAACCTGGGAGCTTGCTACTTGCCGAGCAGTTTCTGACACCTTCAATACGTTCCCAAGATCAAACGAAAAAACACACCCCATTAGCATGGCTGTAACAAGATATAGAGCAGAAACAGAACCAAGGACTTCTACAAATTCATTACTCAAAACAATTGCTGCACAAAATGGAACAAAGGACTACATATGAATAGGCCAGTTCATCATAATCCCAAGACGTTGGCCAATGGGTAATGGTAAACTCATCCTAAGCCTAACCACCTTTGAATTCCATCTATCTCTAAAAACATCATACTTGCTCAGGGTTCCAACATCGAGATAATCACATTGAAAAAGTTCAGCAAGTCGTCTTTTCATAAATTCTTAAAATATTACTCAGCAGTCATCCTGAGTGGTCCAGGAAACACACAATATCTTTCAGATTATCATACTTTGGAGTAAATAAATATGAGACTAAAATGGATTGATCACTCAAAAGATAGGGGTACAAGTTTCAACTGGGTCTGCAGAATCCAGCTCAGTATGTAATTATCTTCAATCCTAGCTCACATACTACAAATCGCAACCATGCTTAGAAGTCATTATTTGGAACTAAAACAACAAGATACAACATTTCCACTAACAATCCTTGAGAGACAACTTTAGCTGTCCACTTTCCTTAGTTTAACAAGGCCTGAATATTACAGTCTTGCTTTGGCCAACATAATGTACTTGCATATCTAATCTACTATCTACTATAATATATAAAGCAAAATAAAAGACCACCTTCATTTCAAGCCCTCCCCTTAATTGTAGGAACTCCACCAATCATAATTTTTGTATTTTATTATCACTTTTTTATAACAATTATTTCCAAAAAAAAAAAATTCCCACGTTCATTTGAAGAAAAAAAGCGCACACATTATTTTTTCTTTTCATGAAAACTGTTTTTTTTTCCAAATAATTTTTTTATTTTATATTTTATGTTTTTTTTTAATTATGAAAAAACTATCTCCGAATGATTTAAAAGAAAATGAAATTTTCATATAAAATGTTATTAAAACTCCAGTTTATTTATTTTCTATTTAACTTTAGATATCTTGCTAGTTATCAATTTTTTATAGTATATTATTTAAGATAACGGGCCTATACAAAAAAATAATTGAATTTATTATTCTTTTGGGATATTAAAATATTTTTAAAAATTGATAAAAATTTGAACATATATTAATTGTAGGTACTCCAACGATCATAATATTTATATTTTTATTATAATTTTATTTATAACTAATTATTAAAAAAAAATTGATCCCCACGTTCAACTTGAAAAAAGGAGAAAATCATTATTTTTACTTTTCATAACAACAGTTGTTCAAATAAAAAATTTCATATTTATTTAATATATATTATATATATATATATATATATATATATATATATATATATATATATATATATAAAAAGTATGAAAGAACATGTCCCAAATGATTTAAATGAAAAGAAAATTTTTAAATAAATCTTGACGTTAAAATACATTCTGAAATTTTAGGGTGGGTTACAAAACACAAAGTAGTCCTGAAATTTTAAAATGTTGAGAATGTTGTCAAAATAAAAATTTTAATTTTAATTTAGTTTCTCCTTAACTTTGGATATCTTACCCATTAGCAATTTTATTATTTTATTCAGGCGACAACAAGCCTATTTTCTATGAACCAGAATACTATTTAGTTACTCTATGAAAAAAACACTAAAAATAAAATTAATATTCATGATAGTTTTGAGTTGTAGATAATTTAAATACTCAAAAAAATGTTTAACATTAAAATTAATTAATTACATATCTCAAATAATAACTATACATAAAATTATCAATGGTTTCTCATACTTATAAATTCATGATATGTTAATAAAATATTAGAAACATGCACCTTATCCAACACATTTACATGTTTAAAACAACCTATTAAATTAATCCACTAAAATTAAATGAGCATCCCAATAATCAACAAAATTTATATTGATGATATGGTATCCTCTTAATTCTAGATTGATAAAAACTTCTTATCATAATTTTATTATTATTTAATTAAAGTATTATACTTTAAATTGATAAATTAATATTTTAAAATCTAAAAATTACGTATATAAATTGTTTAGTTCCATTTAATTAGTTCATATAACTATTATCATTATTATTCGTATACCTTGGTAATTTAACTCCCCTCATTTCAATTTCAATTTTTTCCAGTAAATATATAATTACTTATTAAAAATAAATAGATATGTAAGTCTATGATGAATGATATACTAAGTGAATGTTGCTTAGACCTTCAAAATAAGTTTAATTTATTAGTATAATTTGTAAAATATTAAAATTCAAAATATAAATATAATTTTTCAATAAAACGAGCCTATAACAGGGCATGTGAGGGCATGCAGAACTATAAATAGGTACTATGAAATTTATAAAAGAACAGAAGATACAGATAGTAATGAATACCAAAAGTTGACATGAAAAGAAACAAAAAAAGATGATAATTCAAAGTCAAAATGCATGTATCTAGCTTTCATATTGGGGATTTCAGTGGCATTAATAAGGTACTTGCTTTATCTATAAAACCATTTAATATATTCTATCATATTTCTAACTTCTAAAGTCTATATGCCATGTTAAAATTATAGGCTATGTTCTTTTCTTGAGTAGCATCATCCATCAATTTCTCATTAACTTTATTTAAGATCAATTAGGTTAGATATCTATGTAATATTACATTAAGTTTAATCAAAATAATTTTTTATTACAAAATTATCACAATGTATTGATATTTCTATTAAATTTTAGTATTTTGAGAATAAACACAATTACATGCACCATATTTGGTAAAAATTACAGAGAGAGTAGATTTAATTATGGTCAATATACTTCTTCACATTTTTTAACTTCTATAAACTTTATAATTAATTAGCTCTCTTATTGGTTAATAGAGATTTGCCGTCAATTCTACTTAATATAGTAATTTAATTCAACATACATCATATTTTGAAAATACTACGAAAAATATGCATACATAAATATATATTGATTAAGTAACTCTATACTAATTCAAATACACAAATAACAAATTATCAATCAAAATATTGACCACTGCATATACAAGATACTTGGTATGTTGATGTAATTTTATTTATATGAATCTAAGTTTGAAATCCTAATAACAAATAATATTAATTATACTAATTTTATAAAACTAAGAGTACTATGACTTTGGCTGTGCTTTAAGTTATGATGATTGATGTAATTTATCTTAATAATAATAATTTTATTCCATATCATTTGTTATTTTTTCCAAAAATTAGAATTATAAATTATTTGTAGATTGGATCCCGCCGACGGGCGGGCAAAATACTAGTTCTACAATAAAATAATAGTTGCAAATAGAAATAAGAAAACAACAGTTCAAGAATCATAATGCCAGCAACCTCATCAAGCAACATACTAAACGAAACAAAGGAAAATTAATAATCCATAAAGGGCACTATTCCACTAAAGTAAAGGTCACTATTTGGCAACAATTATTAAGTTTCCCAAACCAGATGCAACGTACTTATGCATTTCAGCTATATATTCCTTCACCTCTGCACCCCCTCTCGACACAACAGAACACCACAAGGAGCAACAGACAATGGCAGAATTACCAGAGGGAAAAAAACAAATAAAATAACTGCCCTGTGCTTACCGAGTCAAGAAGTTCATGAACACTTAATATGTCTGCTCTGTTTGCAGACAGAGATGTTTTACGATCTGAATGGCTCCCATTAGCCTCAGTAAGAACTTCGTCATCAGTCAAGGCAGCTTCAGGTACTACCTGAATGTAAAGTCATTGTCAAAATAATAGCATCAGAATAAAATCCAGTTGAAAATCATTGGCAACTTCCATGCATTGATATTTACCTCTTCAAAAGAATGAATTTCCAATTGGTTAAGTGGAGAACATGGCCTAGGGGTGTCCATAAAAAATGGACCACCTAGTGGATACGCATCATCAGGAGAAAATCCCTGTAGAAGTTGTTCTTTGATTTCTTGTAATTCAACCTGCAAGATGTCAAAGATATACAAAATAAGTCAGATATCAACTAGGTCAGAAGAAAAAGGCAATTCCCATCATCCACTGGTAGATTAAATCTTAATGAAATACCACAACATGAACATTAGCCCTGCCTCTGTAAAGCTATAGAGAGCACAATGTTTAATAAATAAATAAGAATATGCAACTGTAAGAACAATTAGTTCAAAACTTTAATTTCATTGTTCATATCTAAAACAAAGATTTGGGTCATACGCATAGGTTCCGCTGTAGAAGATTGCCCTATCGATTAATATTACACATAAGAAATCAATGATAGACACCTAATATAATTTGATCTGCTCTTCACAGGGAAGCTCAGAAGTTGCGAGCCAAGGTAAGATCGGTTCAAAGTCATGGGATCCTTTTCTATCAGATAGGAAGGGCTGTTTCACAAAAACAATTTCGAAGAGCACCTCAATCATCCAAGTCGTGTTCAGTTCAAAAATGATGGATCATTTTAGTTACTTATCAAAACATCTGAATCACTCACACCTGTTTTCCATTTTAGAGTCCAAATCAACACATACAAATGTGATGTTTCTATTCCGAAGATACTTTTAATGCAGTAACCAGAATGGCACCTCTGACAATGCTGACAACTTGGTCATGCAATGGGATATCACAATTTCCTTCAGCGGATGATCATTTGCTTCCACAGATGAGAGTGATATCAAAGCAGCAGTATCATCCTCTTCTGAACCATATCTTATCTTTTGTACATCAGATTTCACATGGACATCCACCAACTTGATTTCATCAACTAACTCTAGATAAGGATCAGCCTGTCAAAAGGATTAAAAAATGATGTAGTTATAATAGGCAGAAGGACTGAACCACCAGTTGGATTCAGGAAATAATCAATCAGATATAGAGCTTAAGTTAATTATACAAGTGCAAAATTGAAAACAAATATGAGGAAGCGAGACCAACAGTTTCTGCATTAAGTGATGCTTGAACAAAGGGAATTAGCTCTTGGACATCCCCGGCCTTTGCTGAAAACAAGAGCATGCACGATGCCAAGGTGAAGAGAGACCTTCTCCGAGAAGGTCGCAGACTGGCTGAAGATGCATGTAAGAGACAGAAATATGTCAGAATAGAGGTGTGTAAGAAATAGAAATATGTCAGAATAAATTACTTTGTATGCAACTAGCTAATTTGCTGACAAACTCGAGGTAACCCCACGACTCTACTTGCTGGCATTCAGAAGTCACAAATTCGAATCCAATAGCCACCACTTGGAGAATATCCCCATAGTACAATTCCATGCAAGGGGACCAGTATGATAATAATAAAAGCTCACACAGCAAGTAGAGCTGTTCTAAGCAGCTTTGAGAAAGCATTTGGCTCAGATGAAGCTTTGAAGGTAAAGTTTTAAGATATCTTTTCATACAAACTTGCTACCAACAGGAAAATACACAATTATTTATTTACTCTGGAGAAATCTAATTTGCAGGTTGCAACTGTTCCAAGCTTCAACGACCTTCAACAATAAGTACTCATACCAGAACTGACACGTTTAGGTTGCTAGATACGGAATACCTGGGTGCTGAAGAAAATTGCTCTCAGACTAAGCAAAACAGCCCAATACATAAAAAAGAAAGTGTCTCCTTACAGATAGAGGTACCAATGAAAACGCCCAGTGAATTGTCATTAAAAACATGTATGGCTGAAAATGTAGATGTAAGGTGTTGAATAAGAGATATCATTTAGCATACTGACAATGAGCATTTTTCCAGAGCTAGTTGCAAATCCGTTCGGCTCATCTATTCTTTGACTCTTAGAACATTTGGCTTAAATGGAGCTCTGAAGGTATAGTTTTAAGATATTTCTACAAAAGAGAGTAACACAATTCCAAATAACTCGCTACCAACAGGAGAGTACACAGTTATGTATTACTCGGATAAACCTACTTTGCAGGTTGCAACAGTTACAAGCTGGAACGACCTAAAACAATATGAACTCATAACAGAACTGACATGTTTAGGTTGCTAGATATGGAATACCTGGGTGCTGAAGGAAATTGCTCTCAGAATGAGAAAAACCACCCCATACATAAAAAGAGAGGGTGTCTACTTAAAAAGGGAGTAAATAATGACAACACCCAGCGGATAGTCACTAAACTAACAAAGTAGATATTAAAAGGGCTATTTGTTAAGTAGGAGGGGGTAAATCAAGCGTTTTGTAGTATAGGGAGCTATTTGTCAACTTAGCAAAGTAGAAGGGGACAAAGTACCATTATCCCTTACAAGAACCTTAAATGTTTCATATTATCAGACTCTGAAATAAACACTTTCGACTAGTCAAAGTAGCTACCTTCTTGGTCCAAAGAGATGCTTCTTAAGAAAAAAGCCAGCTGAAAACATCGAACCAGAGCAATGTGACTAGCAGTCTGTCAACAACAAACACCAGTCAGATTAGTTCAAAGCACATGAATCTGTACAATTAAACGAATTAGTAATGTTTTCTTTCTATCAGGAAACAGTGACTTGGCCAAATACAGCTCAGAACTTCACAGAGTTTTGTTCTTTTCCATACTCCATGCTAAACAAGCATTATTTTGCATGATCACGCCAAATCTCTTGTCAGATTAACAAAAGACAGCTTTTAGTATGTTAAAGTGTGTCTTATAGAAAAGAAAATTAAGTTACTTCACACTACAAATACATTCTGAGCAATATCAACCTGAAGATTCTATAGTATAAATAGAAGTTGGGTGTTAGAAAAATTCGACAAGTCACTGGGCGAAGCAAGATAAATACCATAGAAGTACCTTTGGGATGCAAAAGCAAAAACCAGACATAGAATTACGCAAGAGTTGAGAAACTAAAAGGTCTGTAAGGTAGAAGTAAAGTAATACCAGCTACATGCCAACTCACCTTAGATCTACTAAAGACCAAAGCAATATAATAAGTATTAGCCATTGCTTCAAAGTTTGCTGGAGCATTTTCTGCATTTATTGCTTGAACCCATATTGATGAAAGCAGAAGACTAACTTGATGACTGCTCAATCGGAGGGAAGTCAGCTGCATTCAATTTGCATAATATAAGCCACAAACAGCCAAACTAAACAAGTACCTTCTTAAGAAAATCAAAAGTCATTACCAATTTTCCGTCAGAGATAGCCTGCTTTAAGATCTTCGGATGACAAAGCATATTACTCTTTTTGGATGCTTTTTCTGGCACAGCAACGAGTTCAATATCTCCTTCCAACAACTTCCCATTTGCAGTTGCTGCTTTATCATTACCATTATGCCGTGTGGAGAAACTTTCAGTGCTTAACCTTTGAGATGAGCCAAATCTTCTAGAGACTGTCTCAGATGCATTCTTATCATCTGAACATGGAGACACTAAAGAGGGTATAAGCACAATGGAAAATATACTGTGTGCTCCAACTCGTACTTCATAGTCGAATGGGCCATAGCAATGAGTAGTTGGTGGAACAGAGCATCAGGAAAGGCCTGAAATGCAGGTGACAAAAGTTCTGAGTACTAGACCGCTTTACAGTATGAACAGTTTACATTCGACATAATCCTACAAAATGTGAGAGCATCCTTACCTTCTTATTGTACGATATGTTTGGGACAGCAGCTATGATTTGTGATGTACGAAGAATCGTAGAGATTGTTGTTCTAACTACAGCAGTAGTGTTTGAAACATTCTCTAAAAATCCAGCCATCATGTCAAGTATCGGCCCTGCATCTCCAACCTATAATTGCAAATATTATTAATATAGTAAAATCCAAACAGAAGACACTTGTCTGGGAACAAATCCATAAAGAAAGTAAACACTAGATGCATGCACTAGGGGGAGGGTGGCATCATTTTATTGGAGAACTAAGTAGGATTTTGTTTGTTAGCTCCCCAGACGATTTATCAACTTCCTTCGCCATCATAAGTTTCGCATAAACCAACAAAAAATACTAGGGAAACTCTAACGGGGATAGGAACCCTTAGGTTAAGATGAACTGTATAGATATAGATTGTGCATCGTGACCAAAGATATAAATTTTTGCAATATATTACACCAAAGTTGTGACTGTTTATAAAACATAAAGCGCAAAGTCAAGTAGTATTGACCAAAGAGAGAAAGATTGGAGGTAAATATAACGTATGCTATTATGAATGAAGAAGATACAAACCCCTTCATATAGGGCAGACACGGCTAGATACCTACCATAACTAGGAGAACTATTAGAGTAAGTTTTCGTAAACAAGATACTACTAATAATAAAGAATCCTTCCTAAACTAGGAAACTATGAAGTTACAAACTAAACATACAAACTTATCTTCAACAACAAGTAAAGTTAAAATGATTTAACCTTGTTTGAGAGCTGTAAGATGCATTTTTCTAATGCAGATTGAAGATCCAGATTTGACTTATCAAGGGCATCCTTTTGGCTAGACAATTCAATTGAAATTTGTAAGCATTTTCTCAAATGTTTCAATAGCTCCGATATTGCACCAACGAGGGTTACAGTGCACTGCTGCTTTGAATTCCGCCCGATTGTTTCAGCAAGGTTAACAATATCTATCTGCACAAGAGGTTGCTTTGCAACATTCTTGTGATCCAAGTGCTTGATCAGGTTTGACAATAAAAGATGTGAGTTGTCACCTGTAGATAAAATCAAACAAGAGTAAACATAACCTCTATGTATAAGGTACACAATTAGTCATAGAAGACTGGAAATCCACTATCTAACCTGATTCCTCTAATAGGGACTGCAAATGCATCAAAACAGAGCATGCAACTCCACTCTGAAGTGACCAGCGGTTATTGGAATCAAAGTTATGAAAAAGAGGCTCAAGTATGCGTCGTACTGTCGACGCTTCTTTGGCCAATCTGGCCATATTGCATAAGCAAACTCTAGACCAGTAATACGGATCCTTTGAAGTATCACTGTTCGGCAGTTGATAGCAGTAAAGCGTGTCAATACCACAACAAACCAACAGCCCTAAAAGAGAAACTAAAGATAGTGGGGTAAAGCCTTACCCAGAGGGGCACAGTTGGGGTTTGGTATTCAAGTTTGAGAATGAAACCTTTTTACTGATATCTGGGAAAGATGAACCATTGTCTTCTGATTTTCGTACTTCTTGAGTCCATCGCTCCTCACAATTTTCTGCATTCATTTCGAAATCGATGTAGTTCTCCAAAGTGACCGATATAATCTAGTCAACAAGAGAAAATGTGAGTTGAAATTAATATCCATTGAGATCATTCAAAACCTGCCATTTTCACTCTTCCATTTCACAGCAAGAACTGAACGAAACGTAATTTAAATTATCTCATCCAAAATAGATGAAGTGTTAACCAACTCACATTGTCAAAATCCATTGATATATGAGAGTGCTCGCCCATGAAAGACACCTAAGAACACAGTGTATGAATTCCAATAGTTAATGTGAAAATACAAGTGCACTTATCAGGCCATCCAATTCTGGTTTGCATATGGTATAGAACAAAAAGTAGGAAAATGGTGCATTAAACAGACACCTTTACATGGTAGAAGCAAAAAAACAGAGTTGACCAGTCAAATCTAGTGACTGATTCAAAGTGAAATGTCATTTGTTTTTTTTTCATTTAAGGACCTCAATTTCAATGTGTAAACAAGGTGGTCATCAAGAACTAATTTTGTATTTCAAAATAAAAGTCTTGTGTAGTTAGGGAAGGCTCAACTTCTAAGTTCTCCACTAAAGGCCAGAATATAGAGATAGTGCTTTATTTTGCAATGTTCCCAACAAAGGCCTTGGAAAAACTCTAAAATAAAGAACAAAATCTACAGATAGTTGGGAGATGAACATGTCAGGTCTGATAATGGTTAGGGCTGTTAACAAAAAAAAGCCATTCATGACTCATTCAATGTTCGGCTTAAAAAAATTGCATTCGTGGCTCGACTCGATTTGAGACAAGCTGGTTTGCAAGCGGCTCAGAAGCAAAACGTGCCAAAGCCCGAGCGAAGGGGGTTTGACTCAACTTGTTCGTGAACAAGCTCAAGCTCATTTAAATGATTTTAACTTGTTTTGATAGTTTGAGCTCGTTTAAGAATTTAAAAGAAGCAAACTCGGATCAAGCTAGAGCTCGCAATTTTTTAAACAAGTCGAGATCGAGCTCGATTTTTTAAGCTTGATTTGAAATCGAGCCGAGCTCGAGTGACTATTCAGCTCAGCTCATATGCAGCCCTAATAATGGTAATTTGGAATAAATGAGTCTTCAAAGATAAGCACGTTTAACCATGGACACCAAGTAAAGCTTTAACGCGATAGTGCATTACTAAGAATATGAAATGTGGAGTTTCAAAATGTGAAACAACGTGCAAGTCCTGCTTAGCATATGGAAACAAATAAAAGAATAACATACGTAAAAGGCATTGAGAATGCACAAGGTCTAATGACTAAACCAACCAAAAGTTATTTGCAGCAAATCATAAGTACTCTTTTAAGAAATTAATGTCAGAAAGAACAATAGTTATATATGATACCGCTTGGTTACTTTGATGCACAAAAGCTAAAGTGGATGAAAACCCAAAAGCAGAAGGGGAAAAGGGAAAAAGGTTAGCATACCATTGAAGCAAGAGCTTGAAGTCCTGCTGAACGCAATCGCAAAGCATTTTCATCATCTCCCTCAACTTGAGACAATCTACAGAGCTTAGGAATGACGCCCTCTAAGTTGAACATGTGTGTCCCATCTATCTAATATAATTTAACGAGTCAGAATTTCTTTGATAAGAAAATAATGGCTATCAGCAACATAAATACATTTGTATGTAAGCATAATCAGAGGTGATGAATGTTTTCTGTTATTATTTACTGAGCAGTAGCTCTCTTTATATATTACTCTAGGTTTAAGGTCTGTTAGTTACAAACACTCCTAGATTAACCTGGAGTTAACTACTAATACATATCTACACAACTCTAATAGTTATCTCTAACTACGATATAGTTATAGGATAATTATCCATATACTCTGACACTCGCCCTCAGGCTGGTGCAAAAATCTTTGTATAGTCCTTTGGCAAAAACATCAACAATCTGCTTTACGTTTGAAATGTAGGGCATGCATATCAGACCACAATCCAACTTCTCCTAGATAAAATGTTTGTCGATTTCTACATGTTTTGTTCAATCATGTAGAATAGAGTTGTGAAGGGTTGTGAGCTATGGCCATTCTGCTTTATTGTCACTATATACCCCAATTGACCTAGGCACATTCATCCTTAGTTGATCCAAAATTTATCTGAGCCATATTACTTCTGAGATTTCATGTGCAACGGCTCTAAATTCAGCTTATGCACTACACCTAGCCACCACATATGTTTCTTGCTTCTCTAGAAAATAAGAGTTCCACTTGTGAATCGCCAAACTTTGAGATATTAGAATAGAGGGCATACCCTTATATAGGGGCGGAGAAAGGTGGGGTCGGGCCTCGCCCCACTTTTAGTTTCGAACGTTAAAATCAAGTATACAATTATTATTATTTGGAACCCGACTCTGTGTAAATTTTAATTTCGGCTCAATGTTATACTAATTCGCCTCAGTCACTATTATAATTTCAAACTTAAAAACCAAATATAACTTTAAATCCTTGTCTTTTTAAGGAAACCTAATATAGATAATAGACTTAATCATATTAACCAAATCATTCTCTAATATTAATATCCCGTCAACACATGTAGATGGTTGACTAAACCCAATATCATTTTATATTTGACAGAATACAATATTTGATAATAAACCATTCAAATCAATAAAAAATCGCCGGTGGCACATTTCACTTTTAGTTTAGCCAAGAATATCTTAATGGTGGTATGGTTGATTTGGTTTTGACACAAACCCTCCTTACAAAATTCCACATCATCACACAATTTGTAATTAAAATTTATTTATTTATTTTTCCCTATCATTAATACTTATGTATTAAGTATTCCAACATTAGATATACTATGAATTAAAATAATATTTTTTTTATGTTTTTAAATATTAATTAAACTAATACAAGATGATGACAATAAGAATAAATAAGTATCAAAATGCTTTACAAAAATTATAAACAATTATTCTTAGAGGTGTTTGTGTGGTCAAGTTCATCATATTTATGGGATTTTGTTTAGTTGAAATTGGTTTAACTTAAAGTCATTGATCAAGTTGGATCATGGTGCATAAAATTATAATTTCTATATGGATTATTTAAAAAAAAACTATATTCTTTTTTTTATAGCAGCAAAGTATTTTGGTTTGCATATAGTATAATTCATTGGTTTATCAACTGCTCTAAGGGCCATTTACATGTAGTAAAAATGTAATTAATTTTGTCATAGTTTGGTATACATTTAGAAATGTTGTGCGACCTTACTTGATTGAATTTGAGTTTAGTTAAATAGAGGTGAATGTTAGTAATATTATGAGCTCTTCTTATTATAGGTTTGAAACGGTAAACAATTTCAAGAAATAAACAATTTTAGTACAAAGCTAGTTACTAATAATTATAAGAATATGAAAGTAAATAATATTTTTAACTCAATATGTATGTTTTTTAGTAGGGGTATTAAACTCTAATTAAATTAACTCAAATGTTTAGTTTCATGGAATTTTTTGTTTCAAATTCGGCTCAGTGCATCTTTAGTTCCTAGTTCAGGCCCTGCCCTTATATATAGGTACAAATTAGTAACCTTAACTACTACATTATTCCTAAACAGGGTTAAACTAGAATTAGTTATTCTACACTATAAAAGAATACACAAATTATTCAACACTCCACCTCAAGCTTGGAGTAGATCTTGTAGTCCAAGCTTGTCTATCATGTTTTCTAATATATCTCGAGGATATGGCTTCGTCAAGATGTCAACAATCTACTAAGTTGAAGGAACATATGCCACTTCAATAATACTCATGTTAACCTTCTCTGCTATTGTCAATTAAACTCCACGTGTTTGGTTTTTGTCATGGTGGGTTGGTTTTTTCACAAGTTGATGCAGACTGGTTGTCACTGTGCAGCTGGACTGGTGAAGATTACTCCAGCTGAAGTTCTTCAAGAATCCATCTAAGCCAAATCTCCTCCCAATGCCAAGTATAGTCGCCTTATATTCTGCTTCAGCGCTACTTCAGTAAGATAACCCATCTTAGACTCGAGGTCATTATCCTCACGCCTAGTTGCTAATCCAGTAAGATAACCCATCTTAAACATCCCCTTGATCTTTCCACAAAAAAAAAACCTCCCCTTGATGTACATACGCACAAATTGCGACCATCACACGTAGTTGACTTCATTCAACTTGATCATTGTGATCTACAGTTGAGAATTGTCTCTTGTTATCAGAGATATAGCAGTCATGCCATCACCAAAGTTGCCAGTAGGACTAGATTCAGCAGTGGAATTCTGAGAAGAATCCGGCATTATTGATAAGATGAGAAGACGCTAGAAGAATTTGGGTAGTTTTAGGATTTAAGTATTTTACTGCGCTGATACCATTAACATAATCAGAGGTGATGAATGTTCCGAGTTAATATTAACTAAGCAATAGCTCTCTTTATACGCAACTCTAGATTTAGAGTCCTATTCGCTACAAACAATCCTAAATTGACTCAAATTTAACTACTGACACATGTCTATACAACTCAAATGATAGAGGGTTATCTAACTACTATAGCATAATAGGATAACTATGATTAACCGTATAATCTAACAGTATCAAACATGATCACCATGAAGAATCACATAATATTAAAAAAAGTATGCACATCCATGTGGATACACACGAGCTAGACAAGTCCAACACTATATGGGAAAAAGGAAATATCATTCATTTTATATGTAGTTTAAGAGGAATTCATCACATTCAACTATTCGACATCTACTGGAAGCAGACAAAAAAAAGAGCATACACATCACAAACCTGACTGCTTATAAAATCACCAAAAGTATTGCAAGCCAAAGTCTGCATTTCTGCCCGTTGAGTTTGCTCCAGAAGTGTCTGTAAGATTTCTAACAAACTACTGGCAAATAATGGCCTGCAAGATTAATAGGTCAAGCCAAAGTCATAAAAGAGCAACATTGGCATAATTTGCGAAAGAAAAATGTCTCATGAAAGGTTTGCAACTAGTTCAAAGTTTAAGGCATTTGCTCATCTGGAGTATTCACTTTCTTCTTTTGAGTTTTTCCGAGAATAATGCTCAAAATGCCAATTTATTATTTTAGTTTACCTCGTCCTTTATCCATTTACATCTCATATTTAGAAGTGTACCAATTATTATTCAGAATTTGTATACACTTACATTTGGTCCTTACAGGAAAATAATAATTTCCTGTAGATGCATACCACAACTTTCACAGACCCAAAGTGTGCATGACGCAACTCTTTATAAAATCTTTGTTCCAGAGTCTCGGTGATCTGTGCACAAAAATCATGAAAGTCGTGACACAAACAAACAAATAAAAAAGTAGATTCTACATGGAATTAATCCAAACCCCTCAGTACGTTCCTCTTCCAAACTTGGAACTTTTTACCCGTAAATCATTTACGTAACATTTCATTTGAATGTCAATAAGGATCATATTGGTACTGAAAGATAGTATGCAGAAGCCACACAGTCACTAGATGTCAGATCAGCATTATGTTTAGAAAGCTGTTAATTCATGATACGTAATCAGCACAGAGCAGATGATTACAGCATGAAGTAAATGGAAGGTATATGCCAACATTAAAACTTCAGTTTTCAAACAATGCTTACACAAATACACATAACAATTTCATTACATCCATCACTAATCAAAATATATGCTTCCAAAACAGAAAACAAACCTTAGGAATCCGTAATGGGTTTTTTGCAGCATACTCGCACAGTTTCCCAATTTTCCTATCATTCGGTTCCTCTTCCTGCATAAGAAACAGAAATGCATAAAAGAAAATTAAGATGCATTCTTCAGCTTATCCCTTGAGCTAATAATTATAACTGGATGAAATAGTGTTGGCGTAGGGAACATGAGAATCCAAAACTGGACCAACTGAAACTTCTCCTTTTAACGAACAATTGACAGTAAATAAATAAAAAGTTACTGTTGGTGGACAAAGAATCAGGGCCCATGGCCACTATAAACACTTGATTTCGACAAACGAAATACTAAAGCCAAATATTCCCTTCATCAACATTTCGCACAATAGTTGTAGACAAGTTAAAGAGCTGAAACATTAAGGGGAAAGAAAACAAAAGCTCTTGTTTATAAACATAAACAAGAAATTTCAGTAATATTCGTCCCACTGCTCCAAAGGTTCCTTGGTATGAACAGGTCTGAGCCTCGCCTTCTATCCCCCACCATTCTTTTATTAGCTGGCTCGCCACCATGGATAGAATGGTGACAAAGCAGAAGCTCTTACAGTGGGGTAAAGGTACTGATGATTTATGCATTCTCTGTGATCATCAGGAAGTGGAGACAAGGGGCCATCTTTTTGCCAACTGTGTCTATGCTAAGCAGGTTAAGCTTCAGTGTTGATTCCCGGTGGAAATTGTTGCTTGTGACTCCTGGGAGGACACGGAGGTCTGCATGGACCTTCTCACACTGTCTTCAAACGAAAGGAAAGCTTTATACCTTAGGTGGAGAGGATTTATTTATCATATTTGGAGAGAAAGGTGTTGTCGTCTTTATGGTGAGGGTAGAAGTTTTGATTCTGGTAGGCTGGCAGTTCTTATTTTACGTGACCTCCGTAGCTTGCAAGGTCTTGGATGTATCCCCTTAGTTACTAGTCTCCAATAGGTTTTTTGTACTTGTTGAACTTCATGTACTCGACCACTTTTGGTCGTTACTTTGATGAATGAGAAGCCAAAACGTTCATCAAAAAAAAAATTCAGTAATACCAACTGACAGCAGGGACAGGCCTTGTAGCAAAAAATACTCAGTATAGTTATTAGTTACGGAAGTGAACACTGAAGACCAAACAAGAAATATGCAAATAAAGTGTAGCAGAAGTAGTTGACGCCAGCTAGTGTGTAAGCCAATGAGTGCATACAGCAACTCTGATCGAAGTGTAGACATGTGTGAAGTCAGAGCTCTAATAACCAGCCCCACCCTACTGGCAAGACTAACTAAGAGGGATAATGTGAGGTATTAATTTGAGTGTATGTTCAATTGTTCATTATAAGAGTACCTGATTCCGAGGGAGTACGTCAGCGAGCAGTTTCTTGTAACGCTTAACAGGCTGTCGTGAACTTGCTCTCAGTGAAGGACATAAGCAACAGAGGTTACCGCAGGCGGGTAGAATCCGCCTTGACATAACCCCCATCCTGCTCCAAGGAAGAAGTCAAGAAATCTACGCCCCCTGCAAAATACGACCCCGAAATCAGAAGAAAAAAAAATATTCATATCCATATATGACCTGATAAAAATCCAAATCTGACAAAAACTGTTTCCAGTGATTTTGGAAAGGAGAGTTTAGAAAAGCCGGAGAAGTAGTAGCCGGAAAACAAAATTGAAGATGGAAAAGAAAGGAAACTAATGAGATCATTCATGATGATCAGCAGACAGAGGATAAAGTGTTCGTTATGGTCAGGATCTGGAAAAATAAATCAGACGCGGCAGTAGTGAAGAAGCAAAGCAAAGCAAAACCTGAATAATGAATTCTCCTGGGAGACAACGTAATACGGACAGTTAGACAAGACTAATCTCCGATCATTAATATAATTGTGAAGAATCAGTCGCAGTGTGTGAATGGTTGCTAGTAGAAAGTATGGAACCCTAGAAATCAGAGAGTAGCAGAAGTATGAAATGGGTAGAAACTAGAAAGAGAAGGATAATGAAATGAGGACAGAGAGTTTGTATGATTGAATTGGGATGGGGATGGGGATGGGGAAGGGAGGAGCTTTGATGTTAACCCACCCAGCCTTAGACGGCCTTTTTACCCCTCCTCTCTCCTTCTCTCTCTGTCAAACAAACCATCCTATTAAACTATTGTTATTGTTATTAATGATGGGAAGCCACCACCTGTTTACCAATTATTCGTGTCAAAATTAAAAGTCGTGAGATTATTAACCAGATCATCCACTGTTATTCTGGCAACTGTATGGAAAGAAAATGTTTTCTTCGGACAAATATTCAAAATGTTGGACTGCGGTTCTGGATTATGCGTATGCCCAATATTTTTTTTACCTTCTTTACATCATTATTTTTTTCTTATTTCTTTAAATTTCTATATTATATTAGATTTTTGGCCGGCCGTTGGCCGGATTCAATCAAGTATTTTATGATCTTAAATATCTTTTAATTATAAAATATTTAAGTAAAATTTTAGCCAAAAACTCTTTAAAAGACTTCCAAAAATTATATAAATTTTAGTAAATATATGAATGATTGAAACCTCTTCGAATTACTTTCTTTAACTCTGTTTATCACTATATGTATGATTCTAAGTAACATTTTAGATAAAAACTATTTAAAACACTTATAAAATTTGATAAATTTTAATATTTTTAATAAAAAATATGAATAATTTGAACCAATTCAAATTACTTCCTTGAACCCAACACTAAAAGTATTAATATGATAAACTCTTTAAAGACTTATAAAATTACATACATATTTAATATTTTTAATGAAAATAGGAATAATTTGAACCAATTCAACTTACTTTAACCCGATTTACATTAATGTGATATTTAGATTTAAAAACTTTAAAGACTTTTAATTTCATAATTTTTTAATATTCTTAATAAAAATATGAATAAATTGAATTACTTCCTTCAACTCGGTTTATCACTATAGGTATGAATATCATATTTATCTTAATACTCTTTAAATACTTCTAACAATTAGGGACCGGATCAGCATCCAAGAAAATGGTGGTTTGGAAAGTTCCAAACTAATCCTCAGCCATTAGATCTAGTTCGACCCTTTGACCAATCTAATGGTCCAGATTTGTTAGGGGTATTTAGGACTTTACACAAATAATTTAATTATTATATTTAATTTAAATATTTTATGATTATTTTCTATTTAAATATTTTGTTTTTAATCAACCACTGCGCAGCCATTGTCGACAGTCACCGGCATTCGGTCGCCGGTCACCGGCCACCGTCCCCGTCGCCGGTCACCGGCCGCCGGTGACTTTTTCAATGACTTTTTCGGTGATTTTTTTCGACGATTGTTCCAACAACTTTTTCGATGAGGACAAGTTAACTAGTTAACCTGATTTTTACTATTAACTTATTAGCATGATTTTTTTATTTATAACTAGTTAACTAGTTAATTTGGGTTTTTACAGTTAACATGTTTTTCGGTGACTTTTTCGGCGAGGCTCCGGAGACCATGCAAACTCCGGTGACTTTTCCGACGAGGACAAGTTAACTAGTTAACCTGATTTTTACTAACAACTTGTTAACAAGATTTTTTTCATTGATAAATTAACCTGAGCTTTTATAGTTAACTAGTTATCTAGTTAACTATTTATCAAGTTGTTAACTAGTTAACAAGATTTTTAGTTGATAATTAGTTATCAAAATTGAGTTAACTAGTTAACTTATCAAATTTAGTTATCCAGTCGAGTTAGCTAGTTAACCAATTGAGTTAATTAGTTATCCAAATCGAGTTAACTAGTTATTTAATCGAGTTAACTAATTATCTAATCGAGTTAACTAGTTACCAAGTTGTTAACTAGTTAACCAATCGAGTTAACTAGTTATTAAGTTGTTAACTAACTATCTAATCAAGTTAACTAGTTAACCAATCAAGTTAACTATCTAATTGAGTTAACACTACAAAAAAATATACATATGGCGTCGGTTAGACCGGGTTTTTAGCGTCGGTCATAACCGACGCTAAAAACATGTTGTGTCGGTCGATTCAACCGACGCGAATAATGGCGACGCTAAATGTTAGCGTCGGTCGAAACTATAACCGACGCAAAATTACTACCGACCGACGCAGTTTCATCCCAGCAACCCACGGGTCGGTTAACCCTAATCGACCAACCCAATTTTTCATTTTTGTTGTCTATTTTCTTTTTTGATATTCGTTTTTTAGTTTCATTTTTTATTTTGTTATATTACTTTCATTTTTTATTTTAGTTTTTATTTTTATTTTTTTCAGATCTAGGTTTTTTCAGATCTGGATTTTTTTCCAGATCTTGTTGTCATCCAAGTCGTTTGGGATCCAGTTTCGAGGTTTCGAAGGCGGCTGGCGGCAGCTGGGATGCGAATGGATGGAGGAGGAAATGAAGGCGGCGCCGGCGGTGGCTGTGATGAGGATGGCTGAAGGAGGAAGTGAAAGCGGTTGGCGGCGCCGACGGCTGGGATGTGGAGGCTGGAGGGTTTAAGGAGGAGGAAGTGAGGGTTTGAGGAGGAGGAGGAAGAGGGTTTGAAGAGGAGGAGGGTGGTGGTTGGGAGAGTTTAGGAGGAGGAGGAGGAGGAGGGTGGTGGTTGGGAGAGTTGAGGAGGAGGAGGAGGAGGGTGGTGGTTGGGGGTTGAGAGGGGAGGAGGGTGGTGGTTGGGAGAGGAGGAGGAGGAGAAGAGGGTGGTGGTTGGGAGAGTTGAGGAGGAGGAGGAAGAGGGTGGTGGTTGGGAGAGTTGAGGAGGAGGAGGAGAGAGAGAGAGGTGAGAGTAGGGTTAGGGTGGCGGCTGAGAGAGTTTAAATAGGTACATGATTTTAGCGTCGGTCGATGACCGACGCTAAATCATGTCGGTAAACGACGCTAAATCTGGTTTTGGGCAAGGGCTTCGTTTCCGACCCAAAACCGAATTTAGCGTCGGTTTTTGTAGAATTTAGCGTCGGTCGGAATTTAGCGTTGGTTTTTGTGACCTCATTTAGCGTCGATCGTTTATTGACCGACACTATTTACGCGGGTCAATACGCACACCGTATTTGGTGTCGGTCTTTGACCGACCGACGCCATCCTCTTTCGTTTCAAATGACGCGAAATTCCCTGTTTTTTGTAGTGTAACTAGTTATTAAGTTGTTCATAGATATCTAATCGAGTTAACTAGTTAACCAATTAATTAACTAGTTATCAAGTTGTTAACTAGTTAACCAATCAAGTTAACTAATTAACCATAGTGTGGGTGACTGATTTGCAAATGAATTAAAATTCTAAATTGTCACAGGGGGGCACTAGGCTTCACTTTCCCCAATCTTCTCATCTCATTCGGTCACTTGGAAAAAGAATGTTATGTACTAGGACTCATCTCCCCGGATCTCGATGAAGCAAAACAGTCATTCCCAATTACATGGAAAAATATAGCTCTATTCTAGGAATCATCTCCCAATTAAACAGAGCCGGAAATCGGAGCTGGAAGAAAAGCAACCCTCGCGTAGCCAAGCTTCAACATTTCCGATAAGTTAAACGGTGCAGCTGCCGTCGATGTTCTGTCGACCTCCGAGTTCCCGCTCACTCTGTCGGCCTCCGCCTCACTCTTGTTCCTTTGCTGCTCCGCCTCATCAGCTGCCGCGCTCCGCCGTCGCTGTTCGACCTCAGCTGCTCCGGCTCAGTAGCCGTCGTTCTTGAACCAAGTAGTCCTTCACCGAATCGCCGCCGAACCGGATCTATTCAGTCTATCCTGCACTTAGGGTTTTTAAATTTTTTAAAATGACCAAAATGCCCCTCCGGGGTTTGGGTTTGGACGCAGATCTTGTGCCTAACAATTATATTGTTTTTAAATAAAAATATGAATAATTTGAACCAATTAAAATTACTTATTTCAACCCGATTTATCACTATATGTACGATAATTACTAAATATATTTCTATCGATCATAATCATATTTTAAGATTAAAATTTTATTTAATTGAGAAGCTTTTAAATTATTTTCTTCAACCCAATCAATTCGTGTAGTTATATTATATTTACTTCAAACATATGGTTATTTAAAGTCATAGTAGAAACATATATTTAATTCATCCAAAAATACATAGGGTCGTTGTATGGATATTCTAAATAGCTAGCTATTTGAGATACTAGTTATTGGAGATATTGATATTAGGTGAAATTCTTTTTATAATATGAAATGAAATGGTTTTTATGCAATTACACAGATTATTTTTCGTAAAGTCTATTAAATCATCAAATTATGAGAGCGGTTTGTTGATTGTTATTTTAAAACTAAAATTTGACATAAAATTTTCCAATTCCGATTATATAAAGATATTTATAAAAAATAAAAATAATTTTGTGTGTCAATCATATATTCAGTTGAATTCAAGGGTAAAATTGGTATTAGAATGATATTGGTGGTATTGAACATCCAACCATTTAGGTGGATATCTAAAAGGTGCTATTGATATTCAATATAGCACCCAATAGCTAGCTATTCGGAGCAACGAAAAACGATGAATATTCGAATAGCTAGCTATTGGGTGCTATTAATATCAATAGCACCCATACCAAACAACCCCATATATTTATCTCTAAATATTACCTATTGCAACGACTATTCATTGAATTCGTAAATAATAATAATTCTATAAGTTAAAATATAAATAAATTATAAATCATAAATAGTTAAATTATTATTGATCAAATGTGAGAGATGAGTGATTAGTTAATAGTTAATTTTTAAAATCTTGATCTTTTTCCTATTAATCAAAGATATTTCAAAATAAAAAAAAATTTGTTTAAAACATGGTTAAAAATGGCAAAGGATCTGCGTTTAGGAGTTTCTGGTTTGGAACCGGATCCAAACCAGAAATTGGAGGGCAAAATTGTCCATTCACAAAAAATTAAAGAAAACCTAATTTCCCGATTCGTGATGTCCGACGGCGGCCAGATTCAGCACGCTGGAGTCGTCGAGTAGTTGGAACCTCTTCTGATCCCGGCCGAGGGTTCATTATGAACGAGGATGAACGTGAGAGAGAGAGGATTGGGAGAATTTTCTCTATTGAATTAATTGCACTGTACAGCCACAATTGCAGAGTATATACAGCTAGAAGAAAAGAAAGGAATCGAAAAGGACAATGACCCCTAACTAATTTGTATACGTGTCTAACTGTGTGGTCCTATTCACAACTAACTATACGCAGCATTTTCTCTTAAGTGATTTCATCACAGCCTTCGAATCCTGGCAGCAGCACAGTTTTTCCTTTGCCTTTTACATCGTTCATTTCTGCTTCAGCTCTACTGCTTGAATCCATATCCGTTGACACTCCCCCACAAGCTGGCGAGTATATGTCATATGCTCCCAGCTTGAATAGTATCCACTGAAATCGATGATCACTCAGACCTTTGGTGAAGATGTCTGCTAAATTTCTGTCGGTACAAACATACTTAAGTGTTATCAAACCACTCTTCACCCTTTCTCTGATCACATGGCAGTCGATCTCGATGTGTTTAGTTCTCTCATGGAACACGGGATTCTCTGCCATGTGAATGGATGATTTATTATCACAGTATACCTCAATAGAAGCGTCATGGTCTATGAACATGTCACTGAGGAGTTGCTTGAGCCACTGCACTTCACAAGACAACTATGACATTGCTCTGTACTCAGCTTCTGACGATGATCTGGAGACTGTGCTTTGTTTCTTTGCTTTCCAGGTAACCAGGGAATCACCAAGGAAGGTGCAGTAGCCAGTGATCGACTTCCTGGTGTCCGGACAGGCTCCCCAATCTGCATCACAATAACCCTTGAGCAGAAGTTCATTGGATGCACTGAAGAACAAACCTTGTCCTGGAGCTCCCTTCACGTATCTGAGAATTCTGTGTGCAGCTTGTAGGTGAGTGCTGTGAGGTCCAGCTTGAAATTGGCACAATTGCTGTACAGAATAAGCTATATCCGGCCTTGTGGTTACAAGGTAATTTAGTTGTCCAACGAGCTTTTTGTAGTCAGTAATCTCCAAAAGAGGTTCACCATCATCCTTTGATAATCTGGTCTTCATATCGACTGGTGTTTTGATAGGTTTGCAATCAAGGAACCCCGTGTCCTTGAGCAATTCCAAGCAATACTTCCTTTGACATACAGAGATACCGTTTGTGCTTCTGGCAATCTCTAGACCTAGAAAGTACTTGAGCTGTCCAAGGTCTCTGACCTTAAATTCTGTTCCCAGGAACTTCTTGACATCATTAATGAGTTCCATGTTGTCACCCGATATAATCAAATCGTCCACATAAACTAGCATGACCAGCTTACCTTTAGGAGTGGATTTGTTAAACAAAGAGTAATCAGATAAAGACTGTATGAATCCATACTTGAGTAGTGATTCAGTAAGCTTGGCAAACCATTGCCTGCTGGCCTGCTTCAAACCGTACAAGGATTTCTTCAGCTTACATACTTTAGTTTCTATGTGAGTTTCCTGTAATCCCTGAGGCAGTTCCATGTAAACTTCTTCTTCCAGATCACCATGTAAAAACGCGTTGCTGATGTCCATTTGTTCCAAGTGCCATTGTTTGACTGCTGCAACTGCTAAGAGGAGTTTAACTGTGTTCATTTTGACAAAAGGTGAGAAAGTATCAAGGAAATCGACTCCATATATCTGTGTAAATCCCTTGGCCACCAATCTGGCTTTATACCTTTCTATCCTGCCATCAGCATGAAGTTTAATTTTATAAACCCATTTACATCCCACTGGTTTCTTACCTTCTGGACATGGCACAACATCCCACGTATGGTTATCCTCTAGAGCCTGCAGCTCAACTTTCATAGCATTCCTCCAACATTCATCCTTCACAGCTTCATCATAGGTTCTTGGCTCGGTTAGATTGGTTATAGTCATGGAAAAATGTTTATGGTTATTACTGAGTTGGTCATAGCTGGTATATAGGGCAATGGGATATGGTGATCTAGCTTGGCCAACCACATAGTCTGTAAGGTAACTTGGTGTCTTGGTTTGTCTTGTTGAACGGCGTATGGTTTGAGTTTGAGTTTGATCAGGGTGATCTTGATTGGAAGTTTGTTGTGGTAATGGAGGATCTTGGATAGATGATGATCTGGGAGCAGTGGTAGATGATGGTGAATTGTGTGGAGCATAGGGTGCTGATGTAGAGGGGGATGAAGGTGAATTTGGGGCTTCATGGTCCTGCTGATGAGGCAACTCATACTCAGAGAAAACATCCTCCACATCAGCTGTGTGAGATGCCCCTAGGTGCCTCAAATGCAGGACCAGAATCAAAAGAATCTGCAGGAAACACAGTATCTGGTGCAACTGAATCATGTAAATGTGAATATGCATGCTCATGAAAAGGAAATATGTTCTCATGGAACTGGACATCTCTAAAAACAAAGGTTGTGTGTAAGTGAAGATCATAAATTTTGTGACCCTTAATACCTGGAACAAGACCGAGGTAAACACCCTGCCTAGCTCTAGGATCAAATTTGGTTTTGTTTCTGTCAAGGGAGGAAACATAGACTAAGCAACCGAACACACGAAGATCATGGTAATTTGGAGGTTTCTGATAGAGTTTGTGATAGGGTGAGAGGTTGGACAAGACTGGGGTTGGCAATCGATTCAGGATGTGAACAGCATGGAGAATGCAGTCACTCCAGAATCGCAGAGGTAGATTTGCTTGGAATCTGAGGGCTCTGGCAATGTTAAGGATATCCTGATGCTTCCTTTCAACACGACCATTTTGCTCCTGTCTTTCTACACAAGACATCTGGTGCTCAATGCCGTTAAGAGCATAGAATTCTTTCATCTGGAATACAAGACCTTGGTCACTACGTATGGTTTTGACATTTTTATTGAACTGATTTCGAACCATGTGACAAAAGGTCTTCAGAAGGGGTCTAGCTTCAGACTTATGCTTCAAAGGAAAGTCCAGAAAGCTCTAGTATGATCATCTACTATTGTTAAGAAGTATGAGAAACCATCATAAGAAACAACTTTGAGTGGCCCCCAGATATCAATATGAATCAACTCAAAGGGTTCAGCACATATATTGTTGCTGACACCAAACGCAGCTTCTTTTGCCTAGAAAGATGGCACTCCTCACAGTGTTCAACAAGAGAAATAGGAAGCTCAGGGTTACACTTCAAAAGCAAATGAGTTCTATTATTTGAAAGATGGCCTAAACGACAATGCCAGATGTCTATATTGTGGGGTTTGAAATTGAAAGAGGAAGCCACAAATGGCTGAGTAGGTTTTGATAGTTGGCTGGTTGAAGCAGATTGGAGCTGGTACAGGCCCTTAGCTTCTCTTGCAGAACCAATCATCATCTGAGTTGTTAGGTCCTGGATGGTGCAGACATTGGATTTGAACAAGAGAGAGACAGGTAAGGTTTTGGTGAGTTTACTGACTGAGATAAGGTTGAATGAGAAATTTGGAACATGTAAAGCATCATGGAGAAGTAAGTTATTGTAGGTTTTAGCTAAGCCAATGTGAGCAGCATGAACTTGAGTGCTATCAGGCAGGGTAATGAAAACATTTTGAACAGGCTTATATGATATGAAATGCATCAATGAGTTGCACATATGATCAGTTGCACCAGTATCTATGATCCAAGAGTCAGGTATAGCAGTATTAGGTAAAGATTTGTGAGAAGAAAGAGTTGTTATACCAGCATAGTTAGGGTAAACTGGATTGATGTTGGTCCTGGTCAAATTGGCTTGTGGTGAATTGGTTGATGTTGAAGCTGTGTTGGAATTCTGTTGGAGTAGCACCAATAAGCGATTGCAGTCTTCAGAGGACAACCTCAGTGTGTTGTTGTGCTCTGGAGTGTTGTCCTGAGTAAGTGAGGGTTCTTCATTGCAGTGAGCACTATTTGCTGCCCTGTGGTAGCTCCTAGTGCCTCCAGCATTCCTTTCTCTCTGTCTTTTGTATTTGAGCCTAAGACAGTCTTCGATGTTGTGATTGGTCTTCTTGCAATATCTGCAAAAGAGACCTTGCCCTTGGCCCTGAGATGACTCTCCACTGTTGAAGCTACCTGGTTTGTTCTCCCTGTTCCAATCCCTTGACTGTGAGCCAGTCAGTGCCACAGAATCCACGGTTTTCACTTCCTTGTTGATTCCCTTGATCTGCCTCTCAAGCTTCATAGCAAATTTGGAAGCCACCTTAAGAGTTGGTGGCGGATCCATCAGCAGCAACTGGCTCTTGGTGTTCTCGTGTTCCTCATTTAAGCCAATGATGAAATCGATAACATGATCGTTTTCCTGGTAATTTTTCACAGCAACATATGTATTGCAAGTTCCAACATGTCTCACTCCTCCGCACTCACAAGCAGGAATCAGACGAAACGAGACATACTCCGACCAGAGATTCTTGAGTCGATTATAGTATTCAGTGACTGTAGAGTTACCTTGTCTGTAGGTTGAGATTTCAGCTCGTAGCTGGGCTATACGAACTGAATCTACCTCACCATACTTTTCCTGCAGCTCCTTCCACAGTTCTAGGGCGCTGTCATTGTCGATTACCACCTCCGATATCTCACGATCAAGAGAGTTGATGATCCAAGCAACCACAGTCGTGTTGCTCTGGTCCCAGGCTTCGAATTCAGGATCAGTTTCATCAGGGATGGGGAGCTCTCCATTGATGAATCCAAACTTTTTCTTTGTCTTCAAAGCTATTCGCATGGATCTGCTCCAGAGGTGATAGTTGGTGCCATCCAACTTCACATTGGTGATTCCTTGAGCCAGATTTTCATTTGGGTTGATGTAGTAGGGACTGGAGCGGTGATGATGGCTTTTGATCCTTCAACCTCTTCGTCCTTATCACTTGTCATGATAACCTCAGGAATGAATCAAGCTCAAGGCTCTGATACCATATGAACGAGGATGAACGTGAGAGAGAGAGGATTGGGAGAATTTTCTCTATTGAATTAATTGCACTGTACAACCACAATTGCAGAGTATATACAGCTAGAAGAAAAGAAAGGAATCGGAAAGGACAATGACCCCTAACTAATTTGTATACGTGTCTAACTGTGTGGTCCTATTCACAACTAACTATACGCAGCGTTTCCTCTTAAGTGATTTCATCACAGCCTTCGAATCCTGGCAGCAGCACAGTTTTTCCTTTGCCTTTTACATCGTTCATTTCTGCTTCAGCTCTGCTGCTTGAATCCATATCCATTGACATTCATTGCGGGATTTACGGCTAGTGTGGCGAGTTCAGGATCTACAAATGATGGCAGCCAGCCGTTCTGTCGCTGTTTGCTGGGATTCATCCCGAGATCGGTGGAGGATTACCGGCCGGAGATCTTCTACGGCGGATGCGTGAGGAGCTTCTGAGTTCTTGCCCTGCTTATGCTTATGAAGGGAGTTTTTGAATTCGAAGGACCTGGTTCAAAAAATGGGAAGATGATTTATGTGAAGCTTGCAGCTTCTGAGTTCTCCAATGGGAAAGATAGCACTAATGGAGTTGAGGAAGAAGAGGAGCAAAATGCATTTAGGAAAACTTAGGTGACTTCTACCAAAAAAAGCAAAACTTAGGTGACTGCTTTATTTTATTTGAAGGTGAACGATTTACTATTTTAAAAAATTGTAGGGATTGTTTAATCATTATTGAATACAAAATCAATCACTTATTTTTATGTTGTTGACAATTTAACGTTGAAACTATTTATTCTAGTCGTTAAAATACAAGTTAACTATTTATCGACTAAATAACTCTGGTAACTAGTTATCTGATGATGATGTTATCTAGTTAACTAGTTAACAACTTGATAAATAGTTAACTCAATTGGTTAACTAGTTAATAACTTGGTAACTAGTTAACTCGATTGGTTAACTAGTTAACTCGATTAATTAGATAACTAATTAACAACTTGGCAACTAGTTAACTCGACTGGATAACTAGTTAACTCGTTATCTAAATCATGATGTTAACTAGTTTACTCGATAAGTTAACTAGTTAACTAATTTTGATAACTAGTTATCAACTAAAAATCTTGTTAACTAGTTAACAACTTGATAAATAGTTAACTCAATTGGTTAACTAATTAACAACTTGGTAACTAGTTAACTCGATTAGATAACATGTTAACTAGTTATCTGCTGATAACTAGTTAACTATAAACTCAGGTTAATTAGTTAACTAGTTATCAATAACAAAATCTTGTTAACAAGTTATTAGTAAAAATCAGGTTAACTAGTTAACTTGTCCTCGCCGGAAAAGTCACCGGAGTTTGGTCGATCTCCGGAACCTCCCCGGAAAAGTTGCATGAAAAGTCATCGGGAAACATGTTAACTAACTAGTTAACTGTAAAAACCCAAGTTAACTAGTTATCAATAAAAAAATCATGCTAACAAGTTATTAGTAAAATCAGGTTAACTAGTTAACTTGTCCTCGCTGGAAAAGTCGTCGGAAAACATGTTAACTAACTAGTTAACTGTAAAAACTCAATTTAACTAGTTAACTAGTTATCAATTAAAAAAAAATGTTAACAAGTTAATAATAAAAATCAGGTTAACTAGTTAACTTGTCCTCACCGGAAAAGTCGCAAAAAAAATCGTCGGAAAAATCACCGGAAAAGTCGCTGGAAAAGTCGTCGGCGACCGGCAACCGGCGGCCGGCGGCCGGCGACGGTGGCTGGCGAAGTCCGGAGACTGCAACATAAAACAATAAACATATATAAATATTTAAAATAAAAGTAATAATTAAATATAATAATTAAATAATTTGTGTAAAGTCCTAAATACTCCTAACAAATCTGGACCATTAGATTGGTCAAAGGGTCAAACTAGATCTAATGGTTGTAGTAGGGTTTGGAATTTTCCAAACCTGAAAAATCTTGGATGCTGATCCGCTTCCGTTACATGGGAAGGGATCAGCATCTAAGAGAATGCTGGTTTGGAAAGTTCCAAACCCATTCTCAACCATTAGATCTAGTTTGACTCTTTGACTAATCTAATGGTCCAGATTTGTCAGGGGTATTTAAGACTTTACACAAATAATTTAATTATTATATTTAATTTAAATATTTAATTTATTTATTTTTTAAATACTTTATTTTTATTACAGTACGCAACTAGTGGCTACTGTACTGTCGCCGGCCGCCGGCGACCGACGACTTTTCCGACGACTTTTTTCAAACAACTTTTTTCGATGATTTTTTTTCGGTGACTTTTTCCGATGACTTTTCCGACGAAGACAAGTTAACTAGTTAACCTAATTTTTACTATTAACTTATTAGCATGATTTTTTTATTCTTAACTAGTTAACTTGGATTTTTACAGTTAACATGTTTTCCGGTGACTTTTCCGACGAGGCTCCGGAGACCGACCAAACTCCGGTGATTTTTCCGGCGAGGACAAGTTAACTAGTTAACCTGATTTTTATAAAATTTTATAACTTGTAACAAGAATTTTTTTTATAACTACTTAACTAGTAAATCTGAGTTTTATAGTTAACTAGTTATCTAGTTAACATGTTATATCTAATCGAGTTAACTAGTTTACCAAGTTGTTAACTAGTTAACCAATTGAGTTAACTATTTATCAAGTTGTTAACTAGTTACCAAGTTGTTAACTAGTTAACCAATTGAGTTAACTATTTATCAAGTTGTTAACTAGTTAACAAAATTTTTAGTTGATAACTATTTATCAAAATTAGTTACCTAGTTAACATCATGATTTAGAAAATGAGTTAACTAGTTAATCAATCGAGTTAACTAGTTAACCAATCGAGTTAACTAGTTACCAAGTTGTTAACTAGTTATCTAATCGAGTTAACTAGTTAACTGATCATCCAAAATTTACTTAACTTGTTATCAACATTAGGTAACTAGTTAGCCAAGTTAGTTAACTAGTTATCAGATAGAGTTAACTAGTTATCCAATCGAGTTAACTAGTTAACCAATTGAGTTAACTAGTTATCGAAATCGAGTTAACTAATTATCAAGTTGTTAACTAGTTAACCAATCGAGTTAACTAGTTAACCAATCGAGTTAACTAGTTAACCAATCGAGTTAACTAGTTAATCATTCGAGTTAACTAGTTAACCAACCGTATTAATTTAATTGTAACTTTCATTTTTACTAAATAATCATCATAGTTTTTGTAACTACAAATCATCACTCAACTTAAATGAATCACAAAACCATCACTCAACTTAAATAAATCACAAAACCATCACTCAACTTAAATGAATCACAATACCATCACTCAACTTAAATGAATCACAAAACCATCACTCTTCTTCAACCTTGGCCAAAGCGTCTTCACCTTTGGTCACTTTCTTCTCCGATAATGAACGACGCCGCCCACCACCGGCGACTTCCCGAAATCTTGGAACGACCTGGACTTCACAGCCGTTGCCTCCGTCTCTCGTCGCCAAAGCTTCCAGGGGATTCCGTCGTCGTCCGCTCGTCCTACTCTAACCTCAGGTCCACCCGACGTCGTCCAGCCGGTCTATTGCCGACACCGACGAGAGTCCAGCCCTCGTTCTTCTTGCTCTTGTTCTCGTTCTCGTCAATTTTCAACAGGCTGTACTGAATGTCCTGCACTTGAAACTCCAACTGTCCAATCTTCTCTGACCCAATTCTTGCTTGCTCACTTGCTCCATTGCTTTCAGATTTGTTAACATCTTCTGCAGTTGAGGATGAACTCTCTCCAGATTCCTTTCTCAGTTGATCAGCCAACTGAACTAGTGCCTCTTCCACCTCTTGCAGCCTTGTTTTCACAAATTCCAATTCGTACCCACACCGTAAGCCAACCCAGCAACCCCTAACGGCAGCTTCCCACTTCGTCTTCCGGTCGATTGTTATGTTTACTGATCCGGGAATGGTAAAGTGGAAGGGGAGGGGATAGGATAGGTTTAATTTTTTGAAATTCCAAAATTGCCCCCCTGTCAAATAGTTTGGAACCTTCCAAACTTAAAAGTTTGGACGCAGATACTTTGCCTCCGTTACATATCAAATAAATAAATTTTTATAATTGATTAATAACTAATTCAGCAAGAAAAACGGACCAAAAAAGTTGAGGGAGAAATAAATGGAAAGTGAGCAATTTTTTTCTGTAGAAAATGAGAAGTTTTTAAGAATTTTATTTATTTATTATTTATTTTAGGAAGGAAAAAAATTGATTGGAGGATAGGCTACAATCAAGGAGAATGCAGGATTTGGGTATCATCTTTTTGAAATCTTAAGTATATAGTATAGAAGAGATCTCTCTTCATCCAACTATTTTTTCGGTTAAAAATGAGTTGATCGGATAGAGATTTCAATATTCGGGACTTTGTTTCTACATGGCGCCTTCACCGGTGATGGTACGCTGAATTTTTTCGTCTATTTAGTCTGTACGAACTCCATATAAAGTATGTCGTATACAAGTTGTACAATTCTTATACAAGGTGTACAAATTTCATACATAGTGTATACAGTTTGTATACAACTCTCGTACAAAATGTACAAAAAAATATATAGAGTGTACAACTCTCGTACAAAGTGTATGCAGCTTATATAAACATACAAACTATACGATTGATAGTCTGAAAATTTGTTAGGAAAAATATTTTATATATTGTGTATAAAAGACATACAAACTGTACGATTGACAGTCTGAAAATTTGTTAGGAAAAAAAAATTCTTCAAACAGATAAATCTAATGACGGAGATCACATGTACATGTGTGGTAAAAAACGTCAACAGAGGCTTATGTCATCAAGAGACTTTTTGGTGATGGGAGATGGGAAGAAACTTCAACAAACTAAAATATTTCGGAGTTACACAAAGGACTAAGACCACAATATCAAACAAATAAAATCTAGCGGTGGATAATCATTGTTACATTTGATGTAACAAAAAATAGGTATTGTCACCGAATCAAAACTCAAAAAGTTGACTTACGTTTGTACAAGGCAATAAACTTTTGGATTATTATAATCATAAATTAATATGACATATTGCATAATCTATTGAGTTGAAAGTTTTGCGTGAGACATAGTCTGTTTTCGATCATTTTTGTGCTAGATAGTTAGACCAAGCTAGATGAGTGTATAAAATAACCTAGTTGGTGTACTATGTGACAATTTTTATATAATTTATCAAACAAAAATAAAACATAAAATAAACATTAAAGAAATTAAAATATATAGACTACACTCTCTCCACCATATCATCCATCACAACACAAACACGCCTACTGTCACCACTTCCATGACCACTAACTCCCCACAACTGTTGTGGCTTCCGTAACCACTAGTGTTGCTTCCATAACCACCATCGCCCCACTTCGTCTTCATGAGAAATTGATGAAACTGCAATTTTAACAATAGCTCATCCACTATTAGTCCTAAATAAAAGTCATCATTGATGTATCCCAACTTTATCAATGATGGTCGCAAGTATATAATCACTCAGTGAAGCAACCGAAATTCTTCATGTACATGTATGTGTCTTTTCAATTTTGTAGCTTCCAACTGATGGATCTCGGACACCCCTCCCTCTATCTTCCTCTGTAAGGCGACGATGGAGGATTTAGTAGGAGATGAAGATGGCCATGGAGAGAAGAGGACTAGAAAGTAGGTTTGGGGTGAAGGTTATGGTGGAGAAGTGCTTTTCATCATGGAGAGGACGATGATAAGAATGATATGAGAGAGAAGCATGGGAAAGTGGAGACGATGAAAAAATATCTTTTTTTTTTTTTTGTATTTCAAATTAATGCATTCATCAAGTTTTTGGAATTTACTTTGCATGATGCTAAATATTTAATTAATTTAATTGTTTACTTTTTTTCTTTAATTGGAACCAACTAATCATTTTGTTATTTTCTTAAAGCAAAGGAGATTGAAGAGCTGCATGGTTTCTCCATAAGCCATTCGGGTCGTTAGGATCGTCCTACAGGTGGGTTACCAACCAACCGACGACACGTGGCAACTCGGCCTAGACCCGAGGTACTAAATAGAGACCTGACCCCAACATTGATAAGACATGACTTAAGACTCAGAGGATATGCCTTACCCCAACATTGATAAGACATGACTTAAAACTCAGAGGATATGCCTTAAGCAGTATACACTTGATGTTGCAGTTTTAGCGGTATCAAATAACTAACCTACCAAGGTAGACTAGATCGTATTCTACTCGAGGTCTCTTCTTATTGTCTACTCAAATATGTTGGCAAATTACTCAGGTTTAAACAGGTTGTGCGTGGTGTGAGTTCCACGACTTCTAATCTAATGAACAAAGGAAAATAAAAGGCAGAAATATTAAAAGGTTGACTAACGAGAAGATAGACGAGCTTAGATTTCGAATCCCCCTTAGATCACCAAGGCAACAGCAACACAAGACCAACGGTTTTCAATTCTAATTCAATCAATTTCTATACACTACCATAACTCCTTACCCTTAGGTTTAAGACTGGCGAACGTTCGCTCTATCCGATCTAACTACCAAGATTAACTAGTCGTCCGGGTACGGTCGCCTCTCGCAACGACTTAACTTAACTGGTGCAATTACTAACGATTTATGAGTTACTCTTGCAGTGGATTAACCCTAATCGTTTCCTACGAAAGGCACACTCCAATTATAAGGTTAACTGGTTGAATTGATGTTTTAAAGAGAGGCGAACGTTCGCTCTATCCGATCTAACTACCAAGATTAACTAGTCGTCCGGGTACGGTCGCCTCTCGCAACGACTTAACTTAACTGGTGCAATTACTAACGATTTATGAGTTACTCTTGCAGTGGATTAACCCTAATCGTTTCCTACGAAAGGCACACTCCAATTATAAGGTTAACTGGTTGAATTGATGTTTTAAAGAGAGGCGAGCGTTCGCTTCTATCCTCAGCTTAACAAGAATCTAAACTAAGTGATCAAGGAAGACAGGTTTAAGCGCCAAAGCAGGGAACCGTCTAACGACTAACCCTAGCTTGCAAAAACCTAATCTAGGCGACCAACCAGAAAAGAAACATGAACAATCAAGAACAAAACAACCATGCAAAGAGAAACTGATTGAACTTCGAATCTAATTACCGCCAATTCGTGACCGCTTTAAAGCCCTGGGTCACTTAGGGTTCATCTAATCTAAGCTCTACAAGTTCAGCTGCTCATAATGATAACAGAAGAATCAAAGGCAACAAAGGAAATCATCATACAGAGGAAGAACAGATAAGAACTGAAAAACCTAATTCTGACGACTCCGGCGAAGCTTCGATCTCCTGGATCTTCAACTTTAAGCTCCGAGCTCTCCGAGGTGGAAGGATGGCGTCACGATCTCTCCACGAATCTTCGAACTCTCTAAACTCTATCTATCGACCCTAAGGTCGTGGCTAATCAGCCAAAATTCATGTATATCTTGGCTTCAAAAAGTCTATATATAACCCCATAAACCCTTTACAAGTTGGAAAAGGCTGAAAATTAGGGTTTCTTCCCGGATTTTCAAAGGAATTTTCGCCGAAAACATCACCAGATTTTCGTCGAAAATGTTAGTTAAAAACCAACTCCAACTTGTTTCGATGATTCCCGCTCCGTTTGAACTCCGATTTGGTCCCCGTTTGAAGCGCTGGACTCGTGAGAGAGTCCTCTATAATGTAGTAACCTAGAGGCTCAACATAAAAGCTCACAAAAAGGGTAAAAATAGCCAATAAATGGACATGTATGCACTAAGAGCCTAGAATTACATAATAAACACATTTTCACCAAATATTCATCAGAATGGCATCAAAGGGGCATGAAATGTTGCTTAAATGGGGATGAAAATCACGTCAAATCGAGTATCATCAATACCCCACACTTAAGCTTTTGCTTGTCCTCAAGCAAACTGAACTAGAACATACTCAAATTCACAAATGACACGAGATTAAACTGAGATTCAATTCTAACAATTTGGTTTAGACTGTTCCACGTAGAAAGAGTGACCTACACATGCAAGAACATCAGCCAAATAAATTTTTGATCTCACTAATCTCTGCACACTTCAAGTAGTAGTTTTAACAAAGCACGTGTCTTGGGAAAACAATTAATCATAATTAACCGACTACGATAACACCAATTCTAATCAAAAGACTTTAAGCTCTAGCCATGATGTGGATGCGGAGGTAGGAAAAGTGACGTGGCTATCGACTCGACTTCATCCGTTTCTAGATCTGTACGTTACATGTTCTAGCTAGGACCGATTTAAACAATGATTTATTTCAAGTTCAACTTCTTCCTTCAATTGATTTACTGCATACTAGTGCTCGATACCAAACACTTCACTTAGGTGTTGGACCTGCCTAGCTCACAGTATTTGTGCTTATGCTAGTGCTCAACCCGAACACTTCACTTAGGTGTCGGGCTTGCCTAGCTTTGTTTTCAGCACTTTAAAGAACTTAACATTAACTTGAACAACTCAATTACTTGATTCAACAAATTAGCCACTTGGTCCTAGCTAGTTATAACTTTTTACACAAGATTTCGAATTGGATTTTCGTCTAATCTCAAACCACAATCACAGGTGAACAAATATGGAGTGAAAAACATGGGAGAAGCTAGCATTTATCATCTTAGAACGGTGTTATCGAGCTTTGTTATTAACAAGTCAATCAATTCAATTAATTTAAGTTTCAACTACCGAAGTGATTTGTAATCTGTTCTGACCTAGACTCATTTAAAATCAGTTTCGACACGTTGGTTACAGGTTCTAAGTGGAACAGTCTAGACGTCATTGTTCAAAATTGAAATCAATTTAACATCAAAAGTCAAGAATTGAGCAATTCTATGCTAGAGAAATTTCAAATTTGAACCACAGAATCATAGATAGCAAGCAAGATCAGGCAAATTCTAACATCCTACCCCACACTTAAACGGTTTTGTGTCCTCACAGAACTAATCTAGAGTAGAGAGATACGAAGAACCTGGAAGGTGATGGTCGGTGTAGCGGATGAGCACGGAGAGTCCGGAGTGGAGCGGAGTACTGAAGTTTCTACAAAAACAAAAACAACAAAAAGATCAAAAGGATACCGGGACAAGTGCCCCGGATCCACATATAATAAAAGCCGAACAAAGACGGTTAGGGGAATTTTGAAAATATTTTGACTCTTTTTTTGAAAAGGTTTTCGAAAATTTTCTGACCCAACTAAAGTTTTCGCCGAAAATTGGTGAAGTTTTCGGCGAAAACTACTTTGAAAACAAAGACAGACGACTTAACTAAACATTTCACGGAAAACTTTAGAAGTTTTCGGCGAAAACTATTTCAAAAACAGAAACAGAGTCAAACAGACTAAACATTTCACCGAAAACTTTGGAAGTTTTTCGGCAAAAACAACTTTGAAAACCCACTGGAAAACAGACTCGAACCAACTAAAGTTTTTGCCGAAAAATCTGAGGAGTTTTCGGCGAAAATTTGACCTGACACAGAACAGACGAAAATAAAAGAAATCTGACACTTTGGCTCCCCGAAACCGACTCAAACGACGAAAAAGACTGACTCAATAATTCAAAACGGACTCCAGCCGTGGGTTGCCTCCCACAAAGCGCTCTCTTTTAACGTCCTTGAGCCGGACAGTACCTGTTAGGGACCCCAACTTAGGAGTTCCTTGAAGTCAATCGTCTTCTTCAAGGACAGCGGTTGAGTGCCATGTAGCACTCCAGAAGGGTGATGCAGCCGGTAGTGCTCCAATAGATCGCGGTTCTGGTTGGATGACCAGTTCTTCTCGAATTCTCCTACTCGAGGAGGAAAGAGGTAGTACGGCACGGCATGGTCAATGAGCTCCATCTTCTCTACAGGTTGACTCGGTGGAAATGTAGGTGAGGGTATCTCCTCAATCTCTATGTGCTCCTCTTCGGCTTCAACTTCAGGATGGATTGGCTCCATGTCTTCATCAACCACCACCGCCAAGGATTCTTCTAGCTCATAATAGTCATGGATAGGATCATCATCTACTTCTTCGAACAGCTCTTGAGCGTCTTTTGTCATTAACTGCTTTGGTTGTTCGAGCTTGATGTCCGTCGCGAGATGAGCTCGTAGCATTGAAGAAATATTATCCAAGGCAGATTGGGTTCTCGACGAGCACTGTTGATGTTCATGAAGCATCTCTTGGTTATCTCCAGCGCCACTTTGATGCTCTTGTTGGTGTGTCTCTTGGTAACCTTGTAGCATTGAAGAGATTTTATCAAAGAGGGAGTCAAATCTCGCCGTTTGTTGTTGTTGTTGATGTAGCATCTCTTGGTAATCCTCAATATTTGGTGCTCCATTGACGCGCCACTCTTGGTACTGGTCATCCCACCTGTAATCCTGCATAATCAAAACTCAAAAGCACTACCCAGGTAAATCATGGAAATATGGAGGAAAATTAAATGGTAAGGCGGAAAGGTAGAAGAATAATTTGCCAACTCTTTTTTCAAACAATTAGTACAGTCCCCGGCAACGGCGCCAATTTGATGCTGCATTTTAGCAGTATCAAATAACTAACCTACCAAGGTAGACTAGATCGTATTCTACTCGAGGTCTCTTCTTCTTGTCTACTCAAATATGTTGGCAAATTACTTAGGTTTAAACAGGTTGTGTGTGGTGTGAGTTCCACGACTTCTAATCTAATGAACAAAGGAAAATAAAAGGCAGAAATATTAAAAGGTTGACTAACGAGAAGATAGACGAGCTTAGATTTCGAATCCCCCTTAGATCACAAAGGCAACAGCAATCACAAGACCAGCGGTTTTCAATTCTAATTCAATCAATTTCTATACACCACCATAACTCCTTACCCTTAGGTTTAAGACTGGCGAACGTTCGCTCTATCCGATCTAACTACCAAGATTAACTAGTCGTCCGGGTACGGTCACCTCTCGCAATGACCTAACTTAACTGGTGCAATTACTAACGATTTATGAGTTACTATTGCAGTGGATTAACCCTAATCGGTTCCTACGAAAGGCACACTCCAATTATAAGGTTAACTGGTTGAATTGATATTTTAAAGAGAGGCGAGCGTTCGCTTCTATCCTCAGCTTAACAAGAATCTAAACTAAGTGATCAAGGAAGACAGGTTTAAGCGCTAAAGCAGGGAACCGTCTAGCGACTAACCCTAGCTTGCAAAAACCTAATCTAGGCGACCAACCAGAAAAGAAACATGAACAATCAAGAACAAAACAACCATGCAAAGAGAAACTGATTGAACTTCAAATCTAATTACCGCCAATCCGTGACCGCTTTAAAGCCCTGGGTCACTTAGGGTTTATCTAATCTAAGCTCTACAAGTTCAGTTGCTCATAACGATAACAGAAGAATCAAAGGCAACAAAGGAAATCATCATACAGAGGAAGAACAGATAAGAACTGAAAAACCTAATTCTGACGACTCCGGCGAAGCTTCGATCTCCTGGATCTTCAACTTTAAGCTTCAAGCTCTCCGAGGTGGAAGGATGGCGTCACGATCTCTCCACGGATCTTCGAACTCTCTAAACTCTATCTATCGACCCTAAGGTCGTGGCTAATCAGCCAAAATTCGTGTATATCTAATCTGGCTTCAAAAAGTCTATATATAACCCCAGAAACCCTTTACAAGTTGGAAAAGGCTGAAAATTAGGGTTTCTGCCAGGATTTTCAAAGGAATTTTCGCCGAAAACATCACCAGATTTTCGCCGAAAATGTTAGTTAAAAACCAGCTCCAACTTGTTTCGATGATTCCCGCTCCATTTGAACTCCGATTTGGTCCCCGTTTGAAGCGGTGGACTCGTGAGAGAGTCCTCTATAATGTAGTAACCTGGAGGCTCAACATAAAAGCTCAAAAAAAGGGTAAAAATAGCCAATAAATGGACATCTAGGAGCCTAGAATTACATAATAAACATATTTTCACCAAATATTCATCAGAATGGCATCAAAGGGGCATGAAATGTTGCTTAAATGGGGATGAAAATCACGTCAAATCGAGTGTCATCAACACTCGTTGATATGCTTAAGGCTCTCCTACTCAAAATCCTTAGGGGTACCCCCAGTACTTCTTTGTCTCTCATTCATACGCCCATCCCTCTCATATTCCTAGTATATTGTTCGCCCACTTACTACTGGTTCCTACACTCATTGCAAGGTACGTCCTAGATATTTTAAGTAACAATAACTAACCTTGTTTGGTTGCTCGTTTATTTTTAAAAATATTGATTGGTTAAAACCATGCATATAAACTATAGTTACAAAAATGAATATTCAAACATAAAAAATATTATATGAAGACATCATTTTCGTAAAACATACAAAAAGTTTATGTTAGCAAAATATTAAATATGGTTAAAATATGTGTTATTCAAGTGTAAAAATCTAATATCTCTTCATATTAACGACTGAGTTTTGTTGTTGTGTAATGGTGTGGTTGGGTGTTTGCAAAGTGCTATTTAATTAAGCTCTTTGATGAATAAAACCAATCATTCATAAAAAAATGTTAAAATCTCATTAACATATGTGATATTATTGGAGATTTCACCAAAATAAATAAATTTAACAAACTAATTACTTAAATAAATACGTTCCTAAACTAATTACCAAAAAATAAATGTAGTTAATAATTAACAATGTTGTCAGAACCGGACCGGTCATCGAACCGGTGGAGCAAGAGGTTTGAGGGTTAAAGGTTCAACCGGGATCGAACCATAAAAACCGGTGCAAAGAACCGGTGTATTGTTACTTTAAAAAATCATATACCATTGTAGTAACTATCCATAACTTAGGTACCAATTTGTAAACAATAATTCATATTTATATAAAAATTCTGGGAACCCTAAATTCACCCATTATCTCTTCTTATCTCTAATCTCGCCGCCTCTCCTTCTTTTTTGTTCCCTTCCTCAATTGCCTCCCTTCCTCTGTTAACTCCATTATCATTCATCTTTCTCTTTCTTCTCTATTTCTCTTTCTATGTTTCTCATCACCAGAACCCAAATCATCTATTTCATATAAACTTGTTGGAGTTGGGACTCCCGTAAACAAGAGATATGTAACTCAAGCTTCGAATGTTGAGGAGGTCGATGGTGGAGAAGATTTGTCGGTGGTGTGAGGAGTTCCGCTGGTTGTTAATGGATTTACACAATGAAGCAGTTGATTAACTAAACTACCATGGAGCCGTCAACCAGACAACCACTGTTGAGGAAACGTCGCCGATTGTCGCTACGAAGAAGGCAGAGAATCGGGAATTTCACTTCGTTTATTTTTTATTCAACCCAGTCTCGGAATCGGTAAAAATCGTGAGTTCCGAGTCGATCGGTTTTTCCGGGTTCGACCGGATTCCAGAGGCTCATTCAACCGGTGTTGTTTTAGAGGTCGACCGGACCGGATCTTGGTCCGATTCCCGGTTTTACCGGTCGACCCGGCCTGTTCGGTCGGTTTAGATAACACTGATAATTAAGCTAATTATTAAAAATTACAAAATGATCACTAATCTACATAATTTTGTAAAATGATCATTAATGTTTGAACTTAAATAATGAGTTTGATCGGGTTACCATAATCGTAAATAAATTGAATTCAATCCTTACTCGAGAGCTTGTCGCTAATTGGGTATCCTTACTAGACTAAATTCTATTTGGTTATTTACATATATTTAAAAATATTATATATAATATAAAATGAGTCTTTTTATAAAAGAAGCTATCTCATTTACACTCACTTATAAATTATAATATAAATAAATATTATATTTAATATGAATAGTGATATTAATATGAATTTATTAATTAATGTAAAATATAAAGATTAAAATAAAATAAAATAAAAGTGGAGCTTCATAATAAAGAAATTTTTTTATTTTTAAATATTTAAATAATTATTATTTTATTGGCTAAGATCTAAACTGTAGGAGAGGGGGTTAAAAGAGGGCTGGAAAAATTAAATGAAAAAAGAAAAAAGAAAGAGAAATTTTTTGATTGGTTAGATGCCTACACTTAAGGAGAGAATGAAGGGTCTTTCACCATAATAAATAAATAAATGAATCTATGTACCAAAATAAATACGTTCTGAAAGTATGAACGTTTATGGGTATAAACGCCCGGACCATAGACGATTTTGCCCAGGCCCCATGCGTTTTTGCCTATGGCCCAGACATAATCATTTATTCGGGTCAACCAACTGCCAACCAGCCGAGTTTAATTCAGGAACAGACCCCAGATGTTTTCGCCTAGGGCCCGGGCGAATTCGCCTATGGCTCGGGCGTTTCAACCTGATTGGGCGAAAACGCCCCTGTTCCAGCCTTGTCGTCTGGCCCAATAATGGAAGCCCAAGCCTGTTGGTCTTCAGGGGGGTTGTACCTCGTAAGCGATAATGGGGGTAGTTAGTTCAGGGAAGAGTGAGGCGATCAGTTAAGGAATGGGAAGGGAGGCGAGTTTACGTACCGCGAAGCGTTTGTCCGCTGGGTAAAAGTGTTGTCCTCCGGTTTATGGGGTGTACGGGGGGTATTTATAGTACCCCTGTCTTGGTCGCCAAGGTTGAATCCTGACCACTCGTTCGTAGTCTCCATAGGATGTCGACACGTGTTTGCCTAGCTTTGGAATCCTAAGAACCGCCGAGTTGGGCCGTCGCTTTGGGCCTCCCTCTACTTCCTGGGCTTGCCTGCTTGGTCCGCCCGGGCTGTCGCCTAGGTCTAAATCCATCAGCGTTGGCTGCTGTGAGCGGGCCGCCGTCTGGGCCCCCAGGATGCTGGCGGGCCGGGCCCATCAATTGCCCCCAAGCCCTTAGCCGAGCTTTGCTTGGGTGAGGGCTTACTCATAGTTCGAATCGCTTGTCTTGTGATCGCCGTAAGAGGGCCCATCAATTGCTCCCAAGCCCTTAGTCGAGCTTCGCTTGGGTAAGGATTTCTGATCGCTTGTGTCATGTCGTTTTGTCGCTTTCTTTCTTTTTCATCGCTTTGGTCTCTTAACCCCTTCTTTCGAACCTTTATGCCTTTGTTTTATTTTAATAAAGTCACCTTTGTCTTCGTGTTCTGTGTCGCCCTAGACCTTTTCGCTGCCGCTGCCCGTGTTTATTTTTCGTTGCTCATGCGTCCCTTTATATCCCAGGGTATCACGGTCTTTTACTCTCTAGCTTGTTGGAGAAGCTGGGGAAATCGGGGTACTTTGGTAATTGTCTAGAAGTCATCATTACCCTAGCTTTTCAAACGTCCCTTCAGCCGCGCGTGCCCCCAATCAGCAGTCGCGCCGGTTCATTCCCCCATACCTGCTGTTGTGTCTTCTCAACCACGCGCTCCGCCAATCACCCATCGCGACGGTTGCTGTTCCTCCCTTAAACTCCAGCCTTTATAAACCCCCACTTTTCCACTTTCTTCCTGTTTCCACGCCCCCTTTTGCTCTCTGCTTCCTCTGTTTAGCCAGCGCGCTCTACCCTCTGTTAACTGTTCCTTTGATCGGAGAACTGCCTCCTTTGTCTACTTCCTACTTCTAGGATGTCCGGAGCTCCCCGCCGACCTCCCGGTATGTGACCTCCTTCCACATTCTCTGCTTCTACCAACGCTTTTCCTTTTTGTCGTGACCTCTTCCTTTTCTTTCCTTCGTTGATATGAGCTCTTTAAATGATAGTCAGAACCAGAGTTACTCTTACCCTCTGTGTTCCGATTCTTCCGCCACTACCAGTAGTTCGCCTCCTTGGCCTTCTTATTCCAGGCTTCAATCTTCTACTGAGAACTCTTACTTTCCTTCCTTAGCTGGCGTGGAAGACTATACTGACGACTCTCCCGCTCTTCCTTTCTGGGGCACTCACCAAGTCGGCTTCCAAATGCCCCTAAACCACTTCGAGATCGACCCCGAGGAGACCGTTGATGAGGGTCCTTACATCATAGGCAACTGGCGGTCCATGTGGCAAGGATCGCCCTGCAACGAGCGAAAAGTCATTGGTCCTGGGTACTTTCCCTCGGGCACCATTCAGAGAATCGCCCGAGTTCTGCCTTTGTCCATGTTTCCTCCATCTTGGAAATTCGTCGTGGCATCTCGGCTCTCCACTATTGGCAATTGTCCTCCCGGATGGCATGGCATATGGACCGAGGCGTTCACTAACGGTCTTCGTCTTCCACCATCTCCATTTGTAACTTCGCTCCTCTAGTGTTTCGGCGCGTCCCTTGGAACTTTCAATGTGGGATGCTGGGCGACCGCATCAGCCTTTGAGTGTTCTTGTGCGGCGAAATCTACGCTCCGACCCTTCGCCTTTTTCAGCTTATTCATTACGCCAAAATGACTATGAACGGCATAAGCTTTTGTTGCCGCCCCGAGTTTACTGAGAAAGGAACCTATTCTTCCCCTAAACCTCATCCTACCTGGTACCACTCCTTATTTTACTTCCAAACCAGCGACTCAGATCGCTCTTGGACCAACCTTCTTCCCTCCTCGTGGTCCACCGGCGACATAAGTCGCTTCAATGACGATCTCGATCCTACTCCCGCCGAGGTCCTTGCTCGGAGTCAAGTTCTTCATGATTGTCACCACTTGTCGACTCAAGCGGGGTTACAGGCTTCTCAGGGAGGAATTCCCGGAGGTATAATTATCATATGCTTAACAATCGTCACTCAACAATTCGACGGAGGAACTGTTCTCTGTGCTTCTTCTTCTCCCCTTATACTCTTTTTTTTTAAATGAAAAACTGCCCCACTCTTAGGGTTTACTGTCGCCGGTGTTCAATGACTATCGGTGTCTCACTCTTCTCTCTTGCAGGCTTTACCAACCTTGCCGGGTGCCTCATTAGCACTACCGCTCGCGGCCTTGTTGGCGAGACTCGTCCCGAGGTTTCGCGCACCAATCCTCATGTCCCTCCTCCTCATGCTGCTTCGCAGTCCACGCCTTCTCGCTCGGCTGGGAAGGGTAAAGGGAAAAGGAAGGCGACTGAGGGCAACGAGGACCCTGCTCCCGCCAAGAAAAAGAAGGGCTTCATAACCCAGAAAAAAGGTAGGAGAGTCGTCGGGTCATCAGCCCCAGGCCCAGCCAGCCTCTGTCAAGTTGTTAGGTCAACCGCCCTCGGCCCCGCAGTCCACCATTGACTTGGACGAAGAGGAGGGTGAGCCTCTGATTCGCCGCTCCCACCGTGCTTCCCTTCAGCACGAGAACCAGCCATCCCCCCAAGAGGCCATACAGCAAAGGGTCGAGGACGGCCTGGTTCCTGCCGCTGTCATCGCCGACAACCCCAGTGCTGCGCCAAATTCTTCTCTACACGCCTCTGACCCTGTTGCTGACGAGCCGAAGTCATCGCCCGACTATGACCCTCGTCCCAGGGAAGAGCCGCGGGATCAATCTCGGCCGCCCTCCATTGCTACTGATCGTCCCCGCCGTGCTTCGTGGTCTGAGCGGGCGAATACTATTTTTGAGCAACCCACCCCCCATGGCGACAAGAGGAGGAGGGACCCTTCCGCTTGCCTTACTTCGCCATCGTCCACCCCATGACTTCCCACATATCACCCAGGATGGCGAGTGATATTGCGGAGGATTTTTCCGTGGAGTCTATCAGGGTGTGACCGATCCTGGGGTGAGCTCGGAGATGACAGACCTCCATGGGGCGGCATCGATCCGAATGCTGCAGGTGAGCAAACCCATAGCTACTCTTAATATATATTAAACATAACACCGCAGCGTTGTCTAACCGGGGAACGTGTAAATCCTGTAACCAGGCGTTTGCTGAGCTCGATGATTTGTCCTTCGCCTGTAAGAGTCTCCAAGAGGAGAACGCGAAGCTGAAAGAAGACGTTGAAAATCTTCGTTCGCTTCGTATGAGCCTTACCCAGCTTCATAATGAGGAGACGGTATGGGTCCTTGGTCTCTACCTTGCTGTTGTGCTTATTATAGCGGTATATCGCTGATCAATCTTTGTTGTGTGTGTTTGTTTGTTGCCCTCTTTTTTTTCTTTTTTTTTAAACACAGCGCCACACCAACGTGGCGAATATCGCTCTCTGCAACCTGAAGGGGAGTCTAGATGACCAAACCGCTCAAGTTGCCCGCCTTGAAGCTCAGCAACAAGTTCTGCAGGAGGAGTCTGATCGCCTAAAAGAGAGCTTGAAGGCCTCCCATGAACGACTCTCTCGTCTTGAAACTGAGCTAACGGAGGCACAGGAGAAGGCTGCCAGCGTGGATGCGATTACCGAGGAGCGCGATAACGCGAATGAGCTGTTACATGAGTCCCTGGCGGTCCAGGCAGCGACTGATTCTGAGCTAGCTACCCAGAAGGCACAGTATACTGAATCCGTTGAGTACTTCACCCAAACTCTTGGTGAGAGTATTCACGTAGTTATGCGCAGCTGTCGGAATGAATTTTTTAGAGTGTTTCCATCCAAGGGCTGGCCTGTCCGTAGGATGGTTTGCGCCGTTCTGAAGGGTCTCAATCGCTAACGCTGGAGTGCCTGATCCTGTCGACAATGACGAGGAGATCGCCTTCCTGGACGCCGGTCGCCTAGAGCGGGAGGTGTCTGCTGAAGATGCGGAGTATATAGCGACTGAACGCCGAAAGCGCGGCCTTCCTGCTTTGAACCCTGATGGGTCGGAAGTTCAGCCCCAAACCTCTGGGGTGGCGCCATCCTCCAGCGAACCGGGCTCTAGCTCTCAGCTTGCCAAACCTGTGGACAAGGGGAAAGGAGATGCCCTTTGAAAAAGTCATTCTACTGTTGCTCTCATTTGTCATTTTGTCTTTTTTTTGGAACATTATTTCCCTGCCGGGCTTTATGAATTTTTATCGCTTTCCTACTTCTCTCTGTTTGTGGCGATTGTTTCCTTGCGTGCTACTCTTTTAACTTTCATGGACAGTTTCTTTTAATGCCCGTAGGCCTTACTTAAATGGCTTCGAAGCCCGTAGGTCTTACACGACGACTTTTAATGCCCGTAGGTCTTACTTTAATGGCTTCGATGCCCGTAGGTCTTACACGACGACTTTTAATGTTCGTAGGTCTTACTTTAATGGCTTCGAACTATGCATCGTAAGATCAAGATTAAAAATCTAGACACTTGGTCATTTCATTGAAGATAACATCGCTTACAAGGCCTTTTTAATCATAATACCACCTAAGATGCATTGAGTTCCATGTCTTGGGGATCTTTGTACCGTCCAACTCTGCCAGTTTGAAGGTATTAGCCCCCACCACTCGCCGTACCCTGTATGGGCCTTCCCAACCGGGGTTGAGCTTGGCTGCCCCGATTGCTGGCCTGAAGATTTTTCGCAGCACTAAATCATTGAGCGTGATGTGATGCGGTCGGAGCTTTAGATTGTATCGCCTTGCCAGTTGTTCTTTCTCCGCGATCAGCCGCATTTGCGCCTTTTCCCTTCTTTCTTCGATCATGTCCACGTTGAGTAATAACTCTTGTTCGTTTACCTCGTCCCTGTATTCCTGGATTCGTATAGATGGGATCAAAATTTCCACCGGGAGGACTACCTCGGTCCCGTATGTCAGCGTATAGGGAGTCTCGCCCGTCACCAATTTGTAAGCCGTTCGGTGAGCCCATAGCACGTGGTCAAGCTCTTCGACCCACACACCTTTACATCCATCCACTCTTTTCTTTAACCCTTGTAAGATTAGTTTGTTGGTCGCTTCTGCCTGCCCGTTGGCTTGTGGGTAAGCGACCGAGGCGAACCTTAAATTGATTTTTAGGTCGTCACGAATTCTTTAAAGACCTGTGAGTCAAACTGAGTGCCATGATCGCAGATGATACTTTCCGGTATTCCGAATCTGGTGACGATACTTTTGAACGCTGATGAACGTTGCAGAATAGCGGTTGGTCAAATAACTACCAAGCTGGAAATCTAGGGTAGATCGTATTCCACGGGCCTTCTAATGATCGACTACTCAAATAAGCTGGCAAATTACTCAGGTTAAACACTTCGTGCGTGGTGTGAGTTCCACGACTTCTAATTCTAAGAAATGCAGAGAAATTAAAAATTAAAACTGAAAACAGATCAAAAGATTGATTGATTAACGCAGATGACAGACAAACTTAGACTTCGAATCCCCCTTCGTTCACCAGAGCATTGGCAATCAACAGATCAGCGGATTTCAATTCTCGTTCAATCGGTTTCTAAGACACCACCATAACTCCTTACCCTTAGGTTTAAGACTGGCGAACGTTCGCTCTATCCGATCTAGCTACCAAGATTAATTAGCCGCCCGGGTACGGTCACCTCTCGCAACGACTTAACTTAACTGGTGCAATTACTAACGATTTATGAGTTACTATTGCAGTGGATTAACCCTAATCGGTTCCTACGAAAGGCACACTCCAAGTATAAGGTTAATTGTTCGATTTGATGTTTTCAAGTAAGGCGAGCGTTCGCTTCTATCCTCAGCTTAACAAGAATCTAAACTAAGTGATCAAGGCAGACAAGAAACATGAACAACGAAGAACAAATCAAACATGAAAAGAGAAACTGATTGAACTTTGAATCTAATCACCGCCGATCCGTGACCGCTTTAAAGCCTTGGGTCACTTAGGGTTCATCTAGTCTAAGCTCTAAGAGTTTAGCTACTCATGTTTATCACAAAAGAATCAAAGACAAAGATAGAGTTCATCATACAGAGGAAGAACAGAAAAGGATCTGAAAAACCTAATTAAGACGACTCCGGCAGAACTTCGATCTTCGATAAGCTGCAATCCTAGCTTCGAGTCCTCGAGATGGAAGGGATGGCGTCACGATCTCTTTCCGGCTCTTCGAACTCTAACTCTGCTCCAGAAGTTGAGAGAATTCTGAAGTATTCAGTATTAGTTGGTAATTATGATTCTGAAAGGTATATTTGATTTTGGGCCGCCGGTTAAGTATTTATACTTAACCCTAATACCGCCGGATTTTCGCCGAAAATGTGAATGGATTTTCGCCGAAAATCCTAGTGTAAAAGGGATGACCGCCGACTAGATTCTTCTGTGGTTTTCGGACCGATGGTTCTCGGTGAAAACTTGATGTTTTCGCCGAAAACTTCCCTTGGCTGACATCAGTCGATTTGTGCATGTATTTTCGCCGAAAATGTGAAGGTATTTTCGGTGAAATCTTCAGTGTAAAACGGGGCAGGAATTGGTTCGACTTGATTGGATCCTTGGATCGATTCCAGTGCGATTCCTCGAGGTTCCAATGCCTTAGACACGTCCTTGGCTACTTTATTTGACGGCAAAAACCTGTGCTAACATAGAAACACTAGAAAACCATCAAATAGACCCGAAACGGGCCAAAGTAACACAAATGGCACGAGATAGAGCAATTGATTGAATATTAGCTATTATACCCTAAAAACCATGTCTTAAGCAAGGAAATGTCGCTTAAATGAGGCTGATAATCACGTCAAATCGAGTGTCATCAAACGTGAACTTTTGTATCTGTTTAGCAGTGATGCTAGCCACCGCCTCGGCCTCAACCCACTTGGTAAAGTAATCCACTGCCATGATGAGGAACTTCCTTTTCCCCGAGACCTCTGGAAACGGGCCTAGGATGTCCATTCCCCATCTTGCGAAAGGCCATGGGCAAACGTTCGCCTGGAGCGCCGTTGCTGGCAACTTGTGGTAGCTTGCAAATTCCTGGCACTTGTGGCACTTTTTCACCAAGTCGTCTGCTTCCTTTCTCATCGTTGGCCAATAGAAGCCTTAGTATATTAAGTTTCTTTCCAGACTTCTCGTCCCCAAGTGAGTGCCGCACACCCTGAATGTACTTCTTCTAGAGCCCAAGCTGCATCATCTTCTCCCAAGCACCGTAGGTATGGGCCCATAGCTGATTTTCGATACAGCCGCCTCCTATTATGGTGCATCTTCCTGCCTTTCGGCGGAGTTTGATCGCTTCTAATGGGTCGCTTGGTATTGTGTCATTATCCAAATATTGGATAATAAGCGTTCGTCAGTCGCTTTTTTCAACTCCGCTGACCATATGGAAGCATTGCTTCATCTTTGTTTCTTTCTCTACTGTGACCATTCGTCCTTCTTTAAAATTTGTTGCTGTTGCTAGCTTTGACAGCGCATCTGCATGGCAGTTTTCTTCTCTCGCGACTTGTGATATGGCCACCTTCTTAAATTTTGACATAAGAAGCTTCACCTCATCGAAATAGGGGAGGAGCGACTCTTCCTTTACCTCAAAACTTCCGTTAATTTGGTTGACCACTATCGCCGAATCTGAAAAAGCTTTGATGTTGGTAAGTCCCATACTCTTAGCGATTCGTAAACCAGCTTCCAATGCCCCATACTCTTCTGCGTTATTGGTCTGATTAGTTGCAAATCGTAGTGCTACCTCATGGAGGATACCCCCGGGCGATTTTAGAACTATTCTCGCACCAGATCCCCCCTTACTCGAGGCGCCATCCGTAAATAATATCCACTCATCGCCTTTCTCAACATCCTCTTGCACCGCACCTTCTACCACAAAATCTGCCAGGACTTGGGCTTTGATCGCTGTTCTTGGCTGGTATTGTATGTCGTATTCGCTTAACTCGATCGCCCATTTAGCTAATCGCCCCGCTACACTCATAGATCTCAATGCGTTTTTTATCGGAAGGTTGGTGAGCACATGTATAGTATGTGCCTGAAAGTATGGTCGCAACTTTCTTGCCGCGCAAACCACAGCATACGCCATTTTTCTATCGCCGAATACCTTGTTTCGGCATCGACCAAAGTCTTACTCGTGTAAAAAACAGGATGTTCGATTTTGTCTTCTCTTCGAACCAAGACCGCGCTAACTGCTTTTGGAGAGATTGCGATATAGAGAAATAAAGCTTCATTTAACTTTGGGGATGCAAGTACAGGAGGGGTAATTAAAAATTGCTTCAGCTCTTCAAAAGCCTTGTTACATTTATCGTTCCGCGTGAACTTCGATGCATTCTTCAAAGTTGCAAAAAACGGGGCGCAGCGATCGGTGATCCTGGGGATGAACCGGTTGATCGCCGTTAACCTTCCAGATAAAACTTGCACTTCTTTCACAGTCTTTGGAGGTGCCATGGATGTGATCGCTGCAATCTGCGCGGGGTTGGCCTCTATTCCTCGCCTGGTTATAAGATATCCAAGAAACTTTCCTGATGTTGCTCCGAACACACACTTCAAAGGATTTAATCTGAGCGAGTACTCCTGTAGTGTGCTAAAAGTTTGTCGTAAGTCGTCTAGATGATCGCCGGACTTCCTGCTTTTGACCAAGATTTCATCCACGTATGCTTCCAAGTTTCGGCCGATTTGCTTAGCAAAAACCGTATCGATCATTCTTTGGTATGTCGCCCCAACGTTCTTGAGTCCGAACGACATTACCCGGTAGCAGTATTTCACTGTTGGTGTCATAAAAGCTGTCTTTTCTTGATCCTGCTCAATCAAAGGTATCTGATGGTATCCTGAGAACATATCCAAAAAGGATAACATTTCATTGTTCGCCGTTGCATCCACCAGCTGCTCTATATTGGGCAAGGGGTACGGGTCCTTGGGACAGGCATCATTCAGGCTAGTGAAGTCAATGCACATTCGCCATGCTCCTGATGATTTCTTTACAAGAACAACATTAGCCAACCACTCAGGATACTGTACCTCCCTGATAAATCCTGCCTTCAAAAGCTTCTCCACTTCTATCGCCACAGCCTGCTGCCTTTCCCTACAAATGTTCCGTCTTTTTTGTTGGATTGGACGACTTCCGGGCTCAATTGCTAGAGAGTGTTTGATGATGTCTGGAGCGATTTCCGACATGTCACTTGGCGACCATGCGAATAGGTGTGAAAACTCTCGAAGCAACTTAACCAATTCTTGTTTCTCCTTATCGCCTAGGTAGGACGATACTCGAACTGTCTTGCTTTCATCTTCTTCGAAAAGCGGTACTGGGATATCTGACTCTGCTGGTACCATTCTTTCTCAACCATTTTCCGCCTCCAAGCTTATGGTGAGGTAGGTGCTTTTAGTCGCCACCCTGTAGCACCTTCTGGCGATGTCCGGGTGCCCCCAGGTGAACCCTATTCCTTCCTCGGTAGTAAATTTTAACACTTGGTGCACCGGAGACGAGATTGCTTGGAAAGCGGCAAGCGCCGGTCGCCCAAGGATCATGTTGTACGTAGACTGACAATCCATGACATTAGGCTTGGCAATGGGTACCTGGAAATCGGGTACCCACCCAAAATCCGGCCAAATTGGGTGGGGATTACCCGTTGACTGGGTAAAGTTGACGAGTATGGGCAAACCCGGTACCCAGTTAGAGCGGGTAACGGGTGGGGACGGGTTTCAAGGTATCCGCCCCATACCCAGCCCAGTGGGTACCCAGTATGAAACAACGTTGTATTAGCCATAATATATCATCTATGTTTAACGGACTAAACCCAATTTATCCTTCACTCATTAAGTTCTTCACTTCAACTCATCGATCGAGCAGTCTATCGTTCCCTCTCGAAACCATAATGCTATAAAAATGTAGCTACATCTCAAAAATCTCTTTGCAATCTAGGTGCATAGAGATTTGGGGTTCACCCAATGGGTACCGGGTAAACCCGATACCCATGTCGGGGCGGGGATGGTATGGATTTTATACCCATTTAGTCTTGGCGGGCGGGTACGAGTAATACCCATTTAATAAACGGGTGGGTGGTGGATATATGGTATCCGGGGCCGTGGGTACCCATTGCCAAGCCTACATGACATGTAAGTCAATGGATCGCGTTGCCTGCAAGTCCCCGTCCCTGATAGTTATCTTCATTGTGGCGATTCCCTTGATGGGGACAGTGTGTCCCGAGAATCCCGAAATGGTCGTCTTCGTCTGTCTGAGTAAGTTGGTTGGCAGGTTCATTTTTCTGTACAGCTCCCAGAAAATGATATCTGCCGAACTTCCCTCGTCGACCATTACCCGCTCCACTCGGCTATTGTGTTTTATCACCTGAATTACCATCGCCTCCAGGCTCGGACCTCCCACACTAGCCATGTCCTCTTCTGAGAAACCCAACACAGGGCGACTAACTCGATCTATCATCATTACTTCTTGTGTTTCTTCTTTCTTGACTTTCTTTGTTGGGCAGCTCTCCCCTCCAAAGATGGTTTGATAGACATGATTTACCTCAGGACGGGGCTTCTTTTTGCTATCTTCACCACTATGTGTCTCCTTTAGTCGGGCGAAGACATCACCCTTCTTGTCTTGTGATTCTTCTTTCTCACGGCGATTCTCTTCGTGTAACTTATTTTTTTGCTTGTTACTCATGATAAAATCCCTTAGTCGCCCTTCGCTTATCCACCTTTCAATTTCATTCTTCAGTTCCCTGCAATCTTCCGTGGTATGCCCATGGGAGTCGTGGAAGTCACAGAACCTCTAGCGACTTCGCTGGTCCGCAGGGGTGTACATCGGTCCCGGCCAGTTTATGGTATGCCCTTTATGCTGCATGTACAGCAGGATCTTCCTTCGTGACTCCAAGAGAGGCGTGTAATCCGCTCTTTCTTCTTGGTATCCCCTCTTTTCTTCAGGGCGACTTCTCCCGTATGGCCGTGTCTCGGAGTGCTACCATCTGTCCTGTTTGTTCCCTACAATGAGCTTTTCTTCCTTCTTCGCCGCTCCTTGTAAAGGTTCCGCTAACTGCTCCTCAATCAAAATAATTTTGTGTACCCTGGTTTCCAAGTCAGACAGCCACTTTGGAGCCACCTGTAGCAGCGACTCTCGCAGTCTGCCATTATGGGTCGACTGGAATAAACTTGCCGCAGCAATTTCATGATCTACCCTTCTAATGGATTGGACGACCCCGGTCCACTCATCGAAGATCTCCTTCAGCGATTGGTTCGGCTTTTGCCTTAAGCTCACCAATGCTTGCAGCGGGATTGTCCTTGTTTTCTTGCACTCATACTTTTGCGAGAAGATCCTGGCGAAGCCTTCCCACGAGGTTATGATGCCTTCTGGCAGATTCATGTACCACTCCCTAGCTCGTCCCCCAAGTGTCGCCGGGAAGGCCCTGTAATATGCGGCGTCGCCTGCCTGCTGCATTTGCATGGTGATCTGGAAGGCTTGCAGGTGCTCATCCGGGTCGCTCACCCCTACGTACCTATCCAGGTTAGGCGGTACTAGACCCTTGGGCAGTGGTTCGACCAAGATCGCCCTGGATAAAGGCTGGCGAATTGCTAAACTGTGCGGGGGAGATTTGAGTAGCCGGGAGGAATTGCTATAATACTTCGAGATGAGAGTCCTGCGGCGACATCCTGACCTGAGTGTTGGCCCCGGGCGGCTGAGCTTGCTGAGCGATCACCATTTTCAGCATCTGGGTAAGCTCAGCGTTCTGTTGCTCGAGGGACCGGAATCGCTGCTCCAGTAGTTCATAGGCATCGCCGGCAGGAATAGTACTTTGAGACTCGGAGTCGTCTTCGAATTCGCGTTCCATGTTTCTTGTAAGATCTGGATTCACTCGGGGATTTGGGTTGATGTGCTTGACAGGTGTTATTCCGTCGCCTCCTTCGCCGCTCTCGTTAGCCAGTGTGGGAACTGCAGAAGAAGCCATTTGCCCTTAGTTTGTGTGAAGAGTCGCCTGATCGCCCCCTATCTGGCGCGCCAATTGTTCCAGCCTTGTCGCCTGACCCAATAATGGAAGCCCAAGCCTGTTGGTCTTCAGGGGGGTTGTACCTCGTAAGCGATAACGGGGGTAGTTAGTTCAGGGAAGAGTGAGGCGATCAGTTAAGGAATGGGAAGGGAGGCGAGTTTACGTACCGCGGAGCGTTTGTCCGCTGGGTAAAAGTGTTGTCCTCTGGTTTATGGGGTGTACAGGGGGTATTTATAGTACCGCCTGCTTGGTCCGCCAGGGCTGTCGCCTAGGTCTAAATCCATAAGCGTTGACTGCTGTGAGAGGGCCGCCGTCTGGGCCCCCAGGATGCTGGCGGGCCGGGCCCATCAGCCCCCCTCCTATAAAACCCCACCAACATCCCCCATTTCACTCCTCACCCCCTCCTACCACTCTCCCCTTCAAGGTAAGTCCCCTTTTCTCTCTTGTCTTTCATTTTATTAGGGTTTAGGATTAGGTTAGAGAATTAGATTAGGATTTAGGTTAGAGAATTAGATTAGGATTTAGGTTAGAGAATTAGGGTTTAGGTTAGAGAATTAGTTTATGATTTAGGTTAGAGAATTAGGATTTAGGTTATAGAATTAGATTAGGATTTAGGTTAGAGAATTAGTGTTTAGGTTAGAGAATTAGTTTAGGATTTAGGTTGGAGAATTAGGGTTTAGGTTAGAGAATTAGTTTAGGATTTAGGTTAGAGAATTAGAATTTAGGGTTTAGGTTAGAGAATTAGTTTAGGGTTGAATTTAGAGAATGAGATTAAGAATGTTAATTTAGGTTAGAGATGTAGTTTAGGATTTATGTTTGAGGATTAGTTTAGGATTATTGCCGTTTGTGATTATTTATTTACACTGTCCTATTTCTGTTGTAGGATTTTTAAGCAAAGGACGTTTGTGTCTTGCAGAGGATATTCGTTGGAGACCATTATACGAGGTAAGTAGTGTGCACATTATTGAACATTTATAAATTACGTTGTTTATGGAATTGAGATTGTTTCTTTGTTGCATGCTAGTGTGAATTAGGATAGTTAAATTTTGTATGTAGGACTACAAAATCGAACTTAGCGTTATCTAGCGTGATTTAGGATAGTTCACTTTTGTCTGTAGGAATACTAGATCGGACTTTGCATGAAAATAAACATATGACCCCGTATACTAACCTACCAACTTACTTTACAATAGATGTCTTACCACGGATGGTCTAAGCCACTAGTGGATGACATTCCCGAGGCTAGTAGACCTCAACCTAGGAATGCTTCTCTCCTCTGGGGGGGAGAACAAGCATAGGGCTAGTATCGTTGATCGGTCACAAATGTGGCCGATGTTTAGCTGTCTTATTATCCAGAAGCTGTATCTTTTGCTAAGTGTCGAACGCATCCTCCACGGGCACGTCGGTTCGATGCAATTTATGGCCCATTCCTTCGGGTTGGAGGTGGTCACCTTGTACTTATAGTTGCGGAGGACTGCTTGACTCTTCGTTAGGGGACACCAGTTGGGCTTTCGTTGCGAATGTTTGTCCGGAGTAGAATTCCATCTCCACCGACCAGTACGACTTCGTTGGGATCTGGAAATGCCTGTCCATGGAGTAGGTGTTGGAGATTGTCATGATGTCGTCAGTATCATCACCCCCGCTCGTGGCATGTTCCGGTGGCACATATATGTCCACGCTCTCTTCCGTGGCTCTCTCACCCGCGTCGTCGTCTTCCTCGTCAGTTTGGCCGATGTCATCGTCGACATTAGGATTCCCTTCGTCCTCCGTGCAATGGCTTCTTTCGTCCCCCGAGTCATCAGAGGTGACATATTCATCTCGCGCCACTCCCTCTTGATCAACCTCCTCCCCCTCCGGACCTACACGACTGGTAGCCATGTATGATCCATCGTATGTTTGGCTCTGCTCTTCGATCTGAGGTGGCATGACCCCTTGCACCCAGGAGTAGTGAGACGGCACCTCTTCTATCAAGGCGTACAAGTGGACAACTTCAACAGTAGGGTTACGGCGAACTATGTCGTAGATGACTTGCGCACCGGTATCATATGTTATGGTACGAGCAACGTAATGCAACAGAGTCCCCTGGATGAATATCGGCATCCTCCAAACAAATGACTGGATCAGTCGATCCGGACCAAGCCCCATTTTCTTCCCGAATGTGGTGACCAAGCTACCATAGCATGCTTGCTTGGTCATTTTCAGACGAACGTTCTCTCCACCGTCGTATGCTAATCCAGACCAATGCAGGACGATTCGACCCCCCAGTACACCTGGATACGAAAGTCGCGGAAACTACCAGAGTCGGCCATCTTTCAATGTTGACAAACAATTTTGAACTACCTGAGTTTTTTTGATGAAATAAGGCTTGCGAGGAGCTGGTATTTATAGGACGTCGATCCACATTACCTCAGGCGTTTTCGCCCATGGTACAGGCGAAAACGCCCAAGGCATAGGCGAAATCGCCTGGGGCTCCCATTTTGTCACGGGTCTGCTCTGAACCGGTCAGGAATCTGCTCAGGAATCGTTCAGAACCAATTACGCCTGGGCCATAGGCGAAAACGCCTGGGGCCTGGGCGAAATCGCCTATGGTCCGGGCGTTTATACCCATAAACGTTCATACTTTCAGAACGTATTTATTTTGGTACATAGATTCATTTATTTATTTATTTATTATGGTGAAAGTCCCGAGAATGAATAAATGGGATGGGAGTGCTTTTATATATGTATATATATATTAGTAGATTAGTAGATATATATGGTGAACACTCCGGTGCTCCCACTAAAAGTGGGAGTACCGGATACTCCCACTGACGTTTTGATAGATATATGTTTTTAAAATCTTATTTTTTCGAGGATAAGAATCTACATGTCGTTAAAAGATACATAGAGCGATTTGAACGAAAACCTAATTTGGTAGACCTGATGATCTATCATATTGGGAAAAAATACCGCTATAGAAGGAAACGTAAAGAACATTAGGTATAATCTTATACTATGATGATTAAAAATTTCAACTAAGCTCAATTTTGACTTATTAAGATCAAATCTATTGATTTAAAAGTTCAGTTCAATGAAAATACCACTCTATGTAGCATAAACGAGTGGGAGTATCCGGTACTCCCACTTTTAGTGGGAGCACCGGAGTGTTCACCATATATATATATATATATATATATATATATATGGTCGAACTCATGATTAGACCAGGAGTAAAATGATGCACCTGCCATCCCTTGGACACGAAGTCAAGACAAAATCTTCAAGATCAAGGTCACCGCGTATGTGGATGCTCGGAGTCGGAACGGGCATGAAGAGGATGACCAAATGATGCTAACGAATGGATGCATGGTGCTAGAAATGAAAGTCGTTGGGCGCCGCACCAACTGATGCCGAGAGCTCGCTAATGTCGGGCCGAGGACAAAGGATGTTGATGCTAATGTTGAGCCGGATGCCGATCCGGAGCTGATACTGATGTAGATCCGGACACTAACGCCGAGCCGGAGGACGATGTCAAACCAAGTACTAATGCTGATCCGAGAAGCCTACTGATGTTGGACCAAAACCTGGATGTCAGATCGATACTGGGCACCCGACCAACAATAACCGAGCTGAGTCCGATACTAATGTTGGGTCGAGAGACTAATGTTGGTCGGCCGCTAGCCAATGTTGGGACGTAACAAGTCCACTACCGGATCACGATTTCGACCGAGAAACTGAATTCGAGACGCATACAGATTGTCGATCGAGCCACATAATAAAATTTTTGGCTTTCCGTGTCCGATAAGGAGTGAGAAAGATGAGCATGCATGAGCTTTCAATGTCGGGCTAGGACTCTAACGCTAGATTAGGGTTTTTTAGAATTTTTAGAATTTTCTCTTTTAGGATTCGGATTTATATTTCCTTTTTAAATATGCTTCAGGTTACTTTACTATTTTTAGAAGTAGTTTCGTAAAAGGATATAGAGAAACCTTTGGGCGACTCTACTCCTATAAATAGGAACCTTTGTACTCGTTTTTTAGGATAGACCCCCTTTGATAAAGAATTGATTTCAGAACCTTTGTTCACTACAAGAAAACAGATAGCTAACAACGGATTTTTGTTACATCTAACAGCGGATAGGCCGCTGCTAGGATTTCTAACAGCGGACACGCGTCCGCTGTTAGGTTGACTAACGCGAGCTGAGCTAACAGCGGATAAGCTGACCGCCGTTAAACCTAACAACGGTTAACTTTCCGCTGTTAAGTCTAACAGTGGTCGGTATCCGCTGTTAGACTGAAGAACAGATTTAAAAAAAATGCAGAAACCTGCATAACAGGTTCTGCATCTTCTTCTTCTTCCTCCGATCTTCTCTTTTTCTTCTTCCTCCGATCTTCTCTTCTTCTACTTCCTCCGATCTTCTCCTTTTTCTTCTTCTTCTTCTTCCTTCGATCTTCTCCTTCTTCTTCTTCTTTTTCTTCTTCTTCCTTCGATCTTCTTCTTCTTCTTCTTCTTCCTTCGAGCTTCTTTCTTCTTCTTCTACTTTCTTCTCTTCTTTCTTCCTCTTCTTCTTCTTCTTCTTTCTTCAACATAGTACCTGCAATCAAACATAAAATTTAAACCCCTAATCTCATATCAAAACCCTAGATTCAACCAAAACCAGAAATTAAATGGAGATGAATAACCTCTTCGACACATGTTCTTCTTTTGCCACCGCTGCTGGCCGGAGTCTGAGTGGATTCATCAGAGGTGGAGGAGGAGTTGAAAGAAGGTAGAAGAGGGGATTTGTTTTTGGGGAAAGAAAGAAGAAGAGGAGATTTGTTTTTGGGGAAAGAAGGAAGAAGGGGGATTCTTTTGGATCTGGAAAAGAAGGAAATAGGGATTGCCAACAAATCATTGGCTAGGCATGGGCACACGGATCGCCAAATTAGCAAAAACCTAACAGCGGATTACCTAACAGCGGTTAAATCCGCTGCTAGGTTTCCCCCCAATAATTTTGATTTTCCGCGAAGGCGGGATATTTTGGCGCCCCGTGAATTAAATGGCTAACAGCGTAGATTTAACAGCGGATTGCTGACCGTTGTTAGAATTTTAGCGGATTTTTGTCCGCCTTTAGGACTTCGATGTGAAAATGCCATTTTCTTGTAGTGGTTCTTTGTTCCTTCTAGCTTTTGCTCGTTGTTGCATATCTGTTAGGTTGGTTTATTGTGGCTCAGGGTCATCACCCTTGACTTCGTGGTACCGTTCACCTTGATACTTCGAGTTCCTAGTTCATTAAAGCTAGTGGGTCCAAGTCCTTCTAGATTTTGCTTGTTGTTGCATATCTTTTAGGTTGGTTTATTGTGGCTCAAGGTCATCACCCTTGACTTCGTGGTACGTCCACCTTGATGCTTCGGGTTCCTAGTTCATTAAAGCTAGTGAGTCCAAGTCCGTTTCCATCCATTTTTTAGGATTACATTCGATTGTCTTGTCGCGGAGCATTTGGTGTCACGACCCACGATTGTGGTTGGTTCATATTAGTTTGGTATCAGATCGTTGGTTCAACTCTCAAACTATGTATCTTGTTCATTTTCATAGAAAATTTTCGAAAACCTCAAAATAGTTTCATATTTGTGTTTGGTTTCATTGTTATCTTTTGATTTTGTTTATTCATTGTTTGTAGGTGGAAAAAGCTAGTGACCATAGAAAATTTCAAAAAAAATATTTCAAGAGGTCACAAAAGAAAATTTTGACTATTCATAAAAAAATTATTGACTCAACCAAAGCTAGGTCACCTCACCTTTGTTTTGTAGTAAGTCCAAACACAAGAAGAGGGGTAACATGATAGCTTTCGTTGTTTTTAAACTTCAAAGACCTTTGTTTTTTGAAATGTTTTGTTGCTTGGTAATCGAGCCACAAAGAGGAATCAGATTTGCCATAGAGTCAACCCTAGGTTAAGTTTGATTGTGTTTTGTGTCAAGTTTTTACTAACTAGAGAGCTGTGAAGAATCTTGGAACTACTAGAATTTGAATTTTGAACTCTTGTTTCTGATTTCAATACCCTACTTTGAGTCACTACTAAAAATTCTAAACATGAGTGGTAAAATCAGAGTGCTTGTGAGATTAAATCATTATTTAGGTTGAGAGATTTGTAAGGCCGTGTTCGTTTGCTAATTTGTTCGTAAAGAAAGATGGTTGATGACAGGAGGAACAGGTTTGAGACACAAATGGCTATTATACTTCAAACTTTAGCTATCATGGTTACGACACTAGATGTAGCACTATTGGAAGACAACTGATATCCAAATGGAGATGTCAATCAAAGACCGAGAAAGAATGAACGAGAGGTCGATAATGACATTAGTAACTTGAAACTCACGTTCCCGAAGTTTACCGGCAAAACTAATGTTGACGTTTACCCAAATTGGGAGAGGGATATGAAGGTTTTCTTGAAATGTTATAACTATTCTGAAAGGAAGAATTAGGTAATTGTTGCTATTGTTGAGTTTGCTGACTATGCTGCTATGTGGTGGAGTCAGTTACGGAAACAAAGAATAAGGGAGGAGAAAGAGCCACTTGAATCGTGGAGAGAGCTTAAGATATTGATGCGACAAAATCGTGACCTACATACTAGCTTACAAGCATTAAAGCAAGGAACCATGACCGTCGAAGATTATCATAAAGAGATTGAGATGATTGTGACCAGACTCAATCTACGGGAGGACAATGAGGCTAGGGTTGTGCTAGGTTCACTAGTGGCCTTTGTAACATCCCAACCTTTTTTGACAAGATATGGTCCGCTTTGGGCCCAGCCCTCACGAATTTATTTTTGGGTGTTGGTGGGATTCGAACCCATGACCTCCTCCTCTCAAGATCAAACCCCTACCACTACACCACAAAACGTGTCATGTCAGTTAAGGTTGAAGTATTCCACATAGCCCATGGATCTCCCCCGTGCTTTGTCGATGTGGGATTTTCCTAAGATGTTATATACACCCCCTCAGAAACTCAACGTCCTTATTGAGGTTTTCCCCACCATCGTTCAAGAGGGACGGGGAGAGGCTTTGATACCACTTGTAACAAACATCCCAACCTTTTTTGACAAGATATTGTCCGCTTTAGGCCCAACCCTCATGGATTTGTTTTTGGGTGTTGGTGGGATTCAAACCCATGACCTCCTCCTCTCAAGATCAAACCTCCACCACTACACCACAAAACGCGTCATGTCAGTTAAGGTTGAACTATTCCACATAGCTCATAGATCCCCCTCGTGCTTTGTCGATGTGAGATTTGCCTAGGATGTTACAGCCTTCTGAAGGACTTACTACATCAAGTCAACCTCAAAGACTTTGTTGTTTATGAGGACTTGTTCTTCTTACCCATTTGAGTCGAGCGGGAGTTGAAGAATGGTATGGGAAGAAGGCCAACGTCCACTGCACCTTCAACAACATGGAGAGGAACCACACCTCTTCAAATACATCATGGAAGTCTAACCCTACCAAAAGGGTGGATTCAAGTTCGAGCTCTACGAACCGTGGCCAAACATCACAAGGTATCCCTAAACCTAATGTTAATTCAGTTAATGATATTAACCATCCGAGTTGAGTTATTTGTTTCAAGTGCCAAGGACGTGGTTACATGGCTAGAGATTGCCCCAACAAGCAAACTATGGTGATCAAAGATGGATAAGTCGTGACAGATGACGAGGCCGAAGATGATGTAGTCATGTCAGTTGGGACGCTGATGCCGAGCTGGTGCCGGAAGGTCTTGAGAAATTCTCGGCATTATCCATGCGAGTGCTGAGCATGGACGCTAGATCAGATGTTGGATCAGATGCTGAGATGGATGTCAGATCAAACACTGGAACTGACGCCAAAGCGTATGCTGTGTCGGACACTAATGTTAACTGTAATTCTCCTGTGGTGATCCTTTACAAGGAATGCCTTAATGCTAACTGCAACCAATCAAACCGAGTAACCACATCCATTTTTTTGTCTAAATGAAAAACTAGACCGCAGCGATTCTTAAAACTTGGGTAGTTGTAACCGAATTCCATTCGTGTATGGTTTTTTCTGGGTAGTTGATCGGTCAACCAAACACAAAATTGATTTCGGGTTAAGACCTGTAACCGAAACACATGGCACTGAGTTTTTCAACTTAAAAGTATCTATAATTACTAAGTAAACAATAATCTCATTTCAGAGCTCTTACCAATGCACGGTGCAATCACTGAATCACAAGTCACAACGTCAACTTGTATAACCCTGAGTTTGAGAGATTTATAGTTTATTCTCCAAATGTCGAAATCTCTGAATAAACTAGTTTTGTACCCAGCACGTTGGCTGGTTAAAATGGTCATTTCTTGAAATTGTTCACATTTCAAACCTATAATAAGATGAACTCTTTATATGACTAACATTCACCTCTATTTAACTAAACTCAATCAAGTAAGGTCACACAACATTTCTAAATGCATATGATAACAAAGAATATTATATTTATTATTGTCAAAGAATTCTACTTCATGATATATGAAGCATAACAAAGAGCATATAGTGATTAATAAAAAATTTATAAATAATTTTAATATATTATTTTTTATAAATTAAAATATACTAAAATTTGATTATATTATTTTCTAAATATTTTTTGTTAAGATATATATTAAAAATTATGATTTAATTCATAATATATTTAATGTTGAAGTATTTAATATATGAGCATTTAATAATAGGGAAGATAAATAATTAAAATTTAATTTAAAAATTATGTGATGATGTGGAATTTTGTAAGGAGGGTTCTATCCTATGTGTCAAAACCAAATCTACCATACTACCATTAAGATTATTAAAATTACATTAAAAAATAAAAAAAATAGTAGAGCTGCACTAACCGCACCCGTTTTTCAGCCCTAGTTTTTGCTATATATGCATGTTAAAAATCAGTTAAATTTTATTTAAATAAAAAAGTAACTTTTATTTTTTAAATAATAAATTTATTAATTTATTATTATTTTAGTTGATTGAGATATGTGACTGAACTTCTACGCTAGCATTAGACGGAAGTACTAATTTAAAATTTTATTAAATACTAGTTTTTAGGCCGGCCCGTTGGCCAGGTTCAATCAAGTATATAAGTTTTTAAAATTTTTAAATTTTATTTAATATGGTTGTATATAATACTGGCGATAAAATAATAAATTAATGAAAAATTACAAACTATGTATTGAAACCTCTCAAATTATTTCTTTAAGCTAGGTCTATTTATCACTATATGTATGATGATCACTAAACCATCATATTTTATAATCATACTTATATCTTAAATCCTTCAACCCGCTTCAGTTATGTAGTTAATCTTGAATCAATATGTTGCATGGTTTAACTCTAGTAGTTGAGAAAATATAAGAAAATTAAATAAGGATAAAAACATTGATTAATACTCCATTGAGATGCATATTTAGTTTCTCCAAATAGACAACATTCATATAAATCTATAGAACATCCATATTGAAAATGTAATATGTAAATATATGATCATTACCTTCTTACATAAAATAAATGTAACTTTAAAAGTTTTATTGAACTACACCTCTATAAAAAATTAATATTTTTCTCCTAGTAAATTCAACATTTTCGCTTATGGAGTGAATAATGTACAAATGACAAATATTTAAGTAATATCTAAAAAATCTTTAAAGACTTTTTCAATTACATAATCACGTAAGTTTTAGTGAAAATATGAATTATTGAAACCTCATCATATTACTTCATTCAAATCGGTTTCAACTCGATTTATCACAATAAAAATGATCATTACTAAATCATCATATTTTTATTAATCATATTGACATCTTAAGATTAAATAAATTATTTGATCGAGATGTCTTTAAATAACTTCATTCAACCCATTTAGTGGAGTTTTTACCATAATAAATAAAAAAATTAAACATTATACCAAAATAAATACCTATTCAAACTATGTACAAATATGGGTATATCCGCCTAAGGCCTAGGAGATTTCGCCCAGAACATAGGCGTTTTCTCCCATCCACAGGCGTTTTCACCTATAGCAAAGTTTATATAATTTTGCAAATAGGATACCCGATTTTTTATAATTACAAAATGATCACTAGTTTATATATTTTTGTAAAATAATAATTGAAGTTTGAATTTCAATAATGAATTTAACCGTGCTATCATAATCGTAACTAAATTGAATAAATTCTTACTCGCGAGCTTGTCGATGATTAATTATTTAACAAGTTAATGAGCCAAACTCAACGAGTTGACGAATTTTGCCCAAACAATCTTGGGCATCCAAAATAACTGTTTTGTGAAATCATTTTTCTGATAAAACAAGGGTTTCATACATGGTTTTCAGAACCGGACCGGGGGGTCGAGCCGGCAAGGTCAGGGGTTCAGGGTTTAATGGTTTAACCGGGGTTAGACCGTTTGCATACCGGGGTCGAACCGTTTTAATTATTTAATAAATAAATAAATATAGTTAAGCCGGACCGGACAATTTTTCAATTAAGCCGGATCAAACCGGAAGTACAGAGAGGTTAATTTGTACTAGTAATTAAAAAAAAATTCAACGTAGTCATTCATAGAATATTCAACGTGCTCATGAGGTCAAGATCGAGCTAACAAACATAACAAAGTCAACATAGGTAGTTAAGTGCCAAGAACATCAAAGAAATTTGCAAGACAAAAAGAATTAAGGTAGTCCTATAGTGTTAATGTCCTCATGAGCAGCTCCACCTACTCCAAGTCCAAAGTCGATGCTGGAATAATCATCTCCTCCCTGGAAAGCTTCCTCAATCGAATCAATATCAAGATCAGGAGTTGTTTCATACATCCACATATCTGCCCCATCAATTGCTTCAAAATCAACTGGACCATCAGTTTGCTTCCTTCCATAATACTCCCTATTCGGACAACAAATGAAAAGTAGAGTTTTACATGATAGTTCATGATTAAAGTTCAAGGAAATAAGTAAATGTAAATGACAGTTATATACCTGTGTTGTAAGCGCATGTTGTAGTGGACAAACACCAAATCACTTAGCCTCTTATGCTCTAACCTATTTCTTCTCTTTGTATGAATACGTTCGAATACACTCCAATTTCGCTCACAACCAGAAGAAGAAGCAGTTTGGCTAAGTAACTTGATAGCTATATTTTGTAGGAGAGGAGTGTCCATACCATATGTTTGCCACCATACACCTACATATTTCACAATCACGAAAAATTAGTCTAACCCGATAACCATATTAATCTAACCAACTATAACTGGTCTAAATCAACAATAATATGATGTTATAGATTTAGCCATGCTCATACGACAATCATCCTACTCAAAACAAAACAATAAACACACTCCCAAACCCAAAAACCTGCACTGCACTATCCAAAAACCCATCCCTGCCCATAGTAGAAAAAAACAAAATCTACCATTTTAAGAATAGAAAAAGCATTGTTTATGGAACCGAACTATCCAAAAACCCATCCCCTGCAACTTTATTTCTCCATCCTGATAGTAGAAAAACCACTTTATTTAAAGTTACTACTGCTCTTGAATTATTCAGGCTTCTAAAGTTACTACTGCTCTTGAAGAAAGCCAAATCAAACAGTCTGATTTGTTAAGCAATTTCCAGACCACGTTTCAAGTAAGCAGGAAATCTATATAGAGTGATTGATTCATAGTACGGGCCGGTTGACAAATGTTGACTCTGTTGGACAAAATCAACACGGATTAGAAAAACCATAACGATATCGAAATCGAAAGAAAACTGTAATCGAGGCATGTGTTTGCACAGTTTCCTTAAGATAGATTCGCCCTACACAAGGACGTCTTTCTCCCAGGATACAACGATTTCAACGGTGTTTCAACACCGCCAAATGCAACCACGCTTGAGCAAAGCGACAACAAACGAACCGACAAATAAAAGAAAGGAAGAAGAATAGAACTCTGAGAGAGAGATTTTAGTATCTGAAGGTGTGTGGAAAACTGATGGGATATGTGGGTATTTATAGGGGAAAATTCTGGAGCAAACTCTTTAGTTGAGCAATGTGGTATAAAACCACTTTCTCACATTACTCTTTTTCCCACCAAGGTACTTTGAGAATCAATTTCTCATTCACCTTAAATCCATTTTGGACGGATTATATCTCGATTCGAAGCTCTCTTGTAGGAGAACACGAATATGTAATCACCTTACAAAAAGGTGTTACTTAACTCACTCATAATCACATCCCAAAATGGTACAAACCCATTTGGTTTACCCAAATTTTCCAACAGACTCTGTTGATACAGGAAGAGACGGTCAGAGAGGAGAAACAAGCTCTGGAAGATATTACTAAAAAAGCCACTCTTGCTGAAGATATTACAAACAAAAAGTGAGAATCATTGATGCTTACATGGATTTTGATTCTTTGCAGCGGCTCTTGCTGAAGGTCTTCCAAAAGACTTTGATAGACTTTGAAAGATTTCCCTCTCTTTAACCATTTCCTCCACATCGGGACAAATTGCCTTATTTTCAAGGTAATCAAGGGCAGTAAATTGTACAGGCCTACTCAATCCTTCGTAGTTTGAAGAATAGATCATAGCTGGATTGAGATAGTACGCGGCAATAATCAACTCAAGGTTCAAATGTTTATCCCATCTCAGGTCAAGGATTTCCATGTAAGGACTGGCCAGTTCCGGATTCTGTGCACAAAGCGAAAATATTTTATCTTCAACTCTTCTGTATCCTTCATAAACATATCCCAAAGATGGTTTCTCATCGCTGTCTACAATGCGAAGCAATCTGACCAGTGGTTCTATCAACTCAACAACTGACTTGCATTCTTCCCAAAATGCACGATCAAAGATAATTGCCCTCACATCTTCTCCTACTTTGGACTTACCGAGAGCAGACTCTCTGAAAGACTCATCAACCATCAAACACTCCAAATCAACTTGCTGGTGAACAATACTTTGAAGAGTGAGGAATGTAGTTGCAAATCTTGTAGCACCAGGCCTCACAATTTCTTTCCAGGTAGGTCTTTCTCGCAACCAATGTAGAAGTGCTCCATGGTTGTACAAAAATGTTGTAATCGTCGAAGCACTTTTTGTAAGTTTAGCAATATGTGGTAATGCACATATGTCCTTGAACACAAGGTTCACTGTGTGAGCAACACACGGAGTCCAATATATGTTCTTGTACCGGGAGTGTATCATCTTCCCTGCTGCGACATAATTGGCAGCATTGTCAGTGACCACCTGCACTACATTCTGAACACCAACCCACTGAATAACACTATCAAACAACTCGAACAACTTCTTTCCAGTCTTCGGAAATCCTGATGCATCAACAGACTTCACAAATGATATACCCTTGGGACTATATATAAGGAAATTGATCAAACTTCTTTGTCTATTATCAGTCCAAACATCTGCCATAATTGTGCAACCAAAGTTCTTCCAGTGAATTCTCATGCTATCAACTGTCAGCTTACACTCTGCATAGATATCATCTAAGAGTGTGGTTCTTATAGCATGATAAGAAGGACCCGTATATCCAGCACCCATGCTAGCAATCATATATATGAGGACAGGAAAACTAGGAGAAGCAACCACATTAAAAGGGAGACAATGCTCATACCAGAATTTGGCAATTGCACGGTCGGTTCTCAAAGCAGCATCCTTCCCTCTCAAAGCACTCTTTATATTTGGTTGCAACAATGAACCTCCCAATCTAGGACAAGGATTAGGAGAACGAATAGGAGTAGTATCTTCATTGCTTCCTAGAGTAACTTCTGAATAATTTGGTTCTGAGCTACTATCCTCTCTAGTAATCTCACTAAAAGATCTCTTCTGTGCTGCAAGTGTCTGGTTCTTCTTAGAAGTTTCACCCAAATTTTTTTAGCATTGTAGCACGAACATCAGGAGGTGCTTTCGGGCATGCTCGAACATTCCCTGAAACTCCAACCAAGTGATTCTTGAATCGACTAATTCCTCCACCTGGAAATGTGTGGTTGCATAACAAGCAAGTAATCTTTGTTCCATTCTGCTGAGCATAACCCCATGCCGGATTAGTTTTAGCTCGAACACTAACTCGAGAGGGAATCTGTGTTTGCGCGTCAGCCTCTGATGAACCAGTTTCCATTGTTTAAAGTCTTCTTAGAACTATTAAAACCTGAGACAGACAACAAGAATGAGATCAAATTTCAATTAGCCAAGTAAATTCATTAGTCATGTATACTAAGGGATGACAGACCTGCAGGGACGATGAATCGAAGAGGACGAAGTAGCGAGTGAGTCCGACAGGCTACGGAGAAGAAGCTGCAATTGAAGTATTGAACGAAGGATGATGGGTCAGACGAAGGATGATTGTAGAGGTGTCGATCGAAGAGGCTGATTGCAGAGGTGTCGGACGAAGGATGATGGGTCGAATCAGCTGAAGGAGACGGCGACGGCGCGACTGATTAAGAAGACGGCGACGACGCGGTTGATGTTGATGAAGAAGACGGCGACGCCGCGGCTGGTGAAGAAGACTGCGACGGCGCTGTTGATGAAGAAGACGGCGACGCCGAGGCAGATGAAGAAGACGGCGATGGCGCTGTTGACTAAAGCGGACCCTAAACCTAATCGTCTCGGACGGCGCGATTGGTGGGATCCACTGCTGCTGACAAATTTTTTTATTATTATTTAATAACAGTTTCAACCGGTTTTTTCGATTGGGATCGGACCGGCCAGTTTCCGGGTTGAACCGGTCAGATCCCCGGTCTGAAGCAAAGTCATTAGGCCGTTGGGCCGTTTTCGGTAGGAGGGCCGGCTCGCGGTCGAACCGGTTCGACCGGCTGGCCCGATCCGGCTTTAATAACCATGGTTTCATATGAATGGGTGGGGAACTCCTATTGTGAGGACCCCTATAAGGGTCCTTATATAAGGACACCATTCGCAGCCGTTGGATCAGGATCCAGATCTGAAACTGTCCATAACTTGTTCCCATCGTTAGATTAGGATCCTCATCCAACGGCTGCGAATGGTGTCCTTATATAAGGACCCTTATAGGGTTCTCACAATAGGAGTTCCGGAATGGGTGTATTCATCCAAATCACACTTCCAAATTAATGTTTAACAAATAAAAAAGTGGCTTGTTAAAAAAAAATTAACAACTCCGTAAATAATTGCCTTAGAGACACTTCACTTGAGCATTTTTTAATTATTAATGTTCTGATAGCGCGAGAGAAAGCATATACCGCGCCTCCTTAAGGTGACGTTCAACCTTTCCGGCCACCGCTGTTACGTATCATCAAACACTGTCGTTTCTCGTTCAAGAGAGAGCTCGCCTCGATCCGACCAAAGAATAGAGTGCAAAAAGCGATCCATCTAGAAGGAAGTAGGGTTCCGGTCGGCGTTCAGCTGTGGGCTTTGGCTCAGCACCTGCTGCTGGAACGCCGTGAGTTAGAGCTCGGAGCTGTCTATTCGACTTCAGCTAAGGGTGCTTGTTCGTCTAATATCCCAACTGGTGAGTAGTGCCTCCCTTCAAATTTGTTACGATTTTAAGAACTGATTCTTCGGAGGTCGTCCTTGAGAACAAGGACCAGAAGCAGCTAGGTTTTGTTAATTCTTGTTGTGTTGGTGGATGAATGGGAGGTGAAGAACAAAATTGACATTTGTTCGAGGCTTTTTTTTGTTCTTGATGCTTCGTTAGATATCTGCTTCTGTTGGTTTGGGCATAATCTTGATGTCAAATTATATTTCCTTTTCTCCCTGTGCAATTGGATGCTGGGTTCCTTAGGCTTAATGGTTTGTTTTTCATTTTGTTTTTTGCCGTCTTCTTTCCTCTTCCGCTCTTATCTTCCTGAATCACGTATTCGTTCCGTCGTCAAATTCTTGCAGGTCTATTCTTTAGAGAGATTGGCCAACGCATGTTAGCCACTTGAAGTACTAGTTAAAAGTGAAAAATCAAGGGAGCGAGAAAAGAAGAAGAACAAGTGGAATGGATTTCTCAGAGCAAGATGTGGATATCTTTGGAGAGGAATATGGGCAAGATAACAAAGATGACAATGGCACTCGTCATTCTTCCTCTTCGTCCTCTTCCTCTTCATCTTCGGCAGCATCCAGATCATCAGCTTCTTCTTCGTCAGGAGCTTCGTCTTCAACTGGGGCAGGGGGCAGTGGAAGTGGCAGTAGCAGTGGGGAAGATGAAGACAATGGTGAAGAAGCAGTGGAGAGTGATAAGTACCATAGTTACAGGGACGCTAACAGAACTGCTGGTTATGATGAAGAGAAAGATCTTTTTGGAGATGACAATCAAGAGTATATTAAGACTACTGCAGTAAGCCAGTATCCAATACCTGGTGATTTCCTGTCTTTCTTCTTGTTCTTCTTCTTGTCTTTCATGTTCAGGTACACCGTTTTATAAACTCTTGGCCCTTAAATATAATTACTCGCTATATGAAAATTGATTATTTCTTTTTTTTAATATCCTTGATATCATGATTTATTATATGATTAATTTTTCATGATTCACAATTGATTTGAGTGTGCTGCGAAGCGTGTGTTTATATTTTTTCTTTGTAGTATCCTGAAATCTACCCTCATCCTGTCTAGTTCTACTTAAGTTCACCGAGAAACTTTAGTCTAGTTCTACTTAATGCAGCTTTGGTTGCTTGCTTGAAGTACCACTTCCATCCAGTCTAGTTTTACTTAAACTAACTCTACAAGTGATTTATGCTCAAGATATTGGAACCATGGAGTATTAAAAGAGTTCGTATCTGTCTAACTTCAGGAATTTTTTATGTTTGATGCTTGACTCAGCCATCTTAGTCTTGTTGAAGCATAATTCTAATGCAAATATCACGCAGAATGGAACAGCATAGTTATGCAACGATTGATAAAAGTGATTCAAACTGATCACATTGTGTATTCCATGACTATTTTCTTTGGAAGTTTTAGACTGGGTCGATTTGGATGAGTTATTGTCTTGGCTTAGCTTTATAGAAGTTATGCCATCGTACTTTTTTGTTACTTTTTTCAGATGAATATAAGAATTCCTTTCAAACAAGTATGAACATTGTTTTTGTAATTCATCAAGTGACAGCCTCGAACTAGCTGCCAAAGAAGGAACTAACTAGAAATCTAACTATTAACTCCTTGCTTCCCAACTGATGGCGAGTAGAACCCATTCTTCACTCTGTTTCATGTTCTTTCATGCCTGTTCCATTGATTGATTAGAGAAGTAACTTCAAACATGATCATACTGGAATAATTGCTTTTGTGGATGATAAAACTTCTGAAATTGATTATAGCGTTCCTTCTGCATGCCTTATATAATCATTCCAAGAAATTATGTACGACTCTCAAACTTCTCAACTGGGCAAGTGAACTTGGCAACTCAATCTGTGATACCCATGATAGAAAAGAGCTCTTGTTAACATCTCCTCTGTATACTTCTTTTAGTATATGTAAAGAACAAATTTGACTTTGATCTAGTTCAGAAATGACAGTAGATCTTCTATTTCCTGTCTTTCCCTATCTAATTGCCTATTTTATAGACGGCTTATTCAGAATGGCTAGCTACTTTGATGAAGTTCTGTTTTAGATGGTCCATTTCCCCTGCATGTTTATCCCAGAGTTAATTGTTTCTTTTTGGAATTAGGACTAGCCACTGAAACCTCCAATGTGGCATCCCGATAACTAGCAGCTTCCTGATTGCAATTTTGAAAGACAAGGCCTCATTGTTTCTGTTGATCAGAAAAAAATAGTTTCCATATTTTTTGTTACAAGTGTTCTGTAGAAAAATCTGGAAGAATGATGTTACTGCTTGCAAGAACTGAAAAGTACTTTTTTGTGGTAGCCAAGCTAAGTAACCTTATGTCATTACTTATAATGTGAGCCTTATGATCATGTGTGACTATGTGGATATGGATGGTGTAATCTGAGTTGAATAGTCATATTTGAATGTGATTTCTCGACATGTTCGAGAAAATGTGAAGCTCTACAACTCTTGGCATGCATGAGGGTACTAATTGACTTGAAATATGCCTCTTGTTTTGTTCTGACTTCCTGTATACATATGATCCTCAGTGTTGCCTGTTGTACACAACCCCAATAATCAAGGAAGAGGTTTTGGACGTGGTCGTTGGCAAAATGATAGAGGAGCCGGGCTCCTTCCCCGACCAGGATATCCTCCTCGACAGGGGTATGGATATGGTTCCAAATTTGGGAATGCTCCTCGTGATGAACGATTTGTCTCCGAATTGAAGTTTTCGAAGAGTGAGGAAACCTTGTCAAGAAAATGCGTTGCTTTCCAAGCGGTGATTCTCTACTTACCTTATCTTCTTTGCTGCAATTTTTTATGCTTCAGTTTTTATGAGATTTCATATTGCATTTTGCATCCTAGTTCATATCTTTGGGTTGCTTTCCTACCTCCTGATTTGCTTTGCCACTATAGTTGCAGAGCCATAGCAACTTGAATGTCTTTGTTCTGACTTTGGGTTGTGTTCCTTTCCATGGGTTTCTTCAAATGAATACAACTAAAGTTTACACCTGTGAAGGCCGTTGCATTCTAGTATAGATCCAGCTCTGTTCTGCTATTAATAGTGGCTAATGTCAGATAACAGTGCATGTTTGTTATGTATTATCAACATGCTGTGCGAAGACTATCTCCAACCCATTACAGACAGCCAAAAGACCAGATTTGGCCTTCTAAAATTGCATTTTGCTTCGAACCAACACACTAACATGAACCAAATTTGGCACTCAACATTTATTTTTCCTTACTATCTAAATAAGTGTTAATATTTGTATTTTACTTAAACAATCACATCATTATTTTTGTAGTGGTAATATTAATATTTTAAAATCAACATTCAAAGTAAGTTTTTTCAATTTGGATGTGATATATTTTTAAGTTAAAAAACTAATAAATGAGTATAGAATTATTTAAATAGTCATTTTTAAACATATTGAAAAAGCATACACCCAAGGTCTCAGCAAGCATATATTTTATTATATTATTTCAACTATAATCAGATGAGGAGAACATGAATTCCACTCCTATAAAGAAAATGAATTCCACTAAAACATTGACTCTGATGGGTCGAACCTTTAGCCACCCATTCTAACCAGTAATACTCTCGTTCTTCCCCTTACACGCCTCTACTATGTCACCAACATGTGGGGTCCCACTCATAGTAGTGTTGGCTTTTAACTTGTTCTCTGGCAAAACTTAGCCAGAAATTTGAAGGAGAAATTTGAGTTAAATTTTCTATTTGATTGTTTGACTCTCTCCATCAGAGATTGTCTAAGCAATATAAGTAGAATACTTTTTTTTTAACTGGTTTATTGTTTTCGCTGTAGCCATGTGAACTTGGTTGCTACAGTCGCGTTGAAGGTGGAGAAGTCTACTTTGATGATCGCAATTTGGTAAGCTCTTCGAATTGTATCCTGAAAGTTGTGATGTGTTCTTTACTAAATGTATATGTGAAGAACGAGGCAAATTACCTTCGTATGTGTTATTAGGTTAACCAAACTACATAGGAGTTTATATACAAGAGACCTACTATAATTAGGAGATATTAGAATATACTCCCTTAACTACTTTCTATGTTTATCTACACGTAGGAAAGGTAATAACCTAATCAGTACAGCTGTAAGCTTTAGTGAGTATGTCTGCAAGTTGCTGTCTTGAGGGAACATACTTAACTTGAATAACTCCATGATCAACCTTCTCCGTGATGAAATGTCGGTCTAGTTCGACATGCTTTGTCCTGTCATGATGGACGGGATTCTTTACAATGCTTATTGCTGATTGACTGTCAGTAAACATAGTTACAGGACATGGGACAGCCATTTTAAGCTCTTGTAGGACTCTTTGCAACCATATTCCTTCACAAATCCCAACTGCAAGCGCTCTATATTCTGCTTCAGCACTACTTCTTGACACCACGGGTTGCTTTTTGCTTCCCCATGTGACAAGATTTCCCCAAACAAACTTGTTGTAGCCTGTGGTTGATTTTCTGTCAGTAATTTCTCCTGCCCAACTCGAGTCTGTGTACACCATTATATCCTTAGTGTTGCGCTTCTGAAAATGCAGACCTAGGCCAGGAGTTTTCTTCAGATAGCGAAGAATTCACATTACAGCTTCAAGATGATTCTCATTGGGATTGTGCGTATGTTGACTCACAATGCCACCTGCATATGAAATGTCAGGTCTGGTATGGGATAAGTATATAAGTTTACCTACCAGCCTTTGATATCTCCCCTGTCTACTGTAGCTACAGTATCTTCTGTATGAAATTTCAGGTTTGTCTCCATTGGTGTGTCAGTTGGTTTGCTACCAAGCATCCCCGTTTCCTTCAGAAGATCCATCACATACTTCCTTTGTGACAAGATCAACCCTTGTTTAGATCGTGCAACTTGAATACCTAGAAAGTATTTCAACCCTCCAAGATCCTTAATTTCAAACTCAACAGCTAGCTTTCCCTTTAACCTGAGTATCTCCTCTGAATCATTGCCCGTAATAATGATATCATCCACGTAGACAATTAGAATTGCTAATTTCCTAGTGCTTCCATGTTTTACAAACATGGTATGATCAGTTTGACATTGGTAGTAACCACAAGATTTTCCCAGTGCTTCCATGTTTTACAAACATGGTATGATCGGTTTGACATTGGTAGTAACCACAAGATTTTACAGCTTTGGTAAACCGCTCAAACTATGCCCTTGGGGACTGTTTCAATCCATATGAAGCTTTCTGAAGCTTGCAAACTGATCCTTGACTTACATTCCCTTCAACTCCAGTAGGTATCATGTATACCTCTTCACTTAGATCACCATTTAGGAATGCGTTCTTCACATCCAACTGGTATAGGGGCCATTCTAGGTGCAAATGTTTCTAAATAATCCTCTCCATAGGATTGTGTAAATCCCCTAGCTACAAGCCTTGCCTTTAGTCTCTCAACACTTCCATCTGCTTTGTGCTTGACAGTAAAAATCCATTTGCAATCTACCATTTTCTTTCCTGGAGGTAGGTCAGTTATGATCCATATATGATTCTTCTCAAGGGCTCGAATTTCATCTAAGACTGCAACCTTCCAATCTGGATTTTTCATTGCCTCTTGTATATTTCTGGGAACTTCCACTTCATCCAAAGAAGTAATAAAAGCTGTATAATCCTTGCTCAGTTTGCCATATGAAACCCACCTCTCAATGGGATGGTTTGTACATGATCTGACCCCTTTTCTTTGAGCAATGGGAATATCCAGATCAGCAAATTCATTAGTTGATTGATCAACCACCTCATCCATATCTGACTCTACTACTGTGTGACTCGGATCAGACTCATGGCATTCCTGAGTGTGTGTAATGTTCTGTGTTCTCGGTCTCCTTTGATATACTTTCATTGGTTCCGTGCTGGTCATCTTTGTTGTATTGAGAACCTCAACAGGGTCAACTTGAATAGTATTTTCAGTTGGTACAGTAGGAAGAGTCAACATAGGTCTTGGGTTTGGGTTAGGAGAGCTTTGATTTGAAGAGGTTTCAGCTAGAGGGATTAGGTCCCAAATCTGGGATTCCTATGAAGTCCCCCTGAAATCCAGATTGGGAATAGTAAGGCTCAGATTTCGAAGAAAGTTACATCCTTAGAGTTGTAGATGCGTTTGGTTGTTGGGGAGTAGCATTTATACCCTTTCTGATGTGTGGAATACCCAATGAATATACATTTATGGGCTCTAGGGTCATGTTTGGATCGTTGGGTTGGAGGAATGTGAACAAAAACTGGGCAGCCAAATATTTTTGGAGGCAGGTCTGCAGAAAAGGCAGCAATGTGAGGGTAGGCTGTTAGGATGAGTTTCCTAGGTGACTGAAAGTTTAGGACACGGCTAGGCATACGGTTTATTAGGTATGTGGCTGTAAGGATGGCTTCTCCCCAAAGAAATTTCAGAACATTCCTAGAAAACATTAGAGCTCTCGCAACTTCCAATAAGTAACGATTTTTCCGTTTAGCAATTCCGTTTTGCTGAGGTGTTTCCACGCATGAACTACTATGGACAATACCTTGTTGAGTAAGAAAGACTCCAAGGATTGAATTGAAATAATCTTTGGCATTGTTGGTCTTTAGGACTTGGATATTGGTTTTGAACTGATTTTGGATCATGTGATAGAAGTTTTTGAAGATCATTGTTGCTTCCGACTTTTCTTTCATAAGAAATGTCCATGTTGTTCTAGTATGGTCATCAATTAAGCTTATGAACCAGCGGGAACCATTGATGTTCTTAACTCTAGTTGGCCCCCAAATGTCACTGTGGATAATAGAGAATGGCTTAGTGGGTCTGTAGGTGATATGGGGATATATGGCACGAATATATTTAGCTAGTTGGCATGTTTCACACTGAAAAAGTTGGGGCTTTTTATTATGGAATAATTCTGGAAACAACTTTTGTAAATAGCTAAAACTAGGATGGCCCAGTGTTCAAAAAGGCGGGCCTAGGTGCTAGGCACCGGCCTGCCGCCTCGCTTTTACATAAAGCGGTGACCTAGGCGGCCAGAACGCCTCGGCAGCGGACGCGACTAGGCGACGACTCGGCGGCGACTAGGCGGTTCGGTGGTGACTAGGTGGGAAAAATACTCAGAATTTTTTTTAACATAATAATATATTAAATTAAATTAAATAAAATTAGGGTTACTTCTTCTTTCTTCCGCAATCGCAGGAGACTTCTCTTCTCCTCCAAAAGTGCTGATTCGTCGATTAAGCGCCGCCGCCGCCGATTAAACTCCGCCACCGCAGCCGCCCCTCCTGTTTTTATGCTTTTTTTCTCTATTTTAAACATTAGAATTTGAACCTTGGTTACCTTTAATATGTGAACTACTATGTTGGATGTTAACTGTCAAGTATGAAGTAAGGTATTGTAATTTTTTTCTTATATTTTAAATATTTAATCAATATTGCTAAAAACGCCTAGGCTCGCTAGGCGCTAGGCAGAGCTTCACCGCCTTCTTGAACCTTGGGATGGCCCAAACGATGGTGCCATAACATAATTGGATCACCTAACAGCCCAACACTACCAACACTACAAGCAGTCAAGTTCCCTTCATGTCCATTAGTAGCCTTCATCCCTTTGAGAACATATAAGCCATCACACATCTCAGTACTGCCAATCGTCTTCCCCGATGTCCCCTCTTGCAACTCACAATTTTTTGAGCCAAAAATTATGTTACAGTGCATATCTCTGGAAAATTGACTGATCGAGAGTAAATTGCAATTCAACTTAGGCACATAAAGCACAGGGAATAAGATAATATCAAGTGTAATATGAACTTCCCAATTCCCACAATTGGAGCCATTGTTCCATCAGCTATCTGAACTCCTGCTTGTTTAGGATATGGTTTCAGATCCTTAATAAGCCAACTACAGCCCGTCATATGATCAGAGGCACCTGAATCCAATATCCAATGATTATTGGGTATATCTCTTACAGTAAGGGCAATAGGAATTGTACCTTGCTTAGTAAACAAGCTTGTATGATTCTCAGTTGAGGACTGTCCAGAACTTCCAAGTTTCTTGAACATCAATTTCAGCTGCTCCATCTGATCTTTTGAAAATATTAGCTCAGATCCTTCTTTCTCCATGCTCGAAGATCCAATAGTTGTGTCAGTATTGGCTTTATATTTCCTTTCTGATCTGGGCTTCCAGTCAGCTGGTTTCCCAACAATCTCCCAACATTGAGACTTTGTGTGATAAGGCTTCTTGCAATGATCACAAAATAAGGTATTTTTCCCTTCATCAGAAGGCTGTTTATTCTTCCCAAATCTGTTGCTACGGAAATGATCATACGCAGCCATAGCTGAACTTTCCTCCTGAGTTTAAACCTCATGTAACATGAGATGCCTCCTATGCTCTTCCCTTCGAACTTCAGCAAAAGCCTCCTTAAGACTGGGAAACGGCTTCTTTCCCATAACTCGACTTTTTCCATCATCAAGTTCTGGGTTCAAGCCAAGAAGGAACTGTATAGTTCGTTTCTTTTCTATGAACTTCTTGAATAGGGAAGAATCCTTTGCAGTTTCCCAGGATTGCGCTTCATACATATCCAGATGAAGCCATGATCGATAGAGATGATTAAAGAACTCGGTAGAGTCCATATTTCCCTGTTTGAGATTGTGCAACCTTGCCTCAACCTCAAACAGTCCTGAGGAGTTGTCAGTTGTGGAGTATGTGTCTTTAGCATCATCCCACACATCCTTGGTGATTGATGGAGAAGATAATTCTCTCTAATGCTTGGCTGCATAGAGGCTAACAGCCATGACCTGACCAAGTTGTCATTCTCAAACCAAGTTTGGTAGGTTGCAGCAGATTCCTCCGGCTTCTCTGTTGTTCCCGTCAGGTATCCGAATTTCCCGCGTCCAGCAATGATCATCTGAATAGATTTAGACCATTGTAGGTAGTTTTTCCCATCCAGCTTGTGTGTTGCCATGGTCGCAGTATATGACTCATGATTGCTATGTTGAACCGTGCTCTCTGTGGAGCCGAAATTGATCTCAGAAGATTCAGAAGGCTTTGTCATTTTTGACTAAGGTGTTTGAGAAGAAGAAGAATAAGAAGAAGAGTCAGCGGCTTGATTATAATCGGAGCTCTGATACCATGAAGAACGAGGAAAATTACCTTCGTATGTGTTATTAGGTTAACCAAACTACATAGGAGTTTATATACAAGAGACCTACTATAATTAGGAGATATTAGAATATACTCCCTTAACTACTTTCTATGTTTATCTACACGTAGGAAAGGTAATAACCTAATCAGTACAGTTGTAATAATAATATTCCTATGAATATTTCTACAATATGCTTTTGTTTAGCACTGATGGGGTACGCCAAAACTCTTTTCAAATTTCAGAGGCTTTTTAAGCGTTTAATATCTGAAGATGTTGGAGCAGATCTTAATCAAGGCTTTGATACATTCACTGAAAAGAAAGGTGGCCGTTCTGACTTACTAGAAATTTCAACTACCTTTTCACAATCAAAGAAAGAGGATACATTGACACTCATCTTTTAGATCCATATATATGAACTTTTCCCGGATAGAAGTCCTCAGGCTGATTTGTATGAGAAACTTCCTTCTGTTTTTGCTTCACTGTTACAGATTTGGGCTCTCAAGGATTTGGTGACCTCCTGGCTTGTATAAGAGATAAAAATATTCCTTTGCAGAATATGCATTTTGTTGTAAGAATTGAATTATTGAAGTTTCTATTTTGTTTGAATCACGTTAGCAACCTAATGGTTTATTATTCTTTCATCTCTCCAGACTTTCCGCAACAACTTAAATAAGGTAATTAAGGATCTTTGTTTGGAAGTACTATGTCATCACAATATTTTGTGTTTCATTTATGCATCTATCTCAACATATATATCATAGTTGTTCAATGCTCACAATCATATGTCTTTAGTCTAGGTAGGTTGATGCTTAACTTTGTTTCTCTAAAACGGTATTGTAAATGTGTCCTTGGGTTGGACATGGAATTATTGGAACATGATTTCAACATATTATAGTGTTATGTTTCTTTATGTTCCAGGATGTCTGAAATATTATCATCATCTATAGTACTCAACCTTGTGGTGTAGTTTAATATTTTTCTCTCATATCTCAACAATGTTCTCAGAGAGAAACTCATGTATGGGGTGTTTTAGCTTTGTAACATTCTTTATTGATTGCAGATAATGCAAACTGCATATATTCGACACGAACCATGGGAAATGGGAGTGCATAAGAGGAATGGAGTTGTGTATCTTGATGTACATAAACTTCCTGAACGACCTCAGACTGATTTGCAGCGCCGAATGTAATAAAACTTCAATTTCACGAATATTTGTTTGTTTTTATGTTAATATTCTAATAGGGAACATTAGATAGTATCATACAAGCCAGATGACTTCACACTTCAATGTTTTTGTTTACATGGTAGCTGATTTATTAAATAGGTAGCTGTCAAACTTGCATCACCTGTTTGCTGTTCCATTTTGCTGGCACTGTATTAGGGCAAGATGACTGATGAATAATCCCTTTAGAGGCGGGAAAACAGTTTACTTTAGAGTTGAAATATCCTGCCATTGTCAGTGTGAAGAATGTCAATGCAAGTTTGTAGCTGATTTACAATCATATTGTAAAACTGTTGAAAATGTGTTAATGTCAGTTTAATGTTTAAAGAAGTAAATGCAACACATTCGAGTGTGGTTGCCGATGAACGAAATAACTGATAAGTAATAACCAGTTTTTTTTAGACAATGTTTCAGTCTTATTGGATCCCCAAACATAACTATATGAATTAGGTAGAAAGGTCTAGACAGGAAATAATGGAAATTTGTATCATCTTTTTTTTTTTTTTTTTTGCAATTTGACAAGCTTCACAATGAAATTCTGACCATTTTATTCTATTTAATAAACGTGATAACAAAATTGATATTGTAAAAGCATAATGTTGTCATAGACAAAGGTCAAACTCGTACAAGTGAAGCCCTGAGCTTTTTCAGCACCAAGGTTCTGTGTCAAGATAGTACGCAATCTAGCACAGCCAATTACCCTTGCCGAGCTTAGGTCGGTCCTTAATGACATAGTGAAGCAGATGGGAAATTATGGCACAGTCTACCTATAGATAATAGGTTACAAGATAGTTTACCAGCATGGAGGACAGAATTGAGGGTCAATTCTTTAGACAATTCACAATAGTATTCTGACTCTTGTCAACAATGGAAGCAAAGTTGCTGTCAGTTACCCTAACCTTGTTGAAACCAGAATCAAGTGAATAGGTTATAATTGAGATAACTATTAGGCATGTGGACCAAAGCCCCATAGTCAAGTAGCCAAACAATAATATCTGTTGTAACCAAGAATGTCGAGAAATGTTACCTGATTTCTGAAGGACCAGTAGGATTACCAACTTGAGTTAATTGTGGCTTTAGCAAATATAGGATCTGCTTGAGTTCATCCTTGCCTAGTAGGCCACGATGTCCTCCCAGGGTTGTCATTGGCATTTGGATGGGAACTACCTTCTCCAGAACTATTCAACAGTTTGGCAGAAAATTTGGAGATGAAGGACATCATAAATTTGTATTATTGACTTGATTACACGGCGTGGATTATACTATGAATCCATTAGGGATGCTTCTCAAAAGGGCCAAATAAATTAGTCAATTTTATCTTGTTTGTTAAATTTTTTGATTGGTTTCTTCCATTTTTCCTCATAGGTGCTACTGGGGATATTGTTTTGAGACCTTAGCCACTGAAGATCCGGGTAGAACTGATGGAGAAGCGATCCATAATGTTGATGCCAACGTGGAATATTGTGCTATGTTTAAGACAAAGTTAGGGGCACATCGCATTTTGATGGGAGCTGAAATGGACTGTTGTGATTCAACTGCTGATGGAAGGAGGTTCTATGTGGAGTTGAAGACAAATCGGGAGGTCTGTAAGAAATCTTTCCGTTTAATATGTGCCCTCATGTTTCCGGTTTTTAATTGTACATAATTTCCCTTGTTGTGCAGTTGGACTATCGTACTGGGGAAAAATTTGAGAAAGAGAAACTGCTCAAGGTTTGGGTATGTCATGCTAGAATCTCTCTTTGACATTTGAATACTTTGGTATACTCTTACAATCAGAAGGATTGACTTCTGAAGGGTATTCTATCTCTTGTTATTTCTCATTTAGTAAAACATTTTCGCCTTTAAGAAGAAAGTTGAACAGATATGAAATATAATTATCAAGGGTAACATATAATACATGCAGTTCCATCATTTCCAGCAGTTTACAGTGGTAAAGAAACGTGTAGTATGTATGCATTGGATAGAACAATCTTGTAATTTCCTCTTTTTTGCCTATCTCTTGGAGTTGCTGGCCGACATCCTATTTATACTTTTTAGTGCTTTTTCAGCATATCGGTTATCTCAAGTTGTGATTCTACTTGTTGATGTACAAGAATAATCACGGGCCTTATGGTTGCAGATTCAATCGTTCTTAGCTGGCGTTCCTTACATTGTTATTGGATTTAGGTAAATTTCTAGTTATTGGTTATGTCGTTTATATAATGCTTTGTTAAATCTTCCTGCTGCAGTAGCTTGGGTGTCTGGACTCTCTTCTTCTTATCTTTGGGTTTCTAGCCTGTTATGATATTGAGATTTTTAAGCTGTAGCCGACTCAAATTACAAGCATGACCTTAGGGTTGGACTTTAATTTGCTGATATGGATAACAACAGTTCTGCTGTTTGTAGATTCTAGTGAACACTTAAGCCAATTGCTTCTTGTTTATTGCGATATTCAAGGGCCATATTTATGTTTTTGATACCATACATTCTGAAAGTAAATGTAAATTGGTGGAAGGACTAAATCAATCATTCTGTTAAAAGGTAAAGATTGATATAATATGTGTGAGCATTCTCGGAGAATGATGCAGTAAGATTTTTGTTTAGCATGCATTTTCAACACTTAATGGATAGATGAAAGGTTTCTTGTACAAGTTAAGATGTGGAGTAACTATAACCCATTTGTATGCACTAGCAGGGATGATCATGGCCGACTTGTACGGACAGAAAGACTAAAAACTAAAGATATAACACAGAGAGTGAAAGAGAAGAACTATTGGCAGGTTAGTGCAGTCGTAATAGCAATATTAGTTTTTGAGGTGAGGATTCCCGGTATAAGTTGTGACGGATCGTAAAATTGTGGTGCAGGGAGGTGTCTGTCTAGCATTTGCCGATGAGGTGCTATGCTGGCTTTACGGTACAGTGAAAGAAAGTAAGCTTCCTGTTCCTGATTAGATGGTAGTGAGATTTATTTGTTTGATTCCGAATTCATTGAGACAAGTTTTGTTTGTAAATATTATGTCAGATGAAGATTACATAATGCAGTTTGTAGCGCCCTTCATGCGGTTAGAGCTTCTACAAGCATCGTCTTGTCCGGAAGTAATCAGTAGCCATGTTAGTGAGTTGGTGTTGTGATAAGCATCTTCTTTTGACAGGGCTTTCTTGAGCAATCATGATCCTCGATGGGTTCTATACACTCTACTAGTTTGAAACAGAGTTTGGGTAGGAATGTTGTCAAGTTGGGTATGGTTTAATTTACTTGTGAGCTGTCATGGTTTAATACACTTTAATTGGCTGTGCTGGGAATTAAGTGCTTGATTAGAGGCTATAAGTTTTGTGTTAGCTACAGGTTGCAAGTTGCTGGTTCTCAAGGATGTTTGGTTCCCAAAAACAGAGCTATACTCATATTTGCTGGAATCAGATTTATCTGGATAGCTAACATATTTGCTGGAATCAGTTAAAAAAAGTCAACTATCTTCCTATAAACATTCTCATCGCATCTCAAACTACAAAACTCAGATATTAATGTGTGACATCAATCTCATATTATTCTCTCATTAAAAGCTCGATCTGAAGTTGCTAACTATGTTGGCCAAACCAGATCTGTTGCTCTAGACGACGTAGCGAGTCTAGGGAACTTGTGAATCATCCATTCAACTTCACCAGCCCCATGTAAAAGGGCCACAACTACTCTCATAACTGAAATATTCTCCTCCAACTCTAGCAGAGCATCAGGACAATAACCATACCATTAACTTGCCCTTCAAGGAAAGATGATCCAACATCAAAACTTGGTCCATCTCTTGAGTATATAAGAAATCATAATTTCCTGGACTTCATAAGCTTTTTTCCAGATCCGTGACCAAGATTGATCCACAACAAAGGAGAATACTCCATAAGTGCCTGCAAGAACAAGCAACATTCCACCATTTCTATCCCTTACCCCAACTCCCCCTTTCATTACAAGTTGAGCTAAGTTACTCCATCTATCTCATCAGTCAGTATCTAGCATGCACTGAATCCTCCATGGAAGTTTCAACACATCCTTCTCTTTCTCTCCTAGGTGGCATGATTTCCTGGTTGAGCCATAGTTGTACATACACAAGTCGAGAACGGGGTCAGTGCTAATCAATGAGTGTTTATAGATAACATTCACTCTAAGCCAAAGTTATCAAGCAGAAGAGTAAGAGATATAGATAAAGTCAAGTAAACCTAGAGTACCAAGTGACACGGTATCATGTCTTGTTCTGTTAGTAAGTTAAGTGTCAGCATCCCCTACAATGTTGTTCCAGAATCCTGTAGAGATTCCGAGAACCCTGTCCTATAAGGCTGTCCATCCACTTCAAATAGAAGTGCATTCAAACACTCATTCAAACAAAATTTAGACCATTAGATCTAAATTTGACAATTTAACTAATCTAAGAGTGTATTTTAAAAAGGTTAGGTCTTTTACTACGTAATTTTGTTTTCTATATTTTTCTCTAGAAAAATATTTGCTTCCCCCAATTGTTTTATAGAAGTCATATCTTTTATATACAAACTCGGAATTGAAAATTTTTTGTGCCAATATCTTAGTTTTTCGAAGACGAATCCAACAAGACTGTTCTTGATATTAATTTCGACGAACTTTTAAAATCATATATTTTAAAAGGGGTTAGTAACTAGTTACAAAGGTTTGTAACTAGTTAAAAAAAAGTTAATAAATGAAAGAGTTCAAGCCTACCTGACTCACTAGCTATAAACAAGTTGAGTTTGGCTCGTTAACTTGTTAAAGAATTAATTAGCGACAAGCTTGCGAGTAAGGATTGAATTCAATTTAGTTACGATCACGGTAGCCCGATGATAACGTGTAAAACAGGGTATCAAATACTATCTCACGAAAGTAGGATAGATCGTATTCCACAGGGTTCTTCTAACTGTTTACTCAAAGAAGTAAACAAGTATTCAGGTTTAAAACAAGTTGCGTGGTGTGAGTTCCACGACTTTCTAAACTAATATGTAAAAGAAATGAAATTGAATTGAAAGACAGATTGATTGATTGAGTTTTGAAACGATTGACAGACAAAAGCTCAGACTCGAATCCCCTTAAGATTACCAAGGCATTGACAATCAGAAAACCGACGACTTTCAATCCTAATTCATTCAATTCTTAAACACCGTCACAACTCATTACCCTTAGGTCTAAGTCCGCGAACGTTCGCTGTATCGAACTAGCTACCAAGATTAATTAATCGTTCGTGCGTTCACTTCTGCAACGGATAACTAATTGGTGCACCTGATTGATTTTAATGAGTTGTTCTTGAAACGGATTAACCCTAAACGGTTCCTACGAGAGGCATGTTTTCCATTGAATAGGTTAATTAATTGATTTGAAGTTCTAAAACAAGGCGGGCATTCGACAACTATCCTTATTTGAACGGGAAACTAATCTAGGTGATCAAGCTAGAAAAGAAACACAAATTAAGAACAAATAAATAATGAATAAGAAACTGGTTGAATTAAAATCTAATTATCGTCGATCCGTGACCACTTTAAAGCCCCGGGTCACTTATGGTTCATCTAATCTAAGCTTAACAAGTTTAGCTACTCATATTCAAGTTCAAAGAATAAATAATAACAATGGAGTTCATCTTAAAAAGGGAGAACAAAGGAAGATTGTAAAACCTAATTGTGACAACTCCGTGGAGCTTCGAACTCGGAAAACTCTTCAACTCCTAGCTCCGAGCAACTCTGGGACGGAAGGACTGTGTCAAAATATCTCCGAGAACTCCAGAACACGCTCTAAACTATCTCCTATCGCAGTAGAAGTCTGAAAATCGAAGTCTCCCTCAATTGGGGGTGAATGACTACTTATACAGGTAGTTCTTTAAATCTGACCCGTAATAGGCCAGAGTTTTCGGCGAAAACTTCTTTGTAAAATATTTCGATACTTGCCACACCAAAATCAACTCCAACTTCTTCATGAAGTTTCGGCGAAAAGGTTGAGATTTTTCGCCGAAATGTTCTTTGAAATATTTTTTGGAATCCTGCGCCAACTTCTTTCTTGGATTCTTCACTAAATTTTCGGCGAAAACTCTGGAAGTTTTCGTCGAAATGTTCCTTTAAAAGTGGCCGTGTTGTTGGTTCTCGATCGTCTGACTTCTCTGCTGATCCCAGGTCACTTCTTGAGGTTCCATCGCACCCCGAACACTCCCGATAGCTAATTATTCGATGGTTAATACCTGTGTACTGACAAAAACACTAGGAAACACATCAAATAGACCCGAAACGGGCCAAAGTGACCAATTCAGTAGGAAATAGCGTTAATGAATGAAAATTCACTAAACTATCCCTTATATCGTGTTTCAGACAATGAAATGTCGCTCAATTAGGGTTGATAAACACGATATTTCTAGTGTCATCACCCGATCAAACTTATTATTGAAATTCAAATTTCAATGAGTATTTTACAAAATTATATAGATTAGTGATCATTTTACAATTACTAATAATCGGTTTAGTTATTAGCAAAAGGAAATCTATGCAAAAGGCAATTGGGATTTGATTTGGGCACGAAGACCAACTCACGGGCAATTTTTGCCCCAATTATGGGCGAATTCGCCCAGCCCCTAGGCGAAAATTACTAAAATTACTAAAATTTCAATGAGTATTTTACAAAATTATATAGATTAGTTATCATTTTACAATTACTAATAATCGGTTTAGTTATTAGCAAAAGGAAATCTATGCAAAAGGCAATTGGGATTTGATTTGGGCACGAAGACCAACTCACGGGCAATTTTTGCCCCAATTCTGGTCGAATTCGCCCAGCCCCTAGGCGAAAATTACTAAAAATTTACACAGTTAGAGAACGTATTTATTTAGGTAAATGGTTATATAATTATATTTATCACGGTGAAATCTCCGAAAAAAGATATAAGAACAAACACACCCCATCTAAATTCTGCCCAATTTTGCGTTTAATTTATATTTGTCTTGTTGTCAACATATATTGAACAATCTATGATTACATGTTTGCTTTTGTGTAAAGCATGGATCTCCATTATCGGCGATTACCTCCTTGTGTGATAGATGGGATAATGAGAAGTTTAAAACTCTTGCAAGTGCGAAACGGTTGGAAGGAGGCAACTCGTTTCCTCAAGGACCTACCAAACCAAGTATCAAGCTGCCAAAACCCTTTAAAGAGATTTTGTATAACTTGCCAGATGGTTGGGGTCATTTGGAGGCGCACGATAGTAGATTTCATTTGTTCTTATTCATAATACAATACGAAGTAACATTTAACTGATTTGATCCTTTATCTTTATTATTAACAACAAGAACCAGTTTTGGATTGACTTCAAATCAGGGTCGTCCCATGAACATCGGCCCTGTGATATAATCAAGATGTGGCATGTTATTACATATTTTGACAAAATAATTTTTAAGTATATTAAAATAAAAATTCACATTTTACATTTGAATAAATATTATTATATTGGGATGTTAGAGCAGATAATGGATCTTGGATTTGGAAAAGATTGATGAAGTTAAGGCCGATTGTTAGAGAGTTTATGACTGTGGATAATGATGGTTGCTTTTGCTGGAATGTACAGGTTGTGCATAAATGTAGACCTCGTGTGATTTGGGAAACTATAAGGACTAAACACCCTGAGGTGCCTTGGTACAGACTTGTTTGGAGTGGTTTTACTATTCCTAGGTTCAGTTTTGTGACCTGGTTAGTAATGATTAGGAAAATCATGACTAAAGATAGGGTGGCAAAATGGGATAGTAATGTGTAGATGGACTGTGTTTTGTGTAGAAGTAATGAGGAGTCAGCTAATCATCTTTTCTACGAATGTGCTTTCACCCAGAGACTGTTGGAGGCTCTCTTTCCGGAACTTTGGGGCATCACAAATTGGGGAGAGGTTCACACTAAAGCAATGAGCCGGGAAGAGGGGAGTATTGAAGCTAAAGTAGTGAAGAAATTGAAGTGGAACTTGATTGTCAATACTGTTTGGAGAAGTAGAAACGTGAGGATTTTTGCCAACAAAGTGATTGAAGTGAATAGTTGCATAGAGCAAATTAAGTGGGATATAGAAGCTTTTGCTAGAAATTCGAGTGATTGCTCAAAAATTTTGAGATATGTATAGGGTTTGTTCTTAGTCTTGTAATTATCTCTTTGTAGGTTCTTAACTGTTTTTTGATGGAATGAAATTACTAATTCATAAAAAAAAATATTACTTTATTTTTTTGCATTGATTATTATATTTTATAGAAATATAACATTGTTGGTTAATAGTATATGAGTATTTAGTTTTATATTATTCAAAACATAATGGTCTATAACCATAAGTAATTTATTTATTTATTCTCCAATATATTTTCTTCGAAATTATAATTGGGGATATTTCTGTAAAGCTCATATATTTAATTTTGGAATTTAAGTTCTATTTGATTAGAAATTAATATCCAATTGATAGAAAATATATTATTATAAAAATACTAACAGTAATTCTAAAAAAGATTAAAAAATAGGGTAAAATAGTTAAGCAGTCCTGAAACTTTTGGGCGGGTTACAAACTAGTACCGAAACTTCATTTTGTTGTAGTCTCGTCCCGTTAGTTTGGACTTCATTACGACATGGTGCTATTTGCCATGTCAGCCAGTCCACGTCATTTAAAATATAATAAAATAATAGTCTCAATCTGAATCGAGTTAAACCCATGTTATCACATTCTCAAAATGGTCGACCAAGAGACAAGAAATCTTAACGTGCGGACTTGTCCCTCGACCAAGTGGGAGACTGAAGGATTTATGTCCATTGGTCCAAATCCGCATATGAACTAGTTAAGTGTTGGACCTGATTAATAGAATTATTTCAGGCCGGTTAGGGATTACTTATGTCTTGCTAGAGATATTAATTAGTGGTTTGGGCTACGGCTAATCGGACCGGGTCCTACAAGATCACACGCCTATAGTATGGATCAGATCATTTAATAGACCCAATCCATGGTGGATTGGGACTACTGGACTGGAGGCCCATTAGGGTTAGGAAGGGATTAGGTTTTCTGCCCTAATCCTATAAATAAGACTGCTAGGGTAGCAGTCAATCCTAAGTCAAACACACTTTCTCTCGGAGAAAATCCTAGCCGCCATAACCCTAAAATTCGTTCTTCGACCAAAAGTTCTAGCAAGTTTTGGAGAGGAAGATCCGGATCCCAACTAGCGTGGACTAAGTAGAGGAGCTGCATTTGGAGCTCTCTGGATCGATCTAAAGGCTACGTGAGGTATTAGTTTTCGAGCTAATATCACGCTTCAAGAAGGTGAGTTACTATAACCCTTTGTTATTGATTTATATGCTTAACGAGCTCTTTCTAGGTTGTTACATGTCGATTCGTATTTTCGCTACGTTTCTTGTTTTGCATCTAATGAATTCCTACATGATAGTGGCATCTACTAAACCACCATTTTTGGATCCGATGAACTCCCATTCATGTATCCTACCCTCGAGCAAACTTGTCATGCATAACATTCCCTAACAACACCATCACTAGGGCATCTCCGTTTCACAGTAGACGCCTTATTCACACTAAATTCAACATCGTGTGCATAATTCAGAAAAAGCCATCAAATATATCAAAAGTGCGAAAAGTTAACTCTTTCTACGATTCAGGATCCTGGGTAGCCTTGCAGATTTTCAGATTTAGGGTAATACACCTCAAAAACCTTCCTTACAAGAAAATTTGTTAAAAATCAATGTAAAAAACATAAAAACAACAATATACCAGAAAAAAACTACTTGATAAACAAACCTTTTGGGAAATTAGGTTCAACAGCATCATCCAGGTTTACGTTTCTATGATCAAGACCTACATCAATAATATACATTATTTAGAATTGTTCCTAAATATGAAAAAATAAGAATGAAATTCATATAAATGTTCCTAATAATGGAAACAGAAGAATGAATTTAAATATGCATGTTCCTAATAATGGGAACGGACGAGTAAAATCTCTTCATACATATGTTCATGGTTCATATGTATGGAAACAAAACAAAAAAAAAAAAAGAATGTTCATAATAATAAGGGAAACGAAATAATGAAATCTGGGTTAGACGAAGGAATCATATTTATATTTTATATGATTTCCCAAACAACATAAAAGGGATCAGTTGATGGGCCAATCGATGAGGATGCAGCAATATCAACCATATAAGGATTCATTGATCGAACTTCCTGAAAGTGAATTTTTTTTGTTTACAAGTTATATGATTTGAATTGAGGACGGAGAAAAGCAACAAAGAGAAGGTAGCAGTGTGTTGACGGTTCACAAGAGTGTGCCGATTGAAATATGATGAATAAAAATTGAGGAGAAGATTAACGTAGAATATTAAAGGGTTTAAAAACATAGTTTTACTGCTAGAAATATAGGGGTAAGATATTACTATGCTGTCGGGTAGGGTTTAATTGCAGCCGACGTGGAGTTAAAAGGGGGCGCTGGCGTTCAGATATTGGTGCAGTCGGCAGAAAAAATAAATCCTAGATAAAGATGGAAAATTGAAGTTTTAGTTTAATTGCAATTAAAGATTGGATGGTTATCATTAGTGTTCTCTTATGAGGACACTAAGGGGATGTTTTGATGGTAGAAATCTCCCATTACATGACTACTAAAACAATTTTCTCGCGTAGAAATACATGCCAAAAGAAAGGATGGTATTGTAGAAGGAGAAATTATTTGCCCAAAAAATCCTAAGATTATGAAACATAAAGAAAATGTTTTTGGTTTTTTCTTTCAAAATTGTGTAAAACTTGATCGGGTTTTGAATTAATTACTTACTCTTCAGGAGAGAAGGAATAAAATGAGTGTCTTTTATATTTGCTTATAATATATAGGGAAAATAGTACTTTAGCCCCTCTACTTTGTCAATTTAACAAATAACCTCTTACACTATAAATCACTGTTTTTACCCTATTCTACTTCGACCTCTTTGCCGTTTGGGTCCTTCCATGACAAATTTCATCTTCGTGACGTTAATTAATGCGCATTCAATGCACCACGTTTGCTCCAATAACCATGTATTACCTTATTAAGCATTTTTTATTGGGAATATAAATGTATATAATTAGACGGGATGAAATCGACGAATAAAATGTGTGATTTTGTTTCCTTCTTCATGTTTCGATCTATTTATACGGCTTGCAGAGCAGTGGAGGGAGATAAGATCAGATGCGGCGGCCGTGGAGGTAGAGCAGCTTGGTTACGAGCTTGGATTTCGCGTCGGAGGTCACGATTAGTGGGTCGTCGGCCTTGCTCTTCTTCGTCTTCCGATCTATTTGTACGGCACAGGGAGCAGTGGAGGAAGAGTAGATCAGATCCGGCGGCTGGTGGAGGCAGAGCAGCTTGGCTACGGTGTGAGGCGGAGGTCGGCTAAATGAGGCGGTCGGCGTAGTGGGTCGGAACTCGGACATCGACGAAGGTCGACGACATCACGCGTTTTACTGAAGCCCAATGAATTGACAAATTCAATTAATTTGCAAATTAGTCACTGGCTATGTCAAGTGACTCATTTGCAGTTGCAAAAACTTTGAGGATTGTTTAGTAATTAGAATTTTTGAAGATGTTGCAAGAATGGAGGTCTCGGTTCTCGCAACCGTCGGGAAAAATGATGATGATGTTTCGATGATGATGATGTTTCGATGATGACGATGATGTTTATTGTGAATAAAATCTGTTGTTGTATCACGATGATGTTGATTATCGATGATGATTGTTGAACTAGTTAGCCTTGATAACTAGGTAATTCGATTGGTTAACTAGTTAACTCGATTATATAATTAGGTAACAATATGATAATTAGTTAACTCGATTGGTTAACTAGTTAACTCTATTGGATAACTAGTTAACTTGATAAGTTAATTAGTTAACTCGAGTAGATAACTAGTTAACTTGATAAGTTAATTAGTTAACTCGAGTATATAACTAGTTAACTCGAGTAGATAACTAGCTAACAAGATTATTTAGTAAAAATGAATTAATGTTACAATTAAAATGGTTGGTTAACTAGTTAACTCGATTGGTTAACTAGTTAACTCGATAAGTTAAGTAGTTAACTCGAGTAGATAACTAGTTAACTCGAGAAGATAACTAGTTAACTTGATCGGTTAACTAGTTAACTTGATCGGTTAACTAGTTAACTTTATAAATCATGATGTTAAACAAAAAGTTAACTAGTTATCTGCTGATAAGTGGATAAGTTAACTAGTTAACAACTTGGTAACTAGTTAACTCGAATGGATAACATGTTAACTAGTTATCTGTTGATAACTAGTTAACTGTAAAAACTCAGGTTAACTAGTTATCAATAAAAAAATATCGTTAACAAGTTATTAGTAAAAATCAGGTTAACTAGTTAACGTGTTCTCGCCGGAAAAGTCATCGGAGGTTGTTCGGTCTCCGGAGCCTCGCCGGAAAAATAACTGGAAAACATGTTAGCTAACTAGTTAACTGTAAAAATCCAAGTTAACTAGTTAACTAGACGTCGTCGGAAAGGTCACCGGAGTTTGATTAGTCACCGGAAAAGTCACCAAAAAATTTCACGAAAAAGTCATCAGAAAGTCGTCAAAAAATTCACCGGCGACGGTCACCGGAAAGTCACCGGCGACGGCCACCGACGGCCGGCGGCGGTGACTGGTGACGGCCGCCGGCGGTGGTGACCGGCGACAGGGCCGACGACAGTACCAGCAACTGTCAACATAAAAGCATTAAAGGCAAAAGATCTGCGTCCAAGAAATAGAGTTTGGACTGTTCCAAACCCAAAACCCGGAAGGGCATTCTTGTCATTTAAGAAAAATAAAAAACCCTACGCCTAATAAAGATCTCAGCCGCCGTCCTCTCTTTCTCCTTTTTGCCAGCCGGTTTCTTCAACTTCATACCCGCCGCCGGTCCAAATCCCTATTTCCCGTTCCCTGATTTTGTTTCCTTCTTCATGTTTCGATCTATTTGTACGGCTTGCAGAGCAGTGGACGGAGATAAGATCAGATGCGGCTGCCGTGGAGGTAGAGCAGCTTGGTTACGAGCTTGGATTTCGCGTCGGAAGTCACGATTAGTGGGTCGTCGGCCTTGCTCTTCTTCGTCTTCCTATCTATTTGTACAGCACAGGAAGCAGTGGAGGAAGAGTAGATCAGATCCGGCGGCTGGTGGAGGCAGAGCAGCTTGGCTACGGTGTGAGGCGGAGGTCGGCTAAATGAGGCGGTCGGCGTAGTGGGTCGGAACTCGGAGGTCGACGAAGGTCGACGGCAGCACGCGTTTTACTGAAGCCCAATGAATTGACAAATTCAATTAATTTGCAAATTAGTCACTGGCTATGTCAAGTGACTCATTTGCAGTTGCAAAAACTTTGAGGATTGTTTAGTAATTAGAATTTTTGAAGATGTTGCAAGAAGGGAGGTCTCGGTTCTCGCAACCGTCGGGAAAAATGATGATGATGTTTCGATGATGATGATGTTTCGATGATGTTTATTGTGAATAAAATCTGTTGTTGTATCACGATGATGTTGATTATCGATGATGATTGTTGAACTAGTTAGCCTTGATAACTAGGTAATTTGATTGGTTAACTAGTTAACTCGATTATATAATTAGGTAACAATATGATAATTAGTTAACTCGATTGGTTAACTAGTTAACTCTATTGGATAACTAGTTAACTTGATAAGTTAATTAGTTAACTCGAGTAGATAACTAGTTAACTTGATAAGTTAATTAGTTAACTCGAGTATATAACTAGTTAACTCGAGTAGATAACTAGCTAACAAGATTATTTAGTAAAAATGAATTAATGTTACAATTAAAACGGTTGGTTAACTAGTTAACTCGATTGGTTAACTAGTTAACTCGATAAGTTAAGTAGTTAACTCGAGTAGATAACTAGTTAACTCGAGAAGATAACTAGTTAACTTGATCGGTTAACTAGTTAACTTGATAAATCATGATGTTAAACAAAAAGTTAACTAGTTATCTGCTGATAAGTGGATAAGTTAACTCGAATGGATAACATGTTAACTAGTTATCCGTTGATAACTAGTTAACTGTAAAAACTCAGGTTAACTAGTTATCAATAAAAAAATATCGTTAACAAGTTATTAGTAAAAATCAGGTTAACACGTGTTCTCGCCGGAAAAGTCATCGGAGGTTGTTCGGTCTCCGGAGCCTCGCCGGAAAAATAACTGGAAAACATGTTAGCTAACTAGTTAACTGTAAAAATCCAAGTTAACTAGTTAACAAGACGTCGTCGGAAAGGTCACCGGAGTTTGATTAGTTACCGGAAAAGTCACCAAAAAATTTCACGAAAAAGTCATCGGAAAGTCGTCAAAAAATTCACCGACGACGGCCACCGACGGCCGGTGGCGGTGACTGGTGACGGCCGCCGGCGGTGGTGACCGGCGAGAGGGCCGACGACAGTACCAGCAACTGTCAACATAAAAGCATTAAAGGCAAAGGATTTGCGTCCAAGAAATAGAGTTTGGACTGTTCCAAACCCAAAACCCGGAAGGGCATTCTTGTCATTAAGAAAAATAAAAAACCCTACGCCTAATAAAGACCTCAGCCGCCGTCCTCTCTTTCTCCTTTTTGCCAGCCGGTTTCTTCAACTTCATACCCGCCTCCGGTCCAAATCCCTATTTCCCCTTCCCTGATTTTGCTTCCTTCTTCATGTTTCGATCTATTTGTACGGATTGCAGAGCAGTGGAGGGAGATAAGATCAGATGCGGCGGCCGTGGAGGTAGAGCAGCTTGGTTACGAGCTTGGATTTCGCGTCGGAAGTCACGATTAGTGGGTCGTCGGCCTTGCTCTTCTTCGTCTTCCGATCTATTTGTACGGCACAGGAAGCAGTGGAGGAAGAGTAGATCAGATCCGGCGGCTGGTGGAGGCAGAGCAGCTTGGCTACGGTGTGAGGCGGAGGTCGGCTAAATGAGGCGGTCGGCGTAGTGGGTCGGAACTCGGAGGTCGACGAAGGTCGACGGCAGCACGCATTTTACTGAAGCCCAATGAATTGACAAATTCAATTAATTTGCAAATTAGTCACTGGCTATGTCAAGTGACTCATTTGCAGTTGCAAAAACTTTGAGGATTGTTTAGTAATTAGAATTTTTGAAGATGTTGCAAGAAGGGAGGTCTCGGTTCTCGCAACCGTCGGGAAAAATGATGATGATGTTTCGATGATGACGATGATGTTTATTGTGAATAAAATCTGTTGTTGTATCACGATGATGTTGATTATCGATGATGATTGTTGAACTAGTTAGCCTTGATAACTAGGTAATTCGATTGGTTAACTAGTTAACTCGATTATATAATTAGGTAACAATATGATAATTAGTTAACTCGATTGGTTAACTAGTTAACTCTATTGGATAACTAGTTAACTTGATAAGTTAATTAGTTAACTCGAGTAGATAACTAGTTAACTTGATAAGTTAATTAGTTAACTCGAGTATATAACTAGTTAACTCGAGTAGATAACTAGCTAACAAGATTATTTAGTAAAAATGAATTAATGTTACAATTAAAATGGTTGGTTAACTAGTTAACTCGATTGGTTAACTAGTTAACTCGATAAGTTAAGTAGTTAACTCGAGTAGATAACTAGTTAACTCGAGAAGATAACTAGTTAACTTGATCGGTTAACTAGTTAACTTGATCAGTTAACTAGTTAACTTTATAAATCATGATGTTAAACAAAAAGTTAACTAGTTATCTGCTGATAAGTGGATAAGTTAACTAGTTAACAACTTGGTAACTAGTTAACTCGAATGGATAACATGTTAACTAGTTATCTGTTGATAACTAGTTAACTGTAAAAACTCAGGTTAACTAGTTATCAATAAAAAAATATCGTTAACAAGTTATTAGTAAAAATCAGGTTAACTAGTTAACGTGTTCTCGCCGGAAAAGTCATCGGAGGTTGTTCGGTCTCCGGAGCCTCGCCGGAAAAATAACTGGAAAACATGTTAGCTAACTAGTTAACTGTAAAAATCCAAGTTAACTAGTTAACTAGACGTCGTCGGAAAGGTCACCGGAGTTTGATTAGTCACCGGAAAAGTCACCAAAAAATTTCACGAAAAAGTCATCAGAAAGTCGTCAAAAATTTCACCGGCGACGGCCACCGACGGCCGGCGGCGGGTGACTGGTGACGGCCGCCAGCGGTGGTGACCGGCGAGAGGGCCGACGACAGTACCAACAACTGTCAACATAAAAGCATTAAAGGCAAAAGATCTGCGTCCAAGAAATAGAGTTTGGACTGTTCCAAACCCAAAACCCGGAAGGGCATTCTTGTCATTTAAGAAAAATAAAAAACCCTACGCCTAATAAAGATCTCAGCCGCCGTCCTCTCTTTCTCCTTTTTGCCAGCCGGTTTCTTCAACTTCATACCCGCCGCCGGTCCAAATCCCTATTTCCCCTTCCCTGATTTTGTTTCCTTCTTCATGTTTCGATCTATTTGTACGGCTTGCAGAGCAGTGGACGGAGATAAGATCAGATGCGGCGGCCGTGGAGGTAGAGCAGCTTGGTTACGAGCTTGGATTTCGCGTCGGAAGTCACGATTAGTGGGTCGTCGGCCTTGCTCTTCTTCGTCTTCCTATCTATTTGTACAACACAGGAAGCAGTGGAAGAAGAGTAGATCAGATCCGGCGGCTGGTGGAGGCAGAGCAGCTTGGCTATGGTGTGAGGCGGAGGTCGGCTAAATGAGGCGGTCGGCGTAGTGGGTCGGAACTCGGAGGTCGACGGCAGCACGCGTTTTACTGAAGCCCAATGAATTGACAAATTCAATTAATTTGCAAATTAGTCACTGGCTATGTCAAGTGACTCATTTGCAGTTGCAAAAACTTTGAGGATTGTTTAGTAATTAGAATTTTTGAAGATGTTGCAAGAAGGGAGGTCTCGGTTCTCGCAACCGTCGGGAAAAATGATGATGATGTTTCGATGATGATGATGTTTCGATGATGTTTATTGTGAATAAAATCTGTTGTTGTATCACGATGATGTTGATTATCGATGATGATTGTTGAACTAGTTAGCCTTGATAACTAGGTAATTCGATTGGTTAACTAGTTAACTCGATTATATAATTAGGTAACAATATGATAATTAGTTAACTCGATTGGTTAACTAGTTAACTCTATTGGATAATTAGTTAACTTGATAAGTTAATTAGTTAACTCGATTAGATAACTAGTTAACTTGATAAGTTAATTAGTTAACTCGAGTATATAACTAGTTAACTCGAGTAGATAACTAGCTAACTTGATAAGTTAATTAGTTAACTCGAGTAGTAACTAGTTAACTCGAGTAGATAACTAGTTAACTTGATAAGTTAATTAGTTAACTCGAGTAGTAACTAGTTAACTCGAGTAGATAACTAGTTAACTTGATAAGTTTATTAGTTAACTCGAGTATATAACTAGTTAACTCGAGTAGATAACTAGCTAACAAGATTATTTAGTAAAAATCAAAGTTACAATTAAAACGGTTGGTTAACTAGTTAACTCGATAAGTTAAGTAGTTAACTCGAGTAGATAACTAGTTAACTCGATAAGTTAACTAGTTAACTCGAGAAGATAACTAGTTAACTTGATCGGTTAACTAGTTAACTTGATAAATCATGATGTTAAACAAAAAGTTAACTAGTTATCTGCTGATAAGTAGATAAGTTAACTAGTTAACAACTTGGTAACTAGTTAACTCGATTGGATAACATGTTAACTAGTTATCTGTGGATAACTAGTTAACTGTAAAAACTCAGGTTAACTAGTTATCAATAAAAAAAATATTGTTAACAAATTATTAGTAAAAATCAGGTTAACTAGTTAACTAATCCTCGCCGGAAAAGTCACCGGAGTTTGGTCAGTCTCTGGAGCCTCGTCGAAAAATTCACCGGAAAACATGTTAACTAACTAGTTAACTATAAAAATCCAAGTTAACTAGTTATGAATAAAAAAATATTGTTAACAAGTTATTAGTAAAAATTAGGTTAACTAGTTAACTTGTCCTCGCCGGAAAAGTCATCGGAGTTTAGTCGGTCTCCGAAGCCTCGCCGGAAAAGTCACCGGAAAAGTCACCGGAAAACATGTTAACCGTAAAAAATCCAAATTAACTAGTTAAGAATAAAAAAAATCATGCTAATAAGTTAATAGTAAAAATCAGGTTAACTAGTTAACTTGTCCTCGTCGGAAAAATCACCGGAGTTTGGTCGGTCTCCAAAGCCTTGTCGAAAAATTCACCGAAAAAGTTGTCGAAAAAATCACAGGAAAAAGACACCGGAAAAAGTCGCCGGAAAATGGTGACGCCGGCGACCGACGGACGGCGGCGGCGCGGCGGCCGACTGTTCGGCAGTGGGTTGATTAAAACAAAATATTTAAATAAAAAATAATAATAATATATTTAGATTAAATATAATAATTAAAGTATTTGTGTAAAGTCTTAAATACCCCTGACAGATCTGGACCATTAGATTGGTCAAAGAGTCAATTAGATCTAATGGTTGAGAATGGGTTTAAAACTTTCCAAACCCACATTCTCTTGGATGCTGATCCATTCCCAGCATTAAAGGTAATAATGAAAATATTTAAATTAAATATAATAATAAAATATTTAAATTAAATATAATATTTAAATTATTTGTGTAACAAATCTGGATCATTAGATTAGTCAAAGGGTCAAACTAGATCTAATGGTTGTAGGAAGATTTAGAACTTTCCAAACCTGGAAAGTCTTGAATGCTGATCCGATCCCTATTTCACCTATATAATATACTAGTTAAAATTGGTTTGGTTGGATAAGGGCCATAGATTGACTTAGCCTCCGATGTTAGTGTTACTACTCATGAATGGCAACCAATCGCAACACTAAGCAAAACTTTACATATATTTCTCATACTAATGCTACCTCATTCACTCATCTCTTTCAACTAAATTTCATATTTGGAGTCGTAATCACAGAAAAAAAGAAAAATGAAAAATGAAAAAAGGGTTCAGAAATTATGCTGCAGGTAAAGATTCTCCCTTGGAGAAGCAGGACCAATCTCTTCCTCCAACCTCCTCAACCCATCTCCTCCTCCTCCTCCTCCTCCGTTCCTTGCTTCTAAAGCTTTCCCATCAACAACAACATCTGCCTCCGATACCGATGACTTCCTCCGTTGTGAAGATGTCACACTAGGAAACGTTATCCATGAAGGAGCTCTCAACTCAATCCTCTGCTCTTGATCACCAGCTTCCACCACTACCATCATTTCTGTTGTCTCTGAACCTGACCTGTTTGATGATCTCTGTGACGATTTCTTGTGCATCCTGCTGCTACCAAGCACTACCTCTGTTGGCAGTATAGGCTGCTCGTAGCATGGACTCCCCATCAGCTGTGCCAATCCACGTTCCAATGCTGTTGTCACTTTGTCCATTGATGGTCTTTCCTTCCCTCTCATCCTAACACACTTACAAGCCACATTCGCTATTCTTTTCAATGCTTCCATATCAGACGGTGGCTTCAGTACTCTGTCCAATATGGATGATGTATCTCCTGCTCTTATCAATGGAACTGCCCATTCCACTATGTTCCCTTCTTCACACTGCATGTCTATTGCCTTTCTTCCACTCAGTATCTCAAGAAGCAGCACCCCAAAGCTGTATACGTCTGACTTTGTCGTCAGGTAGTGAAGCCTGTAGTACTCTGGATCAAGGTATCCTAGTGTCCCTGCAGGTAGCTCTGCCAGTGGAGAGCTGCTGTCTACAGGACCTAACAATGATAGACCGAAATCAGCCACTCTTGCATTGTGCTCTTCATCTATGAGGATGTTTGACGACTTTATGTCACGATGAATCACTGGAGGGCAAGCGTATCCGTGCAAGTATTCGATTCCACGAGCTGCTTGGACTGCTATCGTCACCCTCCTAACCCAATCCAGTTGTTCTCTCAGTGCCTTGTTCTTTCCATGAAGGTGCTGGTGTAAGGAGCCATGAGCCATGAACTCGTATACAAGAAGCCTTTCACCACTTTCCTCACAGTAACCCAGTAAGTTGAGCAAATGTGCATGATTCAACCTTGATAGTAGATCAAGCTCAGTGTGGAATTCTTTTGAGTTCTTCTGCTTATCTGAAGACACAATCGCCTTTTTCACAGCAACCATAGTCCCATCCTTTAGAACACCTTTGTAAACACATGAGAAGCTACCTTTCCCTACCAAGGATTCATCTTTGAAACCATTCGTTGCCTTGTCAAGTTCCTCATAACTGAACATCTGTGCTCTCCTCGTTATCTTGAGCTCATCTATGTCTGGTCGGATCTTCTTCCCATTCTCTACATGCAACGAGGAACCACCTCTGCCATTGCTGATGCTCTTCTTGGGTTTCGAATTGGCAGCTGAGCAACGACAGTTCCTTAACCTGTACCGGACATATAAAACTGCAATTGTAGATACAATGATTGCCAAGAACACAGCGAAGCAAACCTCTGCAATAATTACAGGCAGCTGCAATGACCAAACCCTCTCATTTCCTTTCGCTTTTGGAGCATTCACAGAAGAGCATTTTGAGAAGCAGTCTGCTGAATAACATCCTGAACAGTTGTACTCACATTCACGATCTGATTCCAGTGTACATTGTGTGTTCTGATACATTTCAGGAGGACAATCGTTGCTGCAAGGCACGCAAACATGAGAGAAAGGAATAGCCTTGCAAGGTGCATTGTCAGACCTAAGCTCATATGTTCCGGAAGTGCAAGGAGCGGTTATGCACGAACCAGGTGAGACAGGTACTGGGAGTTTAGTGGGAAATCCGAGCCCCCAACATACAGGCAAAAGGTCTTTCTCAGCAAGAATTCCACAAGTGAAGTAATTCCCAGCAGCAATCTGGTAAACCTTAATGCCATTAGGAGGAGGTGTGCTTCTCTTCACAGCAAACCCCCAGCAGATTACTCCACGGTCATAGCTCTTGATCCCACAAGCATGGAACTTACCTCCAACCACTGAAATCATAGGATCAGTTGGAGGCAAATCCACATTAAGTTGAGCAGAAGTCTCTATCATTGATATCTCATCTTGAAGGTCCAAGCTCCTTCCCCAGCAAAAGGGTCTAGAGTTAATTCCATCAAGAATACCACACACATGATAGCCACCAGCAGATATCTTCTGAAACCTCATTTGCCTGGGAATCAGGGTGATGACTCTGCTGCTAGTCTCATCTCCCCAACAGAACACCGTCTTATTCTGGGAAAAGAGGCCACAGTTGAACTCGGAGCCAGCTGAAATGGAGTCGATTTGACCATCAAACTCATGGTTGTTGGTCATGTTGTAACCCCAGCAATCAACAAGAGAGTAATTCCTTCGTCTGCCAGTTAAGGGCTTCCTGAGGGCACATAAATGGTAATCTCCTGCACTGATTTCTACATACTGAGCATCTTTGAGCATTGGTTGGGGAACTCCAGTTTGAATGTAGCCACTACTGCCCCAACAATAAGGTTGGTTAGAGTCGATTAGAAGGCCACAAACAAAGCCATCACCAGCGGTGATTCCAATGAAAGGGAAGTGAAGTGGTGCTCCATAGACTACATCTGGGTTAGAACCATAACAGGTGATTAAATGAGAGCCGTCGGAGTTGAGACCACAGAAAACAGGACCATTCTCTCCATAGGAGATAGCGATGGAGGACATTGATCCAAGAGCAGAGATGAATGGCAAGATATGTGAAAGAAGCAGCAATGCAAGCACTAGTATTTGAGGTCTCCAAGCAAAGGAGAGTAGTAGGTTGAAATGGGTGGTGTACATTGTATTCATAGTGTGCGATTTCAGAAGTAAACAGCCACAATTAATAAATACATCTAGTTCAGCTACTAATAGTAAAGGACCCAGTGAGATGCTCTGATATGAGAAAATACAATAAAATTCGTTCAGTGAAGTCAACAATGCACAGAAAGAAAACAATCAGCAAAAGTGAAAGCAGCAGAGGAATGAAAACAAAGCAAGAAAACTGAAGAGAAGAAGAGTAATTTGTCCTTGTGATGGGAGAAAGGAAGAAATGGGGTATTGGTTAGCTGGGGTTGAGAAGGGAGGACACAGAGAGGTACCCAGAAAGCAGAGTGGTTGGAATGGAAATGGGGTTCATTCGGAAAGGTGGAATTGAGATGCAGAGTGGAGTAGGAGGAGAAAGAAAGAGATGGCAGCAGCAGCAGAAGCAGCAGTAGGAGGAGGAGGAAGAAGAAGAATGGTGTGTGTGTGTGTGCTGTGGATGGATGGAGTATTAAATGCGGGAGAGAGGAGAGGGAGAGGGGTGTTGATGAGCTGAAGAAAACTGGAACAAGGCAAAGGGCAAAGGGCAAAGGGCAAAAGGGGGGGTTTTGGTTATATGGTTTAATTGGTCCGAAGAAGAAGAAGGAAAGAAGGAAAGGGTTAAGGGTGGTGGTGGATGTAGGTGGGTTTACATTTATTGCTAGCAGCAGTTAATGCAATTCCTTCACTCCTTCACTCCTTCACTGTCTTCCTTCTTCCTTCTTCCTTCTTTTATGCTCACTCACTCTCCCTTATTTTCTCCTTCCTAGTCCTTTTTCCCTCCCATTCTATATTCTATCTCTTTCCTTTTTTTTTTTAACTTCCATATTACCCTTGTTTTCTAAATATCATATTTATTTATTTGTTGGTGTCTTCACTGTGGATTAATATTCAAATTTAATCAAACCTCTCAAATATTTAATAAATATACTTACATTGGTAACATATTTTAATATAAACAAGTTATGAATCACATACAAACAATTCACATTATTCAAACTAGCATTTTTTCGGACCGTTAGCCGATTGCCCGATATGTGATATTTCAATTGTTTATGTAGTATAATTAGTAAATGAGGAATGATCTTATGACTTATTGATCATTTTGGTCATAAACCTTTGGGGTTTATAACAAACTGATCATAATAAACCTTTGATTTGTAACCTAGTGGTCATGAACCTATGGGGTTTGTAACAATTTGATCAATCCATTAACTCTCCATCCAATTTTTCCGTTAAGTGCTGATATCAACATGCTATGTCAGCCTTTTTCCACCTCACCCATTGCCACATCACCTATTCCAATCATGACTCAACCTAACCCAACCCAATCCAACCAGACCTAACCCAACTCAATCTAAACCAACTAAGTGACACAACTAATTACGACCCTTCATCTTCTCCGTCCAGTCAACTTCTTCTCCACCTTCTTCCACCACACCACCGCCATCTACTTCTCATTTCAATTCACCCCCCAGGAAATTCCAGAAAGAACACAAAATTATAATTTCCTCTGTAATTTTTTCTGCTAATTTCTTCTTTGATCTTTTCTGAAGTTGCGTTATTGATTAAGAAGCTAAGCCTTCTTGAGCTTGATCAGAAGCTTTGATTAGGGTTTCTGTGTTGTATGAGAAAAAAATGGAGGCGCCACAAGGAATCGTTTCTTCAGGTGTAACAGTTGCTCCGGAGAGCTTCAGATTAGCTCCTAGAGCTGAGTATCCGACCCGAACCCAGATCTGGCTCCGGCTCCAAACTCGATCCAATTCGGGATTCAGCCGGCGGGGAGCGGCGGCGATGGAAAGAAGAAAAGAGGGAGGCCGAGGAAGTACAGAACCGACTGAAGTTTGTCGCTGATGCCTATATCGGCTTCGATTCCGCTCACCGGAGGAGACTTCTCAGCGGCGGCAGCGCCGCCACCCCCGCCGTCGTGGAAAAGAGGAAGAGGAAGAGGAAGGGGTAATTCAGACTCTGTGAAGAAGCATCAGAGGATTGATTACCATAGCCCAAGTAAATACGATACAATAGTGGGGTGAGATGGCCGTAGATGGCGGTGGTGTGGTAGAACGAAGGCGGAGAAGGAGTTGACTGGACACAGAAGATGAAGGGTTGGTTAGTTGGGTCACTTGGTTGGTTTAGATTGAGTTGGATTAGGTCTGGTTAGATTGGGTTGGGTTAGACTGAGTCATGATTGGAATAGGTGATGTGGCAAGGGGTGAGGTGGAATTGGTTGGTTTAGATTGAGTTGGATTAGGTCTGGTTAGATTGGGTTGGGTTAGACTGAGTCATGATTAGAATAGGTGATGTGGCAAGGGGTGAGGTGGAAAAAAGGCTGACCTAGCATGTTGATATCAGCACTTAACGGAAAAATAATTGGATGGAGAGTTAATGGATTGATCAAATTGTTACAAACCCCATAGGTTCATGACCACTAGGTTACAAATCAAAAGTTTATGACCAGTTTGTTATAACCCCAAAGGTTTATGACCAAAATGATCCATAGGCCAAGATTTTATATGCTAATAGTTTTAAAATTCTGTTTAGCAAACTGCAAACTAACTAAAATTTGAAATATCGAGATTGAAATTAAACTAAAACTCAATAGGTAAAATAATAAGCAACGTCTTACTTAATTGATAACTAAAATAGTTTAAAGTAAAAATATAAAAATATCTAGATAATTTTTTATACAGTACCAAAATACACATAATATTTAAAATGAATATTGTGATTAATTTTAGAATATTTTATAAATTAATTAAGTTTAATTGCATTCTGAAATGAAAAGGTCATTTATGATTATTGAAAAGGAGAAATAAAATTAATAATTATAATTTTTGTTTGAACATATTTTTTAAATGAGTAATTTCTTTTAAACAATACGACTTCAAAACATTTGTAATAAAATATTTGATTTGCCAACAAAAGTAAGTTTAAGACAAACAGAAAATGAAATTGCAGCTCTCTCGAAACATTTGCAAACAAATAAAGCAGAGGCTAAAAACCCAACACTGTCCAAAAAAAATTATTTTTAGTAATGGAACTTCAATTCGCCTGTTAAAACTTAGAAGATAGAAGAATATGGAAAGGATCATGTTTAATATATTTAGGTTTGATGAAATATCCGCAATTCAATCTGACTCAACTCGATCAATAGTCTAAATTTTTCATAGTAAATGACTTGTAATTCGTTTTACTTACGATCACAAACTCGTTGATAAGGATTATAATATTTGAGTAGATATTCTTGTCGCATTTGTATTTATCTCTACTATTATTCTGTAACTAATCTATTGTATAAATAATAGAAGTATGAGCACACGGTTGGGTGTGAGTAAATAATTCCAACAAATTCTACATGGTAATCAGAGCCTCCACATAATTCTCTCTTTTTCGAAAATCCTAAACACAAAAATACCTAGCTGTTCTCTCTCTTCCTTCAAACTCCTAAACACAAAAAACCCCTTAGCTATTCTCTCTCTCTCTTCCGTCAAACCTGTACTAAAAAAACCCTAGTTGTTGCAGCCGCAACTATGGCTGCCAACAATCAGCAAATGCCGCCTCCCCCTTCCCAACTATCAGTTAAACTTGATGCTTCCAATTATGTTCTATGGAAGTTGCAGATCGAGCCATTCTTGGTCGGCTACGATCTAATTTCGCATGTTGATGGCTCCGCCGCAGCCCCGGTTCATGTGAACGAAACAGGAGTCGTTATATCGGAATACACGAGATGGTATCGCCAGGACCAGCTTGTCCTAGGCTGGATCATAAACTCTCTCTCCCCGACGGTAATCCATACCCTAGTTGGCGTGGCAACAGCTTGTGAGGCTTGGACGGCGCTAGCTAAGGCTTTCGGATCAGGAAGCCCGTCACAAATAAGGTCCCTTAAAACTCAACTTTTTGATTTGCATATGAAAAATGATACGGTTGCTATCTATTGGCAGAAGGAAAAAATATAGCTGATCGACTCCAGGATTTAGGGCGGCCGATCGCGAATAGCGATCTGGTTCATTACGTGACAAGGGGCCTGCCTCCGAGCTACAGGCTGTTGATTCGTTCTCTTAACAACCGGATGGAGGAAGTGAGTTTCCTTGAACTCCATGGCCTGCTCCTGTCCGAGGAGCTCGATCTAGCGATGGACGGCGCTGCCAGTGCTATTCAACCTCAAGCGAATTACTCGGCTCAGACGAGATCTCATGACAGGAGCCGTCAGCCAGCACGTTTCCGTAACTAGCAGGCCTCTTGCACAAGCCCGACACGAGGCGTGTACCGAGCAGCCCACAGTACCCTCCTCGCCAACAGATTCAGCCACAACAGTCCTACCAGCCCCACCGGTCGCCACAACAGCCGAATCAGAACCCTAGACCTCTCATCTGTTTCAACTGCAACGGGCACGACCACCACTACAAGATGTGTCCGTCACCTTGACAAATCCAACCTCAGCCACAAGCCCACTTCAGCTCGAACCCCTCATCCCCGCCAGGAAGCTGGACGATTGATTCAGGAGCGACACATCACCTCACTAATGACCTAGCAAACCTCGCTCTTCATACCGAGTACCAAGGCACCGACCAGTTACAGCTCAGCGATGGTAATGTGATTCCTATCTCCCATTCTGGTTCAACTACTTCATCTATAAATGGTTCCCGCATTGATCTAGATAATATCTTTGTTGTTCCTACATCTTGTCAAAATTTGCTATCAATAAGTGCATTAACCCGTGATAACAATGTGGCTATTCTATTCTATCAAAATCGGGTGTGTATACTGGACTTGGACAGCCGACAGATACTTTACCAAGGCCAGAATAGGGATGGTCTATACCACATCCCGCTAACATTCTTCCACCGAGCACGACCACAAGTCAATTCGATGACACTATCGACTTGGCACAAAAGATTGGGGCATGCGAACATGGAGAGTGTAAAACGGGAGCTACGGAGTTCGGATATTCTTTTTCTAATAAGCGGTTATCGCATATTTGCCAAGATTGTTGTGTAGGCAAATTGCATAAGCTGCCATTTGTTTTTATCTAATTATCGTGCTATGGGACCACTTGACTTGATATGCAGTGATGTTTGGGGACCAACTCCTATTGATTCAGTGGATAATCATAGATATTACATACTCTTTTATGATCATTATAGCAAATATAGTTGGATTTATTTTGTTCGTTATAGATCTGACCTGCTATCCGTCTTTATTAATTTTCGTGTCATGGTAGAAAAATATTTCGGGCGTCCCATACGCTCATTCCGTGCAGATTGAGGTGGTGAATATCAGAAGCTGTCTCAATATTTGGCCAAAGAAGGAATTGTATTTCAGAGCTCATGCCCTAATACACCAGAACAAAATGGATGCGCGGCACGAAAACATCGACATGTGACGGAGCTAGGGCGTACACTATTACATCAGGCTAAACTTCCTCTACACTATTGGACTTATACTTTTCGTACCTCAGCTTATTTGATTAATAGATTACTGTTGTCTAGTATACAACATGACATTCCTTACATATGCTTGTATGGTGAGCTACCAGACTATAAGATGCTCAAAGTTTTCGGGTGTTTGTGCTACCCTTGGTTAAAGCCGTATGTGGCAAATAAACTAGAAGCGAGATCGGCCCCTTCCGTTTTCCTTGGCTACAGTCTACAACATATAGGATATTATTGCTCGGTTAAAATACGTACAAGATTCATATTTCGCGACATGTGATATTTGACGAACACACTTTTCCTTTTCAAGTGTCCTCGGTACTCGGTAGCCAACCAGAACCTCTGCCTCAACAAACTACCACTGCTATACCAATCCCACTATTGCTTCCAGTCGACATCCCTTGACAGCACCTCAACCAGAGACGGCATCACCTCAACCCATCCCACCACAAATGAATGAGCAGTCAGTCCAGCCACAAAGTTAAACATCTAGACATCAGATGGTAACACGCTCTCGAACAGGAAGATTAAAGCCTCGTGTCTTCACAGCCGTGATAGAGGAGACTCACGTCGAACCGACTTGCTACACGCAAGCATCCACCAAAGAGAAATGGCGCCATGCAATGAACGAGGAGTTCAATGCCCTACTACAAAATAACATGTGGACGTTAGAGGAATCAGGGCCACACAAGCGACCAATAAGTAATAAATGGGTGTTCAAGATTAAACGACATCCAGATGGTTCTGTGGCACGATATAAGGCGCGGTTGGTAGCGAAGGGATATCATCAAACCGAAGGAGTTTACTACACGGAGACGTTCAGCCCGGTAATCAAACCAGCAACCATTCGTCTTATACTATCTATAGCGGTCTCACGAAGTTGGGTGGATTAATCAGTTAGATGCTAACACTTTTTTCCATGGCACACTTGATGAGGTTGTTTACATGATTTAGCCGCTAGGTTTTACAGATCCGGGATGACCTGACCACATATGTCGCTTGCATAAGTCACTCTACGATTTGAAATAGGCTCCAAGAGAATGGTTCTCATGTTTACGAGACGCCTTAATAGCACTCGGTTTTTCGGGATCGAAAACGGATCATTCATTATTTTATATTTCTGATCCCTCACCAATGTTTATACTTATTTATGTCGATGACATAATTATAACAGGAGCGTCACCTAGCCAAGTCCGAAGTATGATCTAGAAATTGGCTGAGAAGTTTATGATAAAGGATCTTGGCGCGTTGAATTATTTTTTGGGCGTAGAAGTGACTTTCACACCGTCAGGCATGCACCTCTCGCAAGGGAAGTGTATAAGAGAGCTACTGAAGAAGGCTTTTCTCTAGGATTCAAATCTCGTCGCTACACCCTACTACCAGCCAAAGACGACCGATGATGCCATCTTTGACCGTCCGACTGAGTTCCGGCAGCTGCTAGGGGGCTTGCAATATCTCCAAATGGCACGTCCGGATATATCATATGCGGTGAACAAGCTTCCCCAAACCATGCATGCACCACGAGCAAGAGATTGGGTCCACCTGAAACACGTCCTACGATATCTCAAGGGGAGTATTACTCATGGTATAACTCTGCACAACCACCCTACTCATTCTCTATCAGTTTTTACAGATGCGGATTGGGCCGGCGATGTAGCTAACCGCTGGTCGACCAGCGCCTATGTCACTTTTCTGGGGCCGAACATTATCTCATGGACGAGTAGAAAACAAAAGACGGTGTCTCGCTCATCGACAGAAGCGGAATATCGAGCCATGGCCACGGTCTTGTCGAAAGTCTTATGGTTGTCCTCACTTCTGATCAAGATCGGTTTTTCGTCTACCACTCCGCCAACGGTATGGTGTGATAATATAGGATCCACTTACTTATCCAAGAATCCAGTATTCCATTCTCGGTCGAAGCACTTGGAGATCGATTTCCATTTTGTACGGGAAAAAGTTGCATCGAAGCACTTATATGTCGCTTACATCTCTACGAAGGACCAAATAGCCGACATCCTAACTAAACCACTACCGGCGCCACGCTTCACATCTTTACAACTCAAGCTCAATGTCGAACCCGCCATTGGCTTGCGGGAGGGTGATAAGGATTATAATATTTGAGTAGATATTCTTGTTGCATTTGTATTTATCTTTACTATTATTCTGTAACTAATCTCTTGTGTAAATAATAGAAGTATGAGCACACGGTTGGGTGTTGGTAAATAATTCCAACCAATTCTACACCCGTGACCTCACCGGTCTGCTCTTACTAAGTTACAATCTCAGTTCTCCTATTTTCTCTAGCCCAATAGATATATAAATTGATAAATGTTTCTCTTAAATATTCATAATTTTTTTAATTTATGCAACTCAATTTTTTAAATTGATACTTATTTTAAAAAAACTTTTCAAAAATGAATGATGTTTTATAAAAAAATATAAATTAAAAAATATTTGATTTACCAACAAAGTAAGTTCGAGATAAATAGAAAACAAAATTGTAATTCTCTCAAAACATTTGAAAAAAAAGTGGATACTAAAAACCCAACATCATTGTCCAAAAAATCATTTTGAGAAATGGAACTTCAATTGGCCGTTAAAACTTAGAAGAATAGGAAAATAAAGATCATGTTACATGAATACATTTAGGTTTGATGAAATATGCCCAATTCAACGTGACTCACCCCGATCAATACTATGAATTTGTTAATAGTAAATGACTTGTAACCTGCTTTACTTACGTTCCCATGGGCCATGACTAAAACTGTTACACACTCGCGACCTCACTAGTCATTGTTCTTATTAAGGTATAAGCATATTTCTCTAATTTTCTTTAACTCAATAGATATATTAATTGAGAAATACTTATATTAGATATTCATAAATTTTTTAATTTATATAACTCAATTTTTTAATTTATACTTAGTTTAAACAAAAATTTTCAAATGAGTGATGTCTTCTAAGCCAATAGGAATTTAAAAAATTGTAACAAAATATTTGATTTACCAACAAAAGTAAGTTCAAGACAAACAAAAAATAATATTATATTGCATCTCTCTTGCAATATTTGCAAAAACATAAAGTCGAGACTAAAAAAACTAATAATTCCCAAAAAAATAATTTTGAGAATGAAACCTCAATTGGCCCGTTAAAACTTAGATGACTGTGGAAATAAAGATAATTTTATATAAATATATTAAGGGTTGATGAATATGCCCAATTCAAACTGACTCAATTCGATTAATACTCCGAATTTGTTAATAGTAAATGACTTGTGACATGTTTTACTTACGATCTCATGACTCATACTATTATAGGAAGCGGATCAGCGTCCAAGATTTTGATGGGTTTGGAAAGTTCCAAACCCATCTCCAACCATTAGATCTAGTTTGACCATTTGACTAATCCAGTGGTCCACATTTGTAGGGGGGTATTTAGGACTTTATACATATAATATATTTAAATATTATATTTAATTTGATTACTTTATTATTATATTTTAATTTGAATATTCTGTTATTATATCTGGTGACCGGCGATGATTTTTCCGGCGACTGGCCATCGTCACCTGCGACCGGCCACCGTCACCGGCGACCGGCTACCGTCACCGGCGACCGGTGACTTTTCCGTTGAAGCTCTGGTGACTTTTTTGGTCACTTTTCGACAATTTTTCCGGCAATCGACCAAACTCCGATGACTTTTCCGGCGAGGAAAAGTTAACTAGTTAACCCGATTTTTATTGATAACTAGTTAACTGAACCAGTTAACAGGTTATCAGCAGATAACTAGTTAATTGAACTAGTTAACATGTTATTTCGCTGATAACTAGTTAACGAATTACCATGGTCAGTTAACATAATTTTTAGTTAACAGGTTATCTCACTAATTATGTTGTTTTTAATCTATATAACTAGTTAACTAGTTATCTTATCGAGTTAACTAGTTAACCAATTGAGTTAACATGTTATTTTGCTGATAACTAGTTAACGAATTACCATGATCAGCTAACTAAATTTTTGTTAACAGGTTATCTAACTAGTTATGTTATTTTTAATTACTTAACTAGTTAACATCATGATTTATCGAGTTAACTAGTTAACCAATCGAGTTAACCTGTTATCTAATCGAGTTAACTAGCTAACTTGTTATCAACATTAGTTAACTAGTTAGCAAAGTTAGTTAACTAGTTATCAAATCGAGTTAACTAGTTATCTAATCGAGTTAACTAATTAACCAAACGAGTTAATTAGTTATCTAATCGAGTTAACTAGTTAACCAATCGAGTTAACTAGTTATCTTATCGAATTAACTAGTTAACATCGTGATCAGATAACTAGTTAATGGGTTATTAGCCAATAACTAGCGAACATGTTGTTCAACAACTAGATTAAATAGTTTCAGTATTAAATTGTCAAAAACATAAAAATAGGTGACTATTTTGTAACTTTCAATAATGAGTTGATCTGAAGCCTGCTCCTACACCCACTAAACGCCACTGTTTAATTAATTAGCTCTAAAGTAATTCTCCCCCCCCCCCCCCCCCCACACCCACTAAACGACACCGCTTCAATAATTAGAGCTCATCACTCCTAATTTCCAAATCGTGTTCCTCACCTTCAGCTCCTCCCCGCCGCTTCATTGACCCACGCACGCCGAGCCAAATACTCCTTCTTCAACGGCAACGACGACGCCCTCCTCCGCTCCCTGGCCTAAAATCCACTAACGACTTGCTCCACTCCGTCCTCTCCAACGGCAATGGCAACGCCTTCTTCCGCTCCCCTGGGCTTAAAATCCACCGACGACTTGCTCCACTCCGTCCTCTCCAACGGCAACGGCAACGCCTTCCTCCTCTCCCCTAGGCTTAAAATCCACCGACGACCACTTCATCCTCTCCAATGGTGGCGTTAGTGCGGCGGCGACGGTGAGATGAGAGTGTAGATCTAAGGCGGCAGAAACCGATGGGGATTTTTGTTGATGCCTTCATCTAGATTCCGATAGAGCGAGAGGCGACGGGAGAAGGAGAGGAGGCAGAAGAGAAGGTTGGTGGTGCGGTCATCGCTTGATCGGAATGACAGGGGGGTTGATCGGAAGTCGACAGGGACGAAGAACATGTATCGAGGGAAGGGGAAAATGGCACTTTTTAAATTATCAATTTTGCCCCTCTGAGTTTGAGTTTGGAATGTTCCAAACCCGGAGGTTTGGACGCAGATCCTTTGCCTACAATTATACACTCTTGACCTCATTGACTATTGCTCTTATTAAGGTACAATATTATTTCTCCAATTTTCTCTAGCTCAATAGATTTATTATCTGAAAAATATTTCTCTTTAATATACATAATTTTTTTAATTTATGCAACTTGATTCTTGACCAAATTAATCAATAACTTAGTTAGCTTGAATGTTTTTAACACATATAAATGATGTGCTTTAATTTTTTAAGTACTCTATGACTCACAGTTAGCTTGAGTGTCTTTCAAGAATTTATGTGAGCAAATACATCTACAAACATATATAGATTTAATTATTCTTAAAAATATCATGATTCTATCAATATCAAGTTTATATGTCATTCTCACCATTATCATCACGTGTGTAAGCATGTTAGTGTCATATATGCATACAAAGAGTGATAAGTAAAGCGTTTGAGTATATAATGTAAGAGATTATATGTGAAAAAAATTATTTCATTTTAGTCTCAAATTAATTAAATTTTAAACACACAAAGCACGATTTAAACAAAAGTATCATCATTTGTCAATAAAATATATGAATACATTATTACCATTTTTTATTCACTCTACTCTCTATTCAATTTGTCAGTCTATTTCTACAAATAAACTTTTGGTTCTCATAATATTAATGTATTTCCAGATCATTAAGGTTGAAATGTGCTTCAATTTGTATAATAAAACGTCGAGAAGCAATGTGCTTTAATGTTTTAATGTAATTATAAATTAGTTTGTCTATCTTAGCTGGTACATTACAATACTTTTATCCTTGAAGTTATGAGTTTGAGTCTCATAGTGACTTAAAATTTATAACTTTTATAAAAAAAAAACATTTTTGTCAAAATAAATTATATTAAAATTCATTGATTGACTACCATTCTACAATGAAGGAGAAGCATGGAGAATCCTAGGTGTCAATAGAAAAAAGCAAAAAATGCTTATATATGTTTGTAGATATGTGAAAAAATTTATTTCATTTTAGTCTCAAATTAATTAAATATTAACACAAAGCCCGATTTAAACAAAAGTTTTATTATCTGTCAATAAACTATACGAATACATTATTACCATTTTTTATTCACTCTACTCTCTATTCAATTTGCTAGTGTATTTCTACAAATAAACTTTTGGTTCTCATAATATTAATGTATTTGCAAATCATTAAGGTTGAAATGTGCTTCAATTTGTATAATAAAGATTGTTAGTTGACTGTGAGTTGACTTCTCTCTAAAATCAGCTCCTAGGTTTTTCCGATTCCTTCGTCGGCCGCTTTGGCTGGCGTCGATTTTCTTGGTCGGCGGGATTCAGGTCCTTCACCTTCCCGTCCTTCTTCCTTCTTCCCTTCTATTAGTGCTGATTTCATGTCTGACTCGTCATCGTCGGCAGAGGATCCCCGTGATTGGGTTGCTTTGTTTGGTGTTCTGGCTGACCTAGCTCTGAGTTATGTAGAGCCGCCTGTTGTCAACAGTATCCTTCAGGCCTCGAAGGAGATTCTTGCTGAGGAGAGGACTCGTCTTAACCTTTGCCTGGTTGGTAAGTTACTGGGACCTGCTCCGAAGGCTCGGATCTACATCTTATTGCAAACCGTTTGTGGGGATGGGATGGGTTATGCCGTGTTTCAGTGCTCTCGGATAGTGGCTCAAAGCTTCATCTCTTCCAATTTCCGTCGGAAGTGGTGGCTCGTTGGGTTATCTCTAGTGGTCCTTGGCACATGGCAAATTCATCGGTGGTTTTCCGCAAGTGGTTCCCAGATATTAAACCGATTCCCCAAGCTTCTACAATCGCTCCTGTTTGGATTCATCTGAGAGGTGTTCCCATTGATTTGAGAACTCGGTGTTTTCTTAACATGATTGCAAGTATGCTTGGCCAGCCACTTAACATGGATATGTCTACTAGGATGGAGGTAGGGCAGGAAAATCTTAAAATCTGTGTCCTGATGTCCATTAGTAGGCCTTTCCCTGTTGTGCTGCCAATTTCTTTGGATGGAGTTGAGACTATCAATGTCGATATCTCTTATTTGAATGCTCTTGTGATTTGTTCTGCTTGTTGCTGCTTTGGGCATGCTCGTGCTTCTTGTAAAACTGCTAGGGCTTCTCATTGGGTTCAGAAGGAGGTTCCAGAGAAAGAGGTTCCAAAGGCCTCTGATGGTCCAAGGGCCTCTTCGAAAGAACATACTTCACGAGCTGCCATTCCGGTGACTCCGGATCCAATGAGCCAAGTTGTGACTCAGCAACCCCAGGGTGTAGGTTCTCAAGCCTTTGATGACTGAGGAATCGCTCCGAAGGTTGTTGTGTCTAAGGTAACAGTTGTTCCCTCTGCAACTTCGGTCCCCAGGCATTTTTTGAGGATGATAATGCTGGTTTTCAAAGAGAAAAAACCACGACTCATAAGCCTTCCCCCCTCAAAATGTCCCGGTTATAAGAGCAGGTAATGCTTTTGGAGCATTGAGCTTAGACATGGTTGAGGAGGATGTTGTGGTCGCTCCTGAGGAAGTTTCAGTTGTTGAACCAGTTTCAATTCCTAAAAGAAGAACGCGCATGAGAAGGGGTAAAGGGGGTGACGGGGGGTAAAACCCCACGATCATCATGAATATCCCCGCTTGGAATGTGTGAGGGATTAATGACCCTCGCAAGCAGATAATGCTCCTGGATCATTTTAGGAGTCATAATCTGGATATTGTAGGTGTTCTTGAAACAAGAGTTCGATTGGGAAATAAAGTTGATATCTGTAGCAAGAGTTTTGGTCATCTTAGCTTCTATGGGAAGTATCAGTTTTCTCTCCTTGGGAAAATTTGGGTGCTCTGGAAGTCTGATCTTCAGCTCACAGTAAAGTACAGCTCTGATCAATGTGTTTGTTGTGCGGTTAATCATAGAGGTGTGTTGATTTACATTACTTTCATCTATGGATCCAACAATGTTAACGAGAGATTGGAGCTCTACAAACTTCTCCTTCAGAAGGTGATTAGAAATTCTCTGTGGATAGTGTTAGGAGATTCTAATGCTATTAGAGGTTCCAAGGATGCTTCAAATGGTGTTAACTTCTCTGCTAGTATGGCTAACTTCAATGACTTCATTGATAAGTGTAACTTGCTTGAAATGCCGTTTTATGGGCCATTCTACACTTGGACAAACAAGCAGGATGATTGTTGGATTGCTCATTGGTTGGAAGGGCTTTAGCTAATGAGGATTGGTTTACCTCTTTTCCGCATTTTAAGGTTTCAGTTCTTCCTCCAACCTTATCGGATCACTCAGGTATTTTGGTTCAGCTTGATTCATCTTACCATTCCTACCCCAAGCCTTTTAGGTTCTTTGATTTCTGGGTGCATCAGCAAGGTTATCTAGATTGTGTAAAGAGTTCTTGGGACAAGTTCACACCTGGTGAGCCTATGCTTTGGCTTTTTAGGAAGCAAAGAGATCTCAAGTATGCTCTCCGTAAATTTAACAAAGCTCATTTCAGTGATATCTCAAATCGTGTAAAGCAGGCTGCTAGTTCCTTGGCTTCTATTCAGATTGAGATGCTCAGTTCTCCTTCTCGTGAGCTGGTTATCAAAGAAAAGGAGGCCACTGCTATTCTCCTTTCTCTTCAGCTTGCTGAGGAGCGATTTTTGCGTCAGAAATACAGGATCCGGGAAGTGTCAGAGGGTGATTCAAACACGAGTTTTTTCCATCGTTCTGTCAAGTTTCGAAATGCTTTCAATACTATAAGGCAGATTACTTCTAGTGATGGTTTTATTCTGTTAGAACCTGATGCCATTGTGGATGAATTCATATCCTTTTATAAGGGTTTATTGGGTACTGCTGATGTTTCTGTCTCCCCTCCGAGTATTGACGTTCTTACTTCAATCCTTAACAAATTTGTTACTAATGAACACTGTGATCTGCTTGTTAAGGAGGTTACAAGGGAAGAAGTTAGAAAATTGGTATTTCAAATGGATGGCAAAAGAGCTCCGGGCCCTGATGGATTTAATGCCACCTTTTATAAAGATTCTTGGAATGTTATTGAGGCAGACTTTACAGAAGCGGTTTTGGAGTTTTTAACACTTCCAAGATGCTCCCTGAATTGAATGCTACATCTCTTACCCTTATTTCGAAGGTGAAGAATCCATCTCAAGTTCGAGAATTCAGACCAATCTCTTGCTGCTCTCTTTTCTACAAGTGTGTGGCGAAGATTCTGGCCAACCGTATGCAGCTAGTGCTCCCTGATGTCATTAGTGAGTCTCAGTCTGGATTTGTCAAGAATCGTAAGATAGTTGACAACATTCTCTTGGCTCAGGAACTGGTCCGCATGTATAATCATTCCAATGTCGCTCCTCACTGCATAATCAAAGTGGACCTTATGAAGGCCTTTGATTCAGTAAGTTGGGATTATCTTCTGAATATGCTCACAACTATGAGGTTCCCATGTAAGTTCATTGGGTGGTTAAAATCTTGCATATACTCTGCTTCCTATAGTATATCTCTTAATGTGGGATTGCATGGTTTTTTCCCAGCAAAAAAGGGGGTTTGTCAGGGAGATCCTTTGTCTCCCTATTTGTTTGTTATAGCTATAGAAGGTCTCTCTCGTCTCCTGGATATTGCAGGTCTATCTAGGTCTCTGCCTTTTCATCCTCAGTGCCTGAAGATTAAACTGACACATTTAGCATTTGCGGATGACATGATGATTTTCTCTAATGGTAGCTACTAATTCCCCATAATTGATACATTCTTGCGTGGCATTCGAGTGTTTTTGTTGTCTTTTAAATGGTTTTGGCCAAATTCATGATAATTGGTCATAAATAGCCTTCTGGGACCCTTAAGGTCCATTTTCAAGTTTTTTGAGGTGTTTTTATTAGTTTTCAGGTAATGCCATGATAGAGCACGGAAATACGAAGCCACATGTTCGAACGGTGATCAAATTAGAGTCTAGATGCTCATGATATCAAAGATTAAAGTTGGCTCTCAACAGAGCCAAAAATGTGTGTTAGGGGTTGTGTCAGCGAGGGCCACTGCATGGCCGCCGCGGGCGCGCCAGCACGGATAAAAACCTAGCGACAACCTATAAATGCAATTTTTCAGGATTTTTAAAGAGAATGAGACCTAGGCTAGCCTTCAGACATATTTTGACGAAGGGGGAACCTCTCCAAACCCTCCCCATCATCCCTAGACACCCTCCTAATCATCCCCAATCATTATTTACACCTTGGAAACACGAATCGAAGAAGAAGACGCTCCAGATTGAAGATTCATGGCTTTGATCTCCGATTTAGGTTTTGTTCTTCTATCATGTGTAACTGAAAACCAATGTGTTAGATTTGTGGAACCCTAAGGGGATTAACTTTATTTATTTTTTGTGTTGTGTTGGATGATGATGAACTATTGTTGTTAATGCAGTTGAGTAGAATATCCATGTTCTTCATGTGTTTTTGCCATGTTTAAGTGTTATGCTTGATTTCGGGTTTGACACTTGATTTGATTTGTGGTGCGCAAATTAATGCACACTAAGTTTTACTCACTAGATCGCTCTAGCGATATCGTTACTTCCCAAGGGTCTTCCTTTCTCTATTACTCAGAACAGTGTGTCAAAGCTAATCGAGGTTTCGTTTTGGTTTGGGATTTGGTTTATGAACTAATGAAACTAAGAAAGCAATTAATCAGGCAAGCAAACAAAACAAATTGGGGTTTTGCAGATAAACTAAGGTGGTTGTTCAGATTCGAATCCACGCTAGTTCGGTTAAGATGGATGAAGCTATGCAATCTCAGTTTCAACAGACTAGATGACTTGACATTTCCTTTTGTATCTCTACTCCATGGTCAGGCCGTAGAGATTCTATTCTATCAAACCTACAAGCTCCTATGGTCAAGCTAACTTGAAAGTAATCAAGAACGAACAAGAACGATGAAATGTCACACAATCATGCAAAGAGATTAGGTCCTTCCAATCCTATGGTCAAGCTATTGGAGAACCTAACGACCTCCTAAACTCTAGAATGAAATGCGTTCATGGTCAGACCCGCAAATCAAAGATAAACTCAAAAACTAACAATTGATCAAGTTGTCAGGATCAAAACGTTTAAATTAGGGTTTAGGAGAAATCGCATCTAAGTCTGAAAGAACATCGATGAACATAAATGGGTTAGAAACCCGAAATCATCCATACAAAATCCTTACTAACGCTTCATCTAATCTAAAAAACCCTAGAGAGTTTAGCCAGACATAGCAGGAGAAGAAATCAGAAAAACAAGAGAAAAGAAAACTGGAGAAGAAAGCATCTTACTCCGAGAAATCCTAATCTTGACAAATATAGAAATCTACCGAGCTAATCCTTGCTTCTTCTTGCCTAATCGCGTCTTCAAAGCTCCGTCTTCTCCTCCGAGAGTGTCGGGTTCATCGAGGAAGAAGAGAAAAAATTAAAGTAAAAAGTCTCCCTCTAAAACTCCTCAAAATTGGGTTAAAAACCCTTTTTCGTCGAAAAAACCCTTTTTCGTCGAAAAAGCTAAAAAAACCGAAAAGTGCGCCTGTAACTATTGAAAAGTGCGCCGGAGCACTTTTCTCTTCAAAAGTAGCACTTTTTATGATGATGAAAAATTCCGCCGAATGTAATTGTAAAAGTGCGCCCGGGAGCACTTAAAAAGTGCGCCAGAGCACATTTTTCCACAAAATGCGCACTTTTTGAGCTGGGACAAGAAACATTTCCAACTCCTTACTTCTTTTGATGCTCCTTGCCTCGTTTGTACTTCGAATTGGTCTCCGTTTGAAGCGCCGAGCTCGTAGAAATGTCATCCACAATATGGTAACATAAAATCTCATAAAAAAACAACTTGAAAACACATCAAACAACCCAAAAGAGGGCCAATGGGAAATAAAACACATTTTTATCAAAAATCACTCGAATACATCACAATTCGGTGTCAAACAAGGAAAATGTAGCTCAAATGTGGCGAGATAAACGCGGTAAATCTAACGTCATCAATTTGTTCCCCCCACACTTAAACTTTTGTTTTCCCTCAAACAAATAAAATTTTGAATCTCACTCAAATTTGCAAGCGATAAGATCAACCAAATTGAAATTTAATCTCTAACAATTCAATCTAAACTATTTCATTTAGAAACCACAACCCACACATGAAAGAAAATCAACCAAAAAATCGAAGTCTCACTATTCTCTGCACACAACAAGTAACAATCACCAATCATGCACGATTCCGACCTAACCGACCAGACTTCCTCACACAGAAAATATTTAGTAATAGGAAACTCTCACACTCTCTGTTTAGGGACGTGTTTATGCTCTCAATTACTTTCTTGACCGAATTATGTCATAGGTTTGCATTTCGACCACAATCTCCACCACTATGACAACACGAGAAACTAGTCAAGAGGACTTTGCAAGGGACTGTAATGATTCTATACTACTGGGGCTTATGATGAATGGATGAAGGGATGTATAATGATGATTGCTTTGGTGCGGTGTAGCAGTCGACTAACTTCCATCGAATCAAAATCTATGGATTCCTACTGTCTAACCAGATACAGTTGGAATAATGTACACTCGTCCTATGATACTCTCAAGCTACTTAGCACTTTATTTATTTTTCTATTTTTTCTATATTTTTTTTACTACTTATTGCTTTCGTTCTTCCTTATGTAGGGAGAAAAACTTTCTGAACTAAAAACTACTTATACTTGAAACTTTACTTGGAATTTTCTGTTTTTTTTTAGTGCTAAATTTTTTAGTTGCTAGATGGGTTTACACGTCTGGACATACTAGCTAAGACCACCGGTTTCTGGCTATAGGCAAGTCACCACAAATCGACTTCCGGTAAGCTAATCTCAGGCTACTACCACAAGGGACAACGGGGTGAACAAAAACATGGGAATAAGCTGTAACGTAGTATCGAACCGAAAGAACAGGCCAAGCTCAAAGGTTTACACCTAGGGAAGTTAATGTCAAGTTGGCTTCTGGCTTAGGTAGCAATTCTAGGTGCCTCTATCATCCTAATACCCGTGTTATCGTGTAGTCTCGAATAGGTCTCATGCAAATTCTAACTCACTCAAAGTACAAGAAAGCCACTCAAAAAGAAACAAGTTGCAAGTTACGTGCAACGGATCAAAAGCTCACACTTAGCTGCTAGTCGAATTCGAATCATTTTCGTGCAATTCAAAGTGAAGCTACAAGAGTGATTCTAAAATCTGTTTTGACCGGATTCATTTAATATCAATTCAAACATGCTGGTTACAGGTTCTAGATAAGACAGTCTAAGCATCAATGTGAAAGATTGAAAATCAGTTTAACATTGCAAGTCAAGAACAGAGCAAGTTCCAATCAGAGAAAGCACAACAGAAAACAACCCTAAAAAATAAACACCCCACCCCACACTTCAAATCGGACATTGTCCTCAATGGACCACACAAAATAGTGAAGAAAAAGTGTAAAGGGGTACCGGGAAATAGATCGTGAGGGTGCCAGGGACGGCTTGAGTTAAGTACCGACAGACAATCATGGGCGGAAGCTAAGGATAGCCTGAAACAGGAGAGAACCTCACAACAAGATTAGAGCATTCAAAGTATAGAATAGACCACTGACTCAAGAACCACAAAAGTGCGACACAAATTAAAAATAAAAAAACGGACTCAAAAACTCAAAACAGACTCTAGACATGGGTTGTCTCCCATGAAGCGCTCTTTCTTTAACGTCTTTGAGCTAGACGATACCTGGTCTAAGGTGTGGCGTCCCAGCTCAAAACTTCTTTCAGACTGGCATCCGTGTCCTGAAAAAATACCTTCATCGCTCCATGATGACACTCGATTTGACGTGATTATCAGCCTCATTTAAGCGACATTTCTTTGCTTAAGACATGGTTTTTAGGGTAGAATAACGAATATTCAATCGATTGCCCTATCTCGTGCCATTTGTGTTACCTTGGCCCGTTTCGGGTCTATTTGATGGTTTTTCTAGTGTTTTTGTGTTAGCACAGGTTTTTGCCGTCAAATAAAGTAGCCATGGACGTGTCTAAGGCGTTGGAACCTCGAGAAATCAAACCGGAATCGATCAAAGGAGCCAATCAAAGTCAAGCAAATTCCTGCCGGTTTACAAAGAAGTTTTCGCCGAAAATAAGCATATGTTTTCGGCGAAAATAATAGTACAAATCGACTGACGCCAAGTGAAGGAGATTTTCGGTGAAAGTGTTGAGTTTTCGGACCGAGAAGAAAAGGCAGAGAGATCAGCCGGCGGGACTTCCATTCACAAGCATGTTTTCGGCGAAAATATCCCTATATTTTCGGCGAAAATAATAGAGGAATCCGGATCAGTTAGGGTTAAGTATAAATACTTAATCCGGCGGCCCAAAAAGGAGATACCTCATAATTTGACCGAAAATACACTTTCGCGATCAGAATCCGACGATTTTCTCTGGAGTTCTGGAGCGAAGAGTGAGAGTTCGAAGAGCCGGATAAAGATCGTGACGCCATCCCTTCCATCTCGGAGAACCGGAGCTAGGAGTGTAGTTTACCGAAGATCGAAGTCTATCAGAGTCGTCTAAATTAGGTTTTTCAGATTCTTTTCTGTTCTTCCTCTGGATGATGAACTCTTCCTTTGTCTTTGTTTCTTTTGTAATGATCATGAGTAGCTAAACTCGTTTGAGCTTAGACTAGATGAACCCTAAGTGACCCAGGGCTTTAAAGCGGTCACGGATCGGCGATGATTAGATTCGAAATTCAATCAGTTTCTCATTCATGTTTGATTTGTTCTTCATTGTTCATGTTTCTTGTCTGGATTGATCACCTAGATTAGATTCTGGTTAAGCTAAGGATAGAAGCGAACGCTCGCCTTACTTTAGAACATCAAATTGAACAATTAACCTTATAATTGGAGCGTGCCTTTCCTAGGAACCGGTTAGGGTTAATTCACTGCAAGAGTAACTCATTAATCATTAGTAATTGCACCAGTTAATTAAGTCGTTGCGAGAGGCGACTGTACCCGGGCGGCTAGTTAATCTTGGTAGTTAGAACGGATAGAGCGAACGTTCACCGGTCTTAAACCTAAGGGTAAGGAGTTATGGTGGTGTCTTAGAATTGATTGAATGAGAATCGAAATCCGCTGATCTGTTGATTGCCAATGCTCTGGGGAACGAAGGGGGATTCAAAGTCTAAGTTCGTTTGTCATCTCTGTTTTCAAACCCTAATTCCCAATCTGCTTTAGTTTAATTTGTTTTAATTTCTCCGCATTTCTTAGAATTAGAAGTCGTGGAACTCACACCACGCACAACTTGTTGCCTTCGAGTATTTTGCCAGTTTTGAAGTAGTCAATCATAGAAGACCCTCGGAATACGATCTACCCTAGCTTTGTTGCTCTGTTAGTTATTTGTGTGAACTCGAACAACGATCTTAGGTTCACCAAATTGGCGCCGTTGCCGGGGACTTCTTTTGATTGTTCGAAAGAAGAACTGGCAATTTATTCTTCTACTTTCCATCTTTCACCTTTCCATCCACTTCGATTTTACACTGGTTTTGTTTGTCTTTGTTATCTGTAGGTTTACAGGTGCATGCCTCACCGTCCTTGGACTCGCTCTCAAACCGAACAGGCTAAGAGTGCAGAGAGACCAGGCAGTTCTGCTCCACCTCTACGATCACAGATTCTAAAGAAAGGCAGATCCAATCCATTCATCACTCCGATCAAGATCGAGGAACTGAAGGAGAGTTCCTCATCTCCATCTTCACCGACACCTTCATCCGTTTCATACACCGAGTCACTTTCACCTCCTCCATCTCCTACCATGGACGATAGATTACCACCACCACCACCTAATGTGATCAACCACCGCCGCCACCACCACCTGCACAGAAGAGTCTAGCAGACTATAACAAGCCGAGCGCGACTAGCGTTCGATCTGCCATTGCCGTTCCGCGCATTGAAGGAGATCCTGACTATGAGATCAAGATTCCATTCTTGACTATGATATCTAGGGATTTACAGTTTGAAGGCAGGCCCCTAGACAACCCGTGCACTCATCTTGCAGACTTCCTTGATCTCTGCAGCACTTTCAAGAGCGGAAACCTCGACAAAAACACTCTTTGTCTGAGAGCTTTCCCGTTCTCTCTGAAAGGCCCTGCTAAGAGGTGGCTTACTGGCAAACCACCTGGCTACTACACTAACTAGGATACTCTGGCTCAAGACTTCGTTGAAGAATACTTTCCTCCGGCCAGAACAACCGCCATCAAGGACAGCATCGCCAGATTCTCCCAGAAAGAAGGAGAAAGCTTGTATGATACTTGGAATCGATTCCAAGAACTTCTCTACACCTACCCTCATCATGGATTCGAGCAGAGGCAGTTAGCTGTGATCTTTGCTCGTGGACTTCGAGAAGAATCCGCCAAGTGGGTCGATTCTCTAGCTGAAGGGGATTGCACAACACTCACTCCTGAAGCTGCTCTTCTTCACTTCGCAAACTGTGCCTCCAAGTCAAGGAACTGGGAACGACAATCTGAAGGATCAAGGAGCAAGCTAGATCTCGAAGCTACAATCAAGGCAGAGGTAGAGAAGCATTTGAAGAAGTTTACCACACCGATCAAGCCGCCGACAGCTTCTGTCTACGTTGCCGATTGCGAGTGGTGTGGAGCTTGCGCACATAACGGAGGCCGTTGTCAGATTTTTGGTAAGGCAGAAGTCTGGTCTGTCGAAGAGGTAAATTTTATACAACAAGGCTTCGTCAATAATCAGAATGGTTATGCTGGCTACCGTAACTTCAGACAGCAAGGGAACTATCAAGACAGACCTCCCTACAATGCTGGCGCCAATCATAACCAGAACCAGAATAACCGCCCGGCTGGTCCAGCTCAGGATCAGAAGCCTAACCATCCGCCGGCAGGTGTCTACCAGCCGCCGCATCGCAATCCGAGTAATTATGGAACTGCTCCTGGCAATCGCTAGAATCAATATCTCAATAATACCTATCCAGGACAGCAGCATCAAAGAGAGAACAATGTCAGTGACCTGGATAAGAAGCTCAGCCAGATCATCACCAGACTCGATGATCATGACAGTCAGTTCAAGGCTCAAGCTCTTCTCAATCAAGAACATATAGCATCTGGACAAAGAATTGAGCAAGCCGTGAACAACATCTCGAGCATGCTAGCATTGGCCGACCATTTGGCCAATTTCCAAGCCAGACAGAGCCGAATCCGAGAAAGGAGCAAGCCAAGATGGTAACCGCTCGAAAACTCCCAAACTTAATTGCTGATGCTTGTTCTGTCTTACGCAGGATCGCTGAAACTCCGGAGGAAGAAGAAGAACAGGAACCGGCGCCTAAGGAGGATGATCCTCCTCTTGCACCGTACGTCGTGAAACCTCCTTTTCCAAGAGCATTGATGACACTCAATTTGACGTGATTATCAGCCCCATTTAAGCAAAATTTCATACCCTTTGATGCCATTTTGATGAGTATTTGGTGCATTTGTCATAACTTTGTGATTATCGGCTCCTAGTGCGTACATTGTCTATTTCTCGGATATTTTCACCCTTTTTGTGAGATTTTATGTTTAGCCCCAGGTTATTACATTATAGAGGACTCTCTCACGAGTCCAACGCTTCAAACGGAGACCAAATCGGAGTTCAAACGGAGCGGGAATGATCGAAACAAGTTGGAAGTCTGCCCAGCTCAAAACGCTGCGTTTTGTGTAAGCTAAATACACTGTGAGCTTACACGCCGTGTAAGCTCCCCAGACGGGAAATTCTCAACTTTTCCAACAAGGAAAGGGTTTTCGGGGGTATTAATAGACTTTTCGAAGCCAGATTTATTAACGTACAACCTAGAGAGATCAACCACGACTTGAGGAGAGTTGAGAGAGTATTCCGGAGCTAACGGAGAGATCGTGACGCCGTCAATCCATCTCGAAAGACGCTCGGAGCTAAGAATTGAAGATTCTCAAGATCGGAGCTTCACAGATCATCCGAAATTAGGTTTTTCAGATCCTTTTCTGTTCTTCGTTTGTATAAGATGAATCCTTCTGTCGTCTTTGATTCTTGTTTGTCAGATATGAGTAGCTAAACTCGTAGAGCTTAGATTAGATGAACCCTAAGTGACCCAGGGCTTTAAAGCGGTCACGGATCGGCGGTAATTAGATTCGAAGTTCAATCAGTTTCTCTTTGCATGGTTGTTTTGTTCTTGATTGTTATTCTGCGTTTCTCGTCTAGTTGATGCCTAGATTAGTTTCATTGTTCTTGTTTTCTTTTCTGGCTGATCGCCTAGATTAGGGTTTGTGTGAGCTAGGGTTTGTCGCCAGACAGCTTCCCTGCTTTAAAACATCAAAAACTTGTCTTTCGTGATCACATAGTTTAGATTCTTGTTAAGCTGAGGATAGAAGCGAACGCTCGCCTTACTTTAGAACATCAATTCAACCAGTTAACCTTATAATTGGAGCGTGCCTTTCGTAGGAACCGGTTAGGGTTAATCCACTGCAAGAGTAACTCATAGATCACTAGTAATTGCACCAGTTAGTTAAGTCTTGCGAGAGGCGACCGTACCCGGGCGGCTAATTAATCTTGGTAGTTAGATCGGATAGAGCGAACGTTCGCCAGTCTTAAACCTAAGGGTCAGGAGTTATGGTGGTGTATAGAAATTGATTGAACGAGAATTGAAATCCGCTGATCTGTTGATTGTTGTTGCCTTGGTGATCTAAGGGGGATTCGAAATCTAAGCTTGTCTGTCGTCTGTCTGAACCATCCAATCATTCTGTCTTTTAATTTCATTTTAATTTTCCTGCATCTTAGTCTAGAAGTCGTGGAACTCACACCACGCACAAAGTGTTTAAACCTGAATAAATTGTCAGCTTCTTTGAGTAGTCAATTAGAAGAAACCCTGTGGAATATGATCTGCTTAGCTTCTAGCTTTGTAGTATTTGATCACTGTTCTGCAGCTCATCAAATTGGCGCCGTTGCCGGGGACTCTTCTATATTGTTTGAAAGAAGAGTTGGCATTTTATTCTTCTACTTTCCATCTTTCATTTCCCGTCACACTTCGATTTTACACCGGTTGTGCTTGTTTTTGTCCCGTGCAGATCATAGCAGGAACAGAATCAAATCACTTCCGATCCACCTCCCCCTACTGCAATGGCTGTTCAAAAGAGTCTTGCGGATTACAATAAGCCAAGTGCTGCTAGCAGTCGATCTTCCATCTTTGTGCCGCGCGATGAAGACGGTCCTGACTATGAGATCAAGATCCCCTTCCTGGAAATGATCTCTAGGGATTTACAATTTGAAGGCAGGCCTTTAGACAATCCGTGCACGCATCTGGCGGATTTTCTTGATCTCTGCAACACTTTTAAGAATGGGAATCTCGACAAGAACACTCTTTGTTTGAGAGCTTTCCCGTTCCTCTCTAAAAGGTGCAGCTAAGAGGTGGCTCACTGGCAAACCACCTGGCTACTACACTGACTGGGAGACTTTGGCTCAAGAATTCGTAGAGGAATATTTCCCTCCTTCTAGAACAACTGCTTATAAGAAAAACATCTCAAGGTTCAGACAGAGAGAAGGAGTAAGTTTACATGATGCTTGGAACGAATTCCAGGAACTCCTCCACAGCTGCCCTCATCATGGCTTCACTCAGAGGCAGCTAGCAGAGATATTTGATTGGGGTATGAACGAAGAGTCATCTGAATGGTTAACTCCTTAGCTGATGGAGATTACACTGCACTTGCACCGGAAGCTACTCTTCTTCACTTTGCAAAATGCGCATCTAAGTCGAGAAGCTGGGAGAGACAGTTTGGAGCAGCTAAGAGCCGACCGAGCCGTGAAGATCAGATCAAGATTGAAGTGCAGAAAGAAATGAAGAATATTTTCGGTAACTGGTCTTCAGAGGAAGTGAACTTTATTGATGAAGGCTTCACCAACAGTCAACAGGGCCACCCCAACTATCGTCAGTTCAGACAACCTCCTCAACAACAAGGAAGCTTCCAAGAGCGTCCTCCTTACAACCTCGGATACAACCAGAGTCAGAATCAGTACTTGGGCGATAGTTATCAAAATCAACCTCAGAGATCTACATCAAGGAACACAAGGGATATCGAGGTAGCCAAGACGCTCGACCTGATCATGGAAAGGCTCGATAAATATGAAGAAAAAGTCAAGCTTCAAGCCGCCATAAATCAAGAACATGAAGCTCGAGGTCAACGAATGGAGAGCATGATAAATAACATGGTCAGCTTGATAACTAGTAGCCCCCTCCTTAATCAATCCTCGGTTCAAGTCGACTCTACCATTAGGAGGGAGCACGTCAAGGCCGTCTCCACAAGAAGCGACAAGCAATCAGCTGATACTGTAGCTCCTGAACCAGCCATAATCCCCGAAGCTATAACCATTGACAAGCCAAAGATCGAGGAGGAGAATAGAGAAGAAGAAGAGGAGGTGACTGCCCCGCCTTCCCTGACAAAGACAGCACCTGCGCCACCTCTCCCTCCATATCCGCCTCGGATTCCGTTTCCTAAGGCCGCGCAATCAAAGGAGAAAGATCATGATACCCGGTACAGAAAGTGGCATGGATACTTGAAGAACACGAATATGAATACACCAGTTACTGATGCTATCCAAGTGATACCGGAGGCTGACAAAATCGCAAGGGATCCTGCGAAGAACAAGAAGAAGAAAGAGTTGTCTCCTGTCCCCTCGAGGAAGAATGCTCTGCTATCCAGGGCCATGCGACACCCATACCACCCCCAGCTAAGTGTCGAGATCCCGGTGCTATTACTTTGCCTTGCACTATTAATAATGTGAAAATTGATCGTAGTTTAATTGATCTAGGTTCTTCCATTAACGTCATGCCTACCTGCTTATATGAGAAATTGAACCTAGGAGAATTGAAACCGATTAGCATGCATTTAGTGTTTGCCGACAGATCTGTGAAATTACCTAGGGGATTGATAGAAGATGTGGTTGTCAATTGTGGTCCTTTTACTATTCTGGCTGATTTTGTTATTATGGATACCCGAGGGGAAGATGCCACTCTTCTCCTAGGCCAATCGTTTATGGCAACAGCCGGCATTAACATTAATGTCCCGAATGGCTCGTTGACATTAAGGGTCGGCAAGAACACCATGACATTCCGCCTCAAGGACGGTATGCAAGTCCCAGTCAAAGAAGAGATGCATTGCTTATCTGTTGAAGCTGTGGAGTTGGCTTCGGTCAACTCCGTTACTAATGAAAAATCTAGAGTTTCTGCAGAAATCTTCTGGCCAGGTGTTGGACAGGTCCCTAATCTGAAGAATGAGCTGCCGGTACAAAGGCCGAGAAAGAAGGAGGATCCGACGGCGTCCCCTCATAAATCACCAAACGTTAAAGATCCTGGGGAGATAAAGGAGGAGAATAAAGAGAAGACGAAGGAGTTTTGGAAGCCGATTGCTCAGCCCCCGTCTACCGAGCCACCAGAATGAACCAAGATAATTCACGCAAATGGGAAGAAGTTCACACTTGCCGGAGGATCCCCGATGCCATATTTCATGAACTCTGACTCGGGCCTAAGAGAAATCCTGAGTTGGGATGTCTCTTGATCGCCATCCAGGTATCGTTCGGCTCAAGGACGTTAAGCAAGAGCGCTTCGTGGGAGGCAACCCACGGCTTGAGTCATTTTAAATTTATCGAGTCCGTTTTTATTTATTTTGAGTCATTTTGAGAATTTTGTGTCGAGTCGGTTGAGTCCGGATGATAGAAAATAGTCGAAAAAATATATATTGGGTATTATTTGGGTTGAATATATTGTTTGCAGGAAGAGGAGTGACCAATTTGCAAGAAATTGGCCAAAATTCGGAATAGAGAACCCAATGAGAGCTGAAAAACACAGTGGGTGTAAAGACCCGTGTAAGAGCTTACACGCCATGTAAGCTATTGCACTAAGGAGCTTACACGCCGTGTAAGCTCGAAAAATCAGAGGTAAGTCCCTTTTTCCTTTTTCATTTTCGGATTTTCCCTTCTCTCTCTTCGTTTCTCTCTCCCAAAAGCTCTCAACTTCCCCTTCCATCTTCCTCCTTGAACCAAAACCCCAAACACCACACCACCCATCCCCACCACCATCACCTACCGCCGGCGGAGCTTGGACCGCCAGCGTCGGACACGCCACTCCACCCCACTCGTCGCCGCCCGACGCCCCTCGCGCCAGCTACCCCCTGACCAAGCAGCAGCAACACGCGCGCCCTCCTGCCGTCCGCGACCACCCGATGCAACAGCCCTCCCCCTCATCTTGTCCCGGATTCGGTCGTCGTCAGCGCCGGTCCCGCCGCCCTTCGTCGCCACAGCAGCAGCTGCGCTCGAAGCCGCCCGACGACAGCAGCCGCAACACTCGAACCAGCCCCCATTCTTCTCATTTTTCTTCTATTTCTTGAGTTTAACTCGATTCCAGGATGGGAAAATCCAAAGGCAAAGGAGTAGCTTCCTCTTCCTCCGCCCCACCTCCGGCGAAGAAACAGAAAGGAACCGCGAGGCGCGGCACCCTCCCAGTGGCTTCCCCGCCGGATAACGTCTCCACCACTATCTTCAACTTCCCGAGGGAGGATGATCAGGCAACATGGATGGTCATACAACGGAAAGCAATTGGTGCCATGAGTCAGGTTGATTGGGAGGCCATGGAGGCGGAAGATTGGGCTGATGGTCTCCGTGCGACACTTAACCGAGCTGGTTTGCTTCCGCTATTCCACGTCACCGAGCCGGCATACGAGTGGCCAACCAAGGAGCTCCTCTCCACCTTCCGTATGGAGAGGGTAAATGAGAGGATTAATTCTGTCACCACAACCAAGTGCATCTACTTCCGCCTAGGAGGGATCGAGAGGTCTCTCACTCTTGATGAGTTTGCCATCGACCTCGGTTTCTACACTGCGGAAGAGCTAGCTTCAGCTCCACCGACTGGCATCTTCCGCAACATCGAGAGTCCTGTGGAGTGTGAGATTTTCTGGCGCACCTTAGCTCCTTCGGACCCGAACAAGTATGACTCTAGTGCGTCCAAGGCTAGTATGATGGAGAGGCCAATCTACCGGTTCGTGTAGTTGGTCTTTCGGGAGTCTATTACTCACAGGTTGAACTCTGGCAGTGTTTGTAACGCTAGAGACCTATTCATGTTGCGGTGCATCGAGGAGGAAGGTCCATCTTGGCTCTTTGGTGGCCAAGTTATTTCAGCTTCAGCGCGAGCGCGCCACGAGACTTCTGTTGGGTGGCTCCTATGTCACCCGTCTGGTTCACAGGTACAACGTGCTCGCTTCATATGGTGCCAGCCGCCTCCAGCATCGTATCCCTCAGCTCTGGATTACCGGCGATCTTCCTCGGTCCAAGAAGGTCCCTGACATCCTTGCTCCTCACTGCGATCCTTACATTGAGAAACGTGGGCGATCGACAGCAGCACCAGAGCCAGAGCCTGAAGCGGCCCCAGCATATGACTTCAGTGGACTGGAGCGTGAGCTTAGGGAGATGAGAGCAGATTCCGACGCGCGTTGGGAGGCCACTCAGAAGTGGCAACAGGAGTACGACGAGCATTTCACCAGCCTCCAGGAGTTGCAGCAGCAGATGTACCAGTCACAGCTTCAGTTCATTCGGCAGTTCCAGCCGCCAGATGATGGCCAGCACCCTCCACCCCAATGATTTCAGGATTTTTCTTCATTCTTCTTATCATCCGGAACTCTGTACTTTTTTTGTTTTTGTTCGTGTCGGTTTATGTTGTTTTAGGTCATTGATGAACCTTTGTGGTCGATCGAGTCTTTTGTATTCCAACTGCTCTAATCATGTGATGGATCCTCTCTTATCAAGTTTTCAGGTTGTGAACTCGGAATTCTCTATAAATTCTATTCAGAATCATGTCTTTGGTATCTCGCCTGCGCCACCTCCGGCACCCTCATGCTCGTATTGTGGTACCCCTATACACTTTTCTTCTCTTTGTGTGGTCCATTGAGGACAATGTCTGATTCACGTGTGGGGTGGGATTATATTTCTGAGGGATGCTATTCATCTGTGGTATTTGTGAGATTTCTCTAGCATAGAATTGCTCAATTCTTGAGGCGTGATGTTAAGTTAGTTTTCAATTTTTCATAATGATGCTTAGATTGCTTAACCTAGAACCTGTAATCAACCTGCTTGCATTGATGCTAGATTTCCTGGTTAGAACAGAAAAGCTTATCACTCTTGTAGTTTTTCGCCTTGATTGCATGATATGACTGCATCCGACTAGCAAACCAAACGTGAGCTTTTGATCCATTGCACATAACTTTCCATTTTAATTCTTTTTGAGTGGTTTTCTGTTTGCTTGAATGAGTTAGAATTTGCATGAGACCTACTCGAGACCACACGATGACACGAGTTCTAGAATGATAGGGGCACCTAGATTCAGCTACTAAGCCAGATAGCCTACCAAACGATAAAATCCATTAGGTGTAGACCCTTGAGCTTGGCCTGTTCTTTCGGTTCTATATACATTACAGCCATTTCCCATTCTTTTATTCCCCGTTGATCCCCTGTGGTTGTAGTTCTAGATTGACCTACCGGAAGTCAGTTTGTGGTAACCTGCCTATAGCCATTAAATAGGTGGTCTTTGCTAATATGTCCAGACGTGTAAACCCCTCTAGCAACTAAAAGAAAGAATCGGCACAAAAGAAAAAAAAATAGAAAAGAAGAAAAGAAAAAATTTTCGAAAAAAAATGAAAAGAAAGAGAAAAATCAGAAAAGCCAAAAAGTTTATAGTATAGTTCAAATAACGTTCTTCTCCCTACATATGGAAGAACGAAGTCAAAAGAAAATGTAAAGAAAAGAAAAAGAAAATATGCAAAATAAAGTGCTAGGTTGCTTGAGGGTATCATAGGACGAGCGTACACTATTCCACTCGTGTTTGGTTAGACGGTAGGAAGCCATAGGCTAGATTCGAGGGAAGTTAGTCGAAAGCTACACCGCACCAAAGCCACCATCATACATTCCCATCATCCATCTCATTATAAACTCTTGTAGTGTAGAATTCGTTACAGTCCTAGCAGGGAAGTCCTTCTTGACTAGTTACTCGTGTTGTCACAGTGGTGGAGATGTGGTCGAATTGCAAACCTATGACAGAATTCAGTGACAGAAAATGATTGAGAGCATAAACACGTCCCTAAACACAGAGTGCGAGAATTCCCGTGTACCAAATATTACCTGTGTGAGAAGTCTGGTCGGTTAGGTCAGAGTCGTGCATGATTTGTGTTTGCTACTTGTTGTGTGCAGATAATTAGTGAGACTAGGTTGTTTGGTTGACGTGTAAGCATGTTAGGTCACTTGTTCTAGAAGTAGCAGTTTAATAATTCATTGTGATTGCTTGAACCTTAACTTGATCAATCGTGTCATTTGTGAATCTGAGTGCGTTCTAATTCAGTTTGCTTGAGGTTAAGCAAAAGCTTAAGTGTGGGGTATTTTGATGACATTCGATTTGACGTGATTAGCAGCCCCATTTAAGCAATATTTCATACCCTTTGATGCCATTTTGATGAGTATTTGGTGCATTTGTCATAACTTTGTGATTATCGGCTCCTAGTGCGTACATTGTCTATTTCTCGGCTATTTTCACCCTTTTTGTGAGCTTTTATGTTGAGCCCCAGGTTACCACATTATAGAGGACTCTCTCACGAGTCCAACGCTTCAAACGGAGACCAAATCGGAGTTCAAACGGAGCGGGAATGATCGAAACAAGTTGGAAGTCTGCCCAGCTCAAAACGCTGCGTTTTGGAGCTTACACACCGTGTAAGCTAAATACACTGTGAGCTTACACGCAGTGTAAGCTCCCCAGACGGGAAATTCTCAACTTTTCCAACAAGGAAAGGGTTTTCGGGGGTATTAATAGACTTTTCGAAGCCAGATTTGTTAACATACAACCTCGAGAGATCAGCCACGACTTGAGGGGACTTGAGAGAGTATCCGGAGCTATCGGAGAGATCGTGACGCCGTCAATCCATCCCGGAAGATGCTCGGAGCTAGGAATTGAAGATTCTCAAGATCGGAGCTTCAGAGATCATCCGGAATTAGGTTTTTCAGATCCTTTTCTGTTCTTCGTTTGTATAAGATGAATCCTTCTGTCGTCTTTGATTCTTGTTTGTCAGATATGAGTAGCTAAACTCGTAGAGCTTAGATTAGATGAACCCTAAGTGACCCAGGGCTTTAAAGCGGTCACGGATCGGCGGTAATTAGATTCGAAGTTCAATCAGTTTCTCTTTGCATGGTTGTTTTGTTCTTGATTGTTATTCTGCATTTCTCGTCTAGTTGACGCCTAGATTAGTTTCATTGTTCTTGTGTTTCTTTTCTGGCTGATCGCCTAGATTAGGGTTTGTGTGAGCTAGGGTTTGTCGCCAGACAGCTTCCCTGCTTTAAAACATCAAAAACTTGTCTTTCGTGATCACATAGTTTAGATTCTTGTTAAGCTGAGGATAGAAGCGAACGCTCGCCTCACTTTAGAACATCAATTCAACCAGTTAACCTTATAATTGGAGCGTGCCTTTTGTAGGAACCGGTTAGGGTTAATCCACTGCAAGAGTAACTCATAGATCACTAGTAATTGCACCAGTTAGTTAAGTCGTTGCGAGAGGCGACCGTACCCGGGCGGCTAATTAATCTTGGTAGTTAGATCGGATAGAGTGAATGTTCGCCAGTCTTAAACCTAAGGGTCAGGAGTTATGGTGGTGTATAGAAATTGATTGAACGAGAATTGAAATCCGCTGATCTGTTGATTGTTGTTGCCTTGGTGATCTAAGGGGATTCGAAATCTAAGCTTGTCTGTCGTCTGTCTGAACCATCCAATCATTCTGTCTTTTAATTTCATTTTAATTTTCCTGCATCTTAGTCTAGAAGTCGTGGAACTCACACCACGCACAAAGTGTTTAAACCTGAATAAATTGTCAGCTTCTTTGAGTAGTCAATTAGAAGAAACCCTGTGGAATACGATCTGCTTAGCTTCTAGCTTTGTAGTATTTGATCACTGTTCTGCAGCTCATCAAGCATTGCTGCCAAATGCGAGGATCGAGACTGGCATGAAGGGGAACAAAGAAGGATATCCTGACATTCATATTAAGAAACCTGCCTCTCCATATCCAGCTAAGTTATCTGATCCTGGTTCTTTTACTTTGCCTTTGGTCATCAATGATGTTGAGATTGAACGTTGTTTAGTTGATCTAGGAGCGTCTGTTAATGTCATGCCTATGAGCCTGTTTGAAAAATTGAACCTAGGAGAAGTTGAACCGCCTAGTATGCAACTCGTCTTTGCTGATAGATCACTTAAAACCCCTAAGGGAGAGATTAAAGACGTTGTTACTAAATGTGGTCTGTGCACGTTCTTAGCTGACTATGTGATTATGGATACTAGTACAGATGATTCTACCATTCTCATAGGTCGACCTTTCATGGCTACTACGGGAATGAATATTAACGTTCCAAATGGTTCTTTAACTCTAAGGGTCGGTAAAGAAATGAAAACGTTCCGTCTTAAAGATGGCATGAAATATGACTCTAAGAATGAAGAATCTCATTGTCTAGCTGTTGAAACTGTGGAGTTGACTCCGGTCAACTCCGTTACTAATGCTTCTTCCAGTGTCTCTAGATCAGTTGTTGCTGCAGGTATTGAACTGGTTACTAAGAAGAAGCCAGAAATTTTGGTTCAGAAGCCGCTTAAGAAGAAGAAGAAGGAACTGCAAGCCTCTTCTAAGCCACCGAGCACTAAATCGAGCAGACCTCGGGGAAAAACAAGAAGACAAAGACCCAAATGGTCTGGAGACCAAAATTCCACCGTCTTCCACCGAGCCAGCTGCACCACCAATTAGTTCCAAGAAACCGGAGCCGGAACAAGTATGGAAGGAGAAGCCGAAAGCATCTCCTAAGGAAGTACTGACGATCACCGATCCTGGTGATACCAAGCCGAAGATTAAAGATAAGAAGAAGCCGACAGTCCTCATTCCTTCCATCGTCACACTCAAGAAGGATGATCTCTCCAGAGAGCTGTTCGGACCGTTCAAGTTCGTTGATCATCTTCCCGATGGACGTACCAAGCTCTTACATGCGAACGGGAAGAGATTCACGCTTACCGGAGAAGTCCCGAAACTGTACTTCATGAACTCCGACGCGAGCGTGAAGGAGAATCTGAGTTGTGATGTCTCCTAATACCTTCCAGGTATCGTCCAACTCAAGGACGTTAATAAAAGAGCGCTTCGTGGGAGGCAACCCACGGCTGGAGTCCGTTTCTGTTTTGTGTCAACCTTAGCGTTTTAGAGTCGGTTCGGGGGAGCCAAAAGTGTTAGTTTGTTTGATTTATTATTTTTCGTGTAGAGTCTGTGTGTCATAGAGTCAGTTGCAAGTTGATTGAGGTCTTTCCGATTTTTATGGATTTAACTGTGATTTTCTGAAGTCTGCCGGATTTGCGAAAATATTTTCAATCGTAGTGTTCAAAATTTTCGGCGAATTTTCAATATCATTTTCGGCGAAATTGCCTCTTGGTTTTCACTGAATCTCCCTGTTCCATATTTTCGGTCCAAAATGTATTGTGATTTCGGCAAAATTAATTTTGAAAACCAAGCAGTGATTTGAACTAAAATTTTCGGCGAAAAAGTGTTCCTGCGTTCGGCGAAAACACACTTGAACACCAAGCAGTGCATTTGAACTAAAATTTTTGGCAAAAACACCCTCTTATTTTTGCCGAAAACTCTTTTGAAAATCACCCAACTATTCCCATTTAAAACCGGAGCTATCCTCTCTCTCCTTCTTTCATTTTTGTTCAAAAAACCGAAAACCCCCCTCCCCTTTTCGTTTTCAAATCGCCGCAGCCACTCCTCTTCAAAACCGCCGCCGCCGCCATTTTCCCACCGCCGCCATCGTCGCCGACCGCCGCCACTCAACTCCCCTCTCCATTCCGATCTTTTCAAGCCCTAGAACGTTCGAATCGGAGCTCTACAGCTCAAGTTCTCCGAAACCCTTGTTTTCAGAGTTTTTCACCGATTCCTCCCAACCCGTTCATTTTTAGCAATCATGACTTCAAGGTAAGTTGTAGAACTTTTCAATACGAATCTTTTGACATATGGATTGCTGAATTTTGTCGGGGTTGACTTTCGGTTGACTTTTCGGTTTGCCTCGATTTGCGTGACGACTGATTTCGTGTGAACTAGGTTAGCTGAACTTATAGAACTGTTCTAGCATGCTTAGGGAGTTCCGTGCTTAATTTCCATATCATTTGATCATGAGTTGCTATGCATACGTTTGATTCTTTGTTATGTTGACTTGTGAGTCATGTCGGTTTGACCATGACCTGTACTTGATCGTTTGGCTGTCGTTTGTGTTCATTATCGTTCAGATTATCGTGCTTTCCATTTGAGATCACATTTTACCGTCATTCCCCAAGTTGTGATAGTCTTGCCATGATTAGGGTTCATTGTGCTATAAATGTTGACTTTCTAAATGTCGGTTTGACTTTTTGAACTCTGATTGTGCTTATCCGATTCTGGCTGTTCCTAAGTATGTATTTTACTGTCTATGATTACTGGTTATTCCGATTTTCTTACCCCTACTCGGTTTTCCTCATTTCTTTGTGAAATTGAGTTTTTCTACTAAGTGTGGGGTAGGATCTAAGTTTGACTAATTTGGTTTCACTCTGGTTTTAGGAACACCACTTATGAGCGCAGGACTAAGGCGCGACTTGATGGCGCCTCGAGCTCAGGAGCTGCCGCCCCCGTCACACTCGCCGTTCTGGGTCCTCCACCAGCACTGCCTCGCCGGGCTGGATACCATCGCACCATCGCCCGTCTACCGGATTACTACTTCGAGTGCTTCCAGAAGATCCAGCACATTCGTGGAGCTGACGTGCGCCCTGTTTCCAAGGAATCGCTCCATGATCATGATGAGGACTACCACCGGAACGTGCATGACGCCCTAGCACCGGCCGGTCTCCTAGAGCTGACCACCATCGCTGCCGAGTTCCCAGACATCGCTCTCCAGGAGTTCTGGGCGACCTTTGATCTGAAGGAGCACAAGAGGAAGCAACGCCAGAAGGTGGTCACCTTCTATCTTGGTGGGGTGTACAGGCAGCTCACCTACGATGAGTTTGCTGCTCATCTCGGCATCCCCTACGAGCACTATCACGATCATCACCTAGGCTGGGGTGGCGATGATGACGACGAGGAGTACAACGCGCTCTGGAGCCACATGACAGGCGTACCTGGCGATCGCCTCGGGGCGAGCAACTCAGTTAAGTCTCTCTCTCACCCACTCTATAAATTTATTCATATGGTTTGGCGGAGGTCGCTTTTATATGTTCCAGATAAGGATCGCCACCATATCCTCAAGGAGGAGCTCATGCTTCTTCGAGCGATCCGAGAGAGCTACCCTCTACACCCCGGCTGGGTGCTTGCTCGCATCTTCCGCCAGAAGACCAAGAGGAAGACGCCACCTCGCAGACTCTTGGGGGGTAACTTCATAGGACAGCTCATCATCTCATTCGGCATTAGCCATGAATATGGCCCGAACATTCCACGACACCGAGTTAGGACTGTTGGAGGAGACTTAGCGGTTGAGTACGACTTAGAACTCGACCTCAGTCCCCATGTAGCAGCAGATCCTCCACTCCAGCCTGTGATCGAGTCGGAGGAAGAAGATGTTGCTGAGGAGCAGCAGCCCCAGCCGCCGCCTGAATTCCAAGACTATATACCCTCGCCGCATCATCAGGCAGGGTATGCTCACCAGTCGCCGCCGCACATTCCCGATCCATACCAGGTGCCTCCCCAGCAGCCCCGACACCACCCCGCGGATGTTGGCGAGTTGTACGAGCGAATGCAGGAGTGGCGCATCACCAACAACGCCACCCAAGAGGCGCGATGGACTATTATGCAGCAGCATATGCGCCGCGCCGATAGGCGGTATGAGGCACAGCTGGCGTGGCAACGCCAGCTCGGCGAATTTCTCCACTTTCCACCTCCCGGCTCACCTGACCACCAGTGACCGGGTTATGTCCTCTTCCTTGTCCCTTCTTTTTATTTATTCTTTTCGGATTTCGGTCCAACTTTTTTCTGTGTGGATCCGGGGCACTTGTCCCGGTTTCCTTTTTATGTTTCTTTTGTTTTTGTTTTGTAGGCAATTGGGAGATTCCCTTTGCTTCGCTTTGGTAGATTCCCTCCGCTCCGAGGACCCGTGCTCATCCCCTACACCAATCATCTCGGTCCAGGTTCTTCTACTTCACTCTGAACTCTAGAATTAGTCCTGTGAGGACACAGTCCGATTTAAGTGTGGGGTAGGATGCTAGAGAACCTTGCATGAACTTGATTACCCTTGATTGTGTTTTGTGTGTGCCTCGTGATTCCATTCCAGTCTCTCTAGCATTAGAATGGCTCAGTTCTTGATTTTTGATGTTAAGTTGTTGTTCAAACTTTCATAATGATGCTTAGACTGCTTAACCTAGAACTTGAGAACCAACTTGTATGCTTTGATGCTAAATTGCCTGGTCAGAACAGAATTTTTAAAATCACACTTGTAGTTTGTAGCCTTGATTGCATGAAAATGACCGAATCCGACTAGTAAACCAACTGTGAGCTTTTGATCCATTGCACGTAACTCGCAATTTTAATTCTTTCTGAGTGGTTTTCTGTTTACTTGAATGAGTTAGAATTTGCATGAGACCTACTCGAGACCACACGATGACACGAGTTCTAGAAGGATAGGGGCACCTAGATTCAGCTACTAAGCCAGATAGCCTACCAAACGATAAATCCACTAGGTTTAGACCCTTGAGCTTGGCCTGTTCTTTCGGTTCGATAATACATTACAGCCATTTCCCATTTCTTTCATTCCCCGTTGATCCCCTGTGGTTGTAGTTCTAGATTGACCTACCGGAAGTCGGTTTGTGGTAACTTGCCTATAGCCATTAAACAGGTAGTCTTAGCTAATATGTCCAGACGTGTAAATCCCTCTAGCAACTAAAAGAAAAATCGGCACAAAAAGAAAAAAAAAGTAAAGTAAGAAAAGAAGAAAATTTCGAAAAAATGAAGAAAAGAAAAATCAGAAAAAGTTCAAAGTTTTAGTTCAATAAAACGTTCTTCTCCCTACAAATGGAAGAACAAAGTCAAAAGAAAAGTTCAAAAGAAAGAAAAGAAAAAAAATCGTGCAAAGAAAAAGAATAAGTGCTAGGTTGCTTGAGGGTATCATAGGACGAGCGTTCATCATTCCACCCGTGTTTGGTTAGACGGTAGGAAGCCATAGATTGGATTCGAGGGAAGTTAGTCGAAAGCTACACCGCACCAAGCTATCATCATTCATTCCCATCATCCATCTCATTATAAACCCGAGTAGTGTAGAATTCATTACGGCCCTAGCAGGGAAGTCCTTCTTGACTAGATACTCGTGTTGTCACAGTGGTGGAGATGTGGTCGAATGCAAACCTATGACAGAATTTGGTAACAGAAAATGATCGAGAGCAGAAACACGTCCTTAAACACAGAGAGTGAGAGTTCCCATTGTACTATATTTATCCTGTGTCAGGAGTCTGGTCGGTCAGGTCAAATTCGTGCATAATTGGTTGCTAATTACTTGTCGTGTGCAGTTTATTAGTGAGACCAGGTAGTTTGGCTGATCTGTATACATGTTAGGTTTCTTGTTCTAGGATCGAGCTGTCTACTAATTCATTGTGTTTGATTGAGCTCCAATTTAATCGATCTTATCATTTATGAACATGAGCATTTCTATTCAGTTTGCTTGAGGACAAGCAAAAGCTTAAGTGTGGGGTATTTGATGCACACTCGATTTGACGTGATTATCAGCCTCATTTAAGCGACATTTCTTTGCTTAAGACATGGTTTTTAGGGTAGAATAACGAATATTCAATCGATTGCCCTATCTCGTGCCATTTGTGTTACCTTGGCCCGTTTCGAGTCTATTTGATGGTTTTCTAGTGTTTTTGTGTTAGCACAGGTTTTTGCCGTCAAATAAAGTAGCCATGGACGTTTCTAAGGCGTTGGAACCTCGAGGAATCAAACCGGAATCGATCAAAGGAGCCAATCAAAGTCAAGCAAATTCCTGCCGGTTTACAAAGAAGTTTTCGCCGAAAATAAGCATATGTTTTCGGCGAAAATAATAGTACAAATCGACTGACGCCAAGTGAAGGAGATTTTCGGCGAAAGTGTTGAGTTTTCGGACCGAGAAGAAAAGGCAGAGAGATCAGCCGGCGGGACTTCCATTCACAAGCATGTTTCGGCGAAAATATCCCTATATTTTCGGCGAAAATATCCCTATATTTTTGGCGAAAATAATAGAGGAATCCGGATCAGTTAGGGTTAAGTATAAATACTTAATCAGGCGGCCCAAAAAGGAGATACCTCATAATTTGACCGAAAATACACTTTCACGATCAGAATCCGACGATTTTCTCTGGAGTTCTGGAGCAAAGACTGAGAGTTCGAAGAGCCGGATAGAGATCGTTACGCCATCCCTTCCATCTCGGAGAACCAGAGCTAAGAAGTTTACCGAAGATCGAAGTCTGTCAGAGTCGTCTAAATTAGGTTTTTCAGATTCTTTTCTGTTCTTCCTCTGGATGATGAACTCTTCCTTTGTCTTTGTTTCTTTTGTAATGATCATGAGTAGCTAAACTCGTTAGAGCTTAGACTAGATGAACGCTAAGTGACCCAGGGCTTTAAAGCGGTCACGGATCGGCGGTGATTAGATTCGAAATTCAATCAGTTTCTCATTCATGTTTGATTTGTTCTTCATTGTTCATGTTTCTTGTCTGGATTGATCACCTAGATTAGATTCTGGTTAAGCTAAGGATAGAAGCGAACGCTCGCCTTACTTTAGAACATCAAATTGACCAATTAACCTTATAATTGGAGCGTGCCTTTCGTAGGAACCGGTTAGGGTTAATTCACTGCAAGAGTAACTCATTAATCATTAGTAATTGCACCAGTTAATTAAGTCGTTGCGAGAGGCGACCGTACCCGGGCGGCTAGTTAATCTTGGTAGTTAGAACGGATAGAGCGAACGTTCGTCGGTCTTAAACCTAAGGGTAAGGAGTTATGGTGGTGTCTTAGAATTGATTGAATGAGAATCGAAATCCGCTGATCTGTTGATTGCCAATGCTCTGGGGAACGAAGGGGGATTCAAAGTCTAAGTTCGTTTGTCATCTCTGTTTTCAAACCCTAATTCCCAATCTGCTTTAGTTTAATTTGTTTTAATTTCTCCGCATTTCTTAGAATTAGAAGTTGTGGAACTCACACCACGCACAACTTGTTGCCTTCGAGTATTTTGCCAGTTTTGAAGTAGTCAATCATAGAAGACCCTCGGAATACGATCTACCCTAGCTTTGTTGCTCTGTTAGTTATTTGTGTGAACCCGAACAACGATCTTAGGTTCACCACTCCACTCTGAAGCACAAATTATTTCCCATTAGCATGGAAAAGCTCCAATGAACCGTCGCCACGCAATTCAGCTACCTCAAAGGGTCCAAATAGCTCCACTTTGTCCAGGACCACATCTGGGGGTTTGGTAGGAATACTGTCCTTGGGAGGTGCCTCAGCTCCCTTTGGAGGCTTGTTCTTCTGCTCAACTCCACCTGTATATTGGGTAGATACCATCGCCGCTACCTGATCCTGCAAAGATGAAGATGAATAAGGAGGATCCATATCGGTAAATACAGTATAAACTGAAGCATTCTCAAACACTAACGACATGGGTTTCTTAGCAGAAGAGTGCACATTAGGACCAGGTGGAGAAATTTGAAATATGATTTCTTTCCCCTTATCCCGAAAAGTTAACCTTCCAGCCTGTGCATCGATGAGTGCACCAGAAGTGGCTAGGAAAGGTCGTCCCATGATAAGGGGGACGTTAATACTTTCCTTGCAATCAATTACCACACAATCTGTCATGAAATAGCTATCATGCACCCTAACTATAACATTTTCAGCAATACCCTTAGGGTGCCTAACCATTTGATCAGCTAAGTTAATGTTCATAGTTGTGGGGGTTAGCCTAGGCAATCCTAAACGTTTAAACAACGAATAAGGAATAACATTAATGCTAGCACCCAAATCTGCAAGAGCTCTATCAATCAAATAAGTGCCAATAGAACAAGGGAAAGAAAAACTCCATGGATCAGTCGTACAAGCTTCATCAAGGGTGACTGAAGCTATTTCTTCTATCTCGTCCGCTCTCGTCTTTGAAGGGGAGATCTTGGGAGGAGAATTGTCAGTCTTGACTTTCTTCTTGTCAGGAATCATGCTTCTCAGCTCCTCCACCACAGCAGCAGCTTCTGCATTCTTCAGCTTCTTCTTCTTGGAGAGAATTTCTTTCATGTGCTTCGCATAATCCGGGTTTGCGAGAAGCTCCTCCAATAGCGTAATCCCATCTTCTGGTTGTTAATTGATATCAGAGTCTTCCCTAAATTCTCCTTGTTTAGCACATGCCTTGACATAGCTGCAGGGTACGGTGCTCTCGGTCGGTAAGGAGCTACTGGTGGAGTAGCTTCTTCTCTTTTCCTCTTCTTCTAACACAACTGCTCCATTGGTTTCCCCAATTCCTTCGCTCTGTCCTGTAGAGAAACTGCCCCACAAAATTATTCTTTAGTTTTGCTTCCTCCGACATTGTTAGATGAAGAGGGAGTTGTGCTAGATAGAAAACCAACTCCCTTCTCCTTCAGAAAATTGGTTATTGCCGTCACCCGATCGTCTAGCTTCTTGATGGAGCTATCGGTATCCTTATTGTTCATTTGAGTTTCAACAAGAATCTTCTCCAACATAATGTCGGTATTGGACTTAGGTGCAGAAGAGCTTGAACCACTGTTGTTGTTCTGATTTTGGTTCTGGTTCTGATTTCCATTCCAATTTCCTCTATTCTGCCATTGGGAATTCTGATTGTTGTTCCAAGTCCGTCTGTTCTGACCCCCCAACATAAGCGATCTCCTCTTGTTGTTGGTCTTGGTTACTCTCAAACTTCCATGTACAACCCTCTGCTGAATGACCTGCACCACCACAGTTCAAACACGGGGTCGTAACTGCTGCTATATTCTCTGTCTAAGAAGGAGGTGTGGTTCTAGAAAGCATCTTGAAGCCTGGCGGTGGAGCTGTAGGAACACCAGGTGAGGGAGCTATCTGAGCTCTTCCCAACTCATGCTTTAACCTCTACACCTCCATCTCCAAGTTCGAGTTATCCAACTCCAACTGACTCCTAACATTGTCCCCGGCAATGGCGCCAAAAACTTGGTACGCAAATTAATGCACACTAAGTTTTACTCACTAGATCGCTCTAGCGAGATCGTTACTTTCCAAGTGTCTTCCTTTCTCTATTACTCATAACAGTGTGTCAAAGTTAATCGAGGTTTCATTTTGGTTTGAGATTTGGTTTATGAACTAATGAAACTAAGAAAGCAATTAAATCAAGCAAGCAAACAAAACAAATTGGGGTTTTGCAGATAGACTAAGGCGGTTGTTCAGACTCGAATCCTCGCTAGTTCGGTTAAGATGGGTGAAGCTATGCAATCTCAGTTTCAACAGACTAGATGACTCGACATTTCCTTTTGTAATCTCTACTCCATGGTCAGGCCGTAGAGATTCTATTCTATGAAACCTACAAGCTCCTATGGTCAAGCTAACTTGCAAGTAATCAAGAACGATGAAATGTCACACAATCATGCAAAGAGATTAGGTCCTTCCAATCCTATGGTCAAGCTATTAGAGAACCTAACGACCTCCTAAACTCTAGAATGAAATGAGTTCATGGTCAGACCCTCAAATCAAAGATAAACTCAAAAACTAACAATTGATCAAGTTGTCAGGATCAAAACATTTAAATTAGGGTTTAGGAGAAATAGCATCTAAGTCTGAAAGAACATCGATTAACATAAACGGGTTAGAAACCCGAAATCATCATACAAAATCCTTACTAACACTTCATCTAATCTAAACAACCCTAAAGAGTTTAGCCAGACATAGCAGGAGAAGAAATCAGAAAAACAAGAGAAAAGAAAACTGGAGAAGAAAGCATCTGCTCCGAGAAATCCTAATCTTGACAAATCTAGAAATCTACCGAGCTAATCCTTGCTTCTTCTTGCCTAATCGCGTCTTCAAAGCTCCGTCTTCTCCTCCGAGAGTGTCTGGTTCGTCGGGGAAGAAGAGAAAAAATTGAAGTAAAAAGTCTCCCTCTAAAACTCCTCAAAATTGGGTTAAAAACCCTTTTTTCGTCAAAAAAGCTGAAAAAAACCCAAAAGTGCGCCGGAGCACTTTTCTCTTCAAAAGTAGCATTTTTTATGCTGATGAAAAATTCCGCCGAATGTAATTACAAAAGTGCACCCGGGAGCACTTAAAAAGTGCGCCTGAGCACATTTTACCACAAAATGCGCACTTTTTGAGCTGGGACAAGAAACATTTCCAACTCCTTACTTCTTTTGATGCTCCCCGCCTCGTTTGTACTCCGAATTGGTCACTGTTTGAAGCACCGAGCTCGTAGAAAGGTCATCCACAATATGGTAACCTAAAATCTCATAAAAAATAACTCAAAAACACATCAAACGACCCAAAAGAGGGCCAATGGGGAATAAAACACATTTTTATCAAAAATCACTCGAATACATCACAATTTGGTGTCAAACAAGGAAAATGTAGCTCAAATGTGGCGAGATAAACGCGGTAAATCTAACTTCATCAATTTGTCCCGAGAGGGTGGTTTTTTCATAGAAGTTTGGACTAGAAACCTGTTTGTTGTAGTGAGGGGCTAGAATTAGGTCGCTATGGGTGAAAATCCATTGAGGCATTTTATCGGACATCTAACATGCATCTTGCATTTTGTCAGTTAGTGATGAGAGTCCTTTTCGTTAGTGTTTGGCCTAACCTATGGCTTCATTGGAGTCTTAGAACCCGTGTTTGGTGTTTTTATTCGTTTTAATGCATGGATACAAGTTTTGTTCATACTAGACTCACCAACTTAGTTAGTTGTCATGATCCTTAGGGGGAACTTATCTAGGCCCTTCCATTCTAATCCTCCCTCGTCTTAATTGTTTTGTTTGTGTTGTCTTGGTTAAATCCACCTATTTCCATGCTCTTTGAGCCCGTGCTTGAGTTTGATTTGTGATAACTTGAGCCAACCTTATTTGTGATTCTAAAGGGTTGATTTGTGAACTGCCCTACCCCCATTGAGGAAACTCGCTCTCCGTGAGTAAGCCAAACGAAGGGACCCTGCGAGAATTTGACCCTAGCCAAAACCTAGGTATCTTTGTTGAAAGAGGTTTTCCTCCTAATTAAATTTTGGTGTCGTTGCCGGGGACCCTTTGTTTCGGTCTAAAACTGTTGAGTGACTTTGCTCCACTGATGACACTAGAAATATCATTTTTATCAGCCCTAATTAAGTGACATTTCATTGTCTGAAACACATTCTTAGGGGGTATTTTAGTGGATTTTGATTCATTAACACAATTTCTTACCGAATTGGTTACCTTGGCCTGTTTCGGGTCTATTTGATGTGTTTTCGAGTGTTTGTGTTAGTGCACAGGTCTATACCGTCAAATAAGTGGCCATCAGGAGTGTTCGGGATGCGATGGAGGCTCAAGATAAAACTCGGAAGCATCAGAGATGGCAGACAATCAGAAATTAGTTACACAACTGCTTTTGAAGGAACATTTCAGCGAGAACTTTACAGTGTTCGCCGAAAACTTTGTGAAGAATCCTCAGAAGTCTGGCGTCGAAGATTGAAAAATATATTTCGAAGAACATTTCGGCGAAAAGTTTCAACCTTTTCGCCAAAAACTTTATGAAGAAGTAGGAGCAGATTTTGGCGTGGCAAATCTGGAAATATTTAACAAAAAAGTTGTTTTTTGAAAACTTCCTAAGTGTTCGGCGAAAACTATATCCTAATCCGGGTCAGATTTGGAGCCTTTCAGCCCAAACTTTGACAGATATCATTTTTTGGACTTTCCACATACAAAGGAGAGAGGTCAGAGTGTTTTCCGAAGTTCTTGGCGAGATTAGTTATTAATCTTTTCCAACCAGAGGTGCTCTAGGAGTTGAAGATTTTCTCGAGGTCGGAGCTTCATGGAATCGTCGCAATTAAGTTTTTCAGATCTTCTCCGTTTCTCCTTTCTAAGATGAATTCTACTATATTTTTTTATTATCTTCTTTCAGATATGAGTAGCTAAACCTTTTGAGCTTAGATTAGATGAACCCTGAGTGACCCGGGGCTTTAAAGCGGTCATGGATTGGAGGTAATTAGATCTTAATTTAATCAGTTTCTTATTCATAATTGATTTGTTCTTAATTTGTGTTTCTTTTCTAGCTTGGTCACCTATATTAGTTTCCTGTTCAAATAAGGATAGTTGGTGAATGTCCGCCTTGTTTTAGGACTTTAAATCAATTAGTTAACATATTCAGGAATCATACCTCTCGTAGGAACCGTTTAGGGTTAATCCTTTTCAAGAATAGCTTAAAATCAATCAGGTGCACCAATTAGTTATCCGTTGCAGAAGTGAACGCACAGAAGGTTAATTAATCTTGGTAGGTAGCTAGTTTGATAGAGTGAACGTTCGCGGACTTAGACCTAGGGTAAGGATCTATGACAGTGTTTAAGAACTGAATGAATTAGGATTGGAAAGTCGCCAATTTTGTGATCGCCAATGCCTTGGTAATCTTAGGGGGATTCGAGTCTGAGCTTTTGTCTGTTTTCGTAATCAAACCTCAGTTAATTAATCTGTCTTTTATTTCAATCTCAATTTCCTTGCATAATAGTTTAGAAGTCGTGGCACTCACACCACACAACTTTATTTAAACCCGAATACTTGTCAATTTCTTTGAGTAAACAAATAAAAGAAACCCTTGGAATACGATCTATCTTGCTCTAGTAGGTTAGTTATTTGATCACTGTTGTACACGTTATCATCCACCCTTTTACTTTGTTTTGTTTTTTATCTTTTCATTTTCTAGTTTTACCTTGGTAGTCCTTGTTTGTGTATATATGAAAGACTACAGGGAATACAACCATTAGTGGAGTGAAGATGAGCGCCCAATCCACAACCAGTTTGGGATGATTAGCCCCATTCAACACCTTCCTACGACCGAGCTAGATGGACTTCTTAAGAGGTGGAAAAGCTTATTAGCGATCAAATTGATTTTATAGCAATGTTGATGGAGGATGAAGCTCTCCAAGCCAGGGAGGAAGAACAAGAAGCTCTTGCGAAGAAGGAGGCTGCTAAATTCTTAGGATGACATCTTAAGGAAGAGGTTACTCGTCCAAGATTGGTGGTGGAAACCATTGAACATTCCACCCTCAATGGAAGCTTTTCAATTGCGGTTCCTCCAAAGCAAGTTGACCCCTCCAAGAATCATGTCTTGTGATGAAGTTCTTATGTCAAGAAATTGATAACAAGAGTTTTACCATCAAAGTTGAAGAGAAAAAGACTGAGGAACTGCACCAAAAATTACTGGAGGACATCTCGAGCTCCATTGGTGTCTTAGATATTTTCGAGGCCATTGAAGATGATACTCCATTCTTAATCTTCCCCCTTCAACCTTCCAAGCGCAAAATTAGAAGAATGGTAAAGGGAGAAATAAGGAGCATAACCATCCTCCGTGTGCTCTTCAACTTCTCACTCTTATTGCTACTTGGCCCCCAAATCTCCAACTTGAAGAAACCGATGACAATCAAAGAGGTTCTAAGTTGGATTGCATAACCTTTCAGGAATAGTCTAGCTCAAAGACGTAAAACAAAGAGTGCTATTGGGAGGCACCCCTTGCATATCCTAATTTAAGACTTTTTCTTTGTTGTTTTAAGACATTTGTGCGATTCGGTTTAGTGGATTTGTGGATGTGTGGCTTGGATAGTTTTCCTTGGTTTGGTTGTAGGCACCTGGACATGGAATCTTTGAGCGGAACTCTCATTCTTCCAGACTTCTCACCACGAGGATCACTTTTTCCCGGTATCATCTTCCCAACTCTTATTTCACCCTTGATTTTTGTGCATCCAATAAGGACATTGACTTGTTCAAGTGTGTGTGTGTGGTGGGGGGGGGGGATAATGCAAGTTTTGGTTTGATTGTTGCCTTGTTCTGACTGAAATGGGTGGTGATTATGTCAATTTTTTTTCATTCTATCACTGTTTTTCCATTTCACCTCGTAGCTTTGACTCTTTACATTGTATAATTCCTTGTGAATGTGTCCATATTCTTGAATTTTTGATGAAATCGGTGTGGTGTCTTGGCTTAGTGAATTGTGTGAGAACCGCGGCATGACCATCACCCATTCTTTCATCGTGTTAGTAGTCTAGGAACTTGCTTTAATCGATTTAATGAATGGTTGACTTGGATTTGCGCAATACTTAGTCTATCGTCTGTCGAAATTGCTAGTTTGATGCCATGTTCCGTCTAGATAAGGGATTCCCAAAAAGAAAATAAATTATTTGCCAAAGTGCGTGTACAAAAATGTGAAAAAGTGTCGGTTGTGGGTTAATGTACGTGCTAGCATACATGCCCGCCCATTACTGTAGTCCCAAAAGGAAGTCTCAATCACCGTTGGGTTTAGGATAACACGGGATTTTAAAAGGGTCTTGGCTGCTCCATACCTGGTAGTATCCACAACAGTTCACTAAAAAGTTAATGAAAAGGCAAGAAAGAAAAAAGTGCTTAAATGAATGTTCTGTTTTTATCCCTTATCTAGCTGGTGTCGGGTGCATCATAGAGTAAATGTACGGGATGTTGTATTATTTTGCCATCTCTGAAGGCGGTTGGTCACTAACTCAATTAGATCTAGTTCCTCTTTTACTACTTGGAAGATGTTTGGTTTAAAGTGCGTGGTCGAGCATAATGTCCTAGTTCATTGAGACTTATGTTCAAGTGTGTACATGCTTACATAGGTGCATTTGTTATTCTGAGTTTTTCTTGAGGACAAACAATGTTCAAGTGTGGGGGTATTTGATGACTTGAAATATGTCACTCTTAATTCCCCGTAATTGGTACATATTTGCATGGTATTTTAGGGTTGATGTTTCCTTTTGATTGGGTTTTGATCAATTAATGATAATTAGTATTAATTAGCTTCTTGGGATCTTTGCGATCCATTTTCACATTTCTCGAGGTGTTTTTGATGATTTTTTAGATCATACCATGATAGAGCACGTTAATACGAAGCCACAAGTTGAAACAACGATCAAATTGGAGTCTGAAAGCTCAAGATATCAAAGTTTGAAGTTTAACGCAATGCAAGGTCACGCTTGCGATATTACAATGCAACGCAAGGGGAGTTTGCGTTGCATCAGTGAGAGTAGGCGTGTAGACGGCGCAGATGCCACTTACACGTCGTGGAGCTAGGCGGCAACCTATAAATGCTAATTTTTGGGATTTTTTTAAGAGAATGAGACATACGCTCGCCTCCAAACCTATTTTGACGAAGGGAGAACCTCTCCAAATCCTCCCCATCCTCCCTAGACACCCCCACTCACTCCTTATCAATCATCATCTACACGTTGGAAACACGAATCGAAGAAGAAGATGCTCCAGATTGAAGATTCATGGATTTGATCTCCGATTTAGGTTTTGTTCTTCTTTCTTTTATCATGTGTAACTAAAACCCAATGGGTTAGATTTGTGGAACCCTAAGGGGATTGACTTTATTTATTTGTTGCGTTGTCTTGGATGATGATGAACTATTGTTGTTAATGTTGTTGAGTAGAATATCCATGTTCTTCATGTGTTTTTACCATGTTTAAGTCTTACGCTTGATTTTTTCCGGCTTTGATGCTTGACTTGATTTTTCCCGAGAGGGTGGTTTTTTCATAGAACTTAGGATTATTCACTTGATTCTTAGTTAAACTTGAGAGAGGGGCTAGAATTAGGTCGCTTTGGGTGAAAATCCATTGAGGCATTTGATCGAACACCTGGCGTGCATCTTGCATTTTGTCAATTAGTGACGAGAGTCCTTTTGGTTAGTGTTTGACCTAGAATAAGGCTTCATTAGAGTCTTAGGAACCATTTTTGTGTGTCTATTCGTTTCAATGTATGGATATGAGTTTTGTTCATCCTAGATTCACGAACTTAGTCAATTGTCATGATCCATAAGGGGAACTTATCTACGCCCTTCCATTCTCACCCCCTCGTCTTAATTGTTTTGTTTGCATTGTCTTGGTTGAATTCACCTATTTCCATGCTCTTTGAGCCCGCACTTGAGTTTGATTTGTGATAACTTGAGTCAACCTTGTTTTTGATTGTGAAGTGTTGATTTGTGAACTGTCCTACCCCACATTGAGCAAACTCGCTCTCCGTGAGTAAGCTGAACGAAGGGACCCTGCGAGAATACGATCCTAGCAAAAAACAAGGTGTCCTTGTTGAAGGAGGTTTTCCTCCTGATCACTCGTACCCAATTGATTGATGGCTTGTACTTGGTCCTATTGACTTGACCTATGAGCTTTAGGATACGTGTCAGAGAAGTGTTGAAAGATCCGTCTTGGCTTGCTAGGACTGTTTCATCCATTGTTGTGTATTTCATGATTCATGATCCCGAAGGGGAAATGATGTGGTCATATTTAGTGCATTTTTGGTCCATGATTAGCCTAGGTATCTCCCATGTTTGATCTCATTTTGCTATGATTAATATGCCTTTATTGAAGTTTTATGCAAAGTGCTATCTTGTTGTCTGGTTGCCATTTTGAGGCCAATTCTATGTCTATTGGAGTTGTTTTCTTTGCATTTTCAGGTTTTGGCATTGAAGTACTGGTGACAAGGAGCACGTAGGATCAAACGGGAGGTCAATCGGAGCTAGGACGGAGGAGATATGGACGTTGCAAAATTGAAGAAAATACAACTTTCCTGAAGAAGTTTTCGGTGAGAACTTAGAGTTCTCGGCCGAAAACTCTAAGCTTTTCGCGGACAAAGAAATAGGAGACGGACTCTCGATTTATGAAGAAATTTTTGGTGAAAACTTCCCAGAATTTTTGCCGAAAATTTATGAAGGAATGCACAGCCGGTTGGTGTTTTCAAAGCTATTTTCGGCGAAAATCTTACAGAATTTTCGCCGAAAATATCAGGCAATTCCGGTGCAGTATTTAAGGAAGGAAGAGGCGAAAATTTAAGGAGGGCAATTCAATAATTTACAACACTTGTCACCTCTCTCTCTCATTTGGTAATTGCCGATCAACTCTTCTCTTTTCTCAACCAATCCTTCGTCAACCCTAGAGCAAGGTGCAAATTGGAGTAAGGAGCTTGGATTGAAGCCCACAACCTTGGGGAGAGGAGCTTGCAAGAAGAGGATTGCCATGGAGCTCTTGGTGACCATCTCTCTTTCTTTCTCTTTTGTACCCTTGGCCATGTGTGGCTGATTTCCTAGGTTTCCTTGGATTGATAGATAGTTATGCTAGGATAGAGGTTGATTGTACAAATTTGCCATGATTGATCTTGGATTGTAAGAAGATGGTCTCTAGACTTGTTGTTAATTCCATTGATGGCTATGGCTTGATTGGTCTATTATTTGTGATGTAATGCATGAGAGTGCTTAGATTACATGGATTGTAGGTCTAGGGATTGAAGAGAGTGTGTTCTAAGAGATTAGATCATCTTTAACCATAGTTGCATGATTTCTCACTTGTGCATTTTATCGAACACTTGGTGTGCATTAGGTTTTTCATTCAATTGAACTTTGATTAGTCTTTTGATGATTCTCTTAGTGTTAGGACATTAACATGAGAGTGTGGTGTCTAGCCTAGTGGTCATAGAGTCATAGGAGAGGGTTTTGTAGCTTGGCATTTCATCGAACACCTTTAATGCATCCTTAGTCACTTAGCTTGAGAGCGAGAGCCTAGGTTGAGTGGTTATAGGATAGGAACTTAGTGCGACGAGAGTGCATTGAGTCTATAGAAGGGATTTGCGTGGTCATTTGATTGCAACCTCGATCATGTTTGGCTTGTTTGTGCATTTGTTCCTCTTGAGCATGATGAAGCTATCTTTCCAAGTGAACCTCCTTTACCTTTGATTTGCACCATTTTGTTTTGCTTTCTTATTTAGTTTTCTTTATGCTTTTGTTTATTTTTCAAACTAAAACTCATTTTAAATGAATAGACCGTCCATGAACCGTGTGAGTATTAGCCATTGAGAGAGCCCTCGTGGAATACGACCTTGATAGTTGTGAGTCAAATCTCACACATCAAGTTTTTGGCGCCGTTGCCGGGGAACTTTCTCAATCCTTTGAAAGCATTTAGTAGTGGACCGTTCTATTCACTTCCTTCCGTTTTAGTTTTGCTTCTTTGTTATTTGTTTTTGTGGCTTTGTTATCCCGCATTGTTGTACTACTTGGTTGTGCTTGTTGTGCGTGTTTGTAGGTCCCTTATCCACCTATCTAGTTCATGGGAGCAAGGTTGCAAGTACGATGAACTCGTGGCATGAAAATCAAGGTTATGGTACCTATCAAGGGTGGAATCCATCTCCTAACCCATACTATGGTCATCCTACTCCAACCAACTACTACCAAGGAACTTATGAGGGAGATAGCCAATGGTGGGATCAAGATCAACAAGCTTCAACACCCATGTGGAATGAGCAATGTCCCTATCCATCTTCACCCTACCATCAAGTCTTGCCGGAGTATTATCAAGAGGATTTCACAAGTCATGAACAACATTCTCCACCGCCTTCCATGTTAGAAGAGCTCTTGAAAATGGTGAAGGAAAGTGAGCGTCCTCGAGGGGAGTTCGTAAGCTATGAGGAACCTCCTCTATCTTTTCCCACGCTTGAGGAAGCTTTGAAGATTGCGGAAGACAATGCGAACCAACTTAATCGCTTAGCTCAAGGCGTGACGCTCATCAATGAAGCTCTAGAGGATGAACAACACTCTCCACCTTCCCCCACAATTGAGGAGATGTTGCAAATTGCTGAAGATAATGCGGCTCGGTTGGATCGTTTAACTCAAAGTGAGTCTCCCCAAGAGGAATTCGTGAGTCATGAGAAACCTCTTCCACCTCCTTTCATGCTAGAGATCTTGCAAATTGCGGAGGATAATGCAAATCGAGTTAACCGCTTATCCCAATGCATAGAGCTCATCACGAAGATTCTTGAGAATGAACGACATCCCAATCATTTGGAGCAAGTTTATGATGATGAAGATGACACTTGTGAATCCGAGGAGCTTGACACGGAAGAAGAGTTGGTAGTGGAGGAGATTGAGGAACATGTTTTTCCCATGGACACACCAAGCAATGATGATGTGTGGATAAAAGAATCAAGGAGACTTGAGGATGATGACCCTTTGGAGGAGGTGAGAGATGATTTGGAGACGCTTCAGGAAGAGGTGGCACCGAGAGTGGAGCACGAAAGTGAACAACACCACCCTATTGTGGCCCCACCAAAGATTGCGAGTACTCTTCAATCTTCTTGCTTGATCATGAAGTACTTGTGTCAAGAGACGGACACAAGCTTCATAACCCCTCCTAAGGTAACCGTGGAAGTGGAGCCACCTCTACTTGAACCGGAAGACTCCTTGAGTGGTATCACCAACATGGAGACGACGGAGCTCGATGGCATCCCCCTTCCATACATTCTTCCTCAAACTCCTAAGCTCAATGGTAGAAGGCCTTGGCAAGGTAACAACTGGAACTCAAGCTTAGCTGATTGGTCATTCTATCATTTGCTTCTATCGCTACTTGGAGCTCAATCTTCATCATGGAAGGAGCTACTTGACATCAAAGAGGTACTAAGTTGGACACCATAGCACAAGTATCGTCAAGTTTAAGACGGTAACCAAGCGCTTCTTGGGAGGCACCCCATGTTATCTTTAATTTTTCGCTTTTAATTGTTCTTTGAGGTTTTTGTGTTGTTTTAGTTTTTGAATAAGGTTTAGCAAGCGTTTGGGATCACTCTTCACCAAGGATCATCATGGAACTCTTTCACCACTATTACGTCCTATGCTCCTCTCTACCAATGCGGTAACTTTGTTCCACCTTACCCTCTCTCTCTTGATCATTGAGGACAATGCTCATGTTAGTCGTAGGGGAGTTTGAGGTTTGGTGTGATTATTTGTCGGTAGAAGTCTAAGGCTATGCTTGATTCGCATAATCTTGATTGAATGTCAAAATCCCTCTATGTTAGAATCATTCGGTTCTTGACTTTTGGTGTTTAGTTGACTTCAAGCTTTCACAATGACGTTTAGACTGTGTCACTTAGAACCTATAACCAGCATGCTAGCACTAATATCAAATGAGTCTAGGCCAGAACAGAGATTTTATCACTCTTGTATGTTGGTTGATTGGTTTGATACGTGTTTTTGTACCACTCGATAACACCGGTCTAAGATGATGAAGGCAATCAGAATTTTCACCCCTTTCCCATGTTTTTATTCAAACTTTTTGTCCCTCGTGATTGTGGCTTGAGATTAGACGGAATCCAATTAGAAATCTTGTGTTGAAGTTGTAAGGGGCTAAGGATCAAGTGGCTAATGTCAAAAGAAAATGTTCAAAAGAAAAGAAAAGAAAAGCTAAGCTAGGCAAGCTCGGCACCTAAGTGAAGTGTCAGGTTGAGCACTAGCAAGCTGTGAGCTAGGCAGGTTCAACACCTAAGTGAAGTGTTGGATCGAGCAGTAGTATGAGCAGTAAGAAAAAAAAGAGAAGGAAAAAATTAAAATGGAAAGAAAAGAAAAGAAAAAAAAGAGTTCTCAAATGTAGCCCTTGATCCTACGCCCAAGTTTGTAAAGAGCTGATCTAGAAGCGGATGAAGTCGAGTCGATAGCCACATCATGATCACTCATCGCTCTCATAAATTCTCCTACCCCCGCCCTATCCGTTCCATCTTCCGAGTTCAAGTCCTTTTAATTAGAGTTGGTGTTGTCGTGGTCGGTTTTGCTGTGTCCCAATTAACCACTACTTGAAGTGTGCAGAAAATAGTGAGGTCTAGACTTGTTTGGTTGATGTTCTTGCATGTGTAGGTTAAGTTTGTTCGTGGAACAGTTTAAGCCAAATTGTTATTGCTTGAATCTCAATGGGACCGATCTTGTCATTTGTGAGCTTGGATGCTTTCTAATTCATTTGCTTGAGGACAAGCAAAGCTTAGTCGTAGGGGAATTTGATGTTGTAACACCCCAACCAAACCTAACACAATCCAAATGCAGCGGAACACTAACATGGGTGTTACGATGCACGAGTTTCACAAGAAACTGATTTTTCATCATAACTCAGTAAATCTCTTTAAGAGTTTTAGCACAACTCGTAATGATCTGAAAACTTATACATTCATTTATACATGATCCAAACAGGAGTTCCTCATGAACACATAACAGAGGAGGAGCCACATGCCCCACAGATACCACAAGCGTTTCACATGAGTCACATGCTCCACAGATACTACAAGCGTTTCACTTCTTCCATACAGTCCAACAAGCATTTCTCATATACTTAGTCACACTGACATCATATGGTACCGAACAGGTTACAGAACATAGACATATACACAATATGTGACTAACCATGACATATGCATATGACAAGGTAGTATATCTCAAAACGTGCGAAAACTCAAAATCAGAGAAACGAGGATCAAGACACATTCTTCCGATTCTACCTGGCCTCAGCGCCACTCTTGCCAACCCAAATAGCTCTCCTGGGTGGCACGTAGCTCTTGTAGAATCAAGTGTACACCTGCACAGACTACTAACGGTCTGGGGGAAACAAATAAGGGTCAGTGCTACTTCACTGAGTGAGAGCCTTGAGCCCAGGGTCATACTAAGGTGCAAGCAAGTCACATAACAAGTATGGCAACATGTATCACATAAGGTCACCCTGTAAACCTAACTTGTTAGCTCATATTTTAATTGGGATCCCGGCTCACGTATGCTGGTAGACTCCCGGGCAGAACAGGCAGTACCCCACCGGTACTTCATAAACATACACTCTCCGCGGTAAGAGCCTCGAAAAACCGTTCAGTCATTAGGCTCAACCATCCTAATGACCTACTCCTAGCAGAATTGACCGTACATGGTTTTCTGCAACATAACACATGTAGTCTCCAGCATACGGGCCCTATCTATGTGATCAAGCAGTTCCAGATTATTCTCCTTGAAACATCAATCTAGGTGAGTTGTTAACACAATCAGATCACAACAGAACACGAATATCATATCAGGTATAATATCAAGTAAGCAGAACGAGTACAATAACAGATTCATGTATACATATCAATAACAACAATTCACATACGGCCCTAGGGTTGTAGGCCACTATCCAACATGCATATAATTCTTAATAATTAATGGACACATAAAGGAACGTCTAACCCGGTAGGATACGCAGGAGACCCTCACCTTAGCCTAAAACCAGCCCATGAATTCTGTCCTAGAACGTCCGTCTCGTCATCCTGATTCTACAGGTTTTGACGGCTCGTCAAATGGAGCTATAACGAGTGAGTTATGGCCGAATCTCCGAATCAACATTATTTGCCCTGCCAAACAGCACCTTAGTGACGAATTTCTAACAAGGACCACAAACTTTTAGAAATTACCAGAGAGTCTCTTAACTTCCAGTAATTGCAAAATGGCCACGAAACTCCCAATAAATGCTGCCAAGGTCCTTCTTCTTCCCCGATTCATCCTTGGCCGCCGGCGAGCTTCAGCTGCCGTCGACGATTCCTCCACTGTCTCCCAATTTCTTGGAGTTCTCGGTCTTTGACCCAGATCATCCCTTGACCTTCTTCTCTTTCCTTAATTTCGACCGTTCGAACCCATCGGTCAAAGCCCGAGCTTCTTCGATTCATCCTCGACTTCCGTGCTAGGACATCCGCTGCTACGAAACCACAGCCCCACCGATCTCGTTTCCTGTGCAACCCCCGTAGCCGCCAAGTCTCTCTCCCCCTTTCTCTCTTTTCTTTTTCTCTGTTTCCTTCTTAATACAGAGCACACTCCCTCTCCTCACTATCCTAACTAAAGATGAAGCCTTTTCTTTTTCTCTCACGTTTGATCCCCCCCAATTTATTAAATCATTCCACTGCTTAACTTTTTGTTTCTTAGTCAACATAAGCCAACCTTATTTTTCCCCCACTCATCATCCATTATTGCTTCCATTTCCCCTTTCTCTAACGTTTGTTTCCACACAAATATCTGACAATTGCAAAGTGCTTACTGTTCACAGGTGTCAAATTTAGACTTTAATATTTTTGGTACGGTCGAGATGGGATGTTACAGATGTGATCATATTTAGTGCATTTTTGGTCCATGATTAGCCTAGGTATCTCCCATGTTTGATCTCATTTTCTATGATTAATATGCCTTTATTGAAGTTTTATGCAAAGTGCTATCTTGTTGTCCGGTTGCCACTTTGAGGCTAATTATATGCCTACTGGAGTTGTTTTCTTTGCAATTTCAGGTTTTGACATTGAAGTACTGGTGATAAGGAGCACGTAGGATCAAACGGGAGGTCAATCGGAGCTAGGACGGAGGAGATATGGATGTTGCAAAATCGAAGAAAATACAACTTTCCTGAAGAAGTTTTCGGCGAGAACTTAGAGTTCTCGGCCGAAAACTCTAAGCTTTTCGCGGACAGAAGAAATAGGAGACGGACTCTCGATTTATGAAGAAATTTTCGGCGAAAACTTCCAGAATTTTCGCCGAAAATTTAGGAAGGAATGCACAGCCGGTTGGTGTTTTCAAAGCTATTTTCGGCGAAAATCTTACAGAATTTTTGCCGAAAATATCAGGCAATTCCGGTGCAGTATTTAAGGAAGGAAGAGGCGAAAATTTAAGAAGGGCAATTCATTAATTTACAGCACTCGTCACCTCTCTCTCTCATTTGGTAATTGCCGATCAACTCTTCTCTTTTCTCAACCAATCCTTCATCAACCCTAGAGCAAGGTGCAAATTGGAGTAAGGAGCTTGGATTGAAGCCCACAACCTTGGGGAGAGGAGCTTGCAAGAAGAGGATTGCCATGGAGCTCTTGGTGACCATCTCTCTTTCTTTCTCTTTTGTACCCTTGGCCATGTGTGGCTGATTTCCTAGGTTTCCTTGGATTGATAGATAGTTATGCTAGGATAGAGGTTGATTGTACAAATTTGCCATGATTGATCTTGGATTGTAAGAAGATGGTCTCTAGACTTGTTGTTAATTCCATTGATGGCTATGGCTTGATTGGTCTATTATTTGTGATGTAATGCATGAGAGTGCTTAGATTACATGGATTGTAGGTCTAGGGATTGAAGAGAGTGTGTTCTAAGAGATTAGATCATCTCAATTCAACCATAGTTGCATGATTTCTCACTTGTGCATTTTATCGAACACTTGGTGTGCATTAGGTTTTTCATTCAATTGAACTTTGATTAGTCTTTTGATGATTCTCTTAGTGTTAGGACATTAACATGAGAGTGTGGTGTCTAACCTAGTGGTCATAGAGTCATAGGAGAGGGTTTTGTAGCTTGGCATTTCATCGAACACCTTTAATGCATCCTTAGTCACTTAGCTTGAGAGCGAGAGCCTAGGTTGAGTGGTTATAGGATAGGAACTTAGTGCGACGAGAGTGCACTGAGTCTATAGAAGGGATTTGCGTGGTCATTCGATTGCAACCTCGATCATGTTTGGCTTGTTTGTGCATTTGTTCCTCTTGAGCATGATGAAACTATCTTTCCAAGTGAACCTCCTTTACCTTTGATTTGCACCATTTTGTTTTGCTTTCTTATTTAGTTTCCTTTATGCTTTTGTTTCTTTTTCAAACTAAAACTCATTTTAAATGAATAGACCGTCCATGAATCGTGTGAGTGTTAGCCATTGAGAGAGCCCTCGTGGAATACGACCTTGATAGTTGTGAGTCAAATCTCACACATCAGGAAACTTGCTTGACCTTTACTTATCTCTCTCCCATTTCATCTACTCTTTGTTTTTTGTCTTCGTGCATGCTTAGATCAAATTGTTTCCAACCCCTTTTCCATTCTCTTTGAGCCCGTGCTAACTTGAGCCTGCCTTGATTGTGTTTGTGTGAAGTGTCCTACCCCCCTCCCGAGCACCTGTCTCTAAATGAGTAAGCCAAACTAAGAGACCCACAGGAATACGACCCTAGCCAAAAGCTAGGTATCTTGGTTGAAAGAGGTTTTCGTCCAAAACACATACCTTACCCTTGCCTTGATCCTGACTCACAGTTCCGTCACACCCCACTAACCACCTTACATGAGTAAATTCAAAAATCGCGTGCAACCTGTGTATCTAAACGAACTTCCATTCCTCGACTTAATGGTTCCTTAAAACCCTTGGGAGAACTGTCCAAACTACCTTACACATGTTCTCCGAACCCCTACAACTTTGTGTCTCCCTAGACAACTCAAAACTGATCTCTTGTTCCGCAACTTAGTTGTTTTCTTTTGACAAAACTTTACTAACCCACTATATGTGTCCATATTAATCTGCCTTGTATCTTCGTTAAATCCGCACTACTTAAATACTTGAACTGGAATCGTCTCAACGATCCAAACCACGTCCACGCCCGAATCCTGTTTTCCTTAAATCCAACCTCCATTGTACCAGTGCCCCTTTCTGATTGCAGTCCACTCATGACATCCATTGGGGAATCCATAACACCCATTACAATCGCTCATACAACGGTCGTTACCCCCGCAGTAACACATGTTACAAGGACTACACAACAGACATTATAGTCTTTGAAACACCTATTACCTTCCTTTGCCAAACGGTCGTTACATTCTTCATGACGCCAATTACTTACAAGTCTACAACGATCGTTATGTCCTTCATAACGCCTGTTACCCTTGATACAGTCTTTAGTTTGGAATCCAGAAACTCTCCACACCAAACCCCTGCACGTCCCTTGATGTTCTGACTCAACACGGAGTAACCAAAACCCCCAATCCCTTCCTTAGGTTCCTAGAACCTTTCGTCCTCTTCATAAAGCATGCAGTACTCATCTCACTTGTTGAGACCCGTAAAAAAGTCAACCATACCCAAGCTACTGGCTGGTATAGACCTTAGCACTTTACTTGTCATGCCTGCTTCCTTCCATATTGCCCATGGTTAAACCATGTACTACTGTTGTCATTGCTCTAGCAAAGCTCGTAAGTTTATCCAACCTTACGGTCGTTGCTCTCTACCACCATCTGTTACCTTTCTCCATTCTCCTAAGCCGTTTTCTTAAAATGTTCTTGCTCAAACCGTTAGACACCAAACACCAGTGAAACTACTCAGCTCCTTCATCTCAATGATTCCTCGAAACAAGAACAATTTGAAATTCCCAAAATTTCTGCTAAATCATGAAAATAAGCAAAACTTGTTTAAACTGTTTAAATGAGCATAAATTGTTTTCCCAAGAATGTGACCTTTGAATTTATTAGATTTTGAAACACCTCTTTAAAATCTCAAGACAATCAATATCTCCCATTCACTGTGATAGAACCTTTAAAAGAAATTAAACTCGTCATTTTCGCTCTTTAAAACTGCCCCAAAATGGTATTCTTCAAAATACTCCGATAAATCTTTTCTTGTACTATGGTCAACCTTAGAAATCATGTAAAATAATTTTTTACCCCAAATACTCGAGAGTGATGCTCAATAACCCCATATTCCTCTAGTCAGTACCGATTCTGATTAACTAAGTAACTGCCGCTTCATCGTTTAATCGACCAAGCTTCCATCTGTTGTCCAACCATTTTTCTATAACTACCTCTGAATTTTCCTTAAGAGCTTCTATGCCATCGATCAGCTTCTCTCCGCCGCCTGTGACTGTCTTGAGTCTAACACGTTACTTTTTTGTGAATTTAATTCACCCTCTTCTGTTGATGACTCATTCGTGAACTCACAAACTCCTTACTAACTTAACTGACTACTCTGCCCTTCATCTTGAGCAAACTTTCGTTGCTACCCGCAAACCTTCACGGTAGCTTCCCAACAATGATAGGCAGCTTGCATTCAAACCCTGATTTTGTTTCCTGACTTCCCCTTCGCTCGTTACTCAACTCTTACAACGGTCTTTATATCCTATCATAATGCCCGTTACCTCACTCTTACAACGGTCATTATGAACTTCATAACTCCCGTTACAAATTGGCATCCAACGACCGTTGTGTAAACACAACATCCATTTTCTACTGTTTCCAATGACTGTTATGTAAAAATACAACGGTTGTTGCACTTGTACAGTACACTTAATTCCAGTAGTCCATATTTGGATATGTATAGTGTTCATGTATTGTGTTTTTAGTAGTTAGTAACACCTCACGTAGGCTATAATTAAGTCTATTAATTATATTAGATTTTCTTAAAAAGACAAGGATTTTAAAGTTGTATTTAATTTTCAAGTTTGAAATTATAGCAATGACTAAGGCAGATTAATATAACACTAAGCCCAAATTAAAATTTGCACTAAACCCGAGTTCGAATAATAATAAATTCATACTTGATTTTAACGCTAGCTTAGGATCGAAAGTGAGGTGAGCAGGGGCTAGACCCAACTCCCCATGTCTCCGCCTCTGAGACCATAACAATTAACAATGCAACATTATTTTGCGGCAAATCTCTCTAAAAAATATCTTGTGACCAAGTAATGTAAGTGAGAAATGTCCTGATAACTGAACAACAAACAACAGAACATGTCTTTATTCATTATACTTTATAAATCAAAGTAAAATATTGTTTGCCAAATAACAATCGAATGTCTTTGGTTTTGTTTTTCCAACATGACTACTTCTTTCAGCAGATAGTAGGGTGTAAATGTGGAGCCAAACGTGGGGTAGGGAACACTGTGAAGGGCGTGGCAAGGACGAGCTCATCCTCAGCTTTTGTGAGATCAACAGTTTTAGTGTTCCCCGGAGGTGTCCACTTGAAGCACTGTAGTAGCCTTGCTAACAACATGATGGTCATGCATGTCCCAGCATCGGTGCCACACATGCTCGACGTCCAGTACTAAACGATATGAACTTAAGATCGGGCTCAGAAAGGTTGATGTTTACGCCATCATGGAGGTGTCGGTTTGGGTCGAATTTGAGAGGGTCAGTCCAGGCTTTTGGGTTACGGCCAAGGCCGTAGCGACTGAGGAGGGCGTGGCTACCCTTTGGGATGAAGTATCCGACAACAGTTGTGTCTTGAGTGGCCACATGGGGTGCATTGAATGGTAACATTGGGTGGAGCCGAAATGCCTCTCTAGCACACGCCTTCACGTAATTCAGGCTCTCGATGTCGGTCTCTTGTACCAACCGGTCTTTTCCAACAACCCGATCAATTTCCTTTGTTGCCTTTTCAAGGAGATTAGGTTGGTTAATCAACTCCGCCATTGTCCATTCCACTGCATTCGATGGATTGTCTAGACCAGCTATCATAATTTCCTGCATCCATTAAAAAAAAACGTGAATGCGATTTACTGATTTTATCACATGTAAAATTATATGGTGAACACTCCGGTGCACCCACTAAAAGTGGGTGCACCGGGTACACCCACTAACATTTTGATAGATAAACATTTTTTTAATATCTTTTTTTTTTCAAGTATAATAATCTACATGTTGTTAAAGGATATATAAGACGATTTGAACAAAAAACTAATTTGGTAGAGATGATAATCTATCATATTGAGAAAAATGCAGTTGTAGAAAGAAACCTGAAGAACAATAGGTATAATCTTATACTATGATGACTAAAAATTGTAATTAAGCTCAATTTAGACTTATTAAGATTAAATCTATTGATATAAACGATTAGTTCAATAGAAATATCACTCTAGATAGCAGAATTGTCAGTGGGTGTACCCGGTGCACCCACTTTTAGTGGGTGCACCGAAGCGTTTACCAAAATTATATATATTGTTGTTCACCATATGGTGGAGTTTAAATTGGGTAATGCTCCTCAATTATTGGGTAAAGTTCACAATTATTCATATGGATGAGTTTAAAAAAAACGTGAATGCGATTTACTGATTTTATCAATTATCAAAATTTTATTTAATTATTCTTGTGTTGTTTAAATTGGGTGAAAGTTTGAGAACGAAAATCGGGAATTCCTGAACTCGTTTGATTTTTTCTGAATTTTTACGAGAACGAGACCCCGATGACGTAAAATATGAGATTTGGGGTCTCATTCCTAGAAATTTTCAAGAAAAATTAAAATGGGTTTAGAAATTCCCAATTCATGTTCCTAAACTTCAACTCCTAATTTGGTTGACAATAACACATCGCTGTTTCATATATTAAATTTCGACTGGTAGGTGTACAAACATCTGTGAAAGAATTAAAAAAAAATCCACAATGAAATTTCACCAAAATTCTTATAATTATTTTTACATATTTGTTGGGTTAAGTATAGACAAGCTAGTAAAAAATTTGTGTACTTCAAAAGAGGCTATGACTTTACTAGTATGAGACATTTTCAAAACAAATCCAAAATATAAATAAAACTCATGCAAGTTCGTCCAAAGTGGAAATATGTACTATGTTGGTATGTTGGTGACCTTGCAATCCTAATAAGTGATATCAAAGCCTAGTTGACAAATAAGAAAATAGGTTGTAGACGTTGAACGTGTGGAATACCTTCATGTTGCTTGCGTAGAGTTCAATGGTGTTTCCTTGTATCACATGTGTTACTAACTTGTAAAAGTTAAGTAGCGTGTCTCATTGGTGTTATAATAGTCCAATATGTCTACAGAAATGTGTATTGCATGAGCATATGACACTAGATTTTAGTGATTGTGGTAATCATCTACGTAATGGTTCTTTGCTTAAGAAGCAATATGGTTGGGAAACAACTATGAAGTCTCTCAAGAAGAGGCGTATGGTCATTCTTCTAAGATGGAAGTAACAATACGTCACACACTTGTGTAGAACGTATACGAACATATGTTTCTCATATAGTAAAGACATATTTTATGTTATAACGACGATGGAAATAGTCGAAATGTGGGAGTATATTTGAAAACCTTATTATTCCTAGACAAGGACAATAAGTTAAAACCAAGGCAAATACACATGATGTGTATTGGCTAGCAAAGCGACGATTTTCTAGATATGTACCTCGACCATAATATAATTCCACGTATGGATATGTGTTTAGTTGGTGGTGGAGAAGAATTACTTGGAAGTTTTCTAAGCTGTTTAGCTTGGAATAAATATGGAAAAAACTCATCACATGCATATTGTGGAACATCACGTCACATGTATTGCATGTGTCATTGATGTGTCATTTTGATAACAAACGTGAGGTTCCTATATAGAGATTAGTTGAACATCAAAGGGAATGGATTTGTGGCCTAACTCTACCTAGTTGATTGGAGATCCCAAGATCTAGTTTCAAGCAGAAAACAAAGTTGTCAATGTCGGTCCAACTTTCCCTACTCCATTCTCATGATGAGACAATGTTCAAGAATCCAGGGTAAACCTATGAAGAAAGGTTTTTAATAGTTTTTATGTTTGACGACGAGTTGATCAAATAGTGTATTTTATGAAATGCACATTTAGAAATCACATATGTGAGTGTGGAGTGTGAGCCACTTGAAGGAGAATAAAAGAAGGTCAATTCTGTAATCACTCATGAAACCAGACGGTGTTCATGACTAAAACGAACACAATAGTGAGAGCCAATAACTGGATAAGGGTTGGCCAAAACATCTCGTTAAAAAATTGATCATGATACTTCTTTAACTAGTTGTCAGGTTAAAAACTCTAGTAACTTATTATCAGTTTAAAAACAATGTTAATTAGTTATCAATAAAAAACACTGTTAACTAGTTATGAACGAAAAAGGGTGTTAACTAGTTAACATGTCCTCGCCGGAAAAGTCATAGGAGTTTGGCCGATCAACGAAAATGTCATCAGAGTCTGTCGTAAAAGTTACTGGAGACAGTGGTCGATCGCCGGAAGAGTCACTGGGGAATCGTCGGCAAGTCACATGAGATAAAAATAAGTTTTTAAAATAGAACAAAAATTAAATTATGTGAAATGTCCTAAATATCCCTAACACTCTTAACCATTGGATTGGTCAAATAAGGTCAATAGGGCAGGGAAAGTTTGGAGCAAAACAGGGTTTAATAACAGTAATTAATTTACCGCAACTTGGTTCTTGATTTCGTCAGGAGTGAGCAAGGATCCGCCATGAGTGTCCTTGAGAGTAATGAAAACGTCAATCAAGTCATCAATGTCCTTCCTCTCCCCACTTTCCCATAGTCGAATCCTCTCATCAATAATCGGGTTTTGGTAATACCTTAACCTCTTATTAGCATCTTTAACAATCTTACCATGTCCATCAACATCTAGCCACCTCAACCACGGCAAGTAATCCGATATACTAAACGTGTACAAGTACTTGAGCACCGTGAACGCCGCCTTGACATGCTCAACTTCCTCCTTCCCGGGCCCACCATCCATGGTGCCCTCTCCAAAAAACCTTTTCCCAAACAACATCCTCCGTATCACGTTCCCGGAGTAATGTTGCGTGTCTGTCCTAAGGTTGACACACTCTCCAGCCTTGTGACGGTTGTGGAAGTAGAATACAAGATTGTCGGCCTCCTCGACACGCTTGTCATGTAGCCACTTAAGCCTAGCGGGGGAGACTATCTCGTTGGTCATCACCTTCCGCATCTTCCGCCACTGGTTGTTGCATGGGACCACCTCTGTTGTCAAGTAGCCGCCACTGATGATGCGGCTCCCAAGGTCTGTGACGGGTCGGTCTGCGAAGATGGCGTCTTGCTTCTTAAGTATCTCCCTTGCGATGGTTGGGTTGAGGACTGGTATGATGTTGGTGCCTCCAAGACGGATGAGGCAGATGTCGGTGTTCATGTCCTTCATCACCTTGTGGATCCACCGAAATATCGGCTTGTGGTTCACGATATCTGGGATGTTGCCGATCACCGGCCATGATGGCTTGCTTGGGGCATGGAGGAAGTGGGTGGTTCTTTGTCAAGGTTCGTTTATGAGCGTAGACAAGGGTGGTTAAGATTATGCCGAGGAGGAGGATGATCAACATGGCTCTTTATATCTAAAATGAACAATTATGCGAGTTGTATGCATGCCATGGGTTTATATAGTGTGGATGATGATTCTACCTTTTAATTTTTACCTTACTTTTGGAACTCAATTAACATCATTCTTTCTAGGCAACTACTTTTGTACTTGCCGCCTCGTTGGCAGCGGCTACATCCATTAACCGGCTAACAGTGGATAGATTTATTATGCTACCAAAACCACACTATTATTAAACGTTTTTCTTCATCAAAACATTATCTGAGGACACCCCCACTTGGGAATTGGCTAGCCATTCCTTTCAATTTTTAAACCCAATCACATTCACAATCTTTATGATAACGTGACCAAATAATATTCTACAGGTAGAATAGTAGAGACCAAAAATAACATTGAGGCTGAGGGAGCAAAATTTTGCTATGAAATGTCAAATTTAGACATCCCTGTTGATCAGGTGGCGTCATTCCATCCTAGAGTGTAGGGTTTACATCAACAACCCTCCACATCGTCAAGACAGATCTAGGGTTTCAGAACCCATACAGAGTTGCAGTACCGCGGTACCCTGGTTGGTACGATGATGTATTGATTCAGAAACCCTAGATCCTTGATTATTGTGCACCAACGAACAACTGTATTGTTTACTAGTTCCACGACAATAATTTCGTCCGAATTTTTTACCATGGTAAAAAACTGCGGAAATCCATGTTTGGTTGCATAATGAATTTAATAATGGTGAGAATATAAGAATTGCGTGGATTTTGAAGTCCCCAAATGTATATTAATCACTAGATTCAGATGGAGGTTTAAAGCTAAACTTTTCACAATTTTCTTCGCGGATAAAATGCGACTTATACTCTTAGGGTGTGTTTGGATAGAGTAATTTGGATTTGGTATTTTAAATTAGTGAATTTGAAATCACTACTTTTAAGAGGGAATTTGAAATACAACTAAAAACTATAAGAGTGGATTTCATTCAAATTCAAATACACAAATTAGTTGTTAACCAAACTAGAAATTTTGGAATTTAAAATACTAAATACAAATAACAAACTCAAATTCATCTATCCAAACATACCCTTATAGTTTTCACCAACGGCATGTATCATCCATCCTAAGTCAGAAGAGAAATCATTGCCATCATTTCCTTCACCCACACCATCAAATTTCTCCATCGTATCCTAACTTGATGTTCCTTAATCTCATATAAACTACTAATCTCATATTTGATTAAAATTGTACCTTGAACCTCTATGATCTCATCATATATTCTCTGTTCCCAGTGAACATCTTCCCATTCATACCATATTCATGCAATACCTCTTTCTCTGTTAATCAAACCCCAAGCCCTTTTTCTCGACGCCGACGGGAACAAACTCCTCATCGTGTTGAAGATCAACCACTTAACCCCTCGGATTCGGTCGCCTAGAGTGTCAAGATCTATCTTGGACAAAGCACCATGTTCTTTCTAACTATTCTGAACGAATTTGAATTCCCATGTTTTGACGACCTTTTTCAATTTTCACCTAATTTCATTATGAGAGAATCATGTTGTAAGGTTAATTGACATGGTAGTTTGGAAGGTAAAGGTCTATACAGAGGCAAAAATAACCCTCATACAACACCAACTATAGTGAAATTACTCGTTTATACACGATCATTTTCGAAATACTCATTTGGGCAAAGTTCGCATCTCTAGCTCTACCGTCTCTTCACCGGAAACAGGGGATCTGGATGTAGGGGGAATATTGAAGTTCGAATTTACAATCTAGACAAGCAAAACCTTTTGGGTGAGATTACACTCATACTCTGCGTTTCTAATCGGCCGGAAGAGGGTGTAAATAGGTTCCAAAATGGGAAGAAAGAAGAACAATAAGAAGAAGCAGTTGCAGAGTCGGGAGATGGCGAGGTTCGTTAATCAAAAGGTTCATCAAAATCAGACTACTGCTCTTCGTGACCCAGGTGAGATTATGATGAATTTGAAGCAGCCGCCAATAGTTTTGAGTTCTAATTTTTCAATGAAGTTCGCTCCCAGGGAGATCTCGTCCATGGTTTTGATCAAGATGAGGGAGATTGCGGAGGAATTTTTAAGTCAGAGTATTAAGGACGTTGTGGTTAATGTATCGGCTTATTTCAAAGACTCTCAAAGGCAGGCTACAAAGGACGCTAGCTCGATTACCAGTCTTAATGTTCTGAGGAGTATCAATGAGCTGGATACGGTTGCGGTTGCTTATGGACTTGATAAGAAAGGATTAAGAAGCGGTGAGAAGAGTGTTTTGATTTTTTTATCGTGGCGGGAGGACTTTTGATGTTTCTCTTTTGACGATATATTGTGGAATGGATTCTTGAAGTGAAGGCCACTGCAACTACTCATCTCGCTGGTGAAGATTTCGACAATAGGTTTGTGAATCATTTTGCGTCGGAGTTTTGATGTTTCTCTATACGAAAAAATCGATTTCTACTCATCGATTACTAGGGAGAGGTTCGAGGAATTGAACATGGATCTATTCAGGAGATGTATGGAGCCGGTGGAGAAGTGCCTCCATGATGCGAAGATTGACATGGGACAAATCCACCTCAATAAAGATAACTAAGAATGAGTAAAGATAAGTAAGAAGGAGAGAAAGAGAAAGAGAGAGAGAGAGGGTGAGGGTGAGGGTGAGGGACAAAGAAGAAGGAATAAGATGAGTGGAAAGCCACGTGGCTTTCCACCTCAGCATCAATCAACAGTCCTCTAACTCCGTTGGATGATTTCGAACGGAACTTGACGGTATGCCATAAGTAACATTGGGTCTGGTAGTTGATGCCAAATGAGTATTTCAAAAATTGTCATGTATAAACGATTAATTTCGTTATAGTTGGTGTTGTATGAGGGTTTTTTTCCCTATACAAAAAAACCATAATTTTTTCTTCTTATTCTTTCATTTATCATCTTCTGGCTTGTTGTTGTTTCAAACTAGCAATCATGATTGACCATTATGAAATTGGTTTCAAGATTTCGTGGGACTGAAAATAGAGATTGCAATTAGCTTCGGGTATTCAGAAGTTCGTGTTGTTCACAAACCCTACAGTGGATGCATGATTCAGATTCTGCCAGAGCCGCTGCACCACGATGTGGGCTTAACATGACCGACGGCCAGAAAGCTCGCGATGTGCTCCGATTTCTATCAGGTGTTTTAATAAATTAAGGGGTCGTTTGTTATGGGGTAATGATTTTTAAGGGATTGGGGAAAAGTGTACTAGGGGAAATAGTGTTATTAGGTACTCTTGTAATGTTGAAATGATTTGTTTGGTGCACATATAATTTATATTTGTATTGTCCGAATAAAAATATTGCTTAAATAATGGGGAGGTGTGAGAAGACAATTATACCTTGGTTATCACTTATCATTACCTAGATCTATGCATAAGCAAAAAGGACCGATGGTTGGTTCTATTTATTATCTCACCAAATCGATGGTTCTACTTACCCAGATCTCGAATAGGTCTGGGATTGATCACTAAGATGTGATGGAGCTTCAGAATAGCAATTAGAACATGATGGATGGTTCTACTTACTGTCTCACCAGACCAGTGGAACAAGACTTGACACGTCTTATTCTTGGCATATGTCCAATTGTGAGAGGAACATTTCCACCATTTCTCCCAATTCTACATTTTTTGTTCTTGTTAGCCACCAACATCCTCCAATACTTGACAAAGTTTCCATAAGATACGTCGTCGCATATGAAGCAGGATGCAAGTTACATCATTGGTTGTCATTGTGTTGAACAAGAACCCACGTCGGTAAACCTTTGGATCGTGTGGTAACGGATGTGGTGTCTCAGTGACGTCATTGGTTGGGGTTTCTTTGATGGGCATGTGCAATCCATCAAAAGATAAATGGCTTGTTGCACTAAGTGGCACCAGATGGCTACGACGTAATCTATAATGCCTCTACGTTGCGTATTTATTATCATCGCCATTTCTGTTTCACCACAACTAATAACACATTTCACTCACTAACAATATGATCGAAAGACGGTAGAGGGAATATAGTGGTGATACAGTATACGAAATCGACTTATCAAGGCGATATACATGACGAAGTAGCAAAACAACAGAGAACATGGACTTCATTGTATGACATGTATTCATTCAAATGTTGTATGAATAATCAATTGTCAATCAAATCGAAATAGAACAAGCAGTTGCATTGCAACAAGTAGATGGTAATTACTTATTAAATGCATGGTTGGAGAAGTTCTTGTATGGGTAGACCACCTTGAACCGTAATCAACAACCACCTTCATTTGAACTTATGTAGCTATTCCTTTGAACCGTAATCAACAATCCCTCCGACTCAATCTCGTATCGATCGTGTCTTTGTTTCTACGGATTGGGAACTACACTTTCCGGGATGTTGTCTGGTTGCCAAAACTCGCTCGAATTCCGATCATAAGCCTCTTGTTCTCGAATGTGGCCCTCTTCCCAATCTTAGAAGGCCTTGGCGCTTCGAGAACATTTGGCTCGAGCATGATCTTTTCCAAAGCATGTTGGATGTCTTTTGGAGGCAGAACGATGGTTTTGCAGACTCTTTCCTAAAACTCAGCAAAAAGCTCAAGTGTCTAAAACTTCACCTGAAGGATTGGAACAGGACGACTTTCAAACATGTTGAGACTCAGATTGGGGCGCATCTCCGTGAGATTGACGCTTTGGACTCTTTGGATGATATTGGTCTTCTCTCTACCCATGACACTCTGCGTCGTATCACTCTTAAATGCGAGTTGGATCGCTTGTGGAGGTTCGAGGAAATCCGATGGTATCAAAAAGCTAAAGAGAACTGGTTGAAGCTGGGAGACCGGAATACTCGTTTCTTTCATCGCATTGCTAACGCCAAGAGGCGGCGGAACTTGATTGAAAGCATCCGAGTGGATGGTCTTCTCCTTCAAGGTCAAGCTGCCATCAAAGCTGCTGCGATTGCCTTCTATGCATATTTATACACTGACCCCAAACCTATCCGCCCCTTTCCACAGCTCCTTACTTTCAGCTCAATTTCTGTTGCTGATGCTTCACTTTTGACTTCTCCCTTCACTCATGAGGAGATTTGGCAGGTTATTAGCACCTGTTTCGGGAACAAATCTCCTGGCCCTGACGGTTTTACTCTGGAATTCTTCAAAAGGCACTGGGAGCTTTTCAAGGATGAGGTTTTTGCTGCTTTGTCCGATTTCGCTGCTCGCTCAGTTTTACCTCCCTGTACCAACAACACCTTCATTGCCCTGATTCCCAAAAAGGAAACTGTCGAAGATTTTCGCGATCTTAGACCGATTAGCTTAGTTGGAGGTCTTTACAAGATCCTTTCTAAGCTTCTCGCCAGCAGATTAAAGAAGGTCATTCCCCATATTATATCGGTTCATCAATGCGCCTTCGTGGGCGGCTGTCAAATTCTGGATGCGGTGTTAATCGCCAATGAGCTTCTCGATTCTCGTTTGAGAGAAGGTAAACCTGGACTTATCTTCAAACTCACGTTAATTGGGCTTGTCTTCTGGTAGTTCTAGAGAAGATGGGATTTGATCAGAAATGGATCTTTTGGATTTCCTCCTACATCTCTACTGCTCGTTTCTCGGTCCTGGTTAATGGGGAGGCTGCAGGTTACTTCTCTAGCTCGAGGGGTTTGCGTCAAGGAGACTCTTTATCTCCTCTTCTCTTCATTTTAGTCATGGAAATTCTGTCTAAAATGCTTTCGCGGGCGCAAGAGTTAGGTTGGATCAGTGGCTTTTATATGGATCCTTCCAACCTCAGAGGTCAGGTAAATCACATTTTTTATGCCGACGACTCATTAGTGTTCTGTGATGCCTCGGCCGAGCAGGTTAGACACCTGACTGCCACACTCATATGCTTTGAGTGTATTTCTGGTCTTAAAATTAACTTCCACAAGTCAGCTATGTTCCCTGTTGGAGAGGTTCCAGATTCTGATTTGCTTGCTGAGATGTTCGGTTGTTCTGCTGCTTCCCTCCCTTCCTCTTATCTGGGCCTACCCTTTGGCGTTAAGGCGTCTTCGGTTAAGCTTTGGGACCCGGTCGTGTCTTGTCTGGAGAGGAGATTGGAAACTTGGAAAGCTAGGTTCCTTTCCTTTGGTGGCCGTTTGGTGTTAATTAAGAGTATTCTTTCCTCCTTACCGGTTTACTTTATGTCTCTCTTCAAAGCCCCTTCTTTCGTCATTTTGGTGTTAGAAAGGATTCAAAACCGGTTTTTATGGGCTGGAGTTTCGGATAGAGATAAGATCCATTGGGTGGGTTGGAATCAAGTCAATACACCTAGAAATCTTGGAGGATTGGGAATACAGGAACTTAGATCTCTCAACTCTGCCCTTATCTACAAGTGGTTATGGCGATATGCCGTGGAACGTTCATCCTGGTGGCGGTCTATGATTATTTATAAGTGCGGTGTCGGACACTCTGAATGGCAACCAGCCTGGCATTTCCGATCATCTGGCTTATCAGTTTGGAAGTGGGTGATCTCCTTCAGTCCTCTTTTCTGGCATTACAGCGTACTCGATCCGGGGGGTGGGATGTGTGCTTTTTGGTTCGATTTTTGGGTCAAGGGAGTGTGTTTAGCGAGTAGCTTTCCAAGAATTGTGGCGGTTGCCCAATTCTTGGACTCTAGGGTTTCTGACGTTTTTTCTTTCTCTGACAGGATTCGGTGGTTGATTCCCCTGCGTTACCAATTACGTGGGGGAGCACTTGAGGAATGGTATAGGCTACTCCTACACCTATCCTCCATTCAGCGGGATCTCTTCTCTGAAGGTCCCCCCTACATTACTTGGTCGTTACAGGCTAACGAAGCCTTTTCAGTCTCCTCTTTACGCCGAGCTTTGGTGGCTGAACGGTTCACGGGCCTTTCCGATTTCCCTTCCGACATCATTTGGCTCTCATCCGTCCCTTCCAAAGTGTCTTGCTTCTGTTGGAGAGTTTTCCTCAACAAGATCGCGACGATTGACAACCTTCAGAAGCGAGGCTACTCTTTGGCAAACAAATGTGTCCTCTGCAACATAAGTTTAGAAGTGACTGATCATCTTTTCATTCGTTGTGGTTTCGCTTCCTCAGTGTGGTCTCTTCTCAGTTCAAGACTTTCCTTCCACGGTCCATTTCCCTCCTCGATCTCCGGATTCATCCATGGTTGGAAAGGAATGAACTGTTCATAGAGACACTCTCAGGTTATGAACTTTCTTCCTCATGCGGTTTTTTGGTTTATATGGAAGGAACGAAATGCTCGAATCTTCAAGGATACTTTGAACTCTTCTCTCGGCATATTCCGACAGATTTGCCTCGCTGTTGGTGATTGGCTTACAGCGGATGGTAGCTTCTCCACTGCGGACGCCCTCAACTGGAGACGCACGATTTTTGACAACGGCTGATTTCTCTGTTTTTCTCATTCACTGTTTTTGTTTTATGGTGTTAATTTAGTCTGCCTATCTCTAGATGGATAGGCTACTGATCGGTTTTGGTGGCTCGCTCGGAAGCATGTTTTATCTCCGATGCTCTCTGTTATGAGCTCCCACTTGAATTGCTTTTGGGGTCTCTTCTGTAAAAACTTTACCTGCTTCATTGGCTGGTTTTTGTTCATAATACATTCACATTCACATAAAAAACAAAAGCAACCACCTTCAGGAAATCTTAAGCATGTGGATTTATTAAGTTCTCATTCATATACATAACCAACAGGTAGAGAAGAGATAAAGGATAGTAATAGGGTATGTCTAGGTATAACCTGGTGTTCAAACTGTGAATATGATGATAACACATTATTGGTAATGAGTTCGGGAAGCTGTTCAAATTGATAGAGTGATGAACTAACCTGCACAATTTGGAGTTGCACAACTGAACTGATGAATCTCTAATTCTGGTTTGAGGACGGACCAAGAGATGCCCGTAGGTTGGATAATGGAGTGTCGAGAGTGAGATTTTGGTGGGGAAAAAAGAAGAATAGAAGATCCATTAACGTCGATGGAGCGATCTTAATTACCGATGAGGAGTAGCTTTCAGATCGTGCTTCAACTATGTACACCCATGTTGGTTAATCCATAGAGACGGAACTCTCAATGCAACGAAAATGAGATGTTTTGAGGTCGTTGGTGAAGATAGTAGTGGCAAAGTATTATGGGCGTAGAAGGCAAAATTGTGTCAATACACGAGGGAGAGGAAAATGGGTCCATGGTGAAAGTTGAAATACAAACTCTAGAGTGATTATGGGCCTGACAAACAGTCTATGCACCAAAACACTTGTTTCTTCAAAACTAAGCCATTCTCACTTCGAAACAAATGACCCCTAACTAGATTGGCCCCAACTCTTGTTCGACTTGTTATTTTAAATTCGTTGGACGTCTTATATTGGTTTTAAATTTTTTATAGTAATATTTTTATTATAAACTAAAAACTAATAATTTTTTGTTTAAACTCATGAAATACATTTTTACTCATTACCATCTTGTAAATACCACATATACCAAAATCCAATTAATATTTTCTTAATAAATATTTTTTTTTGTTTTTTGTTTGACAAATATAAAATTTTAGAGCTAGCATAACACTCTACAACCCGATAAATCAACATTCATTCTCCTTTAAGATGAATATACAGTGGATTGATTATTTTATATATTAATTTTGTTTGGATAGTTACATAATATGACTTGAAGTTCGATAAAATAATATTTATTATGCTTCATAAAAAATATAGTTATGATGGACCATTAAAGATACATGATGATGAATAATAACAAAAATATAAATATACGACACTTCATAATGAAATTGCATTAAAGCAATTGGGACAACTAATTTAATTAGCATAAATAAGTCACAGTTGGTTGCACTCTTTACATATATTCATTTTAATTTTATTTGATTTTCAATTTCATTAATAATCAAATGGTAATTATTTTATTAGTGTTAGTGACAAATAATAATGACTTAAAATTTTTAGATTTTTTTTTTAATATTCATTATTGAGTTCACATTATGAAATTAATATCACATTTTTAAAAATTATCTTCGGTCTCTTGGCCGACATGTGTTGAACTCACTTCATTTAAATGGTTAAATTAAAGAATATATTTATAATGTTATTACATGTGTTAGGCCCGCTAATGATGTCAGTGAATAATATTATTAGATGTGCTTGAATTCTTATTTTAGGATTACGTAGGTACCCAATAATTTTTTTTTTTTTGCTTTCATTATGACCTTGAATACTAAGTTAAATAAAATATATTAAAAATACTCAAAAAATTATTTAAAAATTTTTGAATGAGAAAATAAATTCGGATTAACACATTAAATTTCTTGGAATGTAAACTAATTAAAATGATAAATAAATATAAGAGCAAGAGGGAAGCAGATCAGCGTCCAAACCTTTGAGGGTTTGGAAAGTTCCAAACCCAATTCCAACCATTAGATCTAGTTTGACTCTTTGACCAATCTAATGGTCCAGATTTAATAGGGGCATTTAGGACTTTACACAAATAATTTAATTATTATATTTAATTAAATATTTTATTATTATTTTTTATTTAAATATTTTGTTTTTAATGAACCACTGTCGCCAGCCGCCTGTCGCCGGTCGCCGGCGACTTTTCCGACGACTTTTTTTAGACAACTTTTTTCGATGATTTTTTTCGATGACTTTTTCCGGTGACTTTTCCGACGAGGACAAGTTAACTAGTTAACCTGATTTTTACTATTAACTTATTAACATGATTTTTTTATTCTTAACTTGTTAACTTAGATTTTTACAGTTAACATGTTTTCCGGTGACTTTTCCGGCGAGGCTTCGGAGACCGACCAAAATCCGGTGACTTTTTCGGCGAGGACAAGTTAACTAGTTAACCTGATTTTTACTAATAACTTGTTAACATGATTTTTTGTTGATAATTAGTTAACTAGTTAACTTAGATTTTTACAGTTAACTAGTTAGTTAACATGTTTTCCGGCGACTGACCAAACTCCGGTGCCTTTTCCAGCGAGAAGAAGTTAACTAGTTAACCAATTGAGTTAACTAGCTAAATCGAGTGGTTAACTAGTTAACTCGATTAGATAACTAGTTAACTTGATTGGTTAACTAGTTAACATCATGATTTAGATAACGAGTTAACTAGTTAATCAATCAAGTTAACTAGTTATCTTGATTTTTACTATTAACATGATTTTTGTATTCATAACTAGTTAACTTGGATTTTTACAGTTAACTAGTTAGTTAACATGTTTCCCGGTGACTTTTCCGGCGACGTCTAGTTAACTAGTTAACCTGGGTTTTACTGATAACTAGTTAACTTAACTTGCTTAACATCATGATTTATCAAGTTAACTAGTTAACCTAGTTTTTTCTGATATGTAGTTAACATGTTATAAGCAGATAACTAGTTAACTTGTTTAACATCATGATTGATCGAGTTAACTACTTAACCAATCGAGTTAACTAGTTATCTACTCGAGTTAACTAGTTAACTTAAGACCAAAAAATAAAACCCCCCACTGCTAACCAACTGTCCAAACAGAGCAACTCCACCATACCTCTCCAGCAAAAAGAGACAACCCATTATATATACAAGGTTAACGCTCCGGTACCCACTGGGTACCGGTACCCTATCACTAAAATTTCATCCCAATTATGTTTGAATTTTAAAGTTTGAGGGTCTGAATTTAGTGTTCAGGGGTAAGGATATAAGTTTGGGGTTTCGAGTTTATTTTGGGGGTTTATGATATTTTAATGTGGACTTTTGATCAAAAGTTAGTGTACTTTTACATACGATTTAAGATTTGAGTCTATGAAGTAGCATTAAGGGTCAAAATTCAGTGTTTAGGGGGTAAACATTATTCATAACTGCTCGTGATTTATTACAATGGATTTAACACTCATTTACAAATCAATATACAATGTTATAATATTGTATCCTCTTCTGAACATGCTTTACTCATTGGATTTGTAACCGCTGGAGACAGTCAAGGATGAGGCCGGTTGTTTCAGTTATTACAAATTAGTCACTTACAAATCAGTCACTTAATGTTTTTAAACTGCAAGTTGCTCCTTCTTCCTCCTCACACTCCTTGCCGCTGCTCTTTGTCACCGATCCGGGCGCTGCTCCGGCCACTCTCCACTACGCCGCTCGTCGTCGAAACACTCATCCAGCTGTCCTCCACCTCCGTGCCCTCGCCGTCTCTCCTCCCGTCGGTCCCCAACCGCTTCTTCAATTCCATAGACTTCGTCACTACCCCATCAGCTTCTTCGCTGGATCTTCTTCCGATTCCGATTCCGATTCAATGGCATTTTTGGTCGAGATGGCTGTGCCGGCGAGGATGGTGTTTGTTGGGAGGAGATCTTGTTTTTGTATAGCTGGTATGGTTTGGTGGGAAATCGGGGGTGGAATGGGGAGTTGGAGGATGAGTTGGAGGAGAGGAAAGCGGAGTCGGAGACGATGGATTAGGTAATCGGAGGCGGGGTCGAGAAAGGAAGGGTTCGGAGAAAGGAAGATGGGGAGACGGCGGAAAAAATTAGGTTTTATTTTTTCAAAATGACGAAATTACCCCTCCGAATTTGGGTTTGGAACTGTTCCAAACTTCAAATCCTAGACGCGGATCCTCTCCCAGAGCGAGAGAGTGAAAATATAAAAATAAAAATAAAATGTATGTTATGTATAATATTGTATTCTAGTGAATGTTCATGATTCACATAGAATGTTATATTCACATAGGATGTTTTCTTAACATTGATAGATATTGTTGAGTTAGGGTTAAATGTAATTACAATGATTTAACTAGTATGATATATGCATTTTGTCATATATTTTGTAATATTTGTAATTAAAATTATTATTTGGGTCTAATGTAATTACAAGTGATATGCATTTTGTAATATTTATTTTACATTGTTAGTAATTGCTAGATATTGTTCAATTAAGGTTGAATGTAGTTAAAATGATATGATTGGTATGGCATGCATTTTTAACGAGTATTTATTCTTTGTAATTAATTGTTAGACATCATTGAGTTAGGGTTTGAATCGAATTAGAATGATATTAATAGTTTTAGCCTTTTCCCGACCCGTTGGCCTGTTTGTGTTGAAATAATCAAGATTTCCATGGTTGTAATTTGCATCGTTATTCCTTACTAACCTAAATACAATTAATTAAGGAATTTTTGTATCTAATTTTGTAATGTTGGGCAATTTAATACATGAAATGTATTCTCGGTAATCTATGAAGTTAGGTTGTAAAGTATTTTATATGTGATTAGAAGCATATCTTGGAAGTAGTGAACTCGATGGAATGATATTTACATGAAACCACTTGGAAACTTCTATACAAACTCCATTGTGAAAATGCATTGCAAATTAGAAGGAACACAAAAACATTGTTCCTAGAGAAAAAACAATGAAGCCGAAAAAAGTTGTCTATTTTTTTATGAATAAAAAGTTGTCTATTAAATTAACAGAAACCACGAAAAATTAAAAATAACTAAGACTTTGTAGTCAAACCAAAAATACTAATAGTTCATAAGCACACCATTGTTCCTATCACTCCAAGTTCGAAACAACACTTTCATTTTTTCGCTTGTTCACTGATCCGCTCAGTTGGACCGGTGGATCAATATTGTGGTTCTTTGGAGGTCTGAGTAACGAATCCACCTCGGGTGTCTCGGCGGGTGGTACCTTGCAGGGCGTACGTGCAAGGAGGTCAGTATATGTAGGATAGTATGTGGGTGATATAAGGAAGATGGGTCACAGAGAAGTACCGGGTGAGAGCCCCTTTTGTGAGGGCGGAACCGATAGCCTTTAGCGTACATCGCGGAGACGTGTAGTATCAGGCGTATGGTCCCGAGTATGTTGTGTTGTTTGTTATGAGTGGGGGATCTTTATTATTTATAGGTCCCGTTGGTACGGTCGAGTCCACGTGTCCTTCCCTGAGTGGGCCGCAGCGAGTCACCATCAACAGTAATGGGCGGCGGCAGCCTTCCTGTTCCCTTTGATGTGACAGGCACCTCTCTAGACCAGGGCGGTTTGTTGCCCGCTCTTACGTGGACCGCCCTGGCCAAGAAGGCGGATTCAGCCCAGGGCCCATCAATTGCCCCCTAGTATCGTATCGAGGTCGAGGGGGGAATCTCGAGGCGATACTATGGAACTATTTTAACGGTTCTCATGGCGGTCTGTCGTCTGCTGACGAGCGAAAGACCGTCTTGACCAAGAGGGCGGATTCAAACCAATGACCCATCAACTGCCCCCAAGTATGCTCCTTCGAGGACGTGTAGGCCTCAAGGCGATACTAAGATTTTGCGTGAGGCTCATGTCAGCGCTGTCCCCGGGCTCAGCAATTGTTGGGCCGCCCTCGCTTCTGATGAGCAGAATTGACACGTGGGTTTTTAGGTAATTGTTGCCGATGCTGCCTCCGTCGCCGTCGTCGGCAATCGAGATTGGCAGGGCTCTTCTTTTGAGGCGAATGTGCACGCGTTTCAGCCTTTTCTGCAGGTTAGTAAGCTACTCGCCCACTGCCTGGGGGACACGTGGCTGATTTATACTTGGCGACGTTTCGCTGATCCACGTCACTAATATAAATAAGGGTCCCCCCTCCTTCTGTTGGCACTACACCTTTACGAAATCTTCGAGAGCGTCCGCCCTTTCTCATACCATTTCTTTTGTGTGCACACGCCCTTGTCTTCGTCATTTATCTTTGCTTCTATCCGCCCTTCCTTTTCTTATACCCAAATTGTTGAGGATGCCTTCTGATGCTGAGTCGTCCTCGTCCGCCGAAGCAAGTAGGTTTTCTTGAAACTTTGCTTCATTTAATTTTTTTTGATTCCGCCCACTATTCTTTGGCTTGCCTTGCTTTCTCCGCCCTTCCTATTTTTTTGTGAGGGTGAGATGTCGTCTAGTTGGTCATCGTCCTCTTTAGATTACGACCGCTTAGAGAGAGTGTTGAGGGGTGCACAGGGACATAGGCGTCCGACTGCCCGCCCCCCTCCAGATACGGGAGCAAACACTGCTCCTGTTCCCGTCCGCCCTTTGGTGTTCATTCCTCCTCCTCTTCTGATTTGCGCCCCTTACCCTTCTGTTGTAGGAGGTTATGATGAAGGGAGGAGAGGACCAGAGGCGGACGTTTCGGTTGAGACATCATCGCCTTCATCACCATCTCTGCAGCCGAGTCCGCCCTTAACTCCCGAGCCCAGCCGGGGAGAGGAGCGCGAGGATGATGAAGGATCAGATGCAGCGGATCCGAAGAAAAAAGGGCAAATGCCCTATCCGGAGGACAGCGACCTGGTTTTCAACCCGTATGCTGATTACGACGTTGAGTACTGGTTCGCTGAGGATGATGAACCTCTGCCGGGTCCCTCGGCGGAGCAACTCCGCGAATAAGCAGAGGCCCGATTCAAGGCGGTATCCAAGAAAGCCGATGCGCCGCCGAACAATGGTTGGCGATTCGCCTCATGGCAAACCGGCTTCACCAAGGAGGCGTGGGGTTTCAATATGCACGTCGAACCCATAGAGAAGTATGGGTACAAGGTCATGTCTTGGGAGCAGATGTGGGAGGGCGCACCTATGGATAGACGTGAAGTGTTGGGCCCGGGGTACTTCCCCTACGTTAAGACCAACGCCTTGGTGAGGCTGCTAAACGAGTGCGAGATGCCTCAGCGTTTTTTATACGCTGCTCCCGCCAGGATGTGTTCAATTGGCAACTGTCCGCCTGGCTGGATAGGCGTGTGGGTCGAAGCGCTGATGTACGACCTGCGCTTCCCTTTAGATCCTTGGGAGGTGGATGTGCTGGATCTACTGGGAGCGTCCTTGGGAGCGCTCCAACCCCACGGTTGGGCGGTTATGACCGCCTTTAAGGCCGCTTGCGTGAAGAAGCATGTAGCGCCAAGTGTCAAAATATTCCGCCATCTCCACATCGCCAAGATAAATCAGAACGAGATCACGTTCTCCAAAAGGAGGGCGTACTCGGAGAGTGGAGGGTACGGGGCTATCAAAGCCGACTCCGTGTGGTGGCACAGTTTCTTTTTTGTGAAAACTGACGCCCCGGAGGACGCGTTCTGGGCTGTGCGCCTAAGACCCAAATGGTCTTATGGTGCCATCGAGGAATTCAACAAAGCTAGCCCTCCCGAGGGGAATGATGCCGCCATTGTAGACTGGGTGAATACCTGGAACTACAATCTGAAGAAACGAGGGAAGAACGCTCTGAAAGCTTGGCTGGGCGGTGGCGGTGAGCGGATAGGGGCCTAGTATAATGACCCCCTCTGTGCGCCCTTTTGCAGTTGGGTTGGATTTGTCACATGTTTATCTAACCTGTCCTTTCTGTCTTCCTTGTTATCTTGTGTGCAGAAAGCGCTATCTTCGCAGCGCTGCTAAATGCCAAGACACGGGGCACCTCGACTGATACTCAGCCCCAGTCGGAGGGTTCCGGAGTCGACCAGTCCCAGCAGGTCAAGGACGCGCGGCAGGCGCGGAAAGAGCAGGCGGACAAAGGACGCTACGAGAAAAAGCGCGCCGACCCCACCGGAAGTCCGCCAATCCAAGATCCTGTGCACCCAAAGCGTCGCAAAACGACCATGAAGAAGGACTCTGGGAAGAGGCACAAGGGCGAGGGTTCGTCCAAAAAGCTTCAGGCGTCCGCCGGAGAATACAGCACCGCCCGTCTCCCGGCGATGCAGCCGACGCTGAGTGGGAACAAGATTCTCACGTGGGCCGCCCTTCAACTGGCAGCTGACTGGGATATCGACCATCCTCGATCTGAGGAAGGGGTCCGTCGTTTGGCGATGGAGCAAATGGCGATTGGCGCCAGGGTAAGATTTTCACCAAAACTGACAACTGTTTACCACCCCCAAACTGTAACGTGTAACGGTGTCATCTGCAGCTGCTAGAAACCGCCGGCGCTTTGCTGTACGCCGACAAGGCGCATAGAGAACACTAACATGGGTGTTACGATGCACGAGTTTCACAAGAAACTGATTTTTCATCATAACTCAATAAATCTCTTTAAGAGTTTTAGCACAACTTGTAATGATCTGAAAACTTATACATTCATTTATACATGATCCAACAGGAGTTCCTCATGAACACATAACAGAGGAGGAGCCACATGCCCCACAGATACCACAAGCGTTTCACAGGAGTCACATGCTCCACAGATACTACAAGCGTTTCACTTCTTCCATACAGTCCAACAAGCATTTCTCATATACTTAGTCACACTGACATCATATGGTACCGAACAGGTTACAGAACATAGACATATACACAATATGTGACTAACCATGACATATGCATATGACAAGGTAGTATATCTCAAAACGTGTGAAAACTCAAAATCAGAGAAACGAGGATCAAGACACATTCTTCCGATTCTACCTGGCCTCAGCGCCACTCTTGCCAACCCAACTAGCTCTCCTGGGTGGCACGTAGCTCTTGTAGAATCAAGTGTACACCTGCACAGACTACTGACGGTCTAGGGGAAACAAATAAGGGTCAGTGCTACTTCACTGAGTGAGAGCCTTGAGCCCTGGGTCATACTAAGGTGCAAGCAAGTCACATAACAAGTATGGCAACATGTATCACATGAGGTCACCCTGTAAACCTAACTTGTTAGCTCATATTTTAATTGGGATCCCGGCTCACGTATGCTGGTAGACTCCCGGGCAGAACAGGCAGTACCCCACTGGTACATCATAAGCATACAGCTCAGTAAGAGCCTTGGAAACCGTTCAGTCATTAGGTTCAACCGTCCTAATGACCTACTCCTTAAAAACCGTTCAGTCAATAGGTTCAACCGCCCTAATGACCTACTCCTAGCATAATTGACCATATATGGTTTTCTGCAACATATCACATGTAGTCTCCAGCATACGGGTCCTAACTACGTGATCAAGCAGTTTCCAGATTATTTTCCTAGAATCATCAATCTAGGTGAATTGTTAACACAATCAGATCACAACAGAACACGAATATCATATCAGGTATAATATCAAGTGAGCAGAACGAGTACAATAACAGATTCATGTATACATATCAATAACAGCAATTCACATACGGCCCTAGGATTGTAGGCCACTATCCTAACATGCATATAATTCTTAATAATTAAAAGACACGTAAAGGAACGTCTAACCCGGTAGGATACGCAGGACACACTCACCAGAAACAATTGATAGAACCTTGTTGTTAGCTCTTTAATCGAAACCTTAATTCCCAAATCGAACTTATATAACCACACGTTCTGACTATTTCTCTCCTTCTGTTCGTAGCTCCTGTACTCCATTATTTTCTCCACTTAATGAAAGCCTAAGCCTTCCTTTATAGTCACCGCAGGGCAGCTAAATATCCCTTTCTTAATGGATAAAGCATGCCACCTCCATGATGATAATGCATGATAATTATCCTAATATGATGACGTGTTGGAGGAAATAAGCTTTACCAATCCTTTCTTTGTCCTTAAGTAATGATAACATAGTTAATCCTTATCCTTATCTTCAATTTGATGAAACAATTCCTCACATGCCCACGTGAAATTGCATGATTAAGTCACTTTAAAATTTGAATCTTTAATTCTAAGCATGCCACGTTTCATTTACCTTTCTAATTTCATTTCTTACTTCAATCATGTTATTAGTCATATGAGAGCATAGTATGATTCTTAATGATTAAGCAAGCTGTGGGACAAGTATGAGTGGTGGTGGGGTTTGATCTCCTGCCACGTTCCATCCATTTCTTAATTCAATCCTTTTCCACATTTCATGAAAAAAAAGTGATCATCCTAGTTTTGCCATGTGTCCAAAACGGTATTATCTTAATGTTTTTCCTAATGAATAAACCATATATGTTGTAAACGTTGACTAGTGGGTGCATAAAAGGACAAAATTGATATTCATATATAATTGTTTCTGCTATAGATCAATTTGGATTAACATACATAAATATCAGGTAATAAACATCATCATATTAGTTTGGTGGATGATTTAGTATAGTCTGAACGAGATGTTACACTTTCCAAAAACACAAACCAAAAGAAAAAATGGGAAATGGCGGAGTAGACTAGACCTCTCCGTTGTTGGTATTGTATTTCCTCAAGTGCATGGCGTTCCACGTCTTGTGTATGGGCTCGCCAGAAAGGTGCTCGAGTTTAAAAGTGCTTGGACCGATCACTTCACGGACCTTGTACGGCCCTTCCCAATTGGCATTCAGCTTGCCTTGTTGGGGGATTGGCCGAAAAACCTTTCGAACCACCCAGTCACCTTCTTCCAGTTGATGAGGGCGGAGATGAGCATTGTATCGCCTAGCCAGCTGTTCTTTTTCAGCCACAAGGCGGATAGCCGCGTCCTCCCTTCGTTCTTCAATCATGTCCAGATTATGATGTAGGGCGGAATCGTTGCCGTCTTGATTGAAGTGCTGAATCCGTAGGCTAGGCAGATTAACCTCCACGGGTAAGACTGCTTCAGTTCCGTAGACCAGAGTGTAGGGGGTTTCATCTGTGGCCGTTTTGTATGACGTCCTATGCGCCCATAGGATGTTGGGCAGCTCATCGACCCATTTTCCTTTCGCCGCATCAACTCTTTTCTTCAATCCTTGCAAGATGAGTTTGTTAATGGCTTCTGCTTGCCCGTTCGCCTGGGGATATGCTACGGACGCCAAGTGAACCATTATTTTGAATTCTTCACAGAAGTCAAGGAACGCCGTGCAATCAAACTTAGTGCCATGATCGCAGACGAATCCTAGAGGAAGGTTGAAACGCGTGATAATGTTCTTTAACATGAACTTCTAGACCTGGTATGCTGTGATAGAGGCGAGAGCTTCGGCTTCGACCCACTTGGTGAAATAATCCACCGCTACAATTATGTACTTCCTCTTACCCACCGCCTCTGGGAATGGCCCCAATAAATCCATCCCCCAGAAGGCAAACGGCCATGGGGAAACTATTGGCTGGAGGGCGGTGGAGGGCAGGTGATGAGTGTTAGCGAATAGCTGACACTTGTGACATCGTTTAGCCAGCTCTTCAGAATCTCGGCGGATCGTGGGCCAATAGTAACCTTGCAATAGGACATTCTTTTCGAGGCTTTTGGCGCCTATATGCATCCCACACACGCCTTGATGGATTTCTCTCAAAGTGAAGGACGCCTCCTCATCACTTAAGCATCGCAAGTAAGGACCTGCCGAGGACTTGCTGTATATTTCGCCGTCTAGCAAAATGCACCTTGCCGCCCGCCTACGAACCTTGACGGCCAGCGCTCGGTCCACCGGGAGTGTGTCTGTTTCAATGAAAGTCCGTATGGGCGTGCGCCAGTCCGTGAGTGGTGCAGCGGGTGGTGTTGCACTGGCCTGGTCATTGAGAACCATACATTCGCCTTCTTCTCTTTCTTTTTCTACCATGATCATTCTGTCGTCCTCGAAACTGAGAGCGGTCGCAAGTTTGGAGAGGGCGTCAGCGTGGGCGTTGTCTTCTCTTGCTACCTGATGTATCTCCGTTGTGTCAAAAATTTTAAGGGCGATCTTGGCTTGATCATTGTAAGGGATCAGAGTGTCTTCTCGGACTTCGTACACCCCGCTGAGTTGATTGACCACAATGGCGGAATCGGAGAAAATCTTGAGGTGCGATACTCCTATGGCCTTGGCCATTCTAAGCCCTGCGATTAGCGCCCCGTACTCCGCCGCATTGTTGGTTCGTGACTTGTTGAAGTGGAGGGCGGTTTCGTGCAGGACACCCTGGGGTGTTTTCAGTACTATGCCTGCCCCTGCTCCGTTTTTGCTTGACGCCCCGTCTACGTAGAGCTCCCAATAATCATCCGGGCGTCCTTCCGCCCGAACGCATCCTTCGACCACGAAATCCGCCAGAGCCTGCGCCTTGATGGCTGTTCGTGGTTGGAAGTGTACGTCGTACTCGCTGAGCTCTACTGCCCATTTGGACATGCGCCCTTCCACTCCCATGGACCTGAGAGCTGTCTTGAGTGGCAAGTTTGTCACGACCTGGATTGTGTGAGCGTGGAAATATGGGCGCAACTTCCTGGAAGCGATGACCACTGCGTAGGCCGACTTCTCCAACGGAGAATATCTGGTTTCGGCGTCTACCAATGACTTGCTTGTGTAGAAAACCGGGCGTTCGTCCTTGTCTGTTCGTTTTACAAGAATTGAGCTGACAGCTGTAGCCGCGATGACGACGTACAGGTATAGCTCATCTCCTGGAATCGGTGCTGCTAGTGTCGGCGGAGTGGTGAGGAATGACTTGAGTTCCGCAAAAGCCCTAGAACATTCTTCCGTCCATGAGAACTTGGTTGCCGCCTTCAAAGTGGCAAAAAAAGGTGCCTGCCTTTCGGCGGACTTTGGGATGAACCTGTTCATTGCCGCTAGTCTGCCTATCAATGTTTTGACATCTCAGACAGTCTTGGGAGGTGGTGTCTGCATGATAGCTTCTATCTTTGTGGGGTTCACCTCGATCCCCCGCCTGGTGATTATGAATCCCAAAAAATTTCCTGAAGAGGCGCCAAAGACACACTTCTTCGGATTCAAGCGAAGTTGGAACGCCTTCAAGGTGTCAAAAGTTTTCCAGAGGTCCCCGAGGTGGTCATCTCCTGCCTTGGTCTTAACCAGCAGGTCATCTACATATGCTTCCATGTGATGACCTAGCTGATCTTGAAAAACTCTGTCAATCATTCTCTGGTACGTTGCTCCGGCGTTCTTTAAGCCAAATGGCATAACATTGTAGCAGTAATTACCGAAGGGCGTCGAGAATGACGTTTTTTCTTGATCCGCTTTTGCCAAAGGGATCTGGTGATATCCCGAGAACATGTCTAGAAAAGATAACGTCTCATGGTTTGCTGTGGCGTCCACCAGTTGATCGATGTTAGGTAGCGGATATGGGTCCTTGGGACAGGCATCATTGAGGTTGGTAAAATCAATGCACATCCGCCAGCTCCCATCCGCCTTGCCCTCCATCACTACATTGGACATCCATGTGGGGTATTGGACTTCCCTGATGAAACCTGCCTCTAACAGTTTCGTAATCTCCTCTTGGACCGCTTGTTTCCTTGTCCAGTTCACTGTCCACTTCTTCTGTGACACAGGGCGGGCGTCTGCTCTGACCGCTAGGTGGTGTTGCATGATCGCGGGGTCCAGCCCAGGCATATCCTTGGGTTTCCACGCGAACAAGCCAACATACTCTCTTAAGAGTGTCACCGTGCGCTCTCTGTCTGGGATCGACATATGAGCGGACAGCCGTACTACCCTCTCAAGATCACTAGGGTATAGTGGGACCTCTAAATCCGCCTCTGCTGATTCTGGGTGGACATACGCGTCGTCTCTAGTGTCTACTGAGAAACACGCCTCTTTTTTCCTGAGAGCCACTCTATAGCATTTTCGTGCCAATGAAGTGTCTCCCCATGCTACCCCGGTCCCTTTTGCGGTAGGGAACTTCATTACTTGATGGACCGTGGAGGAAACTGCCTCGAAAGTGGCCAAACTGGGCCGCCCCATTATTATATTGTACGCCGAATTGCAATTGGTGACGTAGAATTTGATGTGCTTCGTCTCCTGGTGATCATCGTCTCCCAATGTGATGGGTAAGGTGATTACGCCCAGTACAGGTACGTCGTTTCCCGCGAAACCAGTCAGCATAATCTTAGAGCGTTTGAGTTGGGTGGGGTCTAATCCCATCCTGCTAAAAGCATCAGCTGAAAGAATATCTGCGGAACTGCCTTCGTCCACTAGCACCCGTTCTACCAAGGTGTCTTCAACGATGACACGGATCACCATTGCTTGGGTGCTTGGACTTCCCCCACGCAAATCTGCCGATGTGAACGTCAATGGCGGTTCTTCGTCCGACCGCCTGACCATAGAGCATTCACCAACGACTCTCCTGTTTATGGGCGTATCCTCTTCTCCTCCCAAGATCATGCTGCATGTTTTCTTGTATCTGGGCCTCCCGTCCTCCTTCCGGGCATCCGGATCTTCTTCCTTTTTGTCAGTTATTCTATCAAAAACACTTGCCTTTCTGGGGGCGTGTGTCTGTCCGCCTTCGGAGGGGGGGTGTCTGACCTTTCCTTTTCCCTACGTCGTGGCGACTCTGAGCGCTCTCGCTCCTTTTTTCTTCTGTTGCTCAATATGAATTCCCTGAGGTCGCCATTCCTTATGGCTCGCTCAATCTCACTGCGAAGTTCACGGCAGTCCTCCGTGTCATGCCCTTTCTGCTCGTGAAATTCGCAATACTCATTTGGGTTTCCTCTTTTCACTGCCGCCTTAGGTAACGGGGATGGCCACCGCAACCCTCCTTTCTTTTCTTGGAGGACGTACATGAGCCTCCGCTTTGACTCTGACAGGGGGGTGTACCCTTCTTCCGATCTTCCCTCTCCATGTGGGCAGTTGTCTCTTTTGTCGTCAGGGCGTTTCTCCCTGCGCCCTTGGTATCCCTTATCTTTGTTTTGATCGTTTGGGCGCCCATATCCACCCTGTATCATGGCGACATTCTCTTCTACTTCAGCACACTGGAGGATGCACGTCTCCAACTCGGTGTGGGTCTTTGGCTTCTTTCGGACCAAGTCTTTTACGAGCTCAGTGCTGAGCGTGGTGGTCTGGATGTGGTGGAGCACAATGTCTAGAGCGAGGTTGGTCAACGCCGCTACAGCCTTGACCCACTTTTCACAATACTGCCTAAGAGTCTCCGATCGGTTCTGCTTCAAGTTCCAGAAAGCGGATAAGTTGCGCCCCGCCTCCTTTTGGTTTGAGAACTTGTGGAGAAAGAGTTGGCAGAAATCTTCCCAATTTTTTATGATTCATTCTGCTAAACCTCCATACCAGGTTAGTGCTGCTTCGGTTAACGTTCCGAGGAACGTACGATAGTAAGTGGCGTCTGGGGCCGTGAACATCTGCATGGCGATGGTGAATGTTAACAGATGTTGGTCGGGATCCCCCGTTCCGTCGTAAGCTTTAATTGCTGGCGGTACGAATCCTTGTGGGGGAGGAACGCTGAGGAGATTATTGTCAAGAGGCTGCCTCATAGTGAGTTGTTTTGGGCCAGACTGGTGGCGAGGGAGGAACAGTCGGTACATTTCATCAGAGTCCGCCATGCCGGCAGCCAGTCCGCCAGATGAGCCCTCAGCGTGACTTCCTAGGGTCGCCTTGGCGACCAGGAACTTCATCATCGCTGCCATTTCAGCGTTCTGTCTTTGTAGATCAGCTACCTGCGCCGCCAGGTCTCCCGTAGCGGGATCAGCCGCCGTTCTGCCTTCCAATGGAGGGGGAATGTGAGACTCCCCCTCGAGCATTCCAAGCCCACGAGGGCGGATTAGCTGGTGTGTTTGTGTGGCCGTTCCCAAGGGTGTGTCTATGTGAGGACGAGAGTCTCGGGGGACGCCCGCCGATACGACTTGCTTGGCCGGGGTGATGAGCGTTCCCGCGGGGGTTCCGCTCGTGGGATTTTCCTCCAAATTATGCATATTGTTTGTCTATCGGGAATAAGACGTTTAGCTATCCCCTATCTGGCGCGCCAATTGATCCGCCCAGTTGGACTGGTGGATCAATACTGTGGTTCTTTGGAGGTCTGGGTAACGAATCCGCCTCGGGTGTCTCGGCGGGTGGTACCTTACAGGGCGTACGTGCAAGGAGGTCAGTATATGTAGGATAGTATGTGGGTGATATAAGGAAGATGGGTCACAGAGAAGTACCGGGTGAGAGCCCCTTTTGTGAGGGCGGAACCGATAGCCTTTAGCGTACAGCGCGGAGGCGTGTAGTATCAGGCGTATGGTCCCGAGTATGTTGTGTTGTTTCTTCTGAGTGGGGGATCTTTATTATTTATAGGTCCCGTTGGTACGGTCGAGTCCACGTGTCCTTCCCTGAGTGGGCCGCAGCGAGTCACCATCAACAGTAATGGGCGGCGGCAGCCTTCCTGTTCCCTTTGATGTGACAGGCACCTCTCTAGACCAGGGCGGTTCGTTGCCCGCTCTTACGTGGACCGCCCTGGCCAAGAAGACGGATTCAGCCCAGGGCCCATCATTCACTTTCCTTATTTCGCTTCCTCGTAGCCTTCTACACTGCTGCCACTTTCCTTCTTTCACTTCCTCGTAGTCTTTTGCACTGCTGCTATTGTAGTATCATCACCGAGGTCGCATGCTTCAGCTACATCTGTATCAGTTGCATTTTGGTCAACTACACCTTTTATGTCATCATTTATGGTCAACTTGGGTGGTTGAGAGGTGCCAATTTGAGAGATGCAACTACTGATAGACTCAGAAGATGGATAAAATGTGGTTGTCATACTTTCCTGCCAAAATAGCAGGGGTTGGTTACTTACATGGTCACTTAATTTTGGCCGAATAACCCAGTGTTCATTAAACTTTAAAAAATTTCCTATCCATCACGGAACTTCGGCTGATTTTCCTAAAGGTCATTGTTAGTTGTGGACATCCATATTTTTGTCCATCCGTCTACGTGGACTCGCCACATGGGTTGCCACATCATTAAAGTTGTCATGTCAGTTTTTTATTTACCAAAAATCAACCCAAACACTCGACCCAATCACCCACCCAATCCAATTACTCAAACCATATCCAATTTGGTGAGAACTCGATCGGTGAAGCTGGGGTTTAATCGTATCACCAAAGCCTGCATATTGATGAAGTGGATAAATGTCACATTCTTGATTTGGTATACATCTATCGATATACGATATCATATACGACGAGGACTGTGGAAATAAATATTGAGTTCTTTACCTGTGTTGCAAATAGAAGCATTTTTCCGATTGCGAAGAAGGTATGATAACCATACAAGCTCTTGAAGCGAAAAGCACTAAAGCAAACCCAACCGACGGCGGAGCGGCTGTACGCCGTCGTAGAAACCATTCCTCTACGGCTCTACCTCTTGGAAAACCCAACCGACTCAATTACCCATCCACAGAGGAGGAGGAGGAGGCACCACTAGGGTTGCAGAACTCATCTTCGAGGCGAGCCATGGTGATCTGGTTGGTGGAGTTGACTTTTTCTTGACGATGGTCATCCCCTTCGCCTCCACTATCGGCGGTAGAGATTGAAGCGGAAGACATGGACTTTCTGATTTCGTCCACTGCCTGCAAGTAGAGATCCACTCTTGACGGTCGCCAGCAAAAACCATCTTCTCCCTTGCTTCCTCCGATGGTGACGTGTCCCATTTCAATATTATCATCTAGGCTTCTTCAAAATCAAAGCAGCTACTGTTGCTCCTACTTCCGCCGGAGTTCTCCTCTCTAGCGACCCATGATTGATTGATCAAGAAAGAAAGGAAGAAAACATCCATAAACTTTCTAAAACTGAATCGGTTTGATTCTCTAATAAAAAAATACCAAAATTAAAAATCAAACCTTTCTCCCTACCGTAGGAATCCAGAAAAGGTGTAGTTCTGATTTGCGCCGCCGCCACAACGAATCTAGGCTTGGTCACTAATTTCGTCAATTTCAAGGACTTCGTACACTATTCTCAGATTGAACTTCCAGTCACTGATTTCAAGAACTCAAAAGAATTCATCTCATTCACGATCGGATTGAACTCTGTTCTCGATGGAATCCATAAAGATTAAAGTTGAAAAACTTCCAGTGATGGAATTGTAGTGACTTAAAGCACAACACACTTATTTTGGGCGGTGGAGGAGGAGGAGTTTCGGCCAGATCTAATTTTGGGTGGAGGAAGGAGGAGGAATGAGGAGAGAGAAGGGAGGAGGAGGAGATCTGATTTTTTGGTCAGATCTAATTTTGGGTGGAGAGTTGAGTTGGTGATCGATTTGGGTACTCCGGTTGGATGATTGGACATGTTGGGGGTGAAAATATTCAGACATGAAAACTTTGATGACGTGGCAACCCATGTGGCTAGTCCACATATACGGATGTACGGAAATATGGATGTATGTAGCTAACAGTGACCTTTAGGATAATTGGCCGAAGTGCAGTGATGTCTAGGAAATTTTTGAAGATTAATGATCATTGGGTTATTCGGTCAATGTTTAGTGACCATTTAAGTAATCAACCCAAAATAGCAGAGTATAAGCGTAAAAGGAAAGACAAATCATCATATATTGAACGGTACACATGTTGAAGTACAAACCATAAGGGGCACAATGTCCATTCCATTTGTTCCCGCAAGAATTTTGGTCATCGTGAATTCACTCCTTGTGTTTCTCATTTTTGAACAGTTCACTTGAACTTGAACCTTCAGTTCCTTGCCTACCAGAATGGTTATTTTTGTGATGGAATGTTGTTTTTATGACCATTGAACTCAAACAGTGTTTAGGCTGTCTCACTGATCCACTTTTGTCCTTCCGAATCCAAAATAACAAAGTCTGCCTCTGCTGTATTGTCAGAAACTTGAAGTTGTACTCTGTATCTGCATAGTAACAATAAGAATATATTAATATGAATACACATCAAGGGAGTACATCAAGGTAGATTTGCAGAGGAAGTACTTTAGTGCAATTATAGTTCGAACAGATCTGCAGCAAAAGTACTCATCGACACCCTCTTCAACCTTCTTCGGACAGTTTGAGCAGAGAAAATAACACCATCCATTCTTCACTCCCTTAATCCTGCATTCAACTATGTAGTAATTATTCTAAAACAATAAGATAAACAACAATTCATTAAACCTCAAATTGTAGACTCTTAAACTCAAACAATATGACATTGAACAAATTGAGAAATATACTACATGATTTTGTTATAAGAGTTTAATAGTTTAAACTCTTAAACTCTTATAACAGCTTGTGCTCCTAATATAAATGAGAATGAAGAGTTTCAATGTGTGTTAGTCTTATACTCCCTGTATTGTGTGCAATATAAATAAACTTATGAGCTCGAACCTCTGAATCTGACAATATTTGGAGCGAGAAAAACAAATGGTTGCAGCTAATGGTTGTAGTGATGGATGATAGGTGGCACACAACATCCTAGATTTAATATTCATAAAAACAAAGAAATTAAGTAAATCTAAATCTGATTAAACTTGGTTGTTGCTTTCCTTGATTAGAGCATTCATTTCCTCAATAGTGATAATTAGAGTTTTCGTAATGTCACACGGATCATTAAGAACTGGTGCAGTAACTTCAAAAGCATACCTGGTGTCCATAGGCAAAAAACACCATTAAAATAGTTAATTCAAAAAATACGACAACTTGTAAAGTGATAGACCACATAGAACCATGAATTAAGACTATTGGAGAATAGTATTGGAAGTAACAATTAAAGAAGTGAAGTACTTCTGGAATTCGAAGGTTTCCACATAGATATGTTGCACTTGACACATAAAAAACAGAGTTTCCTTGTTCAATTAAGATGATTACTAGTTAGGATTGTTCCATAATTAATTAAATGTATAATATGTACAACTATGTTACTAACCATTACGAAGTCGTATGTAAATTGATGTTGCGATAAGTACCAATGGTTTATCACCATTAGTAGCAAGTACTTCATCCATTATGGTAGCAAACCTGTTCCACAAATAAAGCTCTACCTGGAAATTTCTACAATTGGATAGATAGAACGAAAATTGCCCAGGTAGAATGAGAAAAAACATTAAGAGAGTTGAAAGACTGGCAATGACAAATTTAAAATTGGATGAGATGGGATAACTAATACGTAGTAAGCTTAAGTGTGATGGTCTTCGGTAGGGTCGATGAACCAACTTGAGTTTTGGAGTAGTGAATAACATGGCTAATGACATCTAGCAAGAAGAACAGAATAATTATTAAGATGTTAGTTGGACTTCTTTAGAAACTGTTATAATTCACAAAGAAAATAGGAAACATCACCTAATAAAACTGTTGGGTTTTCAGTTTCATAGCCTGCACCTAATTAAGTTTCCTTGATAAAGGTAAATTTATAGTACGAAATGAAAGGAATGTCTGGTATTTCCTCAACAGTAGTCAATGCATGGAATTGGATAACACATTTGTTGGATGTGGAGCGATATTCCTCTGGAGCTGCAATAACTTTGAACTGGTGAATGGTGTAGGTTTTTTGTTCTACCATGAGGTGAGTGAATCTGTCATGTAGGGAAATTGGTATTTCAGCCCATATGTCATCACCCTATTAGCCACAATGATAAACGAAGGTCAGGAACTCGTGGTTAGGAAGAAGACATAAAAGCACTTAAGAAACATAAATTAAATTTAAAAATGTTGAATTAAAGTTTACTCTTGAATTTGTACCTTGGCATCTAAAAGAAGGAGACCATTGTGAAGCACAACATCTTTGAATGGATGAATTGCCATCCATGACCAGCTAACTCGAACTTGGAGAGCCCATCTCTTTGGCTGGGTGGGTATGAATTTGTCAATGTAGTTGAACTTCATCCTCCTTCTTGGAGGAGTACTGATGATATGGAAAGTGATAGTTGAATATGAGGAACAAATGTTGCTCTGGATATATAGTGAATTAGTTGCTCTGAAGACCAAACAGTGGGGAAATTTAGACCCACGATTACACGCAAGTTTGAGTTGCAGGTGAGGCTGAAACCAACGACACTGGCATTCTCATTCATGTTGTTGGGATTTTTTTGGTAAGATGAGTATGGGAAAGAACGTGATAATTTTTCGAGGAGATGGTGAAAGTGGGAGAAGTGGAGGTGAGTGGTTGTGTTCTTTGCCGGTAACTGACGATCAATTTCACTTAGGATAAAAGGTAATGGCTGATGAGTCGATTCTATTTTTTATGAAAATGATGACTATTCTAACAACCTGATTGTATGAGGGACTTCAAGTATTTTGGAGGTTCTCTTAGTGGAGGAATTGTTACTCCTCCTTCATTGCAACATAGTTGAAATGAAGGTTGCATCATATTTTGGGTTACATAAGTATTTTCTTGTAGCCACATGATAGCTCCACAATGGTGGCAAAGACATGAAGGAGGACCAAGATCGAAACACTCGACAGATGGAAAGCCTAACAGAAACAAAGAGAAATTGGTAGTGCATAATTTAGTTTAATTTCATAAATAGGTGATATGATATGAGACTGGTTTGAAAAATTCAATACATTTTTGTTGTAGTTGTATTAGATTTTCTCCCATCTTAATTTTTCGTAACATGCGTGCATGCTTTGCTCAAAGTCGAAGCAGTATCTGATCCAACTCTACAATGATTTAAAATCGAGATGTTATAATGAGTATGTTAAAGTAGACTAACATTTAAAGTAACAAACATAATAATACCTACAACTATGTATGGAGGAATATGGTTTCCTCGTTTGCGTGATAATTTGAACCATCTTTTTCGTCTGAAAACCCACATATGACTTTGTTTGTAGTGTGTAATGTGTCTCTAAGTGCTTGAAGACCTATCAAATGTAACGAATCACATGACATAGTTGGATTTGACACAGTGACACAAATGGTGAAAGAAGGAATACCATACCTTCATTGATTGTTTTGGTGTTAATCTTAGTTTTTTATGGTGACAGAATAACTCTTCTGAACCCTTTATTTTAAAAACCAATGCATCAATTATTAATGATACAATGAAATAATTATGAAGAAAATACCTGAAATACCATAATTTTGTAGAAATGGTTCTAGAATTTACATGGCCCTTCAATTTTTTTTGTTGATGAACTTTCACCTTCATCAATAGAGTAATTTGGTTTTCGTTTGGATGACATGTACCTGGGAGTACAATCATAAACATCAGCACTCCATTTGCTAATACACTACGAACTTATAGAGTGTTGAATGGCAATTGACCGGTTTTGAGGGATTGATGGGCTAGGGCAACCAAGTAACTTCGGAGATGACAATGGCCCTTGCAAGCTCTATTCACAGAATTGAAGGTTGAATGGAAAATGACCTTGATGAGCAGCCGTGTAAGCCTGGGCAAGCTGTATTCGACGAATTGAAAGTTGAATGGAAATTGACCAATTTCAGGGATTGATGGGCCACCGAGTAACTTCGGGGACGGCAATGGCTGTGGTAAGCTCTATTTGAAGAATTGAAGGTTGAATGGAAATTGACCTTGATGAGCAGCTGAGTAAGCCACGACAAGCTGTGTTCGACGAATTGAAGGTTGAATGGAAATCCACAGATTTCAGGGATGGATGGGCCACCGAGTAACTTTGGAGATGGCAATGGTGCAACAATGGCGTTTTGGGGTTGGAAATTGAGTTGAGGAAAATTATAATTCGTTCAAATATTGTGAAGGGGAAAAAAGGCGAAAAACATAGGTGAGAATTAAAAAAAGTGTACAAAGCAATTATAAATTGGAAGAGGAAGCCTCTGATTGGCTGAAAAGAGAAGAATGCATAGAGAAGTAGAAGTGGGGGGTTTGAGCATACCTGGCATGAAGGGGGGAATATAAATGCATATTATAGAGTGTTGATGTTGATATATCTAGCTACTTAATTAATTGCTAACTTTTTATAAACACTAGTTCACAATTTCATTTTATTACAATTATGGGTAATTACTTAGTTGTCATTAGCTGGCTAGTTTCAATTAATGTTCAATATATAGTAGATATCATACAACTTACTTATACAATTAAGCTAATTGATAGAGATTATGATGCCCACTACTGAGAACCTATTCCCTGTACTAGATCAGGTATGTCCCAATGGATAAATCTTGGATAAACAAACCTTGATTGTCACTGGAGTACATGGCTGGCTTAAACAGCATCTTGAATTTCGCTTTCTCGAATAACAAAGATCAAATAGTTTGTCCATGCCCAAAATGTGGATTCAAGAAATGGTTGTGTAGGGATGGCGTCTACGAGCATTTACTTTGTAAGTCATTTCCTTCAGGCTATACTTTTTGGTCTCGACATGGAGAGTGCAACACTGGATCATCTTCTCAGGGTGCAAGTACAGTAGTGCAGGATTATGATCATACAAGATCCTACCGTTCAATGGTCAATGATGCTTTTGGTGTCATTACTAAGGAGGTCCACGAGACTAATGAAGTTCTCGCTTCTGTAGATGTTAATGAGGAAGATAAAATGAGCGAAGATAATGACATAAACTTCCATAATGACATAAAGGAGCCAATTGGTGACAATGAAAACTTTTCAAATTTACTAAAAGATGGAGAGGAAGCATTATATGAAGGATGTAAAAAGTTCTCAAAGCTCTCTTTTGTTTTTAGGCTTTATCTCATCAAGTATATGCATAACATCAGCGACAAAGCAATGTCGATGATCATTGAATTAATGCATGAAGCATTTGATTTTACCAAAATTCTATCATCGGGATGTGGTGAAAAGAAAATGATCAAATCTCTTGGGTGGGTACACGAAAATTGATGCATGTGAGAATGACTGTGTGTTGTATTGGGGGAATGACATAAATGAGACTGCATGCAGGATTTGCAAGCAGTCTAGATACAAGGATGGTTGTGATGATGAGGTAGTTGATGGAAGTAAGAAGAAATGAAAGGGAATGAAAATATATGGATATTTTCCTTTGATTCCAAGGTTGAAAAAATTGTTCATGTTACTACAACAATTAAGAGTATAGTGTGGCATTCTACAAAGAGAAGTACTGATGGAATGTCAAGGCATCCACGAGATGGTCAAGCGTGGGTTGACTTTGACACTCGGTATACCAGGTTTGCTTCTGATCCTAGAAATTTTATGCTTGGTCTTGCTATTGATGGTTTGAATCCTTTTGAGAATATGAGCCTTAGTCACAACACATGGCCAATTATACTTATGTCGTATAACACGCCTCCTTGGGAATGCATGAAGTCAACATGTATGATTTTGTATAGTATCATTCCCAGGGAGAAAGCTCATGGAAATAATATCGATGTCTACCTACAACCTTTAATTGATGAGCTAAGAATGTTGTGGGAAGGCGTAGAAGCATATGATGCAGTCAAGAAATAAGTATTCCAATTGAGAGCATCTCTAATGTGGACAATTAGCGATTTTCCTGGACTATGTTTATAATCTGGGTGGAACACTTATATAAGATATGCTTGTCCCACTTGTAATCTCGACCAGGAATCGTTGCGTTTAGCGGGGAATGAGAAGAAATATTTCATAGGAAGTTGACGTTTCTTGCCTGCAAAACATCCTTTTCGAATACAGAAACGCAAGTTCAATTGTGATGTTGATTTAAGGGAGCCAACCAAACTCGTATATGGATCTGAAATATTGCGACGGGTCGAGAACATCAATGTCACTTTTAGGAAGACGAAGGAGAGTGACAAAGGTGGACCGCCTAAGAAGAAGTGCAAGGGTGATGGAGGAAACAAAAGAAGGCAGAACAATGGAAGAAGAAGAGTTGTTTCTGTAAATTATCTTATTGGGAGTTCATTAAGTTGCGACACAATTTGGATGTTATGCACATAGAGAAGAATGTGTGTGATAATATTCTAATACACTTTGAAAAACGAGAAAGATCGAAGTAAGGATCACCTGAAAGCAAGGATGGATTTGAAGATGATGAAAATCAGAAGAGAGCTTTGACCAAGACCAAATGAGAAAACTTGTCCAGCGGCTCGAGACCTTGAAGGACTTTGTTGTACCAGATGGATACTCAAGCAATATATCTCGGTGTGTTGATGTGGAAAACCGGAAGATGTTAGGGTTGAAAACTCATTATTGTCATATCTTAATGCATGAACTACTGCCTTTGTCCATTCAGAATGTATTGTCGTCACAAGTCTCCTCGGTATTAGTTGAATTTTGTTCATGCTTGAAGCAATTATGCTTGAAAGTGGTCCATGTTGATGAGTTGGATACGCTACAACAACATATTGTTGTAGTTCTGTGTCGTTTGGAGATGTTATTCCCCCCGTCATTTTTCATAGTGATGGTTTATCTAGTGGTTCATTTAGTTGAAGAAGTTAGACTTGGGAGACCAGTCTATTACCGTTGGATATACCCTATAGAACGGTACGATCACAATCAGTTTCTTTCCTTTGTTATGCTTTAAATTTTTATACTAATGTTGAATTCCTTGTTGTAATTAGATTTCTTAGGAAATTGAAATCTTTTGTACGAAATCCGTCACAGGATTTCCAAAGAGCTTTATTTTCGCATCCTTATATTATGAAGCTAGAGTTGAGGCTCGATTCAACCGTGGATCTCAACTCCATGATCAAGTGAAAGATGAATCACGTGACATGTCCATGTTCCCTTCAATTGGGCATCATGTTGGTGGTGTACAACACTTCCGCTTAACATATATGGAGTGGCTACAAGCACAAGGACATGTCGTTATAGGTGCCAACCAAATTGGACCTTTTCTCCAGTAAGTACATTACTTAATTTCATCCTTTGATGGGCCTTTGGTCATAACAAGGTTCAGCTGCCTCTTTAACTACCATATTCTCTTTTCAAAAATGCAAGGTTCAAAACTAGCAAGGGTTAAGGGTTGATTACGTTCTAAAAACTAACATGTCCACTAAAACAGTGGTGTCATGTGTTGGGGCTTAGATACAACTCATGCATGAAACGAAGGATATAGACAAAGTAGCGGTGAATTGGTGATAAACCAAGAACATGAGTCGTATTGACAAGTTATCACTTGAAGAAATCTTGAATAAAAACTTGGATGGAAGAGTTTTATTGTTTGGTAGGTTATAGTAAAGAGTAAATCAAGCGTTTCGAGAGAATGTTTGTTAACTTGACAAAGTGTTAAAAAAAGGGCCAAAATATCATTTTTCCATTTCCAAAAAAAAATCCAAGGTTTCCTTGCCCAACAAAGTTGCTGGATAAGAATATTGAACAACGCAGTCAAAATGATGATGACATTTTATACCATCCAAGAACTAGGTAAGTATATACTATATACATCCATGCCCAGAATAGCTCGCATGCTGTGATCTAAACACCTGCCTCATCGGCCTTGTTCCAAACACAAGGGTTCCTGAACTGGGTTGCCATTGCATCCAACAAAAACCTCACAAGCGTTTCTCTTTTCACTTCCTTCTCCTTTTTAAGCTCCAAATGACGAACCTGAGGAAACAAGCAAAACTTGTACATAATTTTGTTCTACGAATAAGTGAAAGGGGTGTAACGAATATCCAATCCAAATGGATGGATTGGTGATTACCTTTACAAAACCTGTCTGAGACACACTAACGTCTGTGATTATCACAAGGCATCTTATGTCATGGTCGTTTGCATACTCGTATTGCTCTGTAAGGCTTGGATCAGGCGTTGGGACAAACTCGGCCTGGGTTTATAGAACAAGACATTAAATTGGTGTTGATGGGAAGCCATAGGTAGGGAAGCATTTTCTAACCTTGATATTCTCTTCCCACAGTTGGGCAACTAGTTCCATGCGCTCGACCAACAACCCACCTCCCCCTCTTGAACAAACCAGAACACTAGTTCCATGCACTTCGTTTCTGGAGAAGATTTAATAAGCAAAAAGGGAGAGTCACAATGCAGTTTAAAAGGTTCAAATGAATGTAGACATCTTTTAGAAGATGAAGATGTTGCACCTTATATGTTTGATATCCCCAGTAGCACGTAGAATTATGGTTTCTAATGCAAGGCTAGTTCCAACGGCACCTGGAGGGTTACTTGTCTGGAAACCAAAAGAGAATACACAACTTACATCAACAACAACATCTTTTTCCCAACCACATGCACTGTAACTTTACAACTCAAATTCTGCAGCATGTAACCAAAATTTTGTCTGTGTATAACATTAGCACCCTACTCTTGGCACCACCATTTTTGACATAACCTAACATAATATAACGAAGTGAAGAAATTGGGAACTAGATCAGCTACAACTTACAGATCCATGACTCCACATCTGCCGAAGCAAGTAATCATATCGACCACCAACCGCAAGCAAAAGACCTTCTCCAAGTGATGAAGGATTGTTGTCCGCCATCAGATATACCTGGTCCAAGAACAGAAACTTAACTTGCTCGTAAAGACGTATCTGCTCCTTAACAATGATTGTTGAAAATTCATTTAAATACTTTATCACACACATAGGACTAGAAAATGGGCTTGGTGCCCTACCTGGAAAAACAAGTTCCTGTGATATTTCTCTGTTGGTGGCATTAATGGATCAATGTAAACCTGACTTTCGATCTTCCAAACTTTCAAGTGAATAAAAAGATCCAACAGATTATCAAGCGCCCTCCATGTTGCTTTATCTGCAGTTGAACCAGGACCCGACAAAGGTCAGGGATTCAGAAGATAATGGCCTAGTGAATAAACATAAATGAAGTATTACCACTTACCAGCCAGCAAGGCTCCTCTTAATCGAGCAAGTGCCTGATCTACAGGACCACAGAACCTCAAACCGACAGTCTGCAATCTATCCACAACGGCTTCCTGCAAATTTAGTTCCTGCAAGCAATTGAAAATAGAATAGAAATAAAAAATCAAGGCCTCCAATATTAACACCAAAGCAACAGAGTGAGAATCAAAGGTTAAAGAAAAGCAAGCATTCCATGTCAATTTCAGTCTTTCAGATGGTAATGAATTCAAGTTACTTAACCTGTAACAATTGACGTCGTATTACTACCCATTTCAACTTCCGTTCAGATGATTGAGGACGCGAGGAGGCCATCATAGAAAGAAGCTTAATGAAAAAAGTGTAAATTTAGTACATTATTCATGGAAAGAAGCTTCATGAAAAAGTGCAAATTTAGTACATTATTCAACAAGAAAGCAATCCATTTCAAACATCAAATCTTGGTAAGTACCTCCCCCACTCTCTGCCTATACTCTGGTTTAATTCCAACCCATGACCAGATAGCATCTAGCAAATCACCATGATTCAGATGAATATCACATCTATCAGACATAAAAAAAGGAGTCAATGTGTCCATTGTCACCTGAAATAAATCCAAAAACTCAAATGAAAAAACTAGTGAATCAACGAGAAAACTATTGTCTGGAGGATAAAATGATTGCATGTAAAGAAAGCCTCATGGATCAAGACTATGTCCTGTTTGAACCATTTATTCTGGAACGAGTCTTAAGAATTTGTTACCCATACTATATCACAAACAACATGGTAAAGCACACTGATATGCTGAAGAGAAATAGAAACGAACTTTGATAATCTCTGCCTCCGTCAATGCTGATGCACCCCCGACAATGTCGAAGTCACCCTATTCACAAATAAAAACTACATATAAGCTTCACAAATGAATTTTATCTTATTAAGTCTAACTCAAAATGAAAATAAAAAAATAACAAAATGCTCCTCATAATTCAAGGGGAAGCCATCAGATGATCAGTCACACAATTTGGTACAATGGATGTAGATGCAGGTGTACCTGTAGATAGCGATTTGGTGGTGAATGACCAATTGCTCTCCTGTAGACATGTGATTATTCATACCGCTTGAATGAAGATTTCTACAATAGTACCAAATGCAGAAAATGAAATGGCAGTCATTTCAAATAGATTCTATTTCTAGTCGAGTAATTGATGACATCAGCGCAGAAAAAGACATGTTCAACAAATGCATACAACTATCCAACCAAAGAGAACTGAACATCCAAAGTAGTTTGTTCATATACATGCAGTTCAAACAAATATTAAGTGTCTAAACATGTTAATCCAAATAATTTGGCTTCCTCAAGCCTGCCGGAGACACTATTCATTTCACTCAAACATAAAAAAAAGTCATCTTGGTTGCAGTGACAAATTCTTGAAGGGTTAAGGCTGCACTTCAACTGTTAACAGTTTTTGCAACTTGTACCGTAACCATTTATTCACTTGTCAAAGATAGATATGACAAGGATATAATAAGACAAAAAAATCTGGCAAGAACGCATTGGAATTAGAAAAAAACTAGCCACTACCTGGTTTGCAATGAGCCAGCTAGCAAAAGGAAAACGTAACTCATGGCAAAGCCCAAGCAAATCACCTCCATGCGACAAAAGCTTCACCATACTTCTTCTGATGCAACACAAAAAATCGTTAGTGAGTACTAGGTCCAGCTTCTGGAAAAGGGAGATAATGAAAGAGATATTGTTAAGACTCTGACCTATTAAGCTCTGGAGGATCATCAAGCAATCTTAGTGGTGTAATTTCAAAATGCTTTGCACAATGAAGCTTGAAAACTTCCTTTGTGGTCTCAACCACATAATCACGGAGCTCAGTTATAGCATCCACATATTGGATGGATGGGGTTTGATCTCTGCTATTTCTCGATGTACCAGCCAGTTGATTACTACTTCTCATGCTTATCATTTCTTCATCAAAGATGGCATCCACAACTTTATCATATACAGTTCTGTCCTCGACACTTTGCATCGTACGTAGAACACCTGAAGATATGAGGGCCAAGAAAGAAATCCATCAAACATATAAGCATTATTTACAATATGATCTACACAGAACTTTAGATCATATCCATACATTATTATAACATCACTCAAGCACAGTCCAAACAGTCGATGGAATATATCACACATTCTTTTCAAACTGTTCTTAAAAATAACAAATTTGTTGTGATCTTGTTGTTCACTAGTTCATAAGAAAATATATGACATTTTTTCCAGAGGTTCACAAATATTCAAATTTTATGCCAACAAACACAAAGGGAGAAGTATCAATATATTTGATAAGCAGAGAATTTTAGCTACTTACTATCTAATAATTCAGATTCCATTCTTGGAGGGAAAGCATGCTTTAGAAGATCTGTGGCAGATGGACGTTCAGAGGGACTTGGAGATATTAAACGCAACAACAATGATGCCTGTTCTGGAAATTGAGCAACCCATGGAGGAGGAAAATCACCCTTCTGCTTTAAATCAGATAGAATAATATGCCTCTCCATAGATGTCCCAAAAGGATGCCAAAGCTCAAAAATACAATTCCTAAACTGTACATGTCCACCTGAAGACAACTGAACATTAGTGACATTTTGAACAATCGTTGGAAAATAAAACTGCCAAGTCACAAAGCTCTATCTCAAGAACTTCAAGGCATAGGCTCGTAATGGCGATAAAAAAAGAAGTGTCAAGAGCATCGTACAATTGACCTTTTCATTTATCTTTGGCCATCCTTGCTCAATTTCAGGTGCAGTGTAGAAGTATGTTCCAATTTGACCAGTTCCATCAACTGACATTCCAGTTGCAGGATCCAAGGGAAGAACTACCTCAGGATCTAGCTGCTCCAACATCAGGAACTTGGCTACAACCAAGGAAATTGAAATTTAATGAGAACAACATGAACAAAATAATAAAAATTGTACGACTTTCGATTTCAGGATTTTTGTAACTCAGCAAAACTAGTTACAAGTCTGATCCACGTTTAAGTTGACTTGGATGAAGAGCATACAGATATATTACTAAGAGCATCTCGAATGAAAAAAAATATTAAAGCTTTATTCATCATTGCTAAATCATCTCTCAATAAACTTATAATATATAAGATAATCTTTGCAATGGGTACATTTTTAATAGTTTTAAACATATATTAAACAAAATTAATTCATCTTAATAAACAAAAATTAAGAATGAAAAATAAGATAAAACTAAATTGATTGATTCATTATATAAAGCTTTTAATTTCTCCTCATTAAATTCTTTTTCACCTAATTTCCTTCTATGGAGCGTAACATAGATAAAAACCTCACAATTGAGTAAATATTTGATCTTACCAAGGCCAAAATCGCCAATTTTTATTTCATTCCTTGCATCGAAAAAAATATTATTTGGAGTCAAGTCACGATGGATAATTCCTTGCCCATGTATGTGTGCAATGCCCTCCACGATTTGCCGAAACCAATGCCAAGCTAAGTCTTTATCAAAATGGTTGTATGACTCAAAAACCTGTCGAAGAGTCCTTCAACCAAAGAAAAAAAGGTAGGAAACAACCAAATGTCAAAACATTAAAATCTAACAACGAACTTGAAACTAAACAAACTCAAAACAAGCATTATATAAAAGATTTTTGGAAAAAAAATCAATAAAAGTACTATTACATGTATATTATATGAGCCTTCGTAAAGTACATGCAACATGTAAAATAATGTACAAAAAAATCTTTTTAGTTTCTAATGATAAAGTTGCTCTCTTAACTATGTCCCAAGAGCTAAAAAGATGTGGGAATCATAAAAATATAGTAGAATTAACAAGTTATTAAATGCAATTTTATTTCATCACTTCTCAAAATCCAATTCAAGAAGGAACGATCTTGACATCTGAATTGAGTAGATAATGCAGAAAGATTTTAATCAAGAAAGAGAAAAAAATAGTGCATGGGTAAGAAATCTCCAAGGATGTTTATACCTTGGGCAATATTCCATTTGTATATAGAGGTAAGTTGATTCAAGCTTAGAATCTTGTCCAACATTAGCAGAATATGCACCCTGTCTGCTAAATGTTGAGCTAGCTGCAGTACTAGAACCCCAACCGATATCATCAACAGAACCAGCCACTCCTGTTTCAAACCATGCCTGAAAATTTTACCAATTTCCATAAACATCACGGGAGCCTCGAGAATATGAAAGGCAATAGATTCTACTACTGGATAAAGTCCTTGCACTGGTTGAGTGAATGAAACGAAAGCATTTCATTAAATTTTTTAAGCATAAATATTTTACTAACATACAAGAGAAAGAAAGCCATGTTCAGCTGCTAAAACCAGAAAGACAGAAAGCCTATTCTTAGCCATAAACTAGTTCATGCATTTTATAGCACCTTTTAGTTTTACAAAAGGAACAAAATTCTTCGCAGACAATAATCCACATCATGAGATCAAATTTCTTACTTGATAGTATCGGACAACATGTTGATGTTGCAAACGAGAAAGCGTGGCTACTTCCCTACGTACCTTGCCACAATTACAACAAGATATTTACAGGACAGAAAAATAAAATAAAATATGAAACCAGAAATATTTGAAGCAGTGATTTGAACATGATTGGTTCAAGTTTTTCACCATGCATCATGAGGATAGAAAGAAAATGAAAATTAAACATCCGTCACCATTCAAGTATATTTACTACAATTCATGGCAGGCAATTTATCCGTTTTGATTGCTCATTAGAGAGCCAAAATACAAACAAAGTCACTCATTCACAAAGTACATACCAAATAAAGCAGGCAAATATTTTTATCCGCCAACTAAATGTTTGTTTAAACTCACTACCCAAGGAAAATCTATCAGATTAATCCTGGAGAGCATACTATCAAACTTAATTGATTATGCAGGCAAGTTCTGCAAAATGATCACAATTGCGTGTTTGGACACAAGCCACCTACCCCGAGTAGAGTCCTCAATAATGATAACAAGCAATATCTACCAAGTGACCAAAGGGTCCAAGTCAGATGGGACTGCCTCATTATGATATTTCACACTTGGTCCCAACTACACCCACGTTTCTTCCAAAAACACAAGCAGTCTGTCACGACATATTCAGAGTGCAGTCATGTCCAATCGTATCTTCTGGTTTCTAGGGAAAGCTAGCCGCAGTTCACATTAAATAAAACTCTAAAACCTCCAATCAGTATATATGTCATCCTCAAACAGAACACAGTAAAAATGAAACCAAAAGGAGTGGCACAAAAAAAGGCAAATGAGGAAGGCTACCACCATTTGGTCAACATAAGTTTCTGCTGATGTATAAAAAACAGGAGAACCCTAATATTACTACAAGAGTAAACTACACCAGAATCGGTAAGAGGTCTGAACAAAGGAATCATTATGCAAAAACATGATGTTTCCTGGTGTAGATATAGTATGATGTTAGTTAAGAAACAGCTAATCCACCACCTTTCGGAACAAAGGAATCATAATGCAAAAACATGAGGTTTCCTGGTGTAGATATAGCATGATGTTAATTAAGAAACAGCTAATCCACCACCTTTCAGTCTACAAACCTATAGTGAATAGCATCAAACTTCAAAGAGGATAATATTACCTCAATATTCTATCATCAACTGGTAAATTTTTGTCCTTGAGACGAATTTTCTTCACTGCATACTGCCTTCCGTCCAACTTATTTTTGCACAAAACAACATGGCCAAAACCACCATGACCTGCCACCAGTAGTACATGAATAAATAAAAAGCTAAAAGGAAATGTTGATTGATCAAATTTATCAGATGAAAAGCAATGTGCGAAATCATTCATTGAGTAAAGAATGAACCAGAGTTGCAGATGGAGACTGAAACAAGCAACCAGGTTACAAACAATGGTGTACAATGTGCATCCAAGTTCAACAGCACAAAAAATACGTTGTTCTAAATGTTTAAGCATAATTGAAGTAAGATGTGAGTTACTATTGCATGACGATAGGTTTGACGTGTGTTCTCTTTCTTTTTGTATTTTTCTTTCCTTCTTTATACGTATCTTTACATTTTACTATAAACTACATTTTTATTTCATCTTTTTATCCATACCTCTGTGTTTGACATCTCACCTAAATCTTCACACTGACCCAAGTAACCATAACCCAACCCCTGAATCCAAATTGATAAGGACCAATCACTTAATGTTGACCCAAAAATTGGTAAGAATAGAAGATGAGGAAATCACAAGCTTGCAAAATGATATAGCTCATGTATCATGGTTCTAACATGAATAATTATCAGTAACGGAAACACAAAAGTATAAGAAATGTGAAGAAGAAGCTACCAAGTGGTCGTAGCTCTTCAAAGTCACTCAGATATCTAGAGTTGGGCATTGATGTGGTAGGCCTTCCAGATCCAATGGAGGCTTCCAAAATTGAGGTACTCTGGATGAAACCTAAATAAAGATGGCTAAAGACCGCGTTGTTTTGAGGGAGAAAATCAACAATTGAAAGGAGTATATCACCAACCAACTGCTTTTGGAAGACATGCTCAAATGTTGTGGCAAATATTGGAGATGGTTTTGTAGCAAGTTCTTGCACCTTCTCTGACAAAACCTGGAAGTATTACAAATGAATACACTTCAACGCGAAAATATACACAAAAGTAAACTGAAAAATCCCAAAGCATATGAATACATACACCCAGGTTGCATAGCTCAGTAATTATATTAGGAAACCCATCCACCGGAAGTCCTTTCGAAGTGGTGGCAAGACGAAGTAAATGAACCTATAAAAAAAACATCAATGTACAATTGAAATATGCTCTATAATAAATAAGGTATAGAAGGTTAAATAGTACCATTATGAGTTCCTTTTCAATAGCTTGAGGTGCTAAATCATGGTCAAAGGTGATGAAAGATACAGATTTCTGCTGATCATTTTCAGAATTATCATTGTCGTCTGTTGATACTTGCTCCGAGTCAAAGCTATCCTGTAAAATCAGGGAAGCATGTTCAAACCACTCATAGAATAAGTCTTAGTCACTCCATCAATATCTAATTCTAGCAACAATCAGATGACATATAAATTATATGGAACCAAACAAAGATCATCACTCCACACTGAATTCAACTAGTTATGGGGTCTATGTTCTATATGAAAAATCGTATAAGGAATAACCCGTTTAAGGCACCTGAATCCACTCTTGATTAAATCCATGAAATTAATAAAAGGCCCATAAGTTTGATGCGATTAATAAATCCCACATTTACGAAACTCACAGATCTTCATTGTCGAAACATGCAAAATGATAAAGCACTGAATACCTATGATGGTTTTTTATTCTACTTTTGAAGCTTATTGGAATAACATACCAACTGCCAGCATATTTAAATTTCGTTATCCAAAAACCCAAAAAAGAGCAATCGACAGAGTGAAACTGATCTGCCCTGCATATCAGGAGAAGATAAAGCATATGAAAGCACATGCTCTTTCTTTGCTTCCACTTTAAATTTAAATCTAAATAGCAAAGATATTATTACTCGTCCCTTTTGTTTAAGGTAAACCTCCTTCTAATTTAAGTTTCAGTTGTAAAAAAATGAGACTAACACCTGTGAGTAGCTTCCAAGACAGCTGGCCCTATTGTTTAACAATGAAATCTAATGCACTCTAATAAAGGAAAGTAAGAGTCAAAGCCATATGAGCAAACAAGACATTCAAAATTTGCATACCTCATTGCTTCCTTTCATTTCATGCCCTATCAATTGATCAATTACAGAGCTACTCGTATCCGTATTAAAATTGCTATTATTGCCATCTTCACTATCCTCTTCAAGAGTATCTAACTTGGTGACAGGAGAAGGAAATGGGCTTTGCTTCTTAGCTTGATCTGCTGCTGGTTCAGTCCTATCCAGTTTCACACCTGATACATCCGATCTTACTTTCGAAGCATCAGATGATAATGATTTTATCACTCTATTATCATCCAGAGGCAGACCCCAATGCCATGACTCCCCAGAACCGCTGAAGAGGTCTAGGAAACCATAAACATACGGCGTTGTAGAGAAGCAGTTCTTGTCATCAGAAAACGAGAATTCCTTCTGAAACAACTGGGTGGTGGTATCCAAAGTTGAGCACAACACCTTTCACAAAATGGATACATCAGTATAGCTAGCCAATCAAGGAAAGGAACAGGCATTGACCGTACTCACCAAATAGACAACTTTGACTACATTCAAGAAAACAAAAAACAACAACAGCATGAGCATAAAAGCATCAAAACCAAGAAAAACTAGGATCTCCCAAGTTGGTTAGCCAATATGTGGTGCCTTCCTGACAAAGAAATCTATGGATTTGTTCTTTCAAGTGACTTCTAGTGGCTCTTTGATTGGAGAGGAAACTTTCAGACCCTAAGATCATATTTCCAGATCAGAACCCTTGGTCCTGACTTCCTGCCAACAGTAATTTGTGCAACCTCCACCATAGCACGTGAGATATTCTGACTCAAAGTCTAAAATGCTCTCATTGAAGAAATTGTCTGACACTGCCATAAATATCAAGGACATATACAAGACATAGCACAATAGACCATATATAACAGCACATGCACGAATATAATATTTTTCATTGCACCAGGTAAATTGTCATTTTGTTTTCTAAATTCAGATCCTCTATTATTAACAGAACTATAACAGAATTGTTCCCATAATACACGTTGGAATCATAAACAGAAGTGCAATTTTTTAACAGAACTTACAGACTTAGGTTCTGGCTCAGGTGGAACAATTTGAGAGAGGAACTCCTGGGCAGCCTCCACTAGATTGAAAATCATTACTCTTCCTTCCCGCGCATTTGAGTTTGCCTTAAAAAAATGTTGAAATCTTGTCAAAAGATGAAAGAAAAAAACGAACCAGTAAAGGCTTGAAATAAAATCATAAAAAGGGAATAATTTGTTAGCTAATGTGTGGTGGCAACATAAATTAATAACAAAGGCTCCAAGCAACAAGGAAGAACAACAACAAATAAGTTTATCACCACAAGGAACAAAAATTAGTTACCTGTTCTTGGAGAAGAGACAGAAGATTTTCAAGATCATTTTCTGACAACCCTTTTTCCGGATTAATCTTCAGTTTCGGGGACTTGTAAGGATATCCCGGTAAACATCTGACAAGCAAGTAGAAGTGAGATGATAGCACCCACCAGAAACACTATACAACCTTCGATACAAAAATAAACAAATTGAAGCTGACTTGATGCTGACCAACCTGACTGAAAGCTGAACTGAGATATCTAAATCCTCGAAGCCCATATCTTTGGAATGAGGCCTGCCCAAAACTCCAATCAGAAATGAATTTGCGGATAAAGAGTTTGTGAAAGAAAAAGGAGTACAAGAACCTGATCTTTATGATGATCTGAGTTGGCGGTCCCATTACAATCTTGCAATCTTCTTGGAAAATTGCAGTCCTAAAAGTGAACAAAGATGACACAAACAGTATAAGAGATTGAGAGAAGTCATTAGTTTACTAGGTTCGCCAAAAGATGAGAGAAGCACTACTCAATAGACAGAGGGGACATGATAAAGAAGTCAAGTATCACTAATAGCAGAGCTTCCATCTTCCCTTACAAACCAATTACTTCTAACACACATTCGAAAAAAAACCAAACAAAAGCTTGGAGTCAATCTACGCTCAAACAGCATGAGGACAGAATTCTGTAACATAACGTAACTTTCCAGGAAGAAATGATGGAATGGCAATACTATTCTGCAACATAATCTAACTTACAAGGCAGTAATCTCCTCAGAAAGAAGCTCATTGCCATCAGAGGAAGTGGAAGAGTGATCTTTGTTTCGTCTCCCGCTCCCTCCTTTCTTCTTCTTCTTCTTCGAACTATGCCCATATCCCCAAAACTGACGAGGTTGGAATTTTTATTTGTATATATACGAACCCAGGAAAGGGAATTTCAGAGAGATGTTTGATTGATGTAACACGGCAGCCGCCGCCACTACACTTAGGCCTCGTTTTCCTGCAAATTGGTTAAATTCCGTCGCAATTAAGCATTCCGGCGGAATTGAATTCTCAACAAAATCCGGTTGGTAATTCCGTGTTTTCCTACGAAATTGACACGGCGGAATTGAATTTAACTCCAATTAAAATTACTACAATGCCCCTATCATAATCCACACTTTCACTGTCGGTAATCCCTTCTCTATTGACCTCTTCCATTCTCTCTCTCCTTGCTTGGCCGCTATCGGACAACGACGAGCCTCCCTTCTTCCTCGCTTCCATTCTCTCATCCTCCCCTCTTCCTTCTCATCCTCCGATCTCACAGAAGAACCCTTGGCTGGAGTAGAGCGTTGGCGGCGTGGCTTGTAAGCCGACGATGAGAACAGAAGACGGCGGAAGCGATAACGATGAGCCCAGCAAAACGACGACCGGCAAGGGAAAATTGGACAGCTGACGGCGGCTAAGGGAGACCGGCGAAGGAATATTGGACAGGCGGCGGCTAGGGGAGACCGGCGAGGGGGTTCGACGGGCGGCGGAGGGATGAGTTCATTCGAACAGAGAGAGAAGCGAGCTGGGTAAGGCCACGTTTTCCTGCCATCAATTGAGGGCCGGAATTGGTTAATTCCGGCGGAAACACATGATTCCTTGTTTTCCTCGCATATTATAGCAGCTCAATTCCGACGGATTTACGAGCTCAATTACGGCTCACAATTCCGACCAAAAAGCAAAGGAATTAACCAATTCCGCCGGAATTATTTTTTGTTCCCAATTTACCCAGCTCGCTTCTCTCTCTGTTCGAATGAACTCATCCCTCCACCGCCCGTCGAACCCCCTCGTCGGTCTCCCTTAGCCGCCGTCAGCTGTCCAATTTTCCCTCGCCGGTCGTCGTTTTGCTGGGCTCATCGTTATCACTTCCGCCGTCTTCTGTTCTCATCGTCGGCTTACAAGCCACGCCACCAACGCTCTACTCCAGCCAAGGGTTCTTCTGTGAGATCGGAGGATGAGAAGGAAGAGGGGAGGATGAGAGAATGGAAGCGAGGAAGAAGGGAGGCTCGTCGTTGTCCGATAGCGGCCAAGCAAGGAGAGAGAGAATGGAAGAGGTCAATAGAGAAGGGATTACCGACAGTGAAAGTGTGGATTATGACAGGGGCATTTTAGTAATTTTAATTGGAGTTAAATTCAATTCCGCCGTGTCAATTTCGTAGGAAAACACGGAATTACCAACCGGATTTTGTTGAGAATTCAATTCCGCCGGAATGCTTAATTGCGACGGAATTTAACCAATTTGCAGGAAAACGAGGCCTAAATTGGGAACAAAAAATAATTCCGGCGGAATTGGTTAATTCCTTTGCTTTTTGGTCGGAATTGTGAGCCGTAATTGAGCTCGTAAATCTGTCGGAATTGAGCTGCTATAATATGCGAGGAAAACAAGGAATCATGTGTTTCCGCCTGAATTAACCAATTCCGGCCCTCAATTGATGGCAGGAAAACGTGGCCTTAAAAGTAAAACCAAGAACTCGCCTTCTGCTGTTTTCACTGGAAAACCCAGGTAAAGAAAATATAAGAAAATAATACTTCTTATGGTTCCAAGAAAACTAATATGGAAACGGGATGAGATTAGCGTTCAGAATTTTTTTGTTTGGAAAGTTCCAAACCCATTGGGATCTACTGGGGTGATGACACCCCTTAGTGTCATCATATCATGACACCCTTTAGAACCGTAGGATTAGAAGGTAGATCTAATGGCCTAAATTAATCTGGACAAAATAGTAATTTGAAATTCCTATATATACTAAATCATATTAGGGTTTCACAAACCCTAATTCTATTTTCATCTCTCCCTTCAAAGTTACAGCCGCCGTGCTCTAGCCTCGCCGCCGCAAGCTTCGCTGCCGCCAACCTCGCCGCCGCCCGCCTAGCCGCCGCTCGCCTCGCTGCCAGCCTAGCCGCTCGCCTCGCCGCCCGCCTAGCCGCCGCTCACCTCGCCGCCCGCCTAGCCGCCCGCCGCTCGCCTCGCCGCCCGCCTAGCCGCCGCTCGCCTCGCCGCCAGCCTAGCCGCCGCTCGCCTCGCCGCCCGCCTAGCCGCCGCTCGCCTCGCCGCCCGCCTAGCCGCCGCTCGCCTCGCCGCCCGCCTAGCCGCCGCTCGCCTCGCCGCCCGCCTAGCCGCCGCTCGCCTCGCCGCCCGCCTAGCCGCCGCTCACCTCGCCGCCCGCCTAGCCGCCTCGCACGGCGCTCGCGCCGCCCGCCTAACAACCGCCACCTCGCCGCCCGCCCGCCTAACAACCGCCATCCTCGCCGCCGCCCGCCTAACAACCGCCATCCTCGCCGCCGCACACCAAAAACCGCCTCATCAGATCTGCCGCCATCATCAGATCTACCGCCGCATCAGATCTGTCCCACGCCCATACATCAGATCACCGCACGCCACTACATAGATCGCCGCCCATCATCAGATCTGCCATGCGATCTGCCCCACTGCCGTCATCAGATCCGCCGCCGCCATCATCAGATTTGCCCACCCACGCTGCCACTTCTTCATTCTTCCTCCCTCGTTGCTGTGCAACTTCCCCCTCTTACCACGTTGTTCCATTTTGATGATTTAGGAACATGTTTGTATTGTTCCATATAGCTACTTATGGAACAGAAAGCTGATATTATTGTTCCATTTTCAATTTGATTTTAAGATTTTATGATTTTATGTGTTCCGATTTGGTATAATCGATTTTCAACACGTTCCATTACATTTGAGATTGTTCCTAAATATGAAAATGGGACAAAATCCTAACCTAATTCTAAGTAGGGGTGGCAGTTCGGTTCCGTATACATGGGTTTTTTGACATTTCCACGCTCTGATACCAATTGAATACGTACAAAATTCTTATTCTGACAAAAGCCTTATTCCTTGTTTGTTAAGCTGATTTTTATTTCTTTGTTAATTTTCAAACACCTTTTGTTTTTAAACATCCTATTTTGTTTCTTTTCTTGACACCCTTTTGTTGACTTTGATTTTGCTATATTTCTTTTAGTAAGACCAAAATAATAATTATACATATCACTATTTCCCTTATTCCACTGATATTTTGAGTTTTTATTTCGTTTTGCCTTTCTAATGTTACGAATTGGTTACTCACTCTTTATTCTAATAAGTTTTCGCTATATTGACCTATAGCGTTTTTCTCAATTAACTCGATCAGATCTGTTATTAGTTGATCTTCTCGAATGAATAGAGCCTTCATTTCGGTCATTCCTCTTATTTCTACGTTTTCATTTTTCATGTCTTCTCTATATTCTAAAAGTTCATTTTTGATATCTTTCCAGGATTCCGGATTACTTCTTATTCTCGCGTCTATTTTAGTTATTAAATTATCGAAGTAATAGATTATTTTACTCAAATCTTCATCCATTCTTATATTCTGTTACTTAAGTCGGTGATCATTTGTTTTAGTGTTTCTATTTCACTATTTTCTTGATTTTGATGTATTATTGTAATATTTTTTATATCTTCTGTTTCCTGATTCTGGTCATCCAATTCTTCTAGTCGGACTCTTTCCGATTGAGTTATTCTTTTTGGTTGGGTTTTTCCTTTTTTCCTAGGATCTTGTTGTATAGATCGTTTACTTGCTTCGGCCTTTACTATTTTTAATGGTGCTTCTAAATGAATTATTGGTTTGAATAAATCTTCTATTGTGATAACTTCTTTATCCCTAAATGTTAAACTATGGTGACTATTTGTTAGAGCATAATTTATTTGGTAGGTTACTGAAAATGGTTTACTATTTTCTTTCATAAGATCATCTCTTTTTAATTCATATTTTATAATTATAGATGAATCTAGGTTTTCATCTGTTAAACTTAATCCTTGTTGTAGATTTATATCAAATTTTATTATTCCGTAACTTAGGTTTCCTGATCCTCTGGCAATAATACTTTCTTCCTGGTTTAAAATTCTATCATCTCTGATTTCTAGTTCTATTGGGGCGTTAATTCCTAATTTCATAGTAGATTTGATTATGATTTGGATTGTACTAATATGTATATATGCTATTTTTGTTCGCTCTTCTGGTTTTTGTTTACTTAATCTTTTCTTAATTTGTTCTTTATTAATGATTTGTATTAAAAAATCTCCATTTGCTTGATTGAAAGGAATTGCTACTTCTCCTATCATTTTACCATATTTTATTATATTGTCTCTATTGAAAAGTTTTGATAAAAATGATTTTGTTACAAAGTTTTGTGTTTCTGATAATGTAAAGTTTGTTCTTTCTTTTATCTTTTTAACATCTATTAAACCGTCTAGAAAATAATTATCTTCTTCTTGTCTTTGAATATAATCAAACATATTATCACTACTTTCTGCCATTAGAAGGAGAGTAAAAATTTTATACCTGAGTGATTTTGTTGATGGATCTTGATTCGTTCTTGCTTCTGTTCTTCGTGCCTTCTTATGTGGTTGATTTGTGGATGGTTGATGATTTATTGTTATGTGGTGGTGATTGGTTATTGTGTTTGTAGGAATCCAGGAAATAAATTCCAATCCTACGTTTGGCCTCCAGGATAGAAATCCAAGCCAACGAGAGGGCAAGTGAGAGATTTTCTTTTCTCTTAAACCACTCTGATTTATTCATTCATAAACCTTCTCCTTATATAGGGGAAGGAAGGGCACTGATATCGTCAGTGCTTACATCATAACAAAAGAAAAGAAAAGAAAACGACGAAAACTAAAAGTTTGAAAGTTACATTTGCACGACTTTTTTGGTGGGAGTCGGCTAACCCATCGTTTTCTTTATTTTAATAATGCAGCATTTTTAATAATGGCTTCCTCCATTATTTCTGATGAAGATGATGTTGATGTGGCTGCTGCCGACACTTTCGTTGCTCCATTGTTTTCTTCTGAATTGTGTTCTTCAATATTTTCTTCACACCACTCACAGAAGTGGTCTTCATAATTAATTAGTGATCTGCATAACTGCTTTTTGATTGGTATAGGTAGTACCGTAAGGGTTCCACCTAATTTGGTGAAGTCCTTTGTCATCCTAATAACTGCTTCCCATTCTTCCGCAATTAGTTGTGTTTTTGCCCTACTGATTATGATTATATCTGAACTGCTATAATTCACCTTTGTTGGGCTATTTGGTTCAATATTGGTCAAAGCTCTACATACTGCAAGTAATCCTTTAACCAAATAATCCGGCCTTTTTTCATAGTCCTTTAGATTATCCCTTGATGGATAATCATTATTCGAGACCCCCATGAGGATGACGGCCTTTGTTCCCAGAAGTAGTCTTTGGCTTTCATCAAAGATAGGGTAGCTGCTGGTGTATTTGAGGAAGATTTCTCTTCCTTTTGCAAATAATTCTATGTATCTCCGAATTATGAATTCCATTTTTTGAGGAAAACATTTGAATACCTTTGAGGTTGTTGTATAGATGGTATCCAGTAGTCCGTATTGATGTAGGTCGAATATTAATTCTGGTGTTGCTTCCTCTGTTGCTACGGCTTTTGGTCCTCCTCTATTGACAGGATAAAATCCCATCGTGGTATTCTGCTCCAATTTATCTTCGTAGTTTATTATTGCATCCCAATGAGTTACGAAATTCTGAAATGTTGGTCTTCTTGCATCTTCTTTTTCTTTGGTTGTCGGTATATTTTTGATACTTGGTATCTTCATTACCATCCTTTGTTGCATTGGTTGTTGGTGTTGTACTGATGGCTCTTTCAAAGCCATTACCTTGTACGCTTGCTGCAATGCTTTTTCTGCTTCTTCCCTTGTTTTATAGGACTGGTGTTGAACCGGTTTTCCCGTAATGTGCTGGGATGCTATTGCCCAACTGTTGTAAATTCCTCTGAATGGTCCGTTAAATATAACGTACCATTTTCTTTCTTTTCTTTCGTCTGCTTCATATTTTTCATTTCTTTTTCTTTTTCTTCATTCTCCACCATGTCTGCCCATCTTGTTGATTTACTGGTGGAGGCTTGCTGTTTGCCAAATTGTTTTTGTTCCTCCATTGGTTTATTTTTTTGAAGAATGTTGATGGTGTTTTTTAGTTCTTCTATCTCCCCCCTGCAGAGAGAGACCTGGCCTCGAGCGCTTGTAGCTTCTCCAATTTCTGCATCATCTGGTTCGTTAATGTTTTGATGATTCCCTCCATTCCCTTGTTAGTGTGTCGGTGAAAGGGTTGTTGCTGGATTTGATGTACTTCAGATATGGGTTGTAGTAGTGCAGTTGTTGTTGCCACCGGATTAATCGTCCTTTGTTGAAGTCCGCTTGTAATTTGTACCTCCAAAACCTGTTACATACTTAGAATCGGTTTGAAGCTCAAACCTTGTTGATAATAATTCTAGTTTCCATTTTTTTCAATGTTCTGAGACAAGCTAGTGTCTCTAATTCATGTATTGGATAATTTGTTCAGTAGGAGTAAATGTTCCAGAAATATATTTGCATAATTTCTTAGAATATTTATCACTATTGAACGGAATTGATGATACTCGAGAATCCGAAGATTCAATAATTCTGTCCGAAGACTGATAATCTTTAGGCTTTTCGCCAGAGATATTAACCTCATTTTGTTTCATGATATTACCAAAATTATCCATTTGTAATAATTCTTTGCCATTTTGAATGGCTAGCATACATCCGGCCCATGTATCTTTTGATGCATCGGTCTGGATTATCAAAAAGTCTTTTTCACATGGATTATATAATTTTGGTAAATGCTGGCATTTTTCTTTCATTAGTAAAACTATTTTTGTATCGTGATCATTCCATGACCAAGGTGTTTTTTCAGAAATCTTTTTCTGCAAATACTTTCTTTCTTTTGCAAGGTTCTTCAAAAATCCTTGTTCACTTATATAATTTAAACAACCAAGAAAACGTTGAATTTGTTTCCTGTTTTCAAGTTGATTAGGAAATTTATTAATTTTTTCTTTAGTATTGGGTGATAATTCAATTTCACCAAAATTGTTTATTTTCATGCCAAGATACTCAATTTCTTCCTGAATGAGTTTCGATTTCTTTTTAGAAATAATTAACCCTTTTTCTTTTATTCGATTTAAAACGATTAGAAGCTTTTCACAATGATCTTCCTTAGTTTGATTAGTAAAAACAATTATATCATCAATATAAGCAAGACAAAAGTCTTGTAATCCTTCTAAATTATGATCCATAAAACGTTGATAAATTGCTGGTGCTTGTTTTAATCCGAAAGGTAAAACATTCCATTCATAATGTTTTTGTGGTGGACATGAAAAAGCTGTCAATGGTTTTGTATTTTCATGCAATCTTAGCTGCCAATATCCTGATTTAGCATCTAAACTACTAAACCATGTTTGTCCTTTAAGTCTTTCTAATATGTAATCTTTTCGTGGTAACTTATAACTGTCTCCTATGGTATTTTCATTTAGTTTTTTGTAATTAATTACCATTCGTCTCTTCCCCTTTTTATTTCATTATTATTTTCGACATAGAATGCAGGTGCACTATGTGGACTTATACTTTCTCTAATGATCCCTTTATCTAGGAGTTCTCTACATTCCTTCTGAAATTCTTCTACATCTCTTTGAGTATATTGAATTTTATTTGGTACATTGACTTCTATTGTTGGATCTTTTAATTTTATCTCTATTAATTCGACATTCTTATTTTTCTTCAGATCTAAAGGATGTTCACTACATATTTCTTCCAAGGTTTCTTCAATTATTCCATGGCTTATCTGGATATATTCAAGTCTATTTTTTATATTTTGTAAAACGATTTTTAAGGCTTCATTTTTCGTTATTATTTTTGTTGTAACCATTCTAGATTCTTGATTTTTCATTCTTGGGGCTTTTAAACTAATACTTTTTATTCTTTGAATAAAAGGTTGATATAATTTAAGGAAATTGTTTCCTATTATTAGATCTAATCCAGAGTCATGTTGATATATGGTTTTTGCAGTGAAAGTGTATTGTTCTATAATAATTGGAACATAAGTTTTTGCATACCATACTTCATGTATAGATTTGTCCGCAACTATGATTTTTAAAGGTTTTTCTAATTTCTCCCAATTTTTTATAGTTGTTCTTTTAGCAAAACAGAGGGTTGCCCCTGTATCTATATAAGCTAGATAATTCCTATCTTCAATTGTTATTTTTATAAATGTTGCATTTGGATTTCCCTTAGCTAAAGTTCTATTCGGACTCATTTGATGATAATTCTGAATAAAACTCGACTATTTCGATATCCGATAATTCACAATCTGAATCTTCTATTGGTTCAAAACCATAATCATAGGCTAATCTTAATACTTCTTGTTTTTTATCATTTTTATTTTTCTTTGGGCATTTATTAGCATAATGTCCTTCCTCATTACATAACCAACATCGACAGTTGGTTTTTCCCTTTGGGCAATATTCTGTTTGTTTATTCTTTTGTTTATATTGTTTTCTATTTCTAAAATATCTATTTGAGTTTTTATATTGGTTTCTTTTATATTCCTTATAAGGTACTTTTCTAATTTTCCTATACTTTCTGTGCTTCTTTTCATAATATTTTTTATCTTCGCAACCATATTTTCCTACTTTATCTGTGCTTTGTTCACAACATAGTTCTATTTTAGCTTGCTTTTTAAGTTTTTCTTTGTTACAAGCTTGTTTATGCCATTCTTGAAGTATTAAAATTCTCCTCCCAACGTATTAGGAATACTTTCCTTTTTTAATTCTTCTTCGAAAGTTGCTTCTACTTTGGATGCTACTATTGGTGGTAATTTTGCATATATTAGTTTATCTAAATCTTTCCTAGCAGATTCTATCACCTGATAATAATATTTTCTAAATTCACATATGAAGGATTCTAAATAGCACATGTTGCATATTCTTAGATTAGTTAGATGCCAAATGGCCTGTTGACTAAGTGTTATATTTTGTTTTGTTTCTTGAGGATATCTTCCTAGAAATTCTTGGGTTATCACATGTATAATTTTTTCAAATGTTTGTAAGGCGTTATCTCCGTATAATAAGGTTTTTCCAGGTATATCCATAGTACTTAAGTAATGATAAACTATTCCGGTTGTTTTATAAATTACGAAGTTGAATATTTCCGCTGGTGCTAGATTTTTTAAATCTTCATTGGTTTGAATTAATATTCCTATCCTATTTTTCCAATCTTCCATTTCTCTTAATAGATCTGTGCTACAATCTAAATCTAATACATCAGGGCTGCTGGTGTTTGAATACTTTGGTATGTACGATTGGGTATTTTATTCCATCCTCCATCTCTACGAGGAGTATACGAGTTTTTATATAAATATTCATCAAAAGAGATTTGCCCATCTGAATAATTATTAAAATCACGTTTTTTAGAACTTTCTGGTTTCTCGGTTTTTACATAATTTGTATAGGGATTTTCATCACTACTATAATCTAGAACTATTTTATCATTTTCGATATTATTTTCTGGTTCTGACTCAATAGAAATGGCTGCTAATAAATCGTTTAATTTATTGATCTGCTCGTCTATGTTTGTCATATTACCCTATAAGGTGCTCTTATTGTTAATCTTTTTGTATTGTTAATTCTATGGTTTTCTAGGTCTTCGATAGTAATATATCTCTTTTTCTCGATTTTAACTATTATTTCTTGAAGTTTGGTTATTATTTCTTCAATCCTGATTTCCTCTTCGGGTTCTTCATTTTTCCCATATCTATTTTTAGTCTTAACAACCTTACTTATTATGGTTTTTGCTATTTCTAATTCAGTGTATAACTCTGTTTGTCTTTTATTATTTTGATGATTTAATATATCTTTCAGCATTTTATTATTTTCATCTAATATGTTTGCCATTCCTAGATGTAGGTCATCTAATTGTTTTTCCAGATTTTCGACTCTACTTGTTAAGGTTCCTTCTGCCATGGATTGATTTGTAAAATTGAATAAGTTAAATTTTTAAAAGTTTATTTATGAAAATATCCATAATGGTCCTTTTCCCATGGTTGGTATACGGTATACGGTATACCAACCATGGGAAAAGGACCATTATGGATATTTTCATAAATAAACTTTTAAAAATTTAACTTATTCAATTTTACAAATCAATCCATGGCAGAAGGAACCTTAACAAGTAGAGTCGAAAATCTGGAAAAACAATTAGATGACCTACATCTAGGAATGGCAAACATATTAGATGAAAATAATAAAATGCTGAAAGATATATTAAATCATCAAAATAATAAAAGATAAACAGAGTTATACACTGAATTAGAAATAGCAAAAACCATAATAAGTAAGGTTGTTAAGACTAAAAATAGATATGGGAAAAATGAAGAACCCGAAGAGGAAATCAGGATTGAAGAAATAATAACCAAACTTCAAGAAATAATAGTTAAAATCGAGAAAAAGAGATATATTACTATCGAAGACCTAGAAAACCATAGAATTAACAATACAAAAAGATTAACAATAAGAGCACCTTATAGGGTAATATGACAAACATAGACGAGCAGATCAATAAATTAAACGATTTATTAGCAGCCATTTCTATTGAGTCAGAACCAGAAAATAATATCGAAAATGATAAAATAGTTCTAGATTATAGTAGTGATGAAAATCCCTATACAAATTATGTAAAAACCGAGAAACCAGAAAGTTCTAAAAAACGTGATTTTAATAATTATTCAGATGGGCAAATCTCTTTTGATGAATATTTATATAAAAACTCGTATACTCCTCGTAGAGATGGAGGATGGAATAAAATACCCCAATCGTACATACCAAAGTATTCAAACACCAGCAGCCCTGATGTATTAGATTTAGATTGTAGCACAGATCTATTAAGAGAAATGGAAGATTGGAAAAATAGGATAGGAATATTAATTCAAACCAATGAAGATTTAAAAAATCTAGCACCAGCGGAAATATTCAACTTCGTAATTTATAAAACAACCGGAATAGTTTATCATTACTTAAGTACTATGGATATACCTGGAAAAACCTTATTATACGGAGATAACGCCTTACAAACATTTGAAAAAATTATACATGTGATAACCCAAGAATTTCTAGGAAGATATCCTCAAGAAACAAAACAAAATATAACACTTAGTCAACAGGCCATTTGGCATCTAACTAATCTAAGAATATGCAACATGTGCTATTTAGAATCCTTCATATGTGAATTTAGAAAATATTATTATCAGGTGATAGAATCTGCTAGGAAAGATTTAGATAAACTAATATATGCAAAATTACCACCAATAGTAGCATCCAAAGTAGAAGCAACTTTCGAAGAAGAATTAAAAAAGGAAAGTATTCCTAATACGTTGGGAGGGAGAATTTTAATACTTCAAGAATGGCATAAACAAGCTTGTAACAAAGAAAAACTTAAAAAGCAAGCTAAAATAGAACTATGTTGTGAACAAAGCACAGATAAAGTAGGAAAATATGGTTGCGAAGATAAAAAATATTATGAAAAGAAGCACAGAAAGTATAGGAAAATTAGAAAAGTACCTTATAAGGAATATAAAAGAAACCAATATAAAAACTCAAATAGATATTTTAGAAATAGAAAACAATATAAACAAAAGAATAAACAAACAGAATATTGCCCAAAGGGAAAAAACCAACTGTCGATGTTGGTTATGTAATGAGGAAGGACATTATGCTAATAAATGCCCAAAGAAAAATAAAAATGATAAAAAACAAGAAGTATTAAGATTAGCCTATGATTATGGTTTTGAACCAATAGAAGATTCAGATTGTGAATTATCGGATATCGAAATAGTCGAGTTTTATTCAGAATTATCATCAAATGAGTCCGAATAGAACTTTAGCTAAGGGAAATCCAAATGCAACATTTATAAAAATAACAATTGAAGATAGGAATTATCTAGCTTATATAGATACAGGGGCAACCCTCTGTTTTGCTAAAAGAACAACTATAAAAAATTGGGAGAAATTAGAAAAACCTTTAAAAATCATAGTTGCGGACAAATCTATACATGAAGTATGGTATGCAAAAACTTATGTTCCAATTATTATAGAACAATACACTTTCACTGCAAAAACCATATATCAACATGACTCTGGATTAGATCTAATAATAGGAAACAATTTCCTTAAATTATATCAACCTTTTATTCAAAGAATAAAAAGTATTAGTTTAAAAGCCCCAAGAATGAAAAATCAAGAATCTAGAATGGTTACAACAAAAATAATAACGAAAAATGAAGCCTTAAAAATCGTTTTACAAAATATAAAAAATAGACTTGAATATATCCAGATAAGCCATGGAATAATTGAAGAAACCTTGGAAGAAATATGTAGTGAACATCCTTTAGATCTGAAGAAAAATAAGAATGTCGAATTAATAGAGATAAAATTAAAAGATCCAACAATAGAAGTCAATGTACCAAATAAAATTCAATATACTCAAAGAGATGTAGAAGAATTTCAGAAGGAATGTAGAGAACTCCTAGATAAAGGGATCATTAGAGAAAGTATAAGTCCACATAGTGCACCTGCATTCTATGTCGAAAATAATAATGAAATAAAAAGGGGGAAGAGACGAATGGTAATTAATTACAAAAAACTAAATGAAAATACCATAGGAGACAGTTATAAGTTACCACGAAAAGATTACATATTAGAAAGACTTAAAGGACAAACATGGTTTAGTAGTTTAGATGCTAAATCAGGATATTGGCAGCTAAGATTGCATGAAAATACAAAACCATTGACAGCTTTTTCATGTCCACCACAAAAACATTATGAATGGAATGTTTTACCTTTCGGATTAAAACAAGCACCAGCAATTTATCAACGTTTTATGGATCATAATTTAGAAGGATTACAAGACTTTTGTCTTGCTTATATTGATGATATAATTGTTTTTACTAATCAAACTAAGGAAGATCATTGTGAAAAGCTTCTAATCGTTTTAAATCGAATAAAAGAAAAAGGGTTAATTATTTCTAAAAAGAAATCGAAACTCATTCAGGAAGAAATTGAGTATCTTGGCATGAAAATAACAATTTTGGTGAAATTGAATTATCACCCAATACTAAAGAAAAAATTAATAAATTTCCTAATCAACTTGAAAACAGGAAACAAATTCAACGTTTTCTTGGTTGTTTAAATTATATAAGTGAACAAGGATTTTTGAAGAACCTTGCAAAAGAAAGAAAGTATTTGCAGAAAAAGATTTCTGAAAAAACACCTTGGTCATGGAATGATCACGATACAAAAATAGTTTTACTAATGAAAGAAAAATGCCAGCATTTACCAAAATTATATAATCCATGTGAAAAAGACTTTTTGATAATCCAGACCGATGCATCAAAAGATACATGGGCCGGATGTATGCTAGCCATTCAAAATGGCAAAGAATTATTACAAATGGATAATTTTGGTAATATCATGAAACAAAATGAGGTTAATATCTCTGGCGAAAAGCCTAAAGATTATCAGTCTTCGGACAGAATTATTGAATCTTCGGATTCTCGAGTATCATCAATTCCGTTCAATAGTGATAAATATTCTAAGAAATTATGCAAATATATTTCTGGAACATTTACTCCTACTGAACAGAATTATCCAATACATGAATTAGAGACACTAGCTTGTCTCAGAACATTGAAAAAATGGAAACTAGAATTATTATCAACAAGGTTTGAGCTTCAAACCGATTCTAAGTATGTAACAGGTTTTTGGAGGTACAAATTACAAGCGGACTTCAACAAAGGACGATTAATCCGGTGGCAACAACAACTGCACTACTACAACCCATATCTGAAGTACATCAAATCCAGCAACAACCCTTTCACCGACACACTAACAAGGGAATGGAGGGAATCATCAAAACATTAACGAACCAGATGATGCAGAAATTGGAGAAGCTACAAGCGCTCGAGGACCAGGTCTCTCTCTGCAGGGGGGAGATAGAAGAACTAAAAAACACCATCAACATTCTTCAAAAAAATAAACCAATGGAGGAACAAAAACAATTTGGCAAACAGCAAGCCTCCACCAGTAAATCAACAAGATGGGCAGACATGGTGGAGAATGAAGAAAAAGAAAAAGAAAATGAAAAATATGAAGAAGACGAAAGAAAAGAAAGAAAATGGTACGTTATATTTAACGGACCATTCAGAGGAATTTACAACAGTTGGGCAATAGCATCCCAGCACATTACGGGAAAACCGGTTCAACACCAGTCCTATAAAACAAGGGAAGAAGCAGAAAAAGCATTGCAGCAAGCGTACAAGGTAATGGCTTTGAAAGAGCCATCAGTACAACACCAACAACCAATGCAACAAAGGATGGTAATGAAGATACCAAGTATCAAAAATATACCGACAACCAAAGAAAAAGAAGATGCAAGAAGACCAACATTTCAGAATTTTGTAACTCATTGGGATGCAATAATAAACTACGAAGATAAATTGGAGCAGAATACCACGAGGGATTTTATCCTGTCAATAGAGGAGGACCAAAAGCCGTAGCAACAGAGGAAGCAACACCAGAATTAATATTCGACCTACATCAATACGGACTACTGGATACCATCTATACAACAACCTCAAAGGTATTCAAATGTTTTCCTCAAAAAATGGAATTCATAATTCGGAGATACATAGAATTATTTGCAAAAGGAAGAGAAATCTTCCTCAAATACACCAGCAGCTACCCTATCTTTGATGAAAGCCAAAGACTACTTCTGGGAACAAAGGCCGTCATCCTCATGGGGGTCTCGAATAATGATTATCCATCAAGGGATAATCTAAAGGACTATGAAAAAAGGCCGGATTATTTGGTTAAAGGATTACTTGCAGTATGTAGAGCTTTGACCAATATTGAACCAAATAGCCCAACAAAGGTGAATTATAGCAGTTCAGATATAATCATAATCAGTAGGGCAAAAACACAACTAATTGCGGAAGAATGGGAAGCAGTTATTAGGATGACAAAGGACTTCACCAAATTAGGTGGAACCCTTACGGTACTACCTATACCAATCAAAAAGCAGTTATGCAGATCACTAATTAATTATGAAGACCACTTCTGTGAGTGGTGTGAAGAAAATATTGAAGAACACAATTCAGAAGAAAACAATGGAGCAACGAAAGTGTCGGCAGCAGCCACATCAACATCATCTTCATCAGAAATAATGGAGGAAGCCATTATTAAAAATGCTGCATTATTAAAATAAAGAAAACGATGGGTTAGCCGACTCCCACCAAAAAAGTCGTGCAAATGTAACTTTCAAACTTTTAGTTTTCGTCGTTTTCTTTTCTTTTCTTTTGTTATGATGTAAGCACTGACGATATCAGTGCCCCTCCTTCCCCTATATAAGGAGAAGGTTTATGAATGAATAAATCAGAGTGGTTTAAGAGAAAAGAAAATCTCTCACTTGCCCTCTCGTTGGCTTGGATTTCTATCCTGGAGGCCAAACGTAGGATTGGAATTTATTTCCTGGATTCCTACAAACACAATAACCAATCACCACCACATAACAATAAATCATCAACCATCCACAAATCAACCACATAAGAAGGCACGAAGAACAGAAGCAAGAACGAATCAAGATCCATCAACAAAATCACTCAGGTATAAAATTTTTACTCTCCTTCTAATGGCAGAAAGTAGTGATAATATGTTTGATTATATTCAAAGACAAGAAGAAGATAATTATTTTCTAGACGGTTTAATAGATGTTAAAAAGATAAAAGAAAGAACAAACTTTACATTATCAGAAACACAAAACTTTGTAACAAAATCATTTTTATCAAAACTTTTCAATAGAGACAATATAATAAAATATGGTAAAATGATAGGAGAAGTAGCAATTCCTTTCAATCAAGCAAATGGAGATTTTTTAATACAAATCATTAATAAAGAACAAATTAAGAAAAGATTAAGTAAACAAAAACCAGAAGAGCGAACAAAAATAGCATATATACATATTAGTACAATCCAAATCATAATCAAATCTACTATGAAATTAGGAATTAACGCCCCAATAGAACTAGAAATCAGAGATGATAGAATTTTAAACCAGGAAGAAAGTATTATTGCCAGAGGATCAGGAAACCTAAGTTACGGAATAATAAAATTTGATATAAATCTACAACAAGGATTAAGTTTAACAGATGAAAACCTAGATTCATCTATAATTATAAAATATGAATTAAAAAGAGATGATCTTATGAAAGAAAATAGTAAACCATTTTCAGTAACCTACCAAATAAATTATGCTCTAACAAATAGTCACCATAGTTTAACATTTAGGGATAAAGAAGTTATCACAATAGAAGATTTATTCAAACCAATAATTCATTTAGAAGCACCATTAAAAATAGTAAAGGCCGAAGCAAGTAAACGATCTATACAACAAGATCCTAGGAAAAAAGGAAAAACCCAACCAAAAAGAATAACTCAATCGGAAAGAGTCCGACTAGAAGAATTGGATGACCAGAATCAGGAAACAGAAGATATAAAAAATATTACAATAATACATCAAAATCAAGAAAATAGTGAAATAGAAACACTAAAACAAATGATCACCGACTTAAGTAACAGAATATAAGAATGGATGAAGATTTGAGTAAAATAATCTATTACTTCGATAATTTAATAACTAAAATAGACGCGAGAATAAGAAGTAATCCGGAATCCTGGAAAGATATCAAAAATGAACTTTTAGAATATAGAGAAGACATGAAAAATGAAAACGTAGAAATAAGAGGAATGACCGAAATGAAGGCTCTATTCATTCGAGAAGATCAACTAATAACAGATCTGATCGAGTTAATTGAGAAAAACGCTATAGGTCAATATAGCGAAAACTTATTAGAATAAAGAGTGAGTAACCAATTCGTAACATTAGAAAGGCAAAACGAAATAAAAACTCAAAATATCAGTGGAATAAGGGAAATAGTGATATGTATAATTATTATTTTGGTCTTACTAAAAGAAATATAGCAAAATCAAAGTCAACAAAAGGGTGTCAAGAAAAGAAACAAAATAGGATGTTTAAAAACAAAAGGTGTTTGAAAATTAACAAAGAAATAAAAATCAGCTTAACAAACAAGGAATAAGGCTTTTGTCAGAATAAGAATTTTGTACGTATTCAATTGGTATCAGAGCGTGGAAATGTCAAAAAACCCATGTATACGGAACCGAACTGCCACCCTAATTCTAAGTATGAATGTTCCTAAAAACAGAAAAAGGAACAATAAACAGTAATATTATACAATGACTGTCTATAAGATTGTTCCTAAATATGAAAACGGAACAATGCATAAAACTAATTTTTCATATGAAATGTTCCTAAAAATGAAAAGGGAACAGTGAAAACAAGTTCCGCCGCCAAGAAGAAACCAAAATTAGGAAGAAAACGAGAATATTTATATAATTAAAAATAAAATGAAATCAATTTTAATTAGGTAACTGCCCAAAAATCCGAGAAATAACTGCCATAAAATCATTTATGCTATTAAAAAAGGAAATAAATATATTTAATATGAATATGCAAATTAATAGATGCAATTACCCTTTTATCCATTTGATAAGGACCATTAGATCAAAACAAAAAAATGGAGGGTGGATATTGGTGTCATCACATGAAGGACACTTCATGTGTCATGATAGTAGGAATTCCCATTTTCAATAGTTTGACACTTTGACCAATCTACTGGTCCAGATTGATAGGGACATTTAGAACTTTACACAAACAATTTAATTATTATATTTAATTTAAATATTTTATAATTATATTATATATTAAATATTTTATTATTATCTTTTATATGTTTTTTATGTTGACAGTGTCGTCGGCCCTCTCGCCGGCCGCCGGCCGCCGGCCATCGTCGCCGGAGACTTTTTCGGCGACTTTCCGATGATTTTTGGTGAAATTTTTTGGTGACTTTTTCGGTGATCAATTAAATTCCGGTGACTTTTCCGACGATGTCTAGTTAACTAGTTAACTTGGATTTTTACAATTAACTAGTTAGTTAACATGTTTTCCAGTGAATTTTCCGGCGAGACTCCAGAGACCGACCAAACTCCGGTGACTTTTCCGACGAGGACTAGTTAACTAATTAACCTGATTTTTACTAATAACTTGTTAATAATATTTTTTTTATTAATAACTAGTTAACTAGTTAATTTGAGTTTTTATAGTTAACTAGTTAACATGTTATCCAATCGAGTTAAATAGTTACCAAGTTGTTAACTAATTAACCAATTGAGTTAACTATTTAGATTTTTAGTTCATAACTAGTTATTAAAATCAGTTAACTAGTTAACTTATCTAGTTAACTTGTTAACATCATGATTTAGATAACGAGTTAACTTGTTATCTAATCGAGTTAACTAGTTAACCAATTGAGTTAACTAGTTAACCAATTGAGTTAATCTAGTTAATCAATCGAGTTAATCTAGTTAATCAATCGAGCTACTTGTTACCAAGTTGTTAACTAGTTATCTAATCGAGTTAACTAGTTTTTTTTTTTTACTTAGATAGTTTCGCGAGGAGAATCAAGGTAGTAAGCAGTAAATTAACTACAATCTACCCAGGGAGTAAGGACTACCGGCAACACCCCTGGGAGACATCTAAGAGCCATACGTGCCACAGAATGGGCGGCCATGTTTGCTGAACGGCGGACCGTAAGCAAATTAAAGCTTGAGCTGGAACCCAGTAGACGAAGGATCTCTTGGACGATAATCCCCCCATTGGACCTTAACCCTTCATGATCACGAACTGCTTTAGAAACTAACTCTGCATCTCCTTCGAAGTCTACCTGGGAAATGCCAAAAAAAAAAACACACCAAGCCACCGCATCTCTACAAGCTAAAAGCTCAATAATGAAAGGATCTAAACACACCTGGATATGGAGTCCCTACAGCGTGAAGAATCATGCCATCATGTGAACGGAGAACCCACCCTGTGGCTCCACCATGGGGGGAGCAAATTGCTCCATCAACGTTTACCTTTAGGCGGTTCCACAATGGAGGTGTCCAGCGGGGAAGTCGGGACAGTAAGAGAGCGGGCGAGCGAGAAGGCGGGGGAGTCGGCGGTTGACAGAAGAGAGGTAATTCGGATAAATGTGAGGAAAATTGCCCGAAAAGGGCCTCGATACGAAATTGGGCTTGATTGAATACTACATGGTTTCTTCCCTTCCAAATCCTCCACCAGGCAAGAACCCAAACTGGGGCAAGGTCAAGCTGATGTTGAAAGATAGATCTCCAATAGATCGCAAAATGTGTATTTAAGAAAGTTGGAGGTGTCAATCGGGTCATCCTATAGAAGGCTAAAGAAATTGGACATTCAAACAGCAAGTGTTCAATTGATTCTTCTGCCGAATGACAAACGGGGCAGGTCAAAGGGTGCTCCATACCTCTAGAGACCAAACACTCCATAGCCGGCACTATCCTATGAAGCAAATGGCAAAGAAAAAATTTGAATTTGGGTTGGACAGGAATCTCCCAGGATGATAACCACAAGGCACCATCCTGTAAGTTAACACAGCATTTGTGCGATTTTTTTTGGTTTTTTGAGACGGTAAGCCAAATCATACCCTGAAAAAGTGGAATAACGTCCGGTCCCAGAGTAGTGCCAAATTAGGGTGTCTGGATAGGGTGTCAGGGGTAGGGGTGGACGGAGTATCTCATCAACTGAAGTATCAGAAAAATGGGATTGCAGTAGAGGGACATTCCATCGCCCTTGCGAAATGAAGCCGAAAACAGAGGGTGGACCAGTGTTAGGGCCCTCAATACGTTGAGTGGGAAACGTTGGGGTTGCCCCTGGGATCCAATTCACCTGTAGGGAATGTAGGAGAAAACCAGAACCTACCTGCCAGCGTAGTCCTTGTTTTAGTAAGTGTAGACCATGGAGGAGCCCTTGAAAACCAGGGAGGGCCGAGAACCTTCACGGGCATTTAGGATGGTCTGCCCATCAAAATATTTGGCACGTAGTACACGTGAAAGTAATAGCTCAGGTTGTTGGAGTATTTTCCAACACTGTTTGGCTAACGGAGCTTGGTTAAAGAGTATGAAGTCTTTGAAATCTAGGCCCCCCCGATTTTTAGGTAAAGATAGACGAGACCAGGAGATTCAATGTTGTTTCTTACTGGTACCTACTTGACCCCACCAAAATTTGGCCATTAGGCCATTTAGGCGGACACAGGTTTGATCCGGCAGCCGATAACAAGACATAGCATAAACGGGAAGACCTGCAATCACAGATTTCAGTAGAGTGTGGACCCCGCGGGAGACAGGCAGTGACGTTTCCAACTACTCAGGCGAAGGAAACCTGATCTTCCAAAAATTGGAATGTCTCCTGTTTGGAGCGAAGGACGATACAAGGAAGACCAAGATAACGCTGTTTTGGGTCAAAAAGAGTGACCCCAAGCATTGTCAAATATTCTGTCTGTTTAATAGCATGGGTATTAAGACTGAAGAGGGCTGCTGATTTGGATAAGTTGACTTTTTGACCACTCATATCCTCAAAAGTTTGAAGAAGCCTTTTTAAAATTTGGATAGAGGAACGTGTTACCTTTAAAAATAGGATAGTGTCGTCAGCAAACATTAAGTGAGAAATCTTCAGACATCGGCTATTAAGCCCAATGCCACTTAGTGAGTTTGTGCGAATCGCCTGTTGAATGAGTAAGGATAACCCTTCCGAGCATAACGCAAAGAGTAAAGGTGAGAGGGGGTCCCCTTGGCGAACCCCTCTGGTAGGCGAGAAGAAACCATATGGGGTGCCGTTTACTAGAACTTTCATAATGGCGGAAGACATACAAGCATGTAGGAGAGCCAGAAAACGTGGAGCAAAACCAAGTGCCCTTAATAGCGGCAAGAGAAAAGCCCATTCGACATGATCATAAGCCTTTTCCATATCAATTTTAAACGCCATATAGTGTTGGCTACCTGTGTGACATTTGAAGTGGTGAATTAGCTCGTGGGCTAACAGGATATTATCTGTTATGGACCTATCTTTTATAAATCCATTCTGGCAGGGGTTTATGATGTGAGGTAAAACCCTCGATAATCGGTTTGTAATGATTTTAGATATTATCTTATAAATGACTGTGCATAGGCCAATTGGACGTAAGTCTTTCATCGACCGTGGATCTAAAGTTTTTGGTATTAGAGTTAGCCAAGTATGATTCAGGGCAGGTAACATACGATTTGAACGAAAAAAATCTTGGATTGCGTGGGAGACATCAGTCTTGATTACATCCCAAAATCGTTGAAAAAATAGACCAGTAAATCAATCCGGCCCGGGGGCTTTTGTAGGACTTATGGAAAAGACTGCATTGTGAATTTCTGGTTCAGTCACGGCCAAGGATCAGTCGGGTCGTTCAAGATAGTCAATTCGTTTGCGCTTCTACCCTGCTCGAACCGATCGGTGAAAAAATTTCGTATTTCTATCACCCAGAAGGAGCCAGTTAGTTAGATGTTTTTATTTCCAGTATTTTTCTTCTTGGCTTTAGCTCGTACTTTATCACCTTCTAGGCGGCGGACCTCTATCCAATCCACCCGCGGCTGGGTTAGAGCAGAGCGTAGGGCGAGATTTAAGTCTTGTAGCCATCACGCAGTATTTGAGGTACCAGCACTAGACCATTCAAATAACATGTGTCGCATTTTTAAGTTTATACATGAGTCTGAATTGAGTTGTGCCTTGTGTAACGAAGGAAGGCCAAAAGTGTTGAACTAATGAGTTAACATCTGGATTATCTGCCCACCGGCAATCAAAACGAAAAAGTTTTTTCAAAGGGATTGGTGGTATCACAAGTTCCAAAAGGATTGGTGCATGATCCAATTTTAAAGGTAAAAGGTGAGTTATCTTACTTTCTGGCCATTGGGAGAGCCATGCATTACTAAGCAAGAAGCGGTCCAAACGTTCATCAATGGTTTCACCAACTTGTCGTCTATTAGACCAAGTGTATGGTTCACCATGGAATCCAATGTCTAAAAGTGCGTGATCTGCCATAAAATTCCTTAAAACTTATAACCGCAAAAAAGATGGGGACGACCACCCCTTTTTTCATAAGCATGTGCAATGCAATTAAAGTCCCCCATTACTAAGAGTGGCTCTTTGATGTTAAGGAAAAGGTCATTTTAGATGTAAAAATTGAGATAAACGAGTTTGAAGATCCGTAGAGAGATGGACACCAAGTAAATAAGCAAAACGATCAGGTTCAAATTCCCAACAAACACAAATTGCATAGTGCATAGAGAAAGTGACAATGCATTGAAAAGAAGAGTCCCAAGCTAAAGTCAAACCACCCCCATTTGTAATGCCACACTCGAAATGGAAATTAGGGAATCCAAGCCTTGGAAATAAAGTAGAACTAACAACAAAGTCTAAACGAGTTTCACAAACGAAAAGAAACTTAGGTTGGTGGATGCGCAGTAAATTCCCAAGCTCACGAACCGTGGAGTCACCACCTAGACCCCAACAGTTCCAAGAAAGAACATTCATGGTGTGGGGACGGGCCGATTGAGGTTGGCCACGTCTTCCACCTTTGAAGGTAATGTTGAAGCATCATCATCTAGTAGTCCACCACCTGTCGCCATTAGAGCCTCATATTCTGCTTGATTAAATGGGCTCAAAGACGACTCCTCATCCAGGTAGTCCTCAATATTTGCACCCGACGTCATGTGTCCCAAAATTGGCTCGTTACGGTCAATGGGGGCGGAGAACACAAGCTTTTACCGCTTCTTTGATATGTGCATCATTAATTATTAATTGGAGTGAATCATCAGAGAAATTTTCATCTTAAACCGTATCATTCTCATTATTCAATGGAAGGGGGGCCAAATCATTGGCTGCTCCAATTATTGGGCTTGAAAGAAGGCCCAAATCCGCCCCAACAGCCAAATGAACAAATGCGACAAAAGGTGATGCATTTGAATTCTGCTCATTCCTTTTTGGGCTTGAATGCTCAAATGATGGCCCAGCTAAAGTAGTTGATGCATTGAGTTTATCCGCCAAAGACGGAAGTGGCTTGCCGGGGTCAGCAAGGGAACCCGGGACTTCTACACCAGCAACCGGAGATGAAGAACACGAATAATGCTTGCCACTGTCGGGACTTCTACACCAGCTCCAGCCGAAGAAGTTGGATTCGGAACACGAATAATGCTTGCCACTGCCGGCTTGGTGTAAGAGGGACCTGCTCCTTCCTTTTCCGGCGAGAGAGGCCGCATCCCACTGTGGCGACATCGTAAAGGAGATGAGCCAGCATGCTCTTGGACCGTAACTGCCGTCGAGGAAGTTTGGTGATTGGGAGATGCAACCTGCCTTGGAGCGAGCACCCCATTAAGCAAACGACCGCTCCGAGATCGATTATCAGGACGACGTCCAGCATCCGGCTGACTGGAAGAGTAGACCGATTCACCTCTCCGACGGTGTATTTCGCGGTGACGTTGATACAACCAAGGGCCGCGGAGAGGGGGCCCATCAATAAGAGTCACCGGCGCAAGGCAATCAGAGTGGGTGTGCCCAAGTTTTCCACAGTTGTAGCAAACACGAGGAACCCCTTCGTAATGTAAGTCCACGTAAAATTCAATGACGGTTCTTGAAAAAGACTTTGAACGCCCAATGAGACCCTCGACGAGATTAAAATTGAGTTTTCCCCGGATACGCACTTCTGGTGCGTCAGCCACCCTGAACAAACCAACATCCAAAACAACCCCATGTGCCGCCAAAAAATCACAACCAAAAGAAACAGAAGTGAATTCAGTTGGCACATTAGATAGTGTTACCTATAAATCCATGAAGAAAAGCGAATCCGCAAGTTCTTGGCACTGTTGACTCCAAGGACATAGGTGCATCAACAATCCGTCGAGGTTCCGTGGTTGCTACCTCAGGATTTTATTACGATCATCATGGATTGGAAGTAGCATTGGAGCAGCCCATGTCTGACGTTGAAGATTCGAAAACGACCCTGGAGGCCCCAAATGCGGCCTAAAGCCGATTGTAGAGCCGCAATTGTCTTACGCACCGTGCCAAAAAAGAGTAGTAGTAGACTCAAAGACCTTCGTTCATTACTTGCTACTATTTCATCATTACGAATTTCAAAGGCCAGAAACTCTTCAGCCATGTTTGTAAGATGGGAGAGAAAGAAGAGGAATAAGAGGATTACGGAGGATAGATAGAGATCGTGGGCAGGGAATCCCCAAAGTTCCAAATAAATAGGAAGCAGTAACCGTTCGGAACAACCTGGAACTGCTAAACACCCCAGCAAAATAGGGAGATAACAATTCAGGAGATAACCGTCAGAGATTAACACGGATAAACCGAGATTACGACACTTGTCGTCTGCCAGATATTGAAAACTGGAATTAAAAATGATAAGAGAAGGAAACTGACAAGACACAAACCATGCATGCAAGCAAAAAGGAAATACGAAAAAGGGAAGGGATGGAATCAGAGAGGAGAGAGAACAGAGAAAAGAGAAGTAGTATTGGCCATGGATTAAAATGCTCTGCGAAGTTATATCCGACAATTGAATATATGGTAACTCAATCTCGCTCGGGAAACTCCCATAACCCCTTATACTCTAATAATGATGCAAGTACTTAAGGTAAAGGAAGGATTGTTCATGCCCTACAACTGCGATTCATATTGCAATTTACAACCAACCTACCATTCTATTGAGAATAGATGACCGATCAAATAATCGTAATCCTAATCGAGTTACTAGTTAACCAAGAAGTTAACTAGTTATCTAATCGAGTTTTTTTTATCAAGGTGTTAACTAGTTAACAAGATATTTAGTTGATAACTAGTTATCAAAATTAGTTAACTAGTTAACCTGAGTTTTTACAGTTAACTAGTTATCAGCTTGTTATCAACATAAAACTAGTTAACAAATTACCATAATCAGTTAACTGGTTTGTTGGTTAACAGGTTATCTCACTAATTATGTTGTTTTTAATTTAGATAAATAGTTATCTAATCGAGTTAACTAGTTACCCAATCAAGTTAACTAGTTACCCAATCAAGTTAACTAATTATCTAATCGAGTTAACTAGTTAACCAATCGAGTTAACTAGTTAACTAATCGCATTTCTCAAACGAGCTAACTAGTTACCCAATCGAATTAACTAGTTAAATTCTCGCATTTTCTCAAATCTTTTGCAAAATTCATATCACGGTTCCAACAATCATCATCAATAATCAGTATCATCATCCTCATTATCATAACAACAATTTTTTTATGAATAAATACACTGTGCAGGACCCAAACAAAACAGAGTCTACACCCCAACCGAAAAGGAAAAAAACAAACAGCCCTTATCCCCAAAACACCACCCAACTGGTAAAGCCAATAACACAGAACCCTCTGGGAAACAGAGGCAAAATCCCAACACAAAAACCATTAGGGCAAAGGGCTTAATCGGCCAGCACACTGTTAACCACCTAAAATAAACAACAACATGCTCATCATCATCAAAACATCATCATCATCATCAAAACATATGATGTAAACTTCAACACTGACTTCGACATCTCATATAACTAACTGCTCAACAATTAAGTCTAAGTAAACTACGCAGCTCATCTGATGCTCGTGGTTCATCAGCAACAATTAATATAAATGATGCAGCAGCTTCGTCGAGAGAGCAGAGGTTGGAGAGGGAGGCCGAGATCTGGCCGGAGAAGCGGTGGTGGGAGATGACAAGGACGCGGAGGGCGGAGAGGTCGGCGATGGAGTCCGGGAGAGTTCCGGTGAGAGAGGAAGTGGAAGAAGTGAATTCAAGGAGATGACTCGACGGGATTCAGTGTCGCAGAGGATGGCAAACCAGGAACATTAGGATGAAGAAGAGGGGGAGCGCCAGGAAGAGAGGAGGTTGGAAGGGTCGCTGGAGATTGACTTTTTGAAAGTGGGAGTCATCGGAGATAGGCTGGGAAAGGGAGGAAGAAGCAGTGGAGATGGCGAGGAAGAGAAAGTAGAGGAGTTGATCGGAGAATGGCAGCTGCAGTTGAATTAGGAAAGGGGGGCGGCTGCTTGGTACATTTAGGGTTAAGTTTAAATGACATTTTTCAAAATGACAAAAACACCCCTCCGGTTAGTGGGGTTGGAGCGTTCCAAACCGGAAGGTTTGGACGCAGATCCGGTCCCATATGGAAACAGTGATTTAAATATACCGGATAACACTAATTTTTTTTTTAAATAAGTCACACTCACCACTAAACTTTTTTCGTTCATCCGATGCCACTCAACTCGATTTATTGTTCACAAAATACCACTTTGTCCAAAACACGGATGGAAAAATTATGTGGACTTAGCCACAGTTATCCTAATTAGCATATACAGCTGATGTGGCATTGGATGCCAGCTACCCAAAACTCTACGTTTAGGCTAGTGACTGAATTAGAAAACAAATAAGGGAGGGACTAAATTGTAAAATTTCTTATTCCTTCATTGTTTTACTCTGCGTTTAGGTTTTATAATTCAGGAATTCCTTTTCCGAAAAGAAGCTAAGTCACGCCTATTCATCTTCCTGAACAGAGCCTTGCTGTAGGGACTTTTACTCTTTTTATCTCTCCAAATCAACTTAGAAAAGAACGAGTTAGATCCCTGATTAGCAGCTGAATAGAGGCTATTTTTCATCTTTTATTCTTCAATATTTAACCTACTTAAACTCACCCCTGCGACGCCACTGCATTAGGTAATTCAAACTGCTGTTTTGAGCTTCCATCTGTAGGGTTATTTGTAAGGTTTGCATGAGTTATAGCATAATTGGTTTATTACTTTATTGTTTAAATCCTTATACTGTTCACTGGGAACATGTAGAAAGCAACAAAATTATAAGATTCGTTGTACATAGTCGTCTTCCGTATACTGTTCGATGGGAAGCCAAACATAGTCACTATATTCCTTGTACAATGTACAAAAATTCGGTTTGATTCAATATCTCTTGTACAATAGCATTAATTTGTTTGTATGATTTGGATAGGATGTCATCATAAGATTCTAAGGAATTGGAGAAATCTTATTTGAATTGTCTTTGCTGCTATGGACTAATTAATTTGAATTGTATATGCAGACCATAAGTGAATCAAATTGCTATATTGATGAGAGACAAATCTTCTAACTTTCTACCTCATTATGGTACGATTTTATTTTGTATTTTGTTGTGCTACAAATTATATTAGTAAATGCAATTTAATTATTAGCATGTTTTACAGGGTCCGATGAATCAAAATTCACTATTGAGATGCACTATGATGGTCAATTAACATACATTGTTAATGACGATCTTTATTACGTAAGAGGGAAAATGCAATTTTGGGATTGGGTTGATTCAGATTTCATATCACTGTTCGATCTAGACAGTTTCTTGGTTGATGCGGGTTATCTACATGAACTTGGAGTCAATAGCATTGAAGCTTATCGAGTTCCAAATGAATGTTCATACTATTAGAGCCTAAGTGGAGATTCTATGAAAGATAATTTGTTGGGATGAAGTCTGATAAGGACGTTCATAACATGCATGTGGTTGTTGCGAAGAAATCTAAATTGGTCAAAGTTTTTCTCATTAAGAAAGCGGAGTTGCAAAAGACGATGAGTTACGCCAACTCATTAAGATTTGCTGCATCTGAACCTATACCAACAGTGCAAAGCATGCAGAAAGATCGAGACGTCGAACAACCTATCGTAGATGAACAATCAGATTCGAGTAGTGAAAGTGGATTTGATGAGGAAGGTAATGAGTTATCAGATGAGGATTTTGGGCATTTGGTAGAGCATGAAAACATAGTCACTTTTCCTTTTCATGGCGATCAGGATGAGGCAGGAAGTCAGGAGGAAGAGCATCGAGGCGAATATGGAGAAGCCGAAGGGGAAGTTGGACAAAAGGAAGGGGACAACTCTAAAACATATTTACGAATTGGTAAGGAGGTTGATGGTGATATTAACAGTGAATGTGGAGATTCAGATGAATTGGATTCTATATATTCCAGTGATGAAAACGAGAATTTAGATCAACCGAGATATCCAGAGTTCCATGCGGATAAAAAGTTAGAGAATCCTTCATTTTGTGTGAATTTGATATTCTCGAGTTTTGATATTTTAAAGATTGCTATCAAGAACTACTCATTGAATAACAAAAAATTATTGAAGTTCAAACATAGTGACCCGACGAGACTTGAGGTAGTATGTCAGGTTGGATGTCCTTGGAGGATTTGGGCATCACGGAGGCAGGATGGGAGAGTTCAGATAAAGAAAGCAGACTTTGTTCATTCAGGATGTATTCCTACATTTAAAAACAAGTTTGGTGATCATAAATACATTGCCAATAAGTATCTGCAGCGGTTTCAAGTTGATCCAAACTGGAGTGTAAAGTCAATAATGCAGACAGTTTTCAAGAAGATCTCCACATGCGTATTTCAGAGAGTAAGGCTCGTGGGATTAGGCGGACTGCGAATAAATTGGTCCAAGGAACGGAAGCAGATCAGTACTCTGAGTTACATGAGTATTGTGTTGAAGTCCGTAGATCAAATGTCGGTTCAACAATATTCGCTGAATCAAATGAGGATGGGGTATTTAGAAGGATGTATTGTTGTCTTCGCGCATGTAAGGAGGTTTTCTGGTTGGATGTAGGAAGATCATAGGCATTGATGGATGTTTCCTGAAAACCATATATCATGGACAACTACTTTCGGTCGTCGGTCTTGATGCAAATAATGGAATATTTCTCATTTTTTGCAGTGTTGTTAGAGTTGAAAATGAAGACAATTGATCGTGGTTTCTTGATACTTTGTCTCATGATTTGGACAGAACATCGTCATCCGGAGATTGGGCGTTCATGTCCGATAAGCAAAAGGTAACCCTTTTATTTATGTATTTTCTTATTGCTGGTAATTTTTCATTACTGTACTGTGTTATGAACATTCAATCACGGATTTAAGATATGAAGTCATTACGGTACTGTAAGTTGGTGTTCAATTTCTTTTCCATTCACAGATTTCAATTACTTTTCCATTCAAATATTTACATTTCTTATACATTCACAGATTTTCATTATTGTGGTTATCTAGTTTAATTTCCATTATTATATTGTTGGTTTGTCAATTAAGGATGAAGTCAATTAAAGATATGTTGCTCCCATATGCACAATTAAGGATCATAGTCCTTCTAATTTGACTTGCTACATTACTATTTTGTCGTTGTTGACAGGGCTTAGTAAATGCAGTACGATAAATTTTCCCATATACAGAGCATAGATTTTGTGTACGTCACTTATGGACCAATCTCCAAAGGGTGATCAACAAACAAACGAATTATTGTGAATGGCTGCTAAGGCACCATATTTGGCGGAGTTCAATCAACACATGTTAAGTCTCAAAGCATACAATTTAGCTGCATATAATTGGTTAATTGAAAAGTCATTTTAGCAATGGTCTCGGTTAGGGCTGGCAGTCGGCCCGGTTCGGTCAAAAACCGAACCGAAAGGTCGGTTGACCGAAGCCGAATTGTGGCCGAAGGCATGACCGGCGACCGAACCGAAAATGTTTGGTTTTTTAGCCGAGCCGAACCGGCCGGTTTCGGTTTATAACCGAGCCGTGACCGGAAAACCGATTGAGTCCATTTTGACCGAAATCCAGCAGTAAGAACCGAACCGAACCACAGACCCACGTCTTCTTCTTCCCTCCGACTTCCTCTCTTCTTCCTCCGACTTCTTCCCTCCGATTTCCTCTCTTCTTCCTCTGACTTCTTCCCTCCATTTTCCTCTCTTCTTCCTCTGACTTCTTCCCTCCGATTTCCTCTCTTCTTCCTCTGACTTCTTCCCTCCGACTTCTTCCCTTCGACTTCCGGCCAACGATTCAGAATCCCCACCCAATGCCGCCGCCGACGACGACAACAATCAGCCCGGCGATTGGAGAAACCAGATCTGAAGCCAACTCCTCCGCCGCGGCTAGGCTCCTCCTATCACGATATCGTCTCCGGCGAGGAGGACGATTCCAGGCCTTGTTCCATCCTGTACGGACGGTGGAGATGAGGAGTTTCAGGCGAGGGGGCGGCTTCGGCGGAGTCTGCGGCGGCGGCAACTTAGTTGACGAAGAAGATGACTAGAGACTAGAGAGGAGTATGTCGATTATGCTACCATCGAATTGGCTTCCTGCTGCCGCCGACTTTGGAAGAGGGCACTCGGTTCTAATTCGGTTTTCCTCCTCGGTTTCGGTTTAAACCGAAAACCGAGTTAAAACCGAAAATTCCCAAAAACTGCAACCGACGACCGAGCTGACTCGGTTTCTTCTCGGTTCGGTCACCTCGGTTCCGGTCCGGTTTTCGGTTAAAACCGAAAAACCGGCAACCGACTGCCAGCCCTAGTCTCGGTCTACTTTCAAACGTTCTGCAAATCTGATTTGCTAATTAACAATCATTGCGAGGCATGGAATAAGTGCATTTTAGGAGCCATAAGTAAGCCTATCATAGAGCCGCGATCAAGGCACCTCAATTAAACATTGATGAAACAAAGAAAGGGGAAGGCACCACTAAAAGGAAAAAGGGTCTAGATGAGGTGAACAAAGGAAGAGCTGGTGGTGGTAAGGTGAGCAAGAAATGAACTATAATACGATGTAGTAAGTGTAAGCATATATGTCATAACGAGAAAAGATGTCCAGACTTTGCATCAGCAATAACTGTAAGTACTAGTTTGTAGTACTTAAAATTACTTTATACCAATTCGCTATATATTTACTCGAGTTTTTCTTATGTGCAGGATGAAGTGCACAATGAGAACCAAAATGGTGAACCACTCAAGTGACAAGATCGAAACCATTTCGACCAAGAGGAGGAAAAAGAAATCATTGCTCAAGTGAAGTTCATCTAGAGAATTGATCTTTTGAATTGTGTAAACCTAATATGCAATGACATTTACTAGAAATGATTGATTATGTTTGTTGACATTTAAACATAAAGTACAATGGTGTTTTGATAATTTAAATATGAGAATCGTACTACAATCGAAGTGGTTTGTTGAGGATTTTCACATACGAGTTGCTTGGATTGATTGATGGTATCAGATTGATTAACCTCCTTTTGCTATTAATCAACCAAGGAGAAACTGACATATTCCACAACACAAACAACTACTGTACTGCGTGGGAACAGAAAGAGTAAAACAATGAAAGAATAAGAAATTTTACAATTTATTCCCTCCCTTATTTGTTTTTCTAATTCAGTTACTAGCCTAAACGCGGAGTTTTGGGTACCTGGCATCCAATGCCACATCAGCCGTATATACTGATTAGGATAACTATGGTTAAGTCCACGTCATTTTTCCATCCGTGTTTTGGACAGAGTGGTATTTTGTGAACAATAAATCAAGTTGAGTGATATCAGATGAACGAAAAAAAATTTAGTGGTGAGTGTGACTTATTTTAAAAAGATTAGTGGTATCCAGTCTATTTAAGTCGGAAATAGGCCAAATCTCAATCTTTCGCAATCCTATAGACCTAGCCCAAATTTTGTAGTCTGGCTATTGGGCTTAGGGGATAAAATCACAGCTCAAACTGAGAGAGTAGAGCAGATGAGAGAGAAAATATAGTAGATGAGATGAGAGATAATATGGAGGAAAGAGACTGTCAACTATTGTGACACTAATACATCAGTATTATGACGGGTTGATTACCCAAACGATCACCGAACTATGGCCAAATAACCCGCCAGTCACTAAACTCAGAAAAATTACCTAGCCATTACTGAACTTCAGCCTATTATCCCAGCAGTCACTACCGTCAACGGACATCCAAAATTCTGTTAGTCTGCCTATGTGGACATGCCAACAAGAATTCCATGTCACACCACTAGGTTAGGTGGCATATTTTCACCCAATCATCAATTACCCATGTAACCAATTCGATTACCCAGCCAAATTTAAAACTCAACTCAACCCAATCCTCCCCTCCACCCTCCACCCTCCACCTCCTCCTTCTTCCTCCACGCCTTCCTCTTCTCCCAAATTCACCGCCGGTGCCGCCCTACACCACACCACCGACCGCTGTTTGAATCAAACTCCAACACTTACTGCATACCCTTTCAGAAACAGGCCATATGTGATGCACTATCTTCCACTCAAGAATCGTTGGAACGAAGCAAAATCACTATTCCCCTTCCTGAAAACAAAACCCAGGAAATCAAGGAATCAAGGAATCGTCTCCTCCAACTTCTACAGTCTAAAATTGTCAGATGATGACAAAAATTCAATGATGACAAAGAAGCTATTCAAAAGCTAATTCCCAAAACAATGATAACAAAGAAGCGATTCAAAAACTGAGAAAAGGGTTTCGGTTTTGACCTGGGTTGAGTAGATCCAGGTTATGGGGTACCTGCTCCGCTGCAGCCGCCATCGGTTGAGAGCTTAGAATGGTTCTTCACCTACGCCGCACACTCCAATCAATAATCTCCCAGTACGACGCCGTTCATGCCTTCGTTTACGATTTCTTCTGCTCCACCGCGCTCTCCGTCGTCGACAAGCTCTGCGTTACCAGTTCTCCACCTCCGGCGCCGTGGATCTGGATCTGAATCTGTTTATTGAGGTCGGGTCTTGGATCTGGATCGTGTGAAGCGGGGCGAGGGGCGGCGGCGGCGGCGAGGGCGGCGGAGGTGGGCGGCGGCGTTTGGGTGTGGTGGTGATGGGTTTGAGTGGCGGTTTGGGTGTGGTGGTGATGGATTTGAGTGGAGGAGGTGGAGGGTGGAGGGAGGGGGGAGAAGGAAGAGGAGGATTGAGTTGAGTTTCAGAATCGATTGGGTAACCGAATTGGTTATATGGGTAATGATGATAGGGCGAAAATCTGCCACTTCAGCAAAGTGAGTGACATGGCAAACCATGTGGCATGTCCACATCAGCCAACTAACGGACTTTTGGATGTCTGTTGACGGCAATGACTGATGGGTTAATCTTCCAAAGTTAGGTAATGACTAGGTAATTTTTCTAACATCGGTGACTGGCGGGTTATTTGCCCATAGTTCAGTGATGATTTAGGTAATCAACCCGTATTATGACACTAATATGCATTGATGATGTTATAACAGTGTCATATCACACTGCTATATTGCTAATATATACATGTTATGCAACTGTTACAGGTTTGATACGTCATATGATCGACATAACACTTATGTAGAGCTTTGATTTTTTTCTAAAAAAATCAACAAAACGTATCAAAATTGATGTCATTAGACTTGAAAAATAAAATAAACAATTTTTGTGAAGGACGAAATTGATTTTAAGTTATGTATAATCTGTTATTAGCCATTAATCAATTATAAGGGAAAAGAGGATAGAGAAAATAAGTTAGAAAAGTAAACAAAATAAAAGGAAATTAACATTGGGGCAGCTGCCGGGCGGATTGATTGGACACGCGGGCAGCCCCTCATTAAAATTCCATTCATTAAATTTTTTATTTTTTAATATTTTGGTGTTCCCTATGCCACTTGGCGTTTTTTCATTGGATTAGAATGTCTCAGTTGCAGCTGAGATAAAATGGGTTCTGCTGCCCATTAGCGAATTTGCAAACTTTGTGTATTACCATTTCTATCCCACATTTTTACTCGAATGGGATAATTTTAGCTAGTTGACTTGTTTGACCATAAAATATATAATATTTTTAGCGACATGGCTATTATAACTGACATTAGGGGTGGGAGTCAGTTAGGTTAATAACTAGCAGATGTCGATTGGTCGATCGGTTAAAAAAATTACAAACTACTTAATCGTTAACAGACAGATTTGGTGTCGGTTTGACCGATTGACCGACTTTGATGGGTTACGTCAGTTTCTATCAAAGGCCACAATTTTTTATGAATAAGCAATTTATTTATTCATAAAAAGTATACAAAAGGTTTATGCATAATTGATGAATTGACAAGCAAAGATTAAAAAGGTAAAATCAACAACACGCTTTCCGTTGTTTTCACTGGAAAAACATGTAAACGTATATAAGCAAAATTACTATTCTCACGAGGATTTACTATTTCTTATGGAGAACACTAATATAGTAAATTAGTAATAAGCCAAATCTCAATCTTTCGCTAATTCGATAGATCAAGCCCAACTTAGTGTATTACAAATTTTATCCCAAATTTTTGTCCGAATGCTACTATTTTAGCCGGTTGAGGTGTTTGATTGTTAAATATTTAACACCATTAGTAACATGACTGTTATAGTTGACATGGACTAACACATAAGCTGCCACATAATATTAACTAATTTATAAAATTCTAAAATTCTAAAATTAAAAATATAATAAAAATACTTTAAAATTAATTTAAAAAATCAATGTCGTTTGACAAGGTCGAGAAGCGTCACCCCCTGAATTCTTGGTCACTAAAATTGCGCCTATGGGCCTGTCATTGATGCAAATTGTCTTGAACCATGGGTGGGGTAGAATGTTGGTCTCTATGTAATTGAGGTTTTTCTCTTTATTGGTGTATGGCTCCCACGTGCAGAATGGGGCCACTTTGTCGTCTATCTCCCACACCATGAAATCATCGATGTCTGATGATTCAGTGGTTGGTCTCCTCCAAACGGCAGGAACTGAGAACAAAGGATGAGTAGTTGGAATAACCGTTACCCTCGTATCATTTTTGTTCGCCGCCTGAAATCCTTCTCCGGTGCTGGATTCTAGCGATTCCCTCCCCTCCTCCTCCTCCTTGGTGTCCAACTATATTTCCTCTCTCTCCTACTCCCATGTTTTCCTCCCATTCCTATGTCCTTGTTCTTGGTCTAGTTTGATTCTTCTCCGATTCCAGTTGCGGGTTCCTCGTATACTGTATTACAAGCTCTTTTGAGTGCAGAGGTCACCCTTATGGTGTATTTCTTTTTCTCTTCTTTTTGCAGGATTCGACAAGAAGGTTTGATTTTCTCCACATTCAGGGCCTTTAGTCCTCTCCTCAGCCGGTATAGTTTCCTCTTCAAGGTTTCATGGTCTTCGACAATTGATGAATGTCTTGGAATACTAACGTTAATGATCCGTCTGAGATATCGTCAAAAGACAGGACTTTTCCTTTGGTTCATAAGATGGGAGCGTCAATTTTGTTCATCGGAATGGACCATCAATGTAACATCCTCGCCCAATCGGGTGGTCTAGAACTCGAGTTCAGGTCATCGCAGCACTAGAATCGGTGTCTTTGAGGTCCCATCAAAGTTTGGGACATTCGTGTTTAAGTCGGTTTGAGGTTACAAACGAGTATGCTGCACAGTGAAGAACACACGCCGTGTGTCTTCAAGGTACACATCGTGTATATGAAATACACGATCGTGCTCTATTATCCAGAAAGGCTCGTCGAATTGGTAGTAGGAACCACACGGCTGTATGTTTGTAAAACATGTCGTGTTTCTTCATGAAACACGTCGTGTGTTGCGACTTGCACATAAAAGGATAGATTTTTTTACGAATTTTAGCAACTTTACTCTATTTCTCTTTCCACGAAAACCCTTTGACAAACCAAACTTCCCCCGACTTTGAAGGTTTATTCCGGGAGCTACGAGAGTCCGATCGAAGATCCATTTTCTCATGTGCGTGCCTGGTGACGAGAGGAAGAGATCACTTATCTCAGGTTATAATCCGACCTAGACGAACTTAGGGATTTGCATGAAAATGAAAGAGAGTAAAAGAGGTTAATGATTCTGTGACTGTCAGTTGGTTGATTGTGATGCTTTGTTGCTGTGTTCGATGCTTGATGTTGGGTCGAGGTGCTATGATGAAATGAATTAAATGCTGAAATGGAGTAGAAATGAGAGATAGGTTGAATTGGGATTTGGGTGTAAACCGTATGATATCGTGTGATTGTCAGTTGTGGTTGCAGGAGGATGGCCCTGCCAATGTGGGGTCGTCCTGTATAAGACGAACAGGTGGGTAACACTAGACTTGTGACATGGCTGCCTCTACATTCCCTCGATGTGATTGAAATGTGGAATATGAATGTTCTGAATGTGAGAATTGGTGAAATGTTGTGATGTGTGGGAAGTATGTAATACCGTGAGATGTGAACATGATGTAAATGATTGAGAATGTGATTGGTAGAATCTGAAGGAGCTCGCACTGCCCCCTAAAATGCACTATGGGTGCTAAGTGCCTCTCCAAGGGAGAGAGGTGCGATCACGTCTTCAAGGGAAATGCGTGATTTTATTTGTTTAGTCACTACAAGAAACAATTAATTTAATAGCACTAGCTTAACAGCGGCTGGGTTTTGGCCGCTGTTAAATTGGTGAAGTCTCAACAATTTAACGGTGGTCAAGTGGCCGCTATTAAATTAGACAGTTTAACAGCGGCCACTTGGCCGCTGTTAAAATAAAGTGATCTCATTGGTCAAAACCGTTAGACGCGGTTATCATCCTTCTATTCTCAGCCGTTGAATTAATCATGGCCTAAAAAACCCTAAAACCCTCCACCGCCGCCAGCCAACATCCTTCTACCCATCTTCATCTTTTCATCTCAGAACCGACCCATCTTCTTCATCTTTTCATCTAAACTCTCCACTACCGCCAGCCAGATCTCTTTCCATCTTTTTCCCGCCAATCTTCTTCATCTTCTTCCCGTCTACATCTTCTTTCATATTCCCCATTTCATTAAACCACGAGGGGAAGGGCTTCGTTGGGATTGGGGTGTATAGAAAACAAGGCGGCTCACATATGTTTGGAGAGAGGGAGACGATTCCGATCGAGGTGTACAAGAAAATTGAGGGGTCTCTGTCGTGTCACCGCTAACATCAGTCGTTTTTCGTTCCCTTGAGCTACGTCGTCATTCTCTCTTCCAAGTCCCCTGCCTTCGACTGCCATCTCCTTCACCAGATCCAGATCTGCCTCTGTCAAACCCATCTCGTATGATTGACGAGGATGGCATCAATTAGATCGACGAGAGAAAAAGAAGACGATCAGAGTGGGATTTGTTTGTTGGGTTCCGCTAGAGTTCTGGCTCTACCCGCCAGAGCTCCGACGATTATTTTTCATCGATGAACTAATTTAACAGCGGCATTAGGCCACTGTTAAAATATTTACTTTAACCGCGGCCACTTTTTACCACTATTAAATTGATGACACTCGATTTGACGTGATTTTCAGCCCTATTGAAGTGACATTTCCTTGCTTAAAACATGGTTTTTAGGGCAAAATAGCGAATATTCACTCAACTGCTCTATCTCGTGCCATATTGGTTACTTGGCCCATTTCGGGTCTATTTGATGGTTTTCTAGTATTTTTGTGATAGCACAGGTTTATGCCGTCAATTGATGTAACCAAGGACGTGTCTAAGGAATTCGAACCCCGAGGAAGTAACCCAAAATCAATCAAAGAAGCAATTAAGTCGAAGACAAATTCACCCCTGCACATGAAGTTTTTGGCGAAAACTCCCTACTTCTTGCCAAAAAAATATCAATCAAATTTGCACAGAGGAAGACAGGAGAAATACCGAGAATTCTAGTTAGAGTTTTCGGCGAAAACTTTCTATGTTTTTGCCGAAAACTATCCCCTTTCCCCAGCCGGATACGGACAGCCTTTAAATACAACCATCAGCCACAATTTTAGACACTTTTTGGACGAAAAATCCAAGACTTAGAGTTAGAGAGAAAGAGTGGAGAGAGTTCGAAGAGCCAGGGAGAGATCGTGCCACCATCCTTCCATCTCAGAGAAGCTCAGTGCTAGGAGTTGGAGATCCAGAAGATTGAAACTTCACGGATTCGTCGAAATTAGGTTTTACAGTTCTTCTCTGTCTTCCCTATCTGAGATGTATTCCTTGTTTGCCTTTGATTCTCCTGTATTGAATATGAGTAGCTAAACTCATAGAGCTTAGATTAGATGAACCCTAAGTGACCCAGGGCTTTAAAGCGGTCACGAATCGGTGGTAATTAGATTTGAAGTTCAGTCAGTTTCTCTTTCATGTATGGTTTGTTCTTCGTTGTCCGTGTTTCTTGTCTGGTTTGGCCACCTAGATTAGATTCTTGTTAAGCTGAGGATAGTAGGGAACGTTCGCCTCAGTTTAAAACACCAAATCAACAATTAACCTATTCATTGGAGTGTGCCTTTCGTAGGAACCAGTTAGGGTTAATCCACTTCAAGAGTAACTGATGAATCACTAGTAATTGCACCAGTTAGTTCCTCCATCGCAAGAAGCAAAAGCTCGTGCGATTAATTAATCTTGGTAGTTAGATCGGATATAGCGAACGTTCGCCAGTCTTAAACCTAAGGGTAAGGAGTTATGGTGGTGTTTAGAAATTGAGTGAATGGGAATTGAAAACCGCTGGTCTTGTCATCGCCAATGTTCTGATGATCTTAGGGGGATTCGAAATCTAAGCCCGTCTGTCGTCTGTCTAAGTCAATCAATCAATCATTTTTGCATTCTAGTTTCATTTCAGTTTTCTTGCATCTTAGTATAGAAGTCGTGGAACTCACACCATGCACGAATTGTTTAATCCTGAATAGAGTTGCCAACATATTTGAGTAAACGAGTAGAAGAGGCCCATGGAATACGATCTATCTTGCTTTGTACTTGATAGTTATTTGACTATACGCGTGTGAAAATGCGTTCACCAAATTGGCGCCGTTGCCGGGGAGCTCTTCTATTTTGTTTGAAAGAAGAGTTGGCACTTTTATTCTTCTACCCTTCCATCTTTCATTTCCCATCACACTTCGATTTTACACCGGTTGTGTTTGTTTTTGTCGCTTGCAGATTAAAGCAGGTATAGAATCAAGTCACTTCCGTTCCATCCTTCCCTATCGCAATGGCTGCTCCAAAGAGTCTTGCGGATTACAGTAAGCTGAGCGCAACTAACGTTCGGTCTTCCATCGCTTGTAATGACAACGGTCTTGACTATGAGATTAAGATCCCCTTCTTGGGACTAATCTCTAGAGACGTGTAATTTGAAGGAAAGCCAGACGATAATCCTTGCACTCATTTATCTGACTTCCTGGTTATCTGTGAAACTTTTAAGTGTGGGAACCTCAACAAGAATACCTTCTGCCTGCGAGCTTTTCCATTCTCCCTTAGAGGTGCAACTAAGAGGTGGCTTAGTGGCAAGCCACCCGGTCATTATACAGATTGGGAGACTCTAACTCAAGACTTCGTTGAGGAATATTTCCCTCCGTCAAGGACAACTGCCTACAAGGACAGCATCTCTAGGTTTGCTCAGAAAGAAGATGCAAGCTCATACGACACTTGGAATGAATTCCAAGAACTTCTCTACAATTGTCCTCACCACGATTACAAACAAAGGCAGCTAGCTGAATTCTTTGCTCGAGGTTTACGTGAGGAATCTGTAAATGGGTCAACTCCTTGGCTGGAGGAGATTGCACTGCTCTTACACCTCAAGCCGCTCTCCTTCATTTTGCTAGTTGTGCTTCCAAGTCAATAAATTGGGAGAGACAAAGAGAAGGCACCAAGAGTCAATTGAGCATCGTGGATCACTTCAAAGCAGAAGTTCAAAAACATTTAAAGACAATTGGCACATCCCTTGATCCCCTGTCAGCCACCGTCTTTACAGCTGACTGTGGATGGTGCGGAACCTGTGCTCATAACGGAGGAAGCTGCCTAAACTTCGGTAAAACAGATGTCTGGTCTATAGAAGAGGTGAACTTCATTAGTCAAGGCTTCACCAACAACCAGAGAGGCTACTCCAACTACCGGAACTACTAACCTCAGGGTCAGAATCAAAACAACCGATTCTCTAAATCGTATCAAGGACCTCCCGGATTCATTGGAGGGCAGCAACCGTATCGACCAAAGCCATATTACAACATAGATGAGGATTTTGAGAAAAAGTTTGACCGAATCATGACCAGACTTGACGAACATGACAATCAATTCAAAGCTCAAGCTGCACTCAACCAAGGACAAATGGCTCAAAGTCAAAGAGTGGAGGATGCAGTGACCAGTATGACTAGGTTGTTGGCTAGCTAGGGTGGGTATTGGTGCGGTTCAAACCGAACCGCACCGCATTATGTGAAAACCTCACTAAACCGCACCTCATATAGTAAACCAAAAACCGCACCGCAATTTTATCGGTTCGGTTTGAGCCGTACCGCATAATTTGTAGTTTGGTGCGGTTGAAGCCGCAAAACCACATAAATATATAATACAGTACTACAAGTTTTTTTTTTATGAATAATTAGTTTCATATCATCAAAAAGCTTTAAGTACAACGTTCTTATGACAAAAAAGATGAACACTTTTCAAAATGATTCGGTTCACCATACACCTCTTAGAGAGGGATCCGGATTCCCTACACATTCGAAAAGCTAAACTATACAAATTCTATAAGATTTCATTAAGAATTCTATCACTAATCCTACCAAAAGCAATGCTCCTCATGTCTTGCTTTGCCTAAAAAATGATGTCTTCCACATTGTGTCTTCGCTGCCCATAACATCTGTTGCACCTCTCCCTCCATAGTGTGCTAACAATATGTACCCACAACCCCTTGTTCACTTCCACGGTTTCCTTGCTACCCCTGCCATTTACAACTTCCTCAAACACTGACTCCCATGAACTGCCACATACAGCAGGTAGCAAAGCCTGCAACACAGCTCTAGAAAAAGAACACTTCCAAAACACATGTTCTCGAGAATCAACCCCATCTGTACACAACACACAGTTAATATCTAAAGCCATACCCCAGCTAGTCATATCAACTCTCCAATTCTCTCTTCTCTGCACCAACAACCATGTAATGAAGCTATTTCTGGGAGTTACTAATCCCCCCCAGACTGTGCAACCCCAGGGGACCTCCTGTTGCTTTGGTCGAATAGAGTTCCAAACTGTGCATAGTTTGAACTTCTCCATTAAGCTTCCATCCCAGGTCATACCCCCACCAGAATCAGTTCCTATAAACAACTGAGCCTTTTCTCTCATCTTCAAAATCCTATTCCAAGCCCACGATCCTGAACCCCTTTTCACATCCCAAATAGTCTTATTCTTAATCCTATACTTCCTCATCCATGCAACCCACAGTGAACCGCTCTGAGAAAAAAGGTTCCATAAGTGTCTGATAGTATTAGCTGAGTTCCAGGAGTAGAAGTCCTTGAGGCCAACCCCTCCTTCAGCTTTCGGAATTGCTAAATGCTTCCAGGCAACTTTACTTCTGCCTACATCCAACTTACCCCTGAGGAAACGATTGCAAATCCCCTCTATTTCCTTTAGTATGTACTTTGGAATGAGGAACACACTCATCCAGAACTGCAGAATCCCACTTATAACAGATTGGATTAACTGAAGCTTTCCAGCATAGGACAGACACTTTGCTTTCCAGTCCAAAACCCTACCTGCAATCCTGTCAATAAATGGCTTACACTCTGCTCTCTTTAGCTTACCTGCACTCATGGGGACCCCCAAATATTTGAATGGCAAGGTACCACGTCTAAACCCTAAATCCAGAGTAACTAAGTCAGCTAAATCATTATCAACTCCTGCCATGAAAATTTCACTCTTATCAGGATTGAATCTAAGCCCTGAAAGCTTCCTGAATTCCTCCAACACCTGAGTGACACAAGAGATACCTTCTACTGATGCCTTGGTAAATATGATCAAGTCGTCTGCAAAGCTAAGGTGGGTGATCTTAGAACCTTTACACTGCGGATGCAACTTAAACTCCCCCATATCTACTGCCCTGGCAAGCATCCCTGCTAGCAACTCCATAGAAATCACAAACAAATAGGGGGACAAGGGGTCACCATGCCTAAATCCCCTTTTTGCTGGGAAGTTCCCACAAAGTGTTCCATTTAAACAAACTGACAACATACTTGATTCTAGGCAGATCCTTATCCAATTAATAAAGCTAGATGGAAAGTTCATAGATCTCATTACCTCCAGCACACATTTCCACTCCACAGAGTCAAATGCTTTCATTAAATCCACCTTGACGGCACACCTAGTTGAGATATTCTTCTTACTGTATGTTCTGAGCAACTCAGTGGCCAGGAGAATGTTGTCCCCAATTACTCTTCCTTTTATAAATGCAGTTTGTGAGAGCCCAACAACCTTAGGCATTACCTTACTCATTCGATTCACTATCACTTTCGTAATGACTTTATAGATCACATTGAGACAGGAAATGGGTCTATAATCTTTCATTTCAGTTGCATTTACCCTCTTTGGAACCAAAGCAAGAAATGCTGAATTCACAAAAGATGGTAGCTTGTCTGAATGAAAGAAGTCTAGCACAGCAGAGATAACATCTGGGCCTACCAGTTTCCAGCAACTTTTATAGAAGCCAACCGTGTATCCGTTAGGACCAGGTGATTTATCACATGGCATTGAAAACAGGGCATGTTCAACCTCAGCTGGTGTAACTGGATTCACAAAAAGCTTCCTATCATCCTCATCCAGTTTATATCTAACAAAAGACTCAACCCTTACAGTATCAACATCTGCAGACTCTCCCAGCAGCGTCTTATAGAATCCCACAACCACTTTTTCCATCTCTTTAACATCATCAGCCAGAACCCCTGCTTCATTTTTTAGCTGCCTGATGGTGTTTCTAATCTGCCTCTCTTTCACCATATTAAAAAAGAACTTAGTACATTGATCACCTTCTTTAACCCAAACTGCTCTGGACTTACTTCGTAACAAGCTCTCTTCTGCCTTTTTAAGCCTCTCAAACTCTAAGGAATCCAATCTCACTTTAATAAGAGCACTCTCAGATGGGCAGTCAAATAAATCTTCTCTAGACTTCTCCAACCTTCTGCCTGCAACTTTCACTCTATCATGAATTCCTGAAAAATGTTCCATGCTGAAATCCTTCAGCTTGTACTTTAAAGCTCTTAACTTCCCATACAGTTTGTAGAAAGGTCGATTTATATCTCTTACTTCCCAAACATATCTCACCAGGTCTTGGAACTAGGGGTGATCACTCCAAAAAGAGAAGTACTTAACTGGCAAAACTGTAACTCTACTGCTAGGATAGCTCTGATGCCATTCTATAGTATGGAAAACCCTATCCAATCTTTTTAGGATCAATCCATCATCTCTATTATTTAACCATGTAAAAAAGGGCCTTGAGAACTATGCTCAACTAACTCACAGTCCCTTATACAATCTGCAAACTCCACCATACTTGCCTGGTTCGAAGGAGGGACTGAAGACTCTTCAGCGTTCAAAATTGCATTAAAATCACCACATATTATCCAGGGACCATTACTGACCCTAACATCCTTCAGGTCAGCATACAATACCCTTCTACCCGCCATATTAGAAGCAGCATATACCACTGTAAGGAAAAAAGGTCGAGGGAGATCCAACTTACAGTGAATAAACTGAGAACTTTTTCTAATAACCTGTAGAGGAACATCCTTCTTCCATAGAAGCCAAATTTTCCCCAGAGTATTATCAAAACTGAACTCTGCATTCCATCCGGCAAACCTTTCCTCACACAAACTACTAGTAGTATCTAATCTAGTCCTTGGTTCAAGCACAGCAAACACATCAACTGCATACTTATTTATGTAAGACAAATACTCAATATACCTCTCCGTTGTATTAAATCCCCTTACGTTCCAAAAAAGAATCTTCATCTTCTTCTATTATGCTTGTGATGCTGCAGTTTTAGCGGTATCAAATAACTAACCTACCGAAGTAGACTAGATCGTATTCCACAGGGTTTCTTCTAATTGAATACTCAAAGAAGCTGACAATTTATTCAGGTTTAAGCACTTAGTGCGTGGTGTGAGTTCCACGACTTCTAATCTAATGAACAAAGGAAAATAAAAGACAGAAAAGTAAAAGGTTGACTAACGAGAAGATAGACAAACTTAGATTTCGAATCCCCCTTAGATCACCAGAGCAACGGCAATCACAAGATCAGTGGTTTTCAATTCTAATTCAATCGGTTTCTATACACCACCATAACTCCTTACCCTTAGGTTTAAGACCGACGAACGTTCGCTCTATCTGTTCTAACTACCAAGATTAACTAGCCGCCCGGGTACGGTCGCCTCTCGCAACGACTTAATTAACTGGTGCAATTACTAATGATTAATGAGTTACTCTTGCAGTGAATTAACCCTAACCGGTTCCTACGAAAGGCACACTCCAATTATAAGGTTAATTGTTCAATTTGATGTTCTAAAGTAAGGTGACCGTTCGCTTCTATCCTTAGCTTAACCAGAATCTAATCTAGGTGATCAATCCAGACAAGAAACATGAACAATGAAGAACAAATCAAACATGAAAAAGAACTGATTGAATTTCGAATCTAATCACCGCCGATTCGTGACCGCTTTAAAGCCATGGGTCACTTAGGGTTCATCTAGTCTAAGCTCTAACGAGTTCAGTTACTCATATCAGAAACAAGAGAATCAAAGGCAACAATGAAGATCATCATACAGAGGAAGAACAGATAAGAACTGAAAAACCTAATTCTGACGACTCCCGCCGAAGCTTCAATATCCTGGATCTTCAACTTTAAGCTCCGAGTTCTCCGAGGTGGAAGGATGGCGTCACGATCTCTCCACGGATCTTAGAACTCTCTAAACTCTATCTATCGACCCTAGAGTCGGCTGACTCTCAAAAGTCTGATTTTGAAAGGATGAATAATGATTGATTCCTCTCTTGGGCCGCCGGTTTAAGTATTTATACTTAAACCCCAAGTCGCCCGATTTGTTCTATTGTTTTCGCCAAAAATAAGGGATTATTTTTGCCGAAAATGTTGGTACAAATGGACGGGTCCTCCGGCTGATTCTCCTGTGATTTTCGCCGAATAAGTTCTCGGTCCGAAAGCTATATGTTTTCGCCGAAAACATCCTTCAGTTGGCCTTAGTTGATTTGTGCTGATATTTTCGCCGAAAATAAAGGGTTATTTTCGGCGAAAACTCCTTTGTAAACCGGGCAGGAATTTGTTTGACTTGGTTAGCTCCTTTGATCGATGCCGGTGCAATCCCTCGAGGTTCCAATGCCTTAGACACGTCCATGGCTACTTTATTTGACGGCAAAAACCTGTGCTAACGTAAAAACACTAGAAAACCATCAAATAGACCCGAAACGGGCCAAGGTAACACAAATGGCACGAGATAGGGCAATTGATTGAATATTCGTTATTCTACCCTAAAAACCATGTCTTAAGCAAGGAAATGTTGCTTAAATGAGGCTGATAATCACGTCAAATCGAGTGTCATCAAATATCCCACACTTAATCTTTTGTTTGTCCTCAAGCAAACTGAATTAGACACACTCAAATTCACAAATGACACGAGATTAAACCGAGATTCAATTCTAACAATTTGGTTTAGACTGTTCCACGTAGAAAAAGTGACCTACACATGCACGAACATCAACCAAATAAGTTTTCGATCTCACTATTTTCTGCACACTTCAAGTAGTAGTTTTAACAAAGCTCATTTCTTGGTAGAACAATTAATCATAATTAACCGACTACGATAACACCAATTCTAATCAAAAAGACTTTAAGCTCTAACCATGATGTGGATGTGGAGGTAGGAAAAGCGTCGTGGCTATTGACTCGACTTCATCCGTTTCTAGATCTGTACGTTACATGTGCTAGCTAGGACCGCTTTTTAACAACAATTTCGTTCAAGCTTCAACTTATTCCTTCAATTTATTTACTGCATACTAGTGCTCGATACCAAACACTTCACTTAGGTGTTGGACCTGCCTAGCTCACAGTATTTGTGCCTTTGCTAGTGCTCAACCCGAACACTTCACTTAGGTGTTGGGCTTGCCTAGATTTTTTTTTTCAGCACTTTAAAGAACTTTACATTGATTTGCACAAGTCGAATTTCACCACTCAAACACTTGATTTATCGATTTAACCACTTGATCCTAGCTAGTTATAACTTTTTACACGAGATTTCGAATTGGATTTCCATTTAATCTCAAGCCACAATCACAGGTGAACAAATATGGAGTGAAAAACATGGGAGAAGCTAGCATCTATCATCTTAGAACGGTGTTATCGAGCTTTGTTATTAACAAACCAATCAATTCAATTAATTCAAGTTTCAACTACTGAAGTGATTTATGATCTGTTCTGACCTAGACTCATTTAATATCAGTTCCAACACGTTGGTTACAGGTTCTAAGTGGAATAGTCTAGACGTCATTGTTCAAAATTGAAGTCTATTTAACATCAAAAGTCAAGAATTGAGCAATTTTATGCAAGAGAAATTTTAAAATTGAACCACGGAATCACAGAAAATCAAACAAGATCATGCATAATCCTAGAATCCTACCCCACACTTAAACGGTTCTGTGTCCTCACAGGACTAAACTAGAGTAGAGAGATACGAAGAACCTGTGACGAGATGGTCGGTGTAGGGGATGAACACGGAGCGTCCGGAGCAGAGCGGAGTAGCTACTCAAGATCCTACAAAACAAAAACAACAAAAAGATCAAAAGGATACCGGGACAAGTGTCCCGGATCCACACAGAATAAAAGTCGAACAAAGAAGGTTAGGGGAAATTTTGAAAATATTTTGACTCTTTTTTTTTTTTTCAAATTCACGGCACGACACTCCTAGAGCAATCTAGATCATCCAAGCTCAATCAGTTCAGAAAAATTCACGCCGAAACAGCAGGCACGCAAAATGAGGTAGACCAAATTTAAACTCATCGAAATTCAATAATCAGCATGTCAAAAGATTCGAAATTGAAAACCCAACAACTAACCTTTAAGACACGACTCAAGAAAATGGACGGAAAGCAACGAAGTTGGCCAAAAACGTGAAAAACTTGTTTCGGGCATAACTGGAGCTACAGAGCTCCGATTTGGACGATCAAATATGCATTAGAATCGGACCGAAAAGAGGAATCTGATTTTCAAAACAACACCAGTTTTTGGCGAAAATATTGTGAAATTTTCGCCGAAAACTTCTTCACAAATTAGCAAAAATAAAGAAGCGGCTCACTGTTTGATTTTTTCGGGCGAGAATTTTCAATTCCCGCCGAAAACTTCTTTTAAAACCTTTTTTTTCTTTTTTTCAAAAACCCAACCGAAAACAAATCAAAACAAAAGGAAATTAAACTGACACTTTGGTCCCCCGAACCTGATTCGAACGACGAAAAAGACTGACTAAAAAATTAAAAAAAAAACGGACTCCAACCGTGGGTTGCCTCCCACGAAGTGCTCTCTTTTAACGTCCTTGAGCCGGACGATACCTGTTAGGGACCCCAACTTAGGAGTTCCTTGAAGTCAATCATCTTCTTCAAGGACAGCGGTTGAGTGCCATGTAGCACTCCAGAAGGGTGATGTAGCCGGTAGTGCTCCAATAGATCGTGGTTCTGGTTGGATGACCAGTTCTTCTTGAATTCTCCTTCTGGAGGAGGAAAGAGGTAGTACGGCACGACATGATCAATGAGCTCCATCTTCTCCACCTGATGCTCATCAAGAGGTCTCTCGGGATCGAGTGTGTATACTTCCAGATTCTTGACGTCTTTGATTCCCATGTGCTCGTCTCTGGCTTGATCTATAGGTTGGCTCGGCGGAAGCTCTATTGAGGATATCTCCTCGATTTCTTCGTGCTCCTCTTCGGCTTCAACTTCAAGATGGATTGGCTCTATGTCTTCATCAACCACCACCACCAAGGATTCTTCTAACTCATAATAGTCATGGATAGGATCATCATCTTCTTTTTCGAACAGCTCTTGAGCGTCTTCTGTCATTAACTGCTTTGGTTGCTCGAGCTTGATGTCCGTCGCGAGATGAGCTTGTATCATTGAAGAGATATTATCCAAGGCAGATTGGGTTTTCGACGAGCATTGTTGATGTTCATGAAGCATCTCTTGGTTATCTCTAGCGTCTCTTCGATGCTCTTGTTGGTGTATCTCTTGGTGAGCTTATAGCACTGAAAAGATATTATCAAAGAAGGAGATAATTCTCGCCGTTTGTTGTTGTTGATGATGTAACAACTCTTGATAATCTTCGGGATATGGTGCTTCATTGATGTACCGCTCTCGGTACCGGTCATCCCACCTGTTATCCTGCATAATCAAAACTAAGAAGCACTACCCAGGTAAATCATGAAAATATGGAGGAAAAAATAAATGGTAAGGCGGAAAGGTAGAAGAATAATTTGCCAACTCTTCTTTCAAACAATTAGAAGAGTCCCCGGCAACGGCGCCAATTTGATGCTGCAGTTTTAGTGGTATCAAATAACTAACCTACCGAAGTAGACTAGATCGTATTCCACAGGGTTTCTTCTAATTGACTACTCAAAGAAGCTGACAATTTATTCAGGTTTAAGCACTTAGTGAGTGGTGTGAGTTCCACGACTTCTAATCTAATGAACAAAGGAAAATAAAAGACAGAAAAGTAAAAGGTTGACTAACGAGAAGATAGATAAACTTAGATTTCGAATCCCCCTTAGATCACCAGAGCAACGAAAATCACAAGATCAGCGGTTTTCAATTCTAATTCAATCGGTTTCTATACACCACCATAACTCCTTACCCTTAGGTTTAAGACCGGCGAACGTTCGCTCTATCCGTTCTAACTACCAAGATTAACTAGCCGCCCGGGTACGGTCGCCTCTCGCAACGACTTAATTAACTGGTGCAATTACTAATGATTAATGAGTTACTCTTGCAGTGAATTAACCCTAACCAGTTCCTACGAAAGGCACGCTCCAATTATAAGGTTAATTGTTCAATTTGATGTTCTAAAGTAAGGCGAGCGTTCGCTTCTATCCTTAGCTTAACCAGAATCTAATCTAGGTGATCAATCCAGACAAGAAACATGAACAATGAAGAACAAATCAAACATGAAAAAGAACTGATTGAATTTCGAATCTAATCACCGCCGATCCATGACCGCTTTAAAGCCCTGGGTCACTTAGGGTTCATCTAGTCTAAGCTCTAACGAGTTCAGTTACTCATATCAGAAACAAGAGAATCAAAGGCAATAATGAAGATCATCATACAGAGGAAGAACAGATAAGAACTGAAAAACCTAATTCTGACGACTCCCGCCGAAGCTTCAATCTCCTGGATCTTCAACTTTAAGCTCCGAGTTCTCCGAGGTGGAAGGATGGCGTCACGATCTCTCCATGGATCTTCGAACTCTCTAAACTCTATCTATCGACCCTAGAGTCGGCTGACTCTCAAAAGTCTGATTTTGAAAGGATGAATAATGATTGATTCCTCTCTTGGGCCGCCGGTTTAAGTATTTATACTTAAACCCTAAGTCGCCGGATTTGTTCTATTGTTTTCGCCGAAAATAAGGGATTATTTTCGCCGAAAATGTTGGTACAAATGGACGGGTCCTCCGGCTGATTCTCCTGTGATTTTCGCCGAATAAGTTCTCGGTCCGAAAGCTATATGTTTTTGCCGAAAACATCCTTCAGTTGGCCTTAGTTGATTTGTGCTGATATTTTCGCCGAAAATAAAGGGTTATTTTCGGCGAAAACTCCTTTGTAAACCGGGCAGGAATTTGTTTGACTTGGTTGGCTCCTTTGATCGATGCCGGTGCAATCCCTCGAGGTTCCAATGCCTTAGACACGTCCATGGCTACTTTATTTGACGGCAAAAACCTGTGCTAACGTAAAAACACTAGAAAACCATCAAATAGACCCGAAACGGCCAAGGTAACACAAATGGCACGAGATAGGGCAATTGATTGAATATTCGTTATTCTACCCTAAAAACCATGTCTTAAGCAATGAAATGTTGCTTAAATGGGGCTGATAATCACGTCAAATCAGGTGTCATCAGCTTGTCTCTCGTAACAATCCCTTTTAGGGATACAATCAAACCAGGAGCAAACAAATCACGAAACTTAGCTGGTGCAGCCTTCTTTAGAGAAGCTTCTTGAACATCAGCCTCCTCTTGAGCACTCACCTCATTCTCATTCTCACTTGACTCTGCATCACTTACCAAAATTCCATCCTTGTCTGTGTTCATAGGGCTTGAAATGCTTGGGCCAGTTTGGACACCAGCTTTTCTTTGGGAGGGTGCAACCTCCCCTTCAAATGAAGGCTTAGAAGCATTGCCCTCCCCCCCTCCAGGTAATGGTATAACCTCAGGTTCAGGTGCTCCCTCCTTGCCCTTAGGCTGTTCAGGAGCATTGCCTGAAGAGCTGGGATCATCCATTGTAACTTTCACCTGGGTTTGAACAACAGCTCTCTCCCACCTCTTAGCCCCCGCACTCTTATACTGCCTAATCTGAGGAACCTCAATCGGTATGGTCACAACCTGCTCATCTTCCAGTTCAACTACTAACTCTGATTTCACTTCCTCATGAACATCCTTTACAACACATATTTTCACATCAAGCCCGTCCCTAATAAACTTGTTAATAGGTCGTCCCACTTGAGTAGCCAACCAGCTTACCCCCTCCGGATTAATCAAGATCAGAGGAACCCTCTTCATGACTATCCAAATAGGGAGTTCCTTCGGCGAGAAATCAATCGGAGTAATGCCAGAAGTCCACCTTCTCAAGACCATAGCAGAGTGATGTATGTGCCATGACCTTTCTAAAACCCAGTTACATAGAGCTTCAGAATGAAACTCGAACAAGAAGAAGCCTGGAGAGTGTTCCGAGAAAATTACCTCCCCTTCAAATCCCCACAGTCTATTAGCCATGCTTCTAATGACCCGCGCCAGCGGAACCTCTCCAAGAAACTGAGCAACAGCCGCTACCTTTAGCTTCTTATTTCCAATCTCAAGCACCTCCTTCAGCATCCTCAAAACACCTCCAACCACCGATTGCCTTGCTTCCTCTACAAACCGTAACTCCATCTTCTCTCCCGCGACGATCGAAGCCCAAGTTTTCCCCTCTTGTCCCGATCCTGAAGCACTCGCCATGGCAGCCAGATCTCAAGAACAATGAAACAGTATCGCGAAAACTCCTCGAAAACTCCTCACGCCCTGGTGCGTACAACATTCACCCCTGAAACAAATATTACTACAAGTTTTTTATTTTTGTATAATTCAACATCTTGTCAACTTAGTATAATATGAACATTATAAAGGGAAAATTAGAAATAAATATATTTGAATATTTCATTAAAAGACGTCCAAACCCAAACCTAATTAAACCGTTAATATTATAATAACAATAATATTATAAGGCAAGTAATCGGAATCAAATGTTACTTAAACTAAAACTGAGACATTCAATATGATGAATTAAGGAGTTAAGGTGAAGTATTGTAGATTGCAGAAGAATAGCATAGAGAGGAAGGATTTGGGTCCAGATATGCAGAGTCTTTGTTGGTTTTGTTCTTCTGTTGGTTCGTTGATTGGGTATTCTTGCAGTGGCGTTTTCGTTCATCTACTTGGGCTTCAGGTGCGTTAGTTGATTTGTTTGTTTTCTGGGTTAATTAATGAAAGTAGCAGTGATGTAATCAATTGATGTAGGTGGCGCTGGTTTTACTGTTACATTTAGTCTGCGAATATATTTCACTGTTACATTTGTGACGCTTTATATATATATATATATATATGATAACACTTCGATACCTCGGGGTATCGGTACAATACCATTAAATTTTTTTTGTATTTGTGATTTAACTTTGGAATTTGAGGGCTTTAGTTTAATGTTCAGGTGTTAGAATATAGTGTTAGGGGTTTCGAGTTTAATTTTTGGGTTATGATCTTTTAATTTGAACTTATCGTCAAATGTTAGAGTTTGGAATACGATTTAGAGTTTTGAGTCTATAATGTAGTGTTTGAACTTATCGGTACCCTAGTATAAGTTTAGTAATTACTTAGGGTTTATCAACCGAAAAGAAGAAAATCAAAGAGGAAGGGTTGATCATGATCATAAAATAAAATTTGAAATTTTTTTGCGGTTTGCGGTTTGAACCGCTAAATTGTGGTTCAACCAAACCGCAATAGCAATGTAGCGGTTTAAACCGAACCACATGTGAAACTAATGCAGTGCAGTGTGGTGTGGTTTAATATTTTACGCGGTGCGGTGCGGTGTTAACCACACCATTGCCCACCCCTATGGCTAGCAGCCCCTTTTTCAACCAAGCATCACCTCAAGACGACTCCAATGTTGGGAGTGAACAAGCTCAAGCCATCATCACCAGGAGTGGTAAACAGAAGGCTGATCCGAAGGTTCCAGAACCAGATATGATAGCAGATGCTACTACCATAGACATGCCAGAGATTGACGACATCACAACAGAGGAAGAGAGTAAAGAAAAGGAAGAGGAAGAAGTGGCACCGACTCCTCCTCCCAAGATAGCTCCTGAGCTTGTCTTAGCACCCTACCAGCCTAGGATTCCTTTTCCAAAAGCTGCAATGAGCAAGGCTAAGGATCACGACACCCAGTACAAGAAGTGGTACAACGTTTTGAAGAATGCAGAGATCGAGATACCAGTAACTGAAGCTGTAGAAATCATACCACCACTTGGAAAATTCTTCAAAGATCTCATGAAGAAAGTAAAGAATGGAGAGATCTTCTCTGTCACCCTCACCAATGAGTGTGCTGCTCTCTTCGGTAGCCCGTCTCCTATGCGATAGCCACCGCCACCCCTAGTTAAGTGTTCTGATCCCGATCCTTTTACCTTACCATGCATAATTAATTGTATAAAGATTGATCGTAGTCTAGCTGATTCCAGTGCTTCTATTAATGTTATGCCTGCTTATCTTTATGAGAAGTTGAACTTAGGAAAATTAAAACCACTTACTCTGCATCTCGTGCTAGCTGATAGGTCTGTCAAACTACCTAGGGGTATAATAGAAGATGTAGCTGTTCGCTGTGGCCCTTTTACTATTATTGCAGATTTCGTTGTTCTGGATACCCGTGAATTGGATGGAACACTTATCCTGGGCCGACCTTTCGTGACAACCGCCGGTGCAAATATCAATTACAAACAAGGCTTGTTGACTTTAAGTGTCGAACAGGATAGTGTAACATTCCGCATTAGGGATAGCATGAGATATTCTGTAGCTCAAGATGATAAATGCTACACTGTTGATGCTATCGAGTTGGCCTCGGCCAACTTTATCACTAATGCCTTATCTAGTGATCCACTAGAGTTGTGTTTGATTTCAGGAATTGAAAATGCGTTAGAAGATCAAGAGCAGCGCCTATGGCAAGATGAACTAGACGACTAGAAGGCGACATCTACCACTACTTCTGCGCCACCTCATATTGAACCAGCTTCAAGCCGGATCACCACTTCATACGAGAAACCGCCAGAACTCGCAT